>JAYESD010000008.1:68903950-69503950 GCA_036927565.1 Tuctoria greenei
CTTCCAAAAACTAACTATCCCTCTGACTCACATCCAGGCAAGTCCCGGTTTGCATTTAAGTGTTATTTCAAAGTTTATATTTGTATCACTTATGTCTAGGATGAACTTTGTGAATTAGGGCTAAGGTGCTTGTTACTCCACTTGCATAACCCACAAATCCAATGGAGTATTGGGTAGGTCTACAACCCAATGAGTGGAAAATTCCATGCTTAAGTTTTCATGAATCTGGTAGAAGTCGAGTAGTTGGAATCTACTCACGAGATAGAATTTCATCACACGAGAAAGAATTGATCAAAGAATGGTTGATGAATATGAAATTGAGACCGAGCAGCTGGTAGGATGCAGCGAGACGTGGTCTCACGTGCGTATCCCTGCTTGTGTCGATTGAGGACCGATCCGTGTGCGGCCTTGCTGGACAAGTTTGAACTGTACTAGATGCATACTGGGCATATGGAACCCAGGAAACCGATGTAACTCGATAACTTGGATGTCGAGGAATAGCCCACTGTCGATAGGGGTGGGTTGAGGGCAGCAAGGTGTAAATCAGCCGGCGGGCAAAGACACGCTTCGTGCGGGGTCCTTGTGCCCATGATGGTGGGACTGTTTCGGCGTTTGAGTTTCTGGTGAAAGGTTGCTGCGTATGACGTGGTGAGGAGCACGACACGCTCTTTAGGAACGGGTGTACGTGACGTGTTATTCGGGTGTCTACTGATTGCAATCACTGTCTCTCACGGTTATTTGAGTACCACTTGTTCACTACGCTGTGACGTTGTAAATACTGAAGAAGCCAAGAGAATATGATGTATTGAATTATAATTGTTTTGAAACATTGATTGCTGTCAAATATGATCACTAAAGTTACTTCTATTAAACTTGTAAGCTGCTATTAATAACTTGAAAATTAAGGATCAATATGTAGGCGAGTCATTTACTACAATATTTATGCCCATGTTAAGTATCCCTGCATGTAGAGTTCCATGTCTAAGTGAGACGGTTAAGTCTTGCTGAGCCTTCATGCTCACAATTGCTATATTAAGTTGTTTGCAGGTGAGACGTATGAGAAGGGTCCGAAAACGAGGCGTTGCCCCCGTCGGGGTATATCGCTGAGTGGGAGCCCTACACGCCGCCATGATTGTTGTGTGCTGCTAGTGTGTACCGTCCCCGGGCTGGACGGCTGCACTTTAGCATAGCTGGGCTGAGAGTTTAGCTATGAATATTACTTCTGCTGTATATTAAGTATTGTAAAAGACTTCCGCTGTTTATATAAATAAAACTTGTATTTTGTCGTATTCTTTTTGTGTGTGCTGTTGGGTGCCGCATCGCATGACGCCACCCTCTGCGATTCCTGGAATGTGTGGACCTGGTCCCCACACACAACAGTTGGTTGGAGCTGCTGCAGATTGGTGGGAATCTCTTTGCAATGCTCATGAAAACCGAGTAGGAATCACTTGGGCTGAATTCAAGGAGAAGTTTCGTTCTCACTATGTGCCAGAGGGAGTTATGATACTAAGAAGACAAACATTTGAAAACCTCAGGCATGGAAGGATGAGTGTGAGTGAGTATCTCAATAAATTAACTCAACTGTCTCGATGTGCTCCAGAAGACATCAGCACTGATAGCAAGAAGCAATATCTATTCATGAGGGGTATCAACAATGAAATTCAGGTTCAGTTGCTCAATGCTGACTATGAAAATTTCCAGAAGCTAGTTGACAAGGCCATTGTTGTTGAGAACAAGATTCATGAGATGGAGCTAGATCACAAGAGAAAGATGCCATATCAGGGACAGTTGCAAGAAAGCAACGTCCGTCCTCGCTATGCAGCGCCTGCTGCACCATATTACAACACGTCTGCTGCTGCATATTGCCCTGCTTATCCACCGTGACCGCAACAGCCTATGCAGCCTCGCCCGCCCATGCAGGCACCTCGCTTACCTATGCAGCCTGCGCTACGCCCAAATATGCCTGCCTATGCTCAAAATAAGCCTCGCCCTAACTTTGCTGGCACCATTAGTGGAAAGAATTTCTATAATTGTGGTCAAATGGGACATTTTGCAAATTAATGCCCAAATCCAAGTCAAGGACATATGAACAATGTTCCACGGCAGAATCCTAGGCCAAATGGAGGAACAACTCAAGGCAACCGAGGACCACATAATTTCTCTCATGGAAAAGTGAACCATGTATCTGCAGAAGAGGCTCAGCAACCTGAAGACGTTGTGATTGGTATGTTTCTCGCAAACTCCAACCCCGCTACTATATTATTTGATTTTGGAGCATCCCATTCATTCATCTCATTAAAGTATGTTGCAACACTTAGCATGCCTACATCATACCTGAAGTATACGCTGTTGTTTAAGTCTCCTAGATGGGAGATGAGGACAAATATAGTATGTCCGAAAGTAAGTATTTCCATGGGGGGGGGGGGGGGGCGGGGGGTAGAATTTGTTGCCAACTTTAAAGTCCTGAATTTGCAAGGCTTGGAAATCATCCTTGTAATGGATTGGCTAAGGAAGCATAACGGAGTTATTCAGTGTGCTACTCGAACAAAGCAATTGATGAATGAAGAAGGAGTCAGTATAGAGTTCAAGGCAGTTCAGCCGACAACTGAGAAGGCAATGGTAAATCATGCAGAAGGAGTAACTTTGGAGGAAATTCCGATTGTTCGTGAGTACCCAGATGTGTTTCCTGAGGAATTGTCAGGTATGCCACCTGATTGTGACATCGAGTTCGTCGTTGATTTAATACCTAGAACTGCATCTATCACAAAGAGGCCATATAGGATGCCTCGTAAGGAATTAGTAGAGCTCAAGAAGCAGATTCAAGAGCAGTTAGAGAAGGGTTTTATATGCCCAAGTTCGTCGCCATGGGGAGCCCCAGTGCTTTTTGTAGATAAGAAAGATGGATCCCAAAGAATGTGTGTGGATTACCGGTCTCTCAATGAGGTGACAATCAAGAATAAGTATACACTGCCTCGCATAGAGGACTTGTTCGACCAGATGAAGGGAGCCAGAATATTCTCGAAGATTGATCTTCAGTCAGGATATTTCTAAATGAAGAGTAGACCGTCACACATACCCAAAACAACTTTCAGTACACGATATCGGTCATATGAGTACACGGTAATGTCATTTGGATTGACTAATGCACCTACATACTTCATGTATCTCACGAATAAGGTCTTCATGGAGTATTTAAATAAATTCGTGGTAGTGTTCATTAATGACATCATGATCTACACGAAAAGTGAAGAGGAGCACGAAGAGCATTTAACGTTGACGTTGCAGAAACTGCGAGAACACCAGTTGTATGCCAAGTTCAACAAGTGCCAATTCTGGTTGAGGGAGATATCATTCAGGGGGCATGTCATCTCGGGAGGAGGAGTGTCAGTTTAACCAGAAAAGGTTACAGATGTGTTAAAGTGGGAACCGCCTGTGAGACCTATGTGTGCTGAATACATTGGCTTAGACAATAAAAGTTTTGAATGCTACATTACATCTTTTTAGCAAGGTCCGACTCTAGCTCCGAGCTTTTGAAAGGTCCGACAATATGTCCGACTTTGAAAGAGCATCTTGGACTCCCTTGTGGGTTTTTGATGATTTATGACAAGCAATTGAGATCCTAACCTATTTGTTGAGATGAGTGCAGGTTTTTGATAGAAAAATGAGCAAAGTACCAAAAAGAAGGAAGAATGAGGAGCAAAGTGGAAATAAGCTCAAGGAAGAAGAATAGTAGATCATTGTATGGAGTGTGTCGAGAAAACACATTCCAAGAGCTCAATCACAATTAAACACACACATTGCACAAAGTTACACAGGGCCGGACTAGTCCGACTGACACCGGACTAGTCCGATATCCTTTCTGCACGAAATCGGACAAGTCCAATATCCATCGGACTAGTCTGATATCTTTCTGACTAGAATCGGACTAGTCCTCCCCAGTGCGTACTAGCCCTCAAAACACTTCGCAAGTCACACAAAGTCAGACAAGTCCGATCACAACCGGACTAGTCTGATATTCTCTCTGATACATATCGGACAAGTCCGATATTTGCACGAACTAGTCCGAAATACCCTCTGAACTAAATCGGACAAGTCCTCCAAGTGCGGACTTGTCATCCTATACACTTACGGTTTCACATGTCCGGACAAGTCTGATGACTATCGGACTAGTCCGAAGATTTCTAGTAGCGAAATCGGACAAGTCCGTTCCTAGCTGGACTAGTCCGATATTTCGGGACACTTAGGGTTTGCTACACACAGCACATCGGACTAGTTCGGTGACCACCATGGACTAGTCCGATCTTTCTGAACCCTAACGGTCACTTTTAGAAAACCATATAAATAGAGTTGCACGGCCATATTTTTTACTCTCTCGAACCCTAGCGCCGTCACACCTCCCAAGAGCCTCAAAAACCACATCTCTCCACGAAATTAAGTGCAACAATAATCAATCCTTTGAGGATTCACTCTAGTTTATTGGAGAGACACGTTCAACACCACATTGAGCTCTTGGATATGACAATATTCAAAAAGGCATATTCACCCCCCCTCTAGGCCACATTCAGACTTTCTTTGTCTAGGTCCGACATGTTTTTTGGGTAGCTCTGGTGAGCTTTGTCTTTAGCTCCGGCATGTCTTTGATAGATCCGGCATGTCTTTGTTAAGCTCCAATATGTTTGGCTAGGTCCGACATATTTTTCTAGCTCCGACTTTTGGGATGAATATTTCCGACTAGTTTTGGTTAGCTCTGGCGCTAGGTCCGACTAGCTTTGGTAAGCTCCAGCTCAAGCTTCGGTTAGCTTCGGCAAGGTTCGGAGCTTGATCGTAATGTTCCAAATTTTCATATGAAATGTTTCGAACATGCTTTACACTTATGGAAAGGTTTCTTAGTATTCTTTTACTAAGTTGTTGGTGCATTTTGGTTGATATGGCTGATATCGTTTTACTGTATTTTTGCAACATGCTTATGTGAGGTGCTCACGTAAGGTGTTGTGTTCGAAACTGACTTGAGTCAAGTCGCGGACTTGGGCTCGTACAGATTGGTTGTTTGTTCATGTGCAGGTGTTTCTTGAGTTCAAGTCATGGCTGGTGACAGGATCCTTTGGACTAGTCTCAGGGAGGAGATGAGGTTCCAACAACCAAATTCAGAAGGAATTGTGGTTGAGTGGGTCAGGAGGTCGCGCATGATGATTGAATCAAGGGCAGTGCATATGAAGGTTACTGGATGTCGAAGGAAGGTGTTTGCACGTATGCATGCGGTGCATGATGTGGCAACATGGTTCCAAAGATGGTTTATGGATGGGAAGATCTGCTTGGAAGGATCGGATCGTATCGGTTGATGACTTTGGCTGCGGCAGAGTCGGTTATGGCTCGGTATGGAAAGTATCGAGTTGGTTATGTTAGGATTTCGTGTGGGTCACGAATTTGGATTGTTTTAGGAATATGGGATACATTCCTAAGGTATTTTGAAGTCTTAAGATTGCTTCTATCTGCGTATAGAAGAGTCCTAAGCAGTTATGGAAAGTTTTGATTCGTGATCGGAGTAGGATTAGAGTCCTAGTTGAGATTGGGTTGGCCTAAGGGCTGGTTATATAAGCAAGGGAGGCCAGAGCTCGTGGTGCACGACTTTGGGGCTGCTCCTCTTGTGTTCTATTGAATAAAATTCGTAGTTTGAAGGAACTTTTGTGCCTTGTTCGTCTGACTTGTTCCAGACAAGTTTTACTCGTCGAGTTTCTGGACAGCACTACCTTTCGTCGGTGGTTTTATCATAACTCGAGTTTTACAGATCCAATTGACGTGATTCTTTTTGGGTTGTCTTCAAGAATTGATTATCTATCATCTATCAAAATTTAACGGTCATTGGATTTGTGTTTTCTGATCTACACGAGTTTCTTTGAAGCGTCCCAGAACTGTTTTTCTCGGGTAGGACAGATTGACCTTTGTTCAATCTTTCGATCATAACTTGAGTTTCTCTCGACGGATTTGAGTGATTCTTCTTGTGTTTTCTTCGTGACTTGATTCTCTCTGATATATATATCACTTTTTTCCTCGTGAAACACGTTTAGATTAGTCTCGCACACGATTTCTTTAACAGATCGTTTTTCTACTGAAGGGGTTGGGATTTAATTGTTTCCGCTGCGTAAGATTTTTAAATCTACCATTCACTCCCTCTGGTAGCTTTTCACGTGCTCTTCGATCCTACAATTGGTATCAGATCCACGGTGCTCTAACCATTGTTATTTGCACGTGTTTTTGACTAATCATTATGGAGAAATACTCCGCCAAACCTTGTATGTTTGCTGGTATTTATTTTCAGGTTTGGAAGGCGCGTATAGAGGCTTTCATCCAGGCGCAAGACTTCACAATACGGGAGAAGGTGTACAAGCCTTACGAAGTGCCACCAAATGATCAAGTTACGGCTACAAACCTACGGGACGTCGACAACAACAAAAAAGCTCGCAACTTGACCATACAGGGACTCATTCAAAGTGACTTTGATCGTGTCGCGCACCTCCGATCAGCATACGATGTTTGTAGAGCTCTCTGTGATTACCATGAAGGCTCCAACACAATCAAGGAGGTAAAACAAGATATGTTCAAAAAGGAATATATGCGTTTCGAGATGCAACCCGATGAGTCTTTCGATGACCTCTTTGCTCGCTTCAATAAAATTCTCAACAACTTACGTATGTGTCAATGTTAACTTTTCTGATGCTAAAAATGCTAGACAACTTCTTAGTGCATTAGACATGTCAATTTGGGAGATGAAAGTAACATCCATTCGTGAATCAACTGTCATGAGTTCTCTTACATTAGATGTGCTTTATTCTAAACTAAAAACAAATGAAATTGACATCTTATCACGTAAGAACCCAAATAAGTCTATTGCATTTGTCTCACAACGCGATATGCCTAGCTCTGGCCAATCATCATCTTGCAATACTCTTGCTTTGTTGTCCTCACTAACCCTGGAGCAGATCGAGGAATTTCCAGAAGAGGAGTTAGCACTAATCTCTACTTGGTTCTGAAAAGCATTGCAAAATGTGAGAACTAGAAGGAGAGGAAGCTCCGGACCTCAACGCAGTTTTGAATGTGGTAAGACAGGACACTTTCGTACAGAATGCCCTGACCTTTCAGGTCCTACTACCCGTGAAGAAAAACAGAACAAGGTCAAGACGACATCTGGAAATCCCAACAAGAAAAAGAAGGGTACCATAGGACGCAAGATGATTAACAGCTTCATCACCGCACTTCAAGAACTCAGTTCAAGTGATGTAGACTTTGAAAGTGATGAAGATGATGACGATCTTGCCAACTTATGCTTTATGGCCGACAAAACAAGATCAAGATCAAGTCAGGAGGATGCAAAACACAATAGCGACGACGATGAGGTATGTTCTACCTATAATGAAATGTGTGATGCAATTTCTCGTGCAACTATTATTGTTAAGAAAAAGGACAAAAAGCTTAGGGATAATGCTACTAAAATTGAATCACTAGAATCTGAAATCAACCACTTGAAAACCTTGATTCCTAGTGATGATTCTTGTCCCTCATGTGATTTAATCTATGAACAGTTGTCCACACTAAGATCTGCACACTCCTCCACTCTAGATAGACTTGAACTTGAAATTGAAAAGAACAAAAAGCTTGCTGCACTTGACATTGGAAACTTAAAAGATGCTTCTTGTTCTCCAATTGATTTGCATTGTTCTAGTTGTGATGATCTTGAAAAGAAACTAAAAGATGCTATGAATGAAATTTCAATATTGAATAATGCTTTACATTCTCATGATGTTAAATATTGTTCCAATCGCAAATTAAAAGGAAAAACTTCATGTGAAAATTGCCTTGATTTGTCCGATAAACTTGATAACATGCATAGGACATTAGATCGGTTTTGTAATGGAAATTAGAATCTAAACTTCCTGCTGAATTCTTCCAAGTCTTGCAAAGATAAAACTGGTTTAGGTTTTGATTCTCATGCTCATGCTAAGGCACATCCACCTAAAATTGTAGAGTCATTAGGAAGTGGTTTCATTCAAACAGTTCCTAAACAAAAGAAGTGATTTTCAAATCTGCAGGAGTGTTGTCTCATTCGGTTTCAAATAAAAATATTGCTTGCTCATCTAGATATGAACACAAAGTTAAATTTCATTGTACCTACTGTGGTAGAGATGGTCATGTCATATATTTTTGTTATAGACTAGCTAAACAACAGAAAAGGGAAAGAATAATTGCTAGATCTCATAACTTTCATGAAAAATTTTCTGCTCATGCTAGGAACATGCAACCTGTTTTAATGAGTCAGAAATTTGCAAAGGTAGCTTCCGGACCTTCTGGTAAGAAATCTACAAAGGCAGCTCCGGTAGTTCTGATAGCTTCGAGAGCTCCCAGACCTTCTGTTGTTCCCTCCAAAACTTCAGTTTTTGCACCCGGAGCTTCAACGCTTTCTCTTGGAACTTCTGCGTTCACCTCTGGAGCTACTGGTTTTCGTTCTAAACGAGTAACAATTTATAAATCAATTGTTAAGAACAGAAAACCTCAACCTTTGACTCATAAACCTGCTGTTTTGTCTCAGCTTTCGCGTGTTTTCCTACTGCACGTCGTGTGACTCAGTACTGCATACCTAAATGCCTTTTGACTAACCATAGTATTGAGTCATCAATGTATTGTGCTTCTGTGTAGGTTTCATGCTTGAAGAAGGAGAACATATGGATTGTGGATTCAGGATGCTCACACCACATGACCGGTAACAGAGAATGGTTCTCCTCCCTCTCCTTTGTGTCACGTGTAGAAAATGTTACTTTTGCCGATACTTCTTCAACTCCTATTATTGCTAAAGGTTCGGTTAGAGTAAAGATCACTACACTTTAAAAGATGTGGCACTTGTTAACAATTTAAGGTACAACTTGCTTCCTGTCTCTCCATTGCTTGAGGAGAATTTGAAAATAACCTTCACTAAAAATTGCTGCAAAGTTGTAGATTCAAATAGTGAGCTTTTGTTTAACATGTCTCGTTCTGAAAGAGTTTTTAAAGCTGATTTTGATATGTCTTCCTCTAAGCATAGGTGTCTAGTTGCTAATGATTCAAATGACTTATATTTTTGGCATCGTAGACTTGGTCACGTAGGCTTTGATCACCTAACGCGTGTTAGTGCTCTTGATCGCATACGTGGGATGCCTAAGCTTAAAGGGGACAAAGAAATTGTGTGCTCTTCTTGTAGACATGCTAAGATGGTTGCAGGTTCACATACTCCTCTCACAATGATCATGACAACTGAACCGTGTCAACTTTTGCACCTTGACGCTGTAGGACCTTCACGTGTTCAATCCTTCAGAGGTAAATGGTATGTTCTTGTGATTGTTGATGATTATTCTAGATACTCTTGGGTTTACTTTATGGCGTATATGAATGAAGCTTTTGGTCACTTTAGAACTTTATTTCTTATATTATCAATTGATCACCTAGGATCTTTAAAAGCAACTAGAAGTGATAACAAAACTGAATTTAAAAATCAATCTTTTGATCACTTTTGTTCTGAAAATGGAATAGATAATCAATTTTCTTCACCATATGTACCTCAACAAAATGGTGTTGTAGAAAGAAAGAACATAACCTTAGTTTAGATGGCTAGGACTATACTTGATGAATATCAAACTCCTAGGAAATTATGGGCTAATGCGATTGCAACCGCTTGTTATGTCTCAAATCGTGTTTTCTTGCACGCTAAGCTAGGTAAAATACCATATGAGCTCCGGTTTGGACATAGGCCTAGTGTTATGCACTTTGGGGTCTTTTATTGCAAATGCTTTGTTAAGAAACATGGTAATCTTGATAAATTTGAATCTAGATACATTGATGGCATGTTTCTTGGTTACCCATCTCACACTAGAGGATACCGTGTGCTTCTACCTGGAACTAACAAAATTGTGGAGACTTGTGAAGTTTCTTTTGATGAAGCTAGCCCAGGTACTAGCTCCGGTGCTGCAGGACCAGATCCATATCCTCAGGGGGAGGGTATTTTCGAAGAAGAAGAAGAAGAGCTGGTAATACTGCCTGATAGTTCCGAATCTGACCTGTGTCCAACTCCGAACATTGAACAAGCTCCGACGACCACCATTGCTGGTCCAGATCCTCCTCAAGCCACAAGCTCATCGATTTGTGATGAACATGAAGAAGATGAAGCTTGTGAAGTGTCCACTCCCCTTCGGGTTCTCAAAATTCATCCTCCACAACAGATTATTGGAAGCTTGCACGAACGAGTTTCACGGTCTAGGTTTTGCGATCCAAACTCTCATGCTCATTCTTCTTTTGTTGCTTCTTTTGAACCCAAAGATATATCACACGCATTCACAAATAAATCTTGGATTATTGCCATGCAAGAAGAGTTAGAAAATTTTGAAAGAAATAATGTTTGGAAACTTGTATCTCCTCCTCAAGGTCACACTTTAATTGGAACTAAATGGGTGTTTAAAAATAAACAAAGTGAGGATGGGGTTGTGATTAGGAATAAGGCTAGGTTGGTTGCTCAAGGTTTCACTCAAGTTGAAGGTCTAGATTTTGGTGAAACTTTTGCTCCTGTTGCTAGATTAGAAGCCATAAGAATTTTGTTAGCTTTTACTGCATCTAAAGGTTTTAAGCTATATCAAATGGATGTTAAAAGTGCTTTCCTTAATGGCTACATAGATGAGGAAGTTTATGTCAAACAACCACCGGGTTTTGAAAATTCAGATTTTCCTAATCATGTTTACAAACTGTCCAAAGCCTTGTACGGTCTCAAACAAGCCCCTATAGCATGGTATGATAGGTTAAAAACATTCTTACTTGAAAAGGGGTTTACAATGGGCAAGGTTGATAAAACTCTTTTTGTGCTTAAGCATGGCAATGACTCATTATTCGTTCAAGTGTATGTGGATGATATTATTTTTGGTTGTGCTTCTCATGATCTTGTGTACATGTTTTCAGCTATGATGAGTTCAGAATTTGAGATGAGTATGATGGGAGAACTCACGTACTTTTTGGGGCTGAAAATCAAGCAAACCAAAGAGGGTACCTTTGTGCATCAAACGAAGTATACAAAAGATCTCCTAAGGCGCTTCAACATGGACAAAAGCAAGCCTCTTCGAACACCAATGGGAACAACAACAACACTTGAACCTGATGAAGATGGTGATACCGTGGATCAAAAAGAATATAGAAGCATGATCGGATCACTTTTGTACCTCACGGCATCAAGACCGGACATACAATTCGGCGTATGTCTCTGTGCACGGTTTCAAGCCGCCCCATGTGCTTCACATCGTCAAGCTGTCAAAAGGATTCTCAGGTACTTACATGGAACTCAAGAATTTGGCATTTTTATTCCTTCTTCCTCAACCGTTACTTTGAAAGATTTTTCCGATGCTGATTTTGGAGGTTGTAGGATTGATAGGAAAAGTACTTCTGGTGCTTGTCACTTTCTTGGTAATTCACTTGTTGCATGATCATCCAGAAAACAAAGTTCAATTGCACAATCCACCGCCAAATCTGAATATGTAGCTGCTGCTAGCGCTTGTTCACAAATTCTTTGGATTGTTCAAACACTTAAGGACTATGGGGTTGATCTAGATAGTGTTCCACTATTTTGCGATAACACTAGTGCCATTTGCATTGCTAAAAACCCCTTGCAATATTCTATAACTAAGCACATTGACATTAGGTATCACTTTCTCCGTGATAATGTTGAAAAAGGAAACATTGTGCTTTATCATGTAGATACCCAACAACAATTGGCTGGCATTTTTACAAAATCTTTGGATTTCACTCGTTTTTGTTATATTCTTAGTGAAATAGGGGTTATGCATCCTCATGGATTAAATTGAGGGGGAGTTCTCAAACCCTAGAAGTCTATGTGTAAATCTGAAATTATAATAATATGAGCATAGTATTTCATACATATATGACCTTGTGATTCCTTTTACATGCTGAAAGTTCTTACTACATTACTTGTGTTATACATTTTGTAGTTTTTGCCATGTCTAGTAATTAGAATAATTACTTACACGAAATTTGGTCATAGTCGAACTTTCTTGCTGTTTTGAACTTGTTGCATGCTCACAAGTGCTTTTAATTATAAAGAATTAATCAAGTAATCAACTCACATGTTGGGTTTTTATGAACAAATATGAGTTGAGAAAAGATCAAGAGAATATGCATGCATCGCACTTCTTCTTTTGAGATGGCTTATCATTGCACTTAGATATGAACTTGGAAGAAGTTGTGTGTATGACTAAAACCATGTCCTTAAGCTTTTGATTGTCAAATGACATATGATTGGCTTGGTTGGTTAGAATAAGGCAGATACGCATATAATCTTTTACAAATATCATATGATCTAAATCTGTTCTTTGAAAAATAATAAAATGCAGCAACAAGTGTCATACTTTCAGGTATTGAAATAGTTAAGTTTGTGAGATCATAACTTGCTTAAATTGAAAATTACATTTGATCTCTAGCATGGCTTACACTACGTTATGTATCTCATTGTTGTGATAGCGTAAATTACTTGATAGTATGACTTGGATGAGATTTGATTTATATGTATATGTTATAATATGCTCATAACAATTAAAATTTCTCTTTTGAATCTTGCTGAATACATTGTCAAAGGGGGAGAGATAATATGTGAATTTTTAAAAAATATGCAAGGGGGGAGATATTGATTACACATTGCACATATTCACAATTATTTTTGGCACGATTCTTCTCAGGGGGGAATTTCTTTCTCTCATTTTATTTCTGTTTTACAATGGGGGAGAAATTGTTTTCAAAACTTTTAATGTGAATAAGCCAATGTTCGGATTTTAAGTGGTGTTGTCAATGCATTCATCAAGGGGGAGATTGTGAGACCTATGTGTGCTGAATACATTGGCTTAGACAATAAAAGTTTTGAATGCTGCCATTACATTTTTTTAGCAAGGTCCGACTCTAGCTCCGAGCTTCTGCAAGGTCCAACAATAGGTCTGACTTTCTTTGTCTAGGTCTGACATGTTTTTTGGGTAGCTCCGGTGAGCTTTGTCTTTAGCTCCGGCATGTCTTTGATAGCTCCGACATGTCTTTGTTAAGCTCCGATATGTTTTGCTATGTACGACTTATGTTGGTTAGCTCCGACATGTTTTTCTAGCTCCTACTTTTGGGATGACTAGTTCTGACTAGTTTTGGTTAGCTTCGGCGCTAGGTCCGACTAGCTTTGGTAAGCTCCAGCTCAAGCTCCGGTTAGCTTCAGCAAGGTTTGGAGCTTGATCGTAATGTTACAAATTTTCACGTGAAATGTTTTGAACTTGATTTACACTTATGGAAAAGTTGCTTAGTATTCTTTTACTAAGTTTTTGGTGCATTTTAGTTGATATGGCTGATATCGTTTTACTGTGTTTTTGCAACATACTTATGTGAGGTGCTCACGTAAGGTGTTGTGTTCGGAACCTACTTGAGTCAAGTCGCGGACTTGGGCTCGTACAGATTGGTTGTTTGTTCATGTGCAGGTGTTTCTTGAGTTCAAATCATGGATGGTGATAGGATCCTTTGGACTAGTCTCAGGGAGGAGATGAGGTTCCAATAACCAAATTCAGGAGGAATTGTGGTTGAGTGGGTCAGGAGGTCGCGCAGGATGATTGAATCAAGGGCAATGCATATGAAGGTTACTGGATGTCGAAGGAAGGTGTTTGAACGTATGCATGCGGTGCATGGCGTGGCAACATGGTTCTAAAGATGGTTTATGGATGGGAAGATCTGGTTGGATGGATCAGATCGTATCAGTTGATGACTTTGGCTGGGGCAGAGTCGGTTATGGCTCGGTATGGAAAGTATCGAGTTGGTTATGTTAGGATTTCGTATGGGTCACGAATTTGGGTTGTTTTAGGAATATGGGATACGTTCCTAAGGTGTTTGGAAGTCTTAAGATTGCTTCTATCTGCATATAGAAGAGTCCTAGCAGTTATGGAAAGTTTTGATTCGTGATCGGAGTAGGATTAGAGTCCTAGTTGAGATTGGGTTGGCCTAAGGTCTGGTTATATAAGCAAGGGAGGCCAGAGCTCGTGGTGCACGACTTTGGGGCTGTTCCTCTTGTGTTCTCTTGAATAAAATTTGTAGTTTGAAGGAATTTTTGTGCCTTGTTTGTCCGACTTGTTCCAGACAAGTTTTACTCGTCGAGTTTCTGGACAACACTACCTTTTGTCGGTGGTTTTATCATAATTCGAGTTTTACATATCCAATTTCTGTGATTCTTTTTGGGTTTTCTTAAAAACTTGATTATCTATCGTCTGTCAAACTTTCACGGTCATTGGATTTGTGGTTTCTGATCTACACGAGTTTCTTTGAAGCATTCCAGAACTGTTTTTCTCAAGTAGGACACATTGACCTTTGTTCAATCTTTCGATCATAACTTGAGTTTCTCTCAACGGATTTGAGTGATTCTTCTTGTGTTTTCTTAGTGACTTGATTATCTCTGATATATATCACTTTTGTCCTGGTGAAACACGTTTAGATTAGTCTCACACATGATTTCTTTAACAGATCATTTTTCTGCCGAAGGGGTTGGGATTTAATTGTTTCCGCTGCATAAGATTTTTAAATCTACAATTCACCCCCCTATGGTAGCTTTTCACATGCTCTTCGATCCTACACCACCATAGAATGTGAAGGAAATTAGGAGTTTTATTGGAATGGCTGGATATTGCCGTTGGTTCATCAAGGACTTTTCCAAGATAGTGAAGCCCATGACTGAACTGTTAATGAAGGAGAAGACTTTCATGTGGACTCTGGATTGTCAAGAAAGTTTTGAGGATCTAAAGAAGAGATTGAAAACCTCACCTGTGTTGGTATTGCCAGATGTGAGCAAGAGTTTTGACATCTATTGTGATGCTTCAAGGAAATGACATGGTTGTGTATTGATGCAAGAAGGCCGAGTAGTAGCTTATGCATCTAGGTAGTTGAAGAAACATGAGCAGAACTATCCTACACATGATCTCGAACTTGCAGCCGTAGTGCATGCTTTGAGGATTTGGAGACATTATGTCCTTGGCCATAGATGCGAGATTTTATACGGATCATAAGAGTCTCAAGTACATATTCACGCAAACAGATCTGAATTTGAGGCAATGAAGATGGTTGGAACTCATTAAGGACCATGATGTGGGAATCAACTATCATCCAGGGAAAGCCAATGTAGTGGCTGATGCCTTGAGTCGAAAGGGAGCAAGCCACCAGCCTACCGTTCGGGAATTGCCATGCGAGCTGTGCAAGGAGTTTGGACAGTTGAATCTTGGATTTGTGAATGAGATGGGAGCAATGGAAGTGAATCCAACCCTGGAACAAGAGATTCGAGAAAGTTAAATGAAGGACAAGGAAATCCAAGAAATCAAGGAAAGGACCCAATAAAGGAGAGAATTCAGATTTGATGAGGATGACAAAGGTACTCTATGGCTTGGAAAGTGGATTGTTGTGCCCAATGAGAAGCGTCTCCGACAATTGATATTAAAGGAGGCACATGACTCGCTTTACTCCATCCATCCCAGTTGTACAAAAATGTACAAGGACCTGAAGACATGCTACTAGTGGGATGGTATGAAAAGGGACATAGCAGAATATGTTGCACTATGTGATGTATGCTAACGTGTCAAAGCTGAACATCAAAAGCCAGCTGGACTATTGCAGCCGTTGAAGATTCCAGAATGGAAGTGGGAAGAGGTTGGTATGGATTTTATAGTTGGTTTGCCTCGCACTTCAGCAGGATATGATTTAATATGGGTTTTTTTTGTGGATCGGTTGATGAAATCATCGCATTTAATTCATGTCAAGACTACCTACAGTGGAGCGAAGTTGGCAGAATTGTATATGGGAAGAATAATGTCTTTACATGGAGTGCCCATGAAGATAGTGTCCGATAGAGGTTCACAATTTACCTAGAGTTTCTGGCAAAGCTGCACGAATTGATGGGAATTCAATTGAATTTCAGTTCTGCATATCACCCCCAAAGGATGGAAGACCGAGAAGACAAATCAGATTTTGGAATACATGCTAAGGGCTTGTGCATTAAAGTATGGAGGAAGCTGGGACAAAAGTCTGCCATATGTTGAGTTTTCCTACAATAACAGCTATCAAGCAAGCCTAAAAATGTCACTGTATGAAGCATTGTATGGGAAAAGGTGTAGAACACCCTTGTTTTGGAATGAGACAGGGGAAACTCAAGTATTTGGACCTTGTGATCCAAGAGGCCGAAAAGCAAGTGCAGACCATCCGCGAGAACTTAAGGGCTGCTCAGTCAAGACAAAAGGGTTACGCGGATAATAGACGGAGAAGATTATCTTTTAAGGTGGGAGACTTCGTATATCTTAAAGTATCACCAATGCGAGGTCACAAGAGATTTAACGTCAGAGGTAAGTTGGCACCTCACTATATTGGACCATTCAAATTTTGGACAAACAGGGACAAGTAGCCTATAAACTTGAAAGTTGCCTAGAGGGGGGGGGGGGTGAATAGGCTAATCGACTTGAAATGACTTAATAAAACGAGATTAATACTCAAGGGGCGGACTAGTCCAGTCCAGGGGCGGACTAGTCCGGTCCACCTACAGGGAATAGCCTAAAAAGGGTTTCTAACAAGTTTTAGTTCGATTCTTGTGATGCAAAGTGTGTTAGAATGACTTAGTGAGCCTTAACAAGTTATATGGCAAGTATGAAGCTAAGGATCACGATGAATCAAAAGTGATGAACAAAACGATAAGACTAACCCTAGAAGCAATGAACAATAAGTGAAAGCGAAGTACACAAGGGAACAAGGATTTTTCCCGAGGTTCGATCCCACGAAGGAACCTACGTCCCCGTTGAGGAGTCCACGAAGGACCGGGTTCAACATCCCTTCCCTCACCAAGTTTACCACACGGGCCTAACTTGGTTCTTCCACTATCACAAAGGGGTGAATACAAGATTCGTTGGGGCTTCTCACAATCTGAGGCTCCCACCACAAATACAATCTCAAATCACCAAGATCAACTCAAGCCTCAGATCACAAAGATGCACAAAGTGCAAGAGATCAAACCGAGAGCCATGGAGCGGTGTTCTTCCTCTTCTTCACCTCACCAAACCATAATCCACACAAGAATTAGTTTTAGAGGGAATGTAGGCAAGAAGGAGGCTTTTTGGAGGCTCAAAAATCTCATCCGAAAGCAATTTCATTCTTCGCAATGTGCTCTTACTTATATCCTTAAACATGTGTTCATTTTCGCTAGCACTATCAAAATCATCATGGGAGGATATGGAAGAGGATGAGTTAGAATTGACCTTTCTCCTTCCTTGTTTTGCGATGAGGCAAGTTGGCTTGTGGTCGTAGAGATTGGGGAAGAGCTTGCTTCCCTTGGAGCTCCTCCCGATGGCTATGGTTGTCATCTTCTCCTCATCTTCGGACGAGGAGGACTCATCATTAGAGTCCCACTCCTTGCCTAAGTGAGCATGACCGGAGGGCCTCTTCTTCTTGTAGAACTTCTTCTGTTGTGGCTTGCCCTCCTTCTTCTTCTTGCCATCTTCATGTGGGCAATCTACAATGAAGTGCCCGTACTCGCCACAATTGTATCAATCCCTCTTGGTTGTGGGCCTTGACTTTTTCTTTGCCTTTGCTCTCATTCTTGTATCCTACTTTTCTTCTCCTCATCATCCTCTTGAAGTTGTTGATGAAGAAGGCCTCTTCCTCATCGGTGTCAAGGCTCTCCTCATCATCTTCGTTTTGCTCTTTTGAGGAGGATGTCGCTTTGAGTGCAACATCCTTCATCTTCGAGGCGGTGAACCTTTGGAGGTCATTGTAGAAGAGCGCCTTCTCCATGATCTCGTGGTTGATGATCCTTCCAAGGACCTCCTCCGGGGTCATTTTGGCAAACCCCGGGCTTTCTCGGATCATGGAGCAAAGAGAGACGTTTCTAGGCAAGAATAGCCGAATCATCCTCTTCACCATCTCGTGGTCCGTCCACTTAGTACAGCCATAAGATCTACTCTTGTTGATGAGTATCTTTATGCGATTGTACATCTCTTGGGGAGATTCACCATCAATAATGGCAAACCTCCCGAGCTCTCCTTCAATGAGCTCAATCTTTGCTTCTTTCACGACTCGGTTGCCTTCATGAGCCGTCTTGAGAGTATCCCAAATGTCCTTGGCCACCTCAAGTCCATCCACTCAGTTGAACTCATCTCTTGAGAGAGATGAGATGATCACTCTAGCCGCTTGGGCATTGCGGTGAAGGAGCACGGCTTGCTCCGGAGTGATATCTTCTTCATTCTTTGGGACGTGCACCCCGGTCAACACGATTTGCCATAGTGAGGAGTTGAGTGACACAAGGTGGATCTTCATGTTGTGCTTTCACATCCCGTAGTCGGTTCCATCAAATTGGGGAGGCTTCCCCAATGGGATGGAATGGTAATGGTTGCTTGAGACAAGGCGTTCATGGTTGTAGCCTTGTTGGTTGTAGTTGATTGTGCCACTCGATGTGGAGGTTGAGGTGTCAACCTTGGGAATCTTTAACTTCTCTCAAACTTTTGCCTTGAGCTGGCGAATTTCTTCGTCATCCGTTGATTTGTCTTGATAGAAGAGAATCTCTTCTGGGGTTGCTTGGACCTCACTGGTTGAGACTTCTTCGTACCCCACTCCGGCCATCTTCTCTCCGAGTTGTTAGACTCTTTTGGGAGAGTCCTGCTATGATACCAATTGAATGTTTTCTAGAGGGGGGGGGGGTGAATAGGCTAATCGACCTGAAATGACTTAATAAAACAAGATTAATACTCAGGGGGCGGACCAGTCCGGTCTAGGGACGGACTAGTCTGGTACACCTACAGGGAAAAGCCTAAAAAGGGTTTCTAACAAGTTTTAGTTCGATTCTTGTGATGCAAAGTGTGTTAGAATGACTTAGTGAGCCTTAACAAGTTATATGGAAAGTATGAAGCTAAGGATCACGATGAATCAAAAGTGATGAACAAAACGATAAGACTAACCCTAGAAGCAATGATCAATAAGTGAAAGCGAAGTACACAAGCGACACAAGGATTTTTTCCTGAGGTTCGATCCCACGAAGGAACCTATGTCCCCGTTGAGGAGTCCATGAAGGACAGGGTTCAAAAACCCTTCTCTCACCAAGTTTACCACACGGGCCTAACTTGGTTCTTCCACAATCACAAAGGGGTGAATACAAGCTTTGTTGGGGCTTCTCACAATCTGAGGCTCCCATCACAAATACAATCTCAAATCACCAAGATCAACTCAAGCCACATATCACAAAGATTCACAAAGTGCAAGAGATCAAACCGAGAGCAAAAGTGTGGTGTTCTTCCTCTTCTTCACCTAACCAAACCCTAATCCACACAAGAATTAGTTTTAGAGGGAATGTAGGCAAGAAGGAGGCTTTTTGGAGGCTCAAGGTTGCTGTGGCGGCGCTAGGGTTTCAACTTGCTCAAAGGTTGGTTCAAATGAACCCAGGGGTTCTCTATTTATAGAGGTTCCCAACCCATACTGCTGACTTCAGCAAAAGGGCAGACTAGTCCGGCCTACAGCCCGGACTAGTCCGGCCTAGGGGACCACTAACGTCCCTGACAACTGTCGCACTGCACGACAATCGTCACACTACCTGCCAAACATCAAATTCAAACGGTCACTTCAACAACGGACTACTTCGGCCCTCACCGGACTAGTCCGATCTCACACATAACCTTTTGTTCTGTGTGAAAATGGACTAGTCTGAAGACCACGGACTAGTCCGGCCCCCAGGGCGGACTAGTCCGGCCTTCCCAGACTTAGTCTCTAAAGCACCGACTTCTCTCAAATCTGGACTAGTCCGACCCTCAGGGTGGACTAGTCCAATCTCAGTCAGGACCTCTTGGTTCGGACCAAAATGGACAAGTCTGTGGTTTTGGGACTTAGTCCCCAAAACCCCTTTCACGACTACCCGGACTAGTCCGTCCCACTACAGACTAGTCGGAACTCAGTCAGACCCTTCTGGTCTGGCTAAAAAAGGACTTGGCCGGCCAGGAGCGGACTAGTCCGGCCACCTGTGTAGGATCGAAGAGCACGTGAAAAGCTACCAGAGGGGGGGGGGGTGAATGGTAGATTTAAAAATCTTACGCAGCGGAAACAATTAAACCCCAAACCCTTTCGGCAGAAAAATGATCTGTTAAAGAAATCGTGTGTGAGACTAATATAAACGTGTTTCACCGTGACAAAAGTGATAGATATCAGAGAGAATCAAGTGACGAAGACAACACAAAAAGAACCACTCAAATCCGTCGAGAAAAACTCAAGTTATGATCAAAAGATCAAACAATGGTCAATCTGCCCTACCCGAGAAAAAAAACAGTTCTGGAAGGCTGCAAAGAAACTCGTGTAGATCATAGAACAAAAATCCAATGACCGTGAAATTTTGACATATGATAGACAATCAAGTTTTGAAGACAACCCAAAAAGAATCATGTCAATTGGATCAGTAAAACTCGAGTTATGATAAAACCACCAACGAAAGGTAGTGCAGTCCGGAAACTCCAAGTCGGACGAACAAGGCACAAAAGTTCCTTCAAACTATGAATTTTATTCAATAGAACACAAGAGGAACAGCCCCAAAGTCGTGCACCACGAGCTCTGGGCTCCCTTGCTTATATAACCAGCCCTTAGGCCAACCCAATATCAACTAGGACTCCAATCCTACTCAGATCACAAATCGTAACTTTCCATAACTCTTTAGGATTCTTCTATACGCAAATAGAAGCAATATTAAGACTTCCAAACATCTTAGAAACGTATCCCACATTCCTATACAACTCAAATTCGCGACCCACATGAAATCCTATCATAACCAACTCAAATCTTTCCATATTTGAGTCAAACCCGACTCAGCCGCAACCTGAGTCCATAACCTAGTCGGTTGGACCTTTCCGACCAACTCTTTACGTCCACATCTCTTCATCACGTCTCACAACCATGTAGACACGTCCATGCAATCCTTGCACACGTGCAAACATCTTCCAATGACGTCCACGATACCTTCATATGCATTGTTCTTGATTCAATCATGCTGCGCAACCTCCTGATCAGCTCAACCACAATTCCTCCTGAATTTGGTTGTTGGAACCTCACCTCCTCCCTGAGACTAGTCCAATGGATCCCGTCACCAGCCATGTCTTGAACTCAAGCAACACCTGCACATGAATAAACAACCAATCCATACGAGCCCAAGTCCTCGACTTGACTCAAGTTAGTTCCGAACACAACACCCTACGTGAGAACCTCACATAAGCATGTTGCAAAACCACAGTAACACGATATCATCCATATCAACCAAAACGCACCAAAAACTTAGCAAATGAATACTAAGCAATCTTTCCAACAATGTAAAGCAAGTACGAAACATTGCAAATGAAAAGCAGAAACACTACGGTCAAGTTCCGGACCTTGCCAGAGCAACCCGGACCTTGAGCCGGAGCTAACAAAAGCTAGTAGAACCTAGCACCGGAGCTTACCAAAACTAGTATAACCAAGCTCCCGCCGGAGCTTAGAAAACTAGCAGGACTTAGCGCTGGAGCTAACCAGAACTAGACGGATCTAGTAATCCCAAAAGCCAGAACTAGAAAAATCAACTTCGGAGCTTAGCAAAAACACGGCGGAGCTATCAAAAACATGTCAGAGCTATCAAAGACATGCCGGAGCTAAAGACAAAACTTCACCGGAGCTGACCAAAGCTAGTCGGACCTAGCATCGAACGTAATCGAAGCTACCCAAACTAAGCCGGACCTACCTTCGGACCTTGCTGTAGCTCAGAGCTAGAGTCGAACCTTGATAAAAAGGTGTTTTGGTGATATTCAAAACTTTTATCATCAAGGCCAAGTGTATTCACGACAAGCCAATGTATTCAGCACACATAGGTCTTACAATCTCCCCCTTGATGAATGCATTGGCAACACCATTTAAAATCCGAACATTGGCTTATTCTCATTAAAAGTTTTGAAGACAATTTCTCCCCTTTTTGTAAATCGAAAATAGAATGAGAAGAAAAGCAAAAAAATTCAAAATTCAAAATTCACATATTTCTCCCCCTTTATCATCTCTCCTTATGCACATATTCTCTTTCTCTTCATGCTTATCTCTCCCCCTTTGACAATGTATTCAACAAGTCATGAGCATATAAACAATTTATCTCTCCCCCTTTAGTTGTTATGAGCATATTATAACATGTACATATAACCAAAGCTCATCCAAGTCATACTATCAAGTACCTTACAAAATCACATCAATGAAATACATAAAGTAGTGTAAGCCATGCTAGAGATCAAATGTAATTTTCAATTTAAGCAAGTCATGATCTCACAAACTTAACTATTTCAAAACCTGAAAGCATGACACTAGTTGCTGCATTTTATTGTTTTTCAAAGAATAAATTTAGATCATATGATATTTGCAAGAGATTATATGCGCATCTGCCTTATTCTAACCAACCAAGCCAAGCCTATGTCATTTGACAATCAGAAGCTTAAGGACATGGCTTTAGTCATACACAACTTCTTCCAAGTTCATATCTAAGTGCAATGACAAGCCATCTGAAAAGAAGAAGTGCGATGCATGCATATTCTCTTGATCTTTTCTCAATTTATATTTGTTCATAAAAACTCAACATGTGAGTTGATTACTTGATGAATTCTTAATGATTAAAAGCACTTGTGAACATGTAACAAGTTCAAAACAGCAAGAAAGTTCGACCATGACCAGTTTTAGTGTAAGTAATTATTCCAATTACTAGACATGGCAAAAACTACAAAATGTATAACACGAGTAATGTAGTAAGAACTTTTAGCATGTAAAAGGAATCACAAAGTCATATATGTATGAAATACTATGCTCATATTATTTTAATTTCAGATTCACACATAGACTTCCCAAGTTTCAAAAACTCCCCCTCAATTTAAGCCATGAGGATGCATAACCCCTATTTCACTACGAATGTAACAAAAACGAGTGAAATCCAAAGGTTTTGTAAAAATGTCAGCCAATTGTTGTTCGGTATCTACATGGTGAAGCACAATGTTTCCTTTTTCAACATTATCTCGGAGAAAGTGATACCTTATGTCAATGTGCTTAGTTCTAGAATGTTGCACCGGGTTTTTAGCAATGCAAATGGCACTAGTGTTATCACAGGACAGTGGAACACTATCTAGATCAACCCCATAGTCCTTAAGTGTCTGAACAATCCAAAGAATTTGTGAGCAAACACTAGCAGCAGCTACATATTCAGATTCGGCTGTGGATTGTGCAACTGAATTTTGTTTTCTACAGGACCAAGCAACAAGAGAATTACCAAGAAAATGACAAGCACCGAAAGTACTTTTCCTATCAATCCTACAACCCCCAAAATCAGCATCTGAAAAAGCTTTCAAAGTAACGGTTGAGGAAGAAGGAAGAAAAATGCCAAATTCTTGGGTTCCATGTAAGTACCTGAGAATCCTTTTGCCGGCTTGACGATGTGAAACACGTGGGGAAGCTTGAAATCGTGCACAAAGACATACGCTGAATTGTATGTCCGGTCTTGATGTCATGAGGTACAAAAGTGATCCGATCATGCTTCTATATTCTTTTTGATTCACAGATTCACCATCTTCATCAAGTTCAAGTGTTGTTACTGTTCCCATTGGTGTCCGAAGAGGCTTCCTTTTGTCCATGTTGAAGCGCCTTAGGAGGTCTTTGGTATACTTCGTTTGATGCACAAAGGTACCCTCCTTGGTTTGCTTGATTTGCAGCCCCAAAAAGTAAGTGAGTTCACCCATCATACTCATTTCAAATTCGGAACTCATCATTGCTGAAAACTTGGACACAAGATCATGAGAAGCACAACCAAAGATAATATCATCCACATACACTTGAACGAATAATGAGTCATTGCCATGCTTAAGCGCAAAAAGAGTTTTATCAACCTTGCCCATGGTAAACCCCTTTTCAAGTAAGAACGTTTTCAACCTATCATACCATGCTCTAGGGGCTTGTTTGAGACCGTATAAGGCTTTGGACAGTTTGTAAACATGATTAGGAAAATCTGGATTTTCAAAACCCAGTGGTTGTTTGACATAAACCTCCTCATCTATGTAGCCATTAAGAAAAGCACTTTTAACATCCATTTGATATAGCTTAAAACCTTTAGATGCTGCAAAAGCTAACAAAATTCTTATGGCTTCTAATCTAGCAATGGGAGCAAAAGTTTCATCAAAATCTGGACCTTCAACTTGAGTGAAACCTTGAGCAACCAACCTAGCCTTATTCCTAACCACAACCCCATCCTCACTTTGTTTATTTTTAAATACCCATTTAGTTCCAATTAAAGTGTGACCTTGAGGTGGAGGTACAAGTTTCCAAACATTATTTCTTTCAAAATTTTCTAACTCTTCTTGCATGGCAATAATCCAAGATTCATTAGTGAGTGCGTGTGATATATCTTTGGGTTCAAAAGAAGCAACAAAAGTAGAATGAGCATGAGAGTTTGGATCGCAAAACCTGGACCGTGTGACTCGTTCGTGCAAGCTTCCAATCATCTGTTGTGGGGGATGATCTTTGTAAAAACGTAGGGGAACAGATGTCTCACAAGCTTCTTCTTCATTAGGTTCATCGTAGATTGATGAGCTTGTGACTTGTGGACGATCAGGACCAGCATAGGTGATAGCCGGAGCTTGTTCAATGTCCGGAGCTGGACACGTGTCAACTTCGGAACTACCAGGCAGTATCACTGGCTCTTCTCCATCTTCGAAAATACCCTCCCCCGGAGGATACGGATCTGGTCCTGCAACACCAGAGCTAGTACCTGGGCTAGCTTCATCAAAAGACACTTCACAAGTCTCCACAATTTTGTTAGTGTCAAGTAAAAGCACACGGTAGCCTCTAGTATGAGATGGATAACCAAGAAACATGCCATCAATGGATCTAGGTTCAAATTTATCAAGGTTACCATGTTTCTTAACAAAGCATTTGCAACCAAAGACCCGAAAGTGTGTAACACTAGGCCTATGTCCAAACCGGAGCTCATATGGTGTTTTACCTAGCTTAGCACGCAAGAAAACACGATTTGAGACATAACAAGCGGTTGCTAACACATCAGCCCAAAATTTCTTAGGAGTTTGATATTCATCAAGCATAGTCCTAGCCATCTCAACTAAGGTTCTGTTCTTTCTTTCTACAACACCATTTTGTTGAGGTACATATGGTGAAGAAAATTGATGATCTATTCCATTTTAAGCACAAAAGTGATCAAAATATTGATTTTTAAATTCAGTTCTATTATCACTTCCAATTGCTTTTAATGATCCTGGGTGATCAATTAATAATCTAAGAAATAAAGTTCTAAAGTGACTAAAAACTTCATTCTTAGATGCCATAAAGTAAACCCAAGAGTATCTAGAATAATCATCAACAATAACAAGAACATACCATTTACCACCGAAGGATTGAACACGTGACGGTCCTACGGTGTCAAGATGCAAAAGTTGACATGGTTCAGTTGTCATGATCATTGTGAGAGGAGTATGTGAACCTGCAACCGTCTTAGCATGTCTACAAGAAGAGCACACAATTTCTTTGTCCCCTTTAAGCTTAGATAGCCCACGTATGCGATCAAGAGCACTAACACGCGTTAGGTGATCAAAGCCTACTTGACCAAGTCTACGATGCCAAAAATATAAGTCCTTTGAATCATTAGCAACTAGACACCTATGCTTAGAGGAAGACATATCAAAATCAGCTTTAAAAACTCTTCCAAACCGAGACATGTTAAAAATAAGCTCACTATTTGAACCTACAACTTTGCAGCAGTTTTTATTGAAAATAATTTCTAGATTTTCATCTAGCAACTGTGAAACAGAAAGCAAGTTGTATTTCAAATTTTTGACAAGTGCCACATCCTTCAAAGTGTAGTGATCATTTACTCTAACTGAACCCTTAGCAATTATAGGAGTTGAAGAATTATCGGCAAAAGTAACATTCTCTACACGTGACACAAAGGAGAGGGAGGAGAACCAATCTTTGTTACCGGTCATGTGGCGTGAGCAACCTGAATCCACAATCCAAATGTTCTCCTTCCTCAAACGTGTAACCTCTTCATTGTCGCTGTTGTGTTCCGCCTCCTCCATAGTTGATCTTGACTTGCCCGCCATGAAGCACAAGTTTGCCAAATCATCTTCATCTTCATCACTTCCAATGTCCACGTCGCTTGAACTGAACTCTTGAAGCGCAGTGATGAAACTGTTGATCATCTTGCGTCCTATGGTACCTTTCTTCTTCTTGTTGAAATTTCCAGAGGAGGTCCGAACCTTGCTTTGGTTTTCTTCTCGGGTGGTTGGACCTGAAAGGTTAGGGCATTCTGTACGAAAGTAACCTGTTTTACCACATTCAAAACAGCGTTGAGGTCCGGAGCTTCCTCTCCTTCTAGTTCTCACATTTTGCAATGCTTTTGAGAATCTAGTAGAGATGAGTGCCAACCCCTCTTATAGAAATTCTTCGATCTGCTCCACGGTTAGTGAGGATAACAAAGCAAGAGTATTGCAAGATGATGATTGGCCGGAGCTAGACATATCACATTGTGAAACAAATGCAATAGACTTATTAGGGTTCTTACGTGAGATTATATCAATTTCATGAGTTTTTAACTTGGAATATAGCACATCTAAAGTAAGTGAACTCATGACAGTAGATTCACGAATAGATGTGACTTTCATCTCCCAAATTGACATATCTAATGCATTTAGCAATTGCCTAGCATTTTCAGCATCTGAAAAATTAACATTGACACTATGCAAGTTGCTGAGAATCTTATTAAAGCGAGCAAAAAGGTCATCAATAGACTCACCGGGTTGCATCTCGAAGCGCATGTATTCTTTCTTGAACATGTCTTGCCTTACCTCTTTGACCGTGTTGGATCCTTCGTGGTAGTCACAAAGTGCTTTCCACACATCGTATGCAGATCGGAGGTGTGCAACACGGTCAAAGTCGCTTTGTGTTAATCCTTGTATGATCAAGTTCCGAGCCTTGTTGTTGTTGTCGACATCTCTCAGATTTGTAGCTGTAACTTGATCGTTTGATGGCACTTTGTAAGGCTTGTATACCTTCTCCCATATTGCAAATCCTTGTTCCTGGATGAAAGCCTCCATGCGTGCCTTCCAGACCTGAAAATCAATACCAGCAAACACACACTATTTGGCGGAGTACTTCTCTATGATGAATAGTCAAAAACACATGCAAATCACAAAGATTAGAGCAACCTGGCTCTGATACCAATCGTAGGATCGAAGAGCACATGAAAAGCTACCAGAGGGGGGGGTGAATGGTAGATTTAAAAATCTTACGCAGCGGAAACAATTAAACCCCAAACCCTTTCGGCAGAAAAATGATCTGTTAAAGAAATCGTGTGTGAGACTAATCTAAACGTGTTTCACCGTGACAAAAGTGATAGATAACAGAGATAATCAAGTCACGAAGACATCACAAAAAGAATCACTCAAATCTGTCGAGAAAAACTCAAGTTATGATCAAAAGATCAAACAATGGTCAATCTGCCCTACCTGAGAAAAAAAACAGTTCTGGAACGCTGCAAAGAAACTCGTGTAGATCATAGACCACAAATCCAATGACCATGAAAATTTTGACATATGATATACAATCAAGTTGTGAAGACAACCCAAAAAGAGTCATGTCAATTGGATCTGTAAAACTCGATTTATGATAAAACCACCGACAAAAGGTAGTGCTGTCCAGAAACTCGACGAGTAAAACTTGTCTGGAACAAGTCGGACGAACAAGGCAGAAAAGTTCCTTCAAACTATGAATTTTATTCAATAGAACACAAGAGGAACAGCCCCAAAGTCGTGCACCACGAGCTCTGGGCTCCCTTGCTTATATAACCAGCCTTTAGGCCAACCCAATATCAACTAGGACTCCAATCCTACTCAGATCACAAATCGTAACTTTCCATAACTGCTTAGGATTCTTCTATACGCAGATAGAAGCAATCTTAAGACTTCCAAACACCTTAGAAACGTATCCCACATTCCTAAACAACTCAAATTCGTGACCCACACGAAATCCTATCATAACCAACTCAAACCTTTCCATATTTGAGTCAAACCCGACTCAGCCGCAGCCTGAGTCCATAACCTAGTCGGTTGGACCTTTCAGACCAACTCTTTACGTCCACATCTCTTCATCACGTCTCGGAACCATGTAGCCACGTCCATGCACTCCTTGCACACGTGGAAACATCTTCCAATGACGTTCACGATACCTTCATATGCATTGTTCTTGATTCAATCATGCTGCGCAACCTCCTAATCAGCTCAACCACAATTCCTCCTGAATTTGGTTGTTGGAACCTCATCTCCTCCCTTAGACTAGTCCAATGGATCCCGTTACCATCCATGTCTTGAACTCAAGCAACACCTGCACATGAATAAACAACCAATTCATACAAGCCCAAGTCCTCGACTTGACTCAAGTTAGTTCCGAACACAACACCCTACGTGAGAACCTCACATAAGCATGATGCAAAACCATAGTAACACGATATCATCCATATCAACCAAAACGCACCAAAAACTTAGCAAATGAATACTAAGCAATCTTTCCAACAATGTAAAGCAAGTACGAAACATTGCAAATAAAAAGCAGAAGCACTACGGTCAAGTTCTGGACCTTGCCAGAGCAACCTGGACCTTGAGACAGAGCTAACAAAAGCTAGTAGAACCTAGCACCAGAGCATACCAAAACTAGTATAACCAAGCTCCCGCCGGAGCTTACAAAACTAGCAGGACTTAGCGCCGCAGCTAACTAGAACTAGTCGGAACTAGTAATCCCAAAAGCCGGAGCTAGAAAAATCAACTTCGGAGCTTAGCAAAAACACGGTGGAGCTATCAAAAACATGTCGGAGCTATCAAAGACATGCCGGAGCTAAAGACAAAACTTCACCGGAGCTGACCAAAGCTAGTCGGACCTAGCATCAAACGTAACCGGAGCTACCCAAACCAAGCCGGACCTACCTTCGGACCTTGCTGTAGCTCAGAGCTAGAGTCGGACCTTGATAAAAAGGTGTTTTGGTGATATTCAAAACTTTTATCATCAAGGCCAAATGTATTCACGACAAGCCAATGTATTCAGCACACATAGGTCTTACAACCTGCACGGACTAGTCTGGCCACTACTGCCAGACTGCTTCCAACTCTTTTCTCTCAATAGGTTTGATCTCTAAACCGCTTTGATCTCCCAACTTGATCTCAATGCACCTTACACACATATCCTCACACATATTTGGCTAGTCTAAACTCGACACACTAGAAACCCTAGTTTCTCCTTTTTGAGTTGACATCGCCGTTTTCATCCTTTTCCTTTTTGAGGGATTGTGTTTCGACTTGAGTCCACACCTGTGCTTAAGATCACCGAGCTCATTAGTCACTTAATTGTCGTCATCAATCATCCAAAACCCATAGGGATCCTAGATGCATTTTCAAAACTGGAGATGCCTGCACATCTTTCGGATGTTCATGACGTGTTTCATGTTTCTCAGCTCAAGAAGTGCTTGAGGTTACCGGAAGAACAAGTACCGATGGAAGATTTGGAGCTTGAGGAAGATTTGACCTATGCAGAGCAACCTGTCAATATTTTGGACACCAAGGAGAGGGTCACAAGAAACAAAGTGATTCGATGGTGCAAAGTGCAATGGAAGCATTATACAGAATCAGAAGCAAGTTGGGAGCATGAAGATGACCTCAAGGAGGAATTTCCATATCTCTTTCCTTTCATGTCGAATCTCGAGGGCGAGATTCATTTTAAGGGGGGTAGGTTTGTAACACCCTCATTTTCATGCATAATGCATTGCATACATCCTCATACATGTTTAACATTAAGACATAAAAAGGAACAAGATTAAAATGAATTTAGGGCTAAACTAATAATTTCAGTCTCCTAGGGTGCGGACTTGTCCGGCCTCTGAACCGGACTAGTCCGGTATCCCTATCCTCTATTCAGAAAATTCAGTTTTCGTCAAAAGTGCGGAATTGTCCTGCCATAATCCCGAAGTAGTCCGGTGTTCCCATTTTCATTTAGAGGAATCCAATTCTTCAGAGTTCGGACATGTCCGGCACAATGTGCGGACTAGTCCAGTTGAGCCTTTGATGTTCCCCGGACTTGTACGATCGGACTTGTCCGATTTTTACTCTGTTGCCAAACGGACTAGTCTGGTCCCAACTGTGGACTAGTCCGGCCTTCGGAAAACAACTCAGATTCTGTTAATTCATCATGATTTGTTTTTGGGTAATTGCCTAATTTGGGACCAAGAACTCCGTGGACCCACCACGGCCCCTACTCGCCCCCATCGAATTCTACTTGGAATTCACCCCATAACCCTAACTCTCCACCTCTGTACAAACAACCCAATACCCCACACCTCTCCACCCCAATTGAAAACCCTTGATGCCACTTTTGCTTGTTGCAGATGTCAAGAAGGAGTCCAGGAGCAAGGAGGAAGAGAGAAACACGAAGAAGGGCCAATCAAGATCAATCTTCATTGATTCCTCGACAATTGACATTCTTCATCTAAAATCTTCATCAACTCATCTTCATCAATCCCTAATCGCCAAGATTCAAGTCTCATGCCCAAATCTTGATCTTTGGATCTCTAAACACGTGGTACACCTTCTACATTCAAGTTTTCAAGCAAATTCCACCCCAATTCTCACAGATCAAAAACACGCTAAATTCCAGTTCTGATCAGGGCAAACTAGTCCGACCATTGAAACTGGACTAGTCCGATATCTGAATCTATTTGGTGCTGAATTAATTCCAATTTGACTCAAATCAATTCCAAACTTGTTAAAAACTATTAGAACTAGTTAGTAATCATTAATAGCAACTCATTAACAAGTTTTACCTCACAATTGCATTAATCATGCATATCATGTCATATTGAGTACTATAAGAGCATTATTTGATTGAATTGTGTGTTTTACATGTTTGTCGCTCAGAATAGAAGGTGTTGCCATAGAAAGTGCTTTTGAGGACCTGCAGAACCAGAGTTTCGAAGCCTTCGTTCCAAATCAAGCTCAGGAGCAAGGCAATTGTCCTTGACCATATTGACCCTGTTTTAAAGGTTTTGTTTGCAAAATTGCATGCTTGTGTCGAAATTGATGGGAAAATCCAACTATAGGAGTTTACTAGTTTTGTATGACCACCCTTGTCGCTCAAACACAATATAGAGAGTCAGGAAGGGTATTTTACATTTTTTGCTTCGTAATGCTCAACTGGGTTTAGGAAACAAATAATTGTCTGAATTGTGAACTATTGAACACATGAATGATGAGAATTGATATTAATGACCCTTTATCAACATGGTGCCTAGGGATCTAAGCAAGACGGTTATGTGGAATGCATTGGACTGTTTTGGTGGTTTTGCTTGCTTTAGATCTAAGGACCGGTTCGTGAAGCAGCCTTCCAGGATTTATAGTGCCACCACAGGGCCAAGTATGGGTGCTCTTAGCTAACTAATTAGTGTTTTGCCAGTACTATTTGGACCATTAAGAATGCTCTGGGAAGGGGTAGATGGATGAGTTTGTAGAAATTGTTGGGAATACCATGGGATTCGAGTGGCTCAAGAGGGGGCCCTTGGTTGGATGGGCTCAGTTGGAGACATGACCACCGGTGAAACCTAGTGGGGTCTAAATGTGCAAGTAATCACTTGGTAAAGGCTATTTTGTGATCTCTTGGCCACACACCTAAGGAAGTTTGAGACGGAACAATTGAGACTCCATAGTCATCGAAAGTTGATGAAATCATGAACTTTTGGGTAAAGTGGTACAATCTCTGCAGATTGTGTTTAAAACTATAATGATAGCCGTGCTCCCATACATGAGCATCCTGGACCCTCACATGATTAGTGTTATGGACCTTGAACATGGTTTAATCGCTGGAATTGAATTGATAATTGGTATTGGTTTATTAATTGGCTTTGATATATGGAATTGATGAAATTGAGATAGAATGAGCAGTTCAGAGGTTATTATGGATTATTATTGCTGGTATTGGTTATTTAAGTTGAAATTAATATTATTTGGGTTATTTTGGGATGAACCTCACCTACTGATGATATAATTGCAATTTCAACTTTTTTTAATGTACTTTTATGCAATTAGCCATTATTATTGTCATTCCTTGTTTAAGCTACATGTCATACTTTCCCACATTTGCAGAGTACGACATGTGCTCACCCTTGCTATTCCCCCAACAAAACCAGACGCAGGCGACAATGTGGAGTACCGGGAGGTCTTTGTGGAGTTATAGGCGGACGTGTTACCGTAAAACTTGCCTGTGGAGTTTGGAGTCATTAGTGTTTAATGTTTTCCACTGCAGTTGTTAGGAGCTTGTCTTTGAGACTATTTGGTTTGTAATAAGGTACTATTAATAGTGTTATTATTCGAGACATGGTTATAATCTGTTTATCCTTTTTGAATCACTTGTGTATATGTGTTAATCATCCTGGGCATACATATGCATTACACTTGCTTCATTTTCGGAATCGGGTTTAAAGGCTCCACATTCCCCCTGTGATGGAAGCGATGTAGATCCGGAGGTCCTGTCCCGATGCTGGGAGTAGTAGGCTCCCATTTGGCTCGTCGCGCTCCTTCCGGTGGTCTTCATCACGAAGAAGAACCGGAACAGCTTCACCATTGGTGGGATGCCCACGAATGCCTCACAAAAGTGGACAAACACGACAACCACGGGGATGGAGTTCAGCGATAGAAGGTGCATCTTGTAGGATCGAAGAGCATGGAAAATCTATCAGGGGGAATGGTAGATTTAAAACTTTTTCACCGGAAGCAACAAAAACCCCTCGGTAGAAAATCATTTGTTAAAAAATCTTATGTGCAACTAATCTAAAGGTGATCAATAATGACAAAACCAGTATATATTGTGTACAATCAAGTCATCAAGACATGACAACAAGAATCACGAAAAACCGTCGAGAAAAACTCAAGTTACGATCAAAAGATTGAACGAAGGTCAATCTGTTCTATCCGAGAAAAAACAGATCTGCAAGACTGCAATGAAACTCATGTAGATCCAAAACTACAAACCCAATAACCATGAAATTTTTACAGATGATATATAATCAAGTTTTGAACACAACCTAAAAGGAATCACGTCAATTGGATTTGTAAAACTCGGTTTATGATAAAACCATCAAAGCAAGGTAGTGCTATGCAGAAACTCAACGAGAAAAACATGTCTAAACCAATTTGGACGAACAAGGCATAAAAGTTCCTTTAAACTACAAATTTTATTGATCAAAACACAATAGGAACAGCCCCAAAGTCGTGCAGTACGAGCTCTGGCCTCCCTTACTTATATAACCAGCCCTTAGGCCAACCCAATCCTAACAAGGACTAAAATCCTACAGATTTAACCGAAACTTTCCATAACTGCTCAAGACTCTTCGATACACAGATAGAAACAATATTAAGACTTCCAAACACCTTAGGAACGTATACCACATTCCTAAAATAGCCAAACTTCATGACACGCACAAAATCCTATCATAACAAACTCAAATCAATCCATATTCTAGTCAAATTCGACTCAGCCGCAGCCTGAGTCCATAACCTAGTCGGTTGGACCTTTCCGACCAATTCTTTATGTCCACATCTCTTCATCACGTCTTGGAACCATGTAGCCACATGCATGCACTCCTTACACTCGTGCAAGCATCTTCCAACGACGTCCACGATACCTTCATATGCATTGTTCTTGATTCAACCATGCTGCACGACCTCCCGATCAACTCAACCACAATTCCTCCCGAACTTGGTTGTTGAACCTCATCTTCTACCTAAGACTAGTTCAATATATCCCATCTCCAGCCATGTCTTGAACTCAAGCAACACATGGACATGAACAAACATCCAAAGCACAACACCTTAGTCCTCGACTTGACTCTCGTAGTTCTGAAAACACAACACCTTACATGAGCACCTCACATAAGCATGTTGCAAATCATAGAAAAATGATATCAGCCATAACCGCCAAAACACACCAAAAACATAATAAGAGAATACTAAGCAAGATTTCCATCAATGTAAATCCAGTTTGAATCATTTCAAGGTAAAAGCAAAACCATTGCAATCTAGCTCCAGAACTTGCCAAAACTAACTGGACCTTGAATCGGAGCTTACCAAAGCTAGCAGGACCTAGCACCAGAGCTTACCAAAGCTTCCAGGACCTAGCACCGGAGCTTACCAAAGCTAGTCGGACCTAGCGTGAGAGCTTACTAAAGCTTAGTCGAACCTTGCCAAAGCAAGTTAGACCTAGACAAAGAAGTCAGACCTAGCCAAAGCAAGTTGAAACTAGACAAGCAAGTCGGACCTTACATCAGACCTTGCCGAAGCTACCCAAAACAAGTCAGACCTATTGTCGGACCTTGCTGGATCTCGGACCTAGAGTCGGACCTTGTTGAAAAAGGTGTTTTAGTAGTATTCAAAAGTTTTATCATCATATCCAATGTATTCAGCACATATAGGTCTCACATAGCTGCAATCCGTATTCCTCCAGCAATGCGAGGAAGAACCTCGACAACGGGAGCCCAAGCCCCACATACATGTACGCAACGAAGAGAACAATCTCGTCTTCGCGCAGGTCTTGAAGCGTCGGAGATCCGTAGGGGATCATCCATTCTTGCTCTGCTACCGCCCAGCCAAGAAGTCACCTCATCGGCACCAGATCCTCTACCGTATAGAAATAAGAAGGAGGCAGCATGGAAGCCATCGGAGCAAGCAAGCATAAGAGCTTTTGCTAAGTGGTGATGGTTCGGGTGCTCAAGGAAGAAGGCGAAAGCTCGGGCGGCAGGGTGTGAGTAAGAAAGGAACCGCCCCCTCTAGCAAAGGTTTCCTTTTTGATCACCCCCGCAACGCCTGAGCAAATTGTGCGGACCGCCAGGGCAAGGCTTGCACTACTTAACCCACATCATCCATGACTACTCAACTCAGAAAGGTTCAAAAGAGAAATTTTAATTTGTTATAAGCATAGCATAACATATACATATAAAACAAACTCGTTCAAGTCATACTATCAAGTAACTTACACTATCATAACAATGATATACATAAAGTAGTGTAAGCCATGCTAGAGATCAAATGTAATTTTCAATTTAAGCAAGTCATGATCTCACAAACTTAACTATTTCAAGCCCTGAAAGCATGACACTTGTTGTTGCAATTGTTTCTTTCAAGCACAAATTTTGATCATATGAAATTTGCAAGAGATTATATGCACATCTGCGTTATTCTAACCAACCAAGCCAAGCCTATTTCATTTGACAATCAAAAGCTTAAGGACATGGTTTTAGTCATACACAACTTCTTCCAAGTTCATATCTGAGTGCAATGATAAGCCATCTCAAAAGAAGAAGTGTGATGCATGCATATTCTCTTGATCTTTTCTCATTTTTTCATTTGATCATAAAAGTTAAACATGAGAAGAGTTGATTGATTATTTTTTCATGATTAAAAGCACTTGTGAGCATGCAACAAGTTCAAAACAGCAAGAAAGTTCGATCATGACCAGATTTAGTGTAAGTAATTATTCCAATTACTAGTCATGGCAAAAACTACAAAATGTATAACACGAGTAATGTAGTAAGAACTTTCAGCATGTAAAAGGAATCACAAAGTCATATATGTATGAAATACTATGCTCATATTATTTTAATTTTAGATTCACACATAGACTTCCCAAGTTTCAAAACTCCCTCTCAATTTAAGCCATGAGGATGCAAAGCCCCTATTTCACTGCGAATGAAACAAAAATGAGTGAAATCCAAATGTTTTTTGAAAATATCAGCCAATTGTTGTTCGATATCTACATGGTAAAGCACAATGTTTCCTTTTTCAACATTATCACGAAGAAAGTGATACCTAATGTCAATGTGCTTTGTTCTAGAATGTTGCATAGGGTTTTAAGCAATGCAAATGGCACTAGTGTTATCACAAAATAGATAAACACTATCTATTTCAACCCCATTGTTCTTAAGTGTTTGAACAATCCAAAGAATTTGTGAACAAGCACTAGAAGCAGCTACATATTCAGATTCGGCCGTAGATTGTGCAACTGAATTTTGTTTTCTAGGGGACCAAGAAATTAACAAGAAAGTGACAAGCACCCGAAGTACTTTTCGTATCAATCCTACAACCCCCAAAATCAGCATCCGAGAAGGCTTTCAAAGTAACGGTTGAGGAAGAAGGAAGAAAAATGCCAAATTCTTGAGTTCCATGTAAGTACCTGTGTGAGACCTATATGTGCTGAATACATTGGCTTGTAGTGAATACACTTGACTTTGATAATAAAAGTTTCGAATATCACCAAAACACCTTTTATCAAGGTCCGACTCTAGCTCTGAGCTACAACAAGGTCGGACGGTAGGTCCGGCTTGGTTTGGGTAGCTCTGGTTACGTTCGATGCTAGGTCCGACTAGCTTTGGTCAGCTCCGGTGAGTTTTGTCTTTAGCTCCGACATCCTTTTGATAGCTCCGGCGTGTGTTTGCTAAACTCCGAGTTGATTTTTCTAGCTCCGGCTTTTGGGTTTACTAGTTCCAACTAGTTCTGGTTAGCTCCGGTGCTAGGTCATGCTAGTTTTGTAAGCTCCGGCGGGAGCTTGGTTGTACTAGTTTTGGTAAGCTCCGGCGCTAGGTTCTACTAGCTTTTGTTAGCTCCGGCTCAAGGTCCGGGTTGCTCTGGCAAGGTCCGGAACTTGACCGTAGTGCTTCTGCTTTTCATTTGCAATGTTTTGTACTTGCTTTACATTGTTGGAAAGATTGCTTAGTATTCATTTGCTATGTTTTTGGTGCGTTTTGGTTGATATGGATGATATTGTGTTACTGTGGTTTTGCAACATGCTTATGTGAGGTTCTCACGTAAGGTGTTGTGTTCGGAACTGACGTGAGTCAAGTCGAGGACTTGGGCTCGTATGGATTGGTTGTTTATTCATGTGCAGGTGTTGCTTGAGTTTAAGACATGGCTGGTGACGGGATCCATTGGACTAGTCTCAGGGAGGAGATGAGGTTCCAACAACCAAATTCAGGAGGAATTGTGGTTGAGCTGATCAGGAGGTTGCGCAACATGTTTGGATCAAGAACAATGCATATGAAGGTATCATGGACGTCATTGGAAGATGTTTGCACATGTGCAAGGAGTGCATGGACGTGGCTACATGGTTCCGAGACGTGATGAAGAGATGTGGACGTAAAGAATTGGTCAGAAAGGTCCAACCGACTAGGTTATGGACTCAGACTGCGGCTGAGTCGGGTTTGACTCAAATATGGAAAGATTTGAGTTGGTTATGATAGGATTTCGTGTGGGTCTCGAATTTGAGTTGTTTAGGAATGTGGGATGCGTTCCTAAGGTGTTTGGAAGTCTTAAGATTGCTTCTATCTGCGTATAGAAGAATCTTGAGCAGTTATGAAATGTTACGATTCGTGATCTGAGTAGGATTAGAGTCCTAGTTGACATTGAGTTGGCTTTCGTGCTGGTTATATAAGCAAGGGAGCCCAGAGCTCGTGAAGAAAGACTTTGGGGGCTGTTCCTCTTGTGTTCTATTGAATAAAATTCATAGTTTGAAGGAACTTTTGTGCCTTGTTCGTCCGACTTGTTCCAGACAAGTTTTACTCGTCGAGTTTCTTGACAGCACTACCTTTTGTCGGTGGTTTTATAATAACTCGAGTTTTACTGATCCAATTGATGTGATTCTCTTTGGGTTGTCTTCCCAACTTGATTATCTATCATATATCAAAATTTCACGGTCATTGGATTTATGGTCTATGATCTACACGAGTTTCTTTGCAGCGTTCCAGAACTGTTTTTTCTCGCTTAGGGCAGATTGACCATTGTTTGATATTTCGATCATAACTTGAGTTTTTATCGACGGATTTGAGTGATTCTTTTTGTGTTGTCTTCGTGACTTGATTCTCTCTGATATATATCACTTTTGTCACGGTGAAACACGTTTAGATTAGTCTCACACACGATTTCTTTAACAGATCGTTTTTCTGCCAAATGGTTTGGGGTTTAATTGTTTCCGCTGCGTAAGATTTTTAAAATCTACCATTAACCCCCCCTCTGGTAGCTTTTCACGTGCTCTTCAATCCTACAACCTGAGAATTCTATTGATGGCTTGACGATGTGAAGTACGTGGGGAAGCTTGAAACCGTGCACAAAGACATACGCTGAATTGTATGTCTGGTCTTGATGCCATGAGGTACAAAAGTGATCCAATCATGCTTCTATATTCTTTTTGATTGACCGGGTCACCATCTTCATCAAGTTCAAGTTTTGTTGCTGTACCCATTAGTGTCCGAAGAGGCTTGCTTTTGTCCATGTTGAAGCGCTTAAGAACATCTCTTTTATACTTCATTTGATGGACAAAAGCACCCTCCTTGATTTGCTTTATTTGCAGCCACAAATTGTATGTGAGTTCTCCCATGATACTTATCTTAAATTTTGAACTAATCATAGCTGAAAACTTGGACAGAAGATCATAAGAAGCACAACCAAAGATAATATCATCCACAAACACTTGAATGAATAATGATTCATAACCATGTTTAAGAACAAAAAGAGTTTTATCAACATTGCCCATGGTAAACCCCTTTTCAAGTAAGAATGTTTTTAACCTATCATACCATGCTCTAGGGGCTTGTTTGAGACCGTACAAGGCTTTGGTCAGTTTGTAAATATGATTAGGAAAATCTGAATTTTCAAAACTCGGTGGTTGCTTGACACAAACCTCCTCATCTATATATCCATTAGGAAAAGCACTTTTAACATCCATTTGATATAGCTTATAACCTTTAGATGCAGCAAAGCTAACAAAATTCTTATGGCTTCTAATCTAGCAACAGGAGCAAAAGTTTCATCAAAATCTAGACCTTCAACTTGTGTGAAACCTTGTGCAACCAATCTAGCCTTATTCCTAATCACAACCCCATCCTCAATTTGTTTATTTTTAAATAACCATTTAGTTCCAATTAAAGTGTGGCCTTGAGGTGGAGGTACAAGTTTACAAACATTATTTCTTTCAAAATTTTCTAACTTTTCTTGCATGGCAATAATCCAAGATTCATTAGTGAGTGCATGTGATATATCTTTGGGTTTAAAAGAAGCAACAAAAGCAGAATGAGTGTGAGAGTTTGCATTGCAAAACCTAGACCGTGTGACTCGTTTGTTCAAGCTTCCAATGATTTGTTGGAGAAGATGACTTTTGAGGGCTCTGAGAGGAGTAGACACTTCACAAGCTTATTTTTTCTTCATGTTCATGACAAATCAATGATTCTGCGACTTGGGGACGATCTGGATCAGCAATGGTGGTCGTCAGTACTGGTTGTGAATCAAAATCAGGAGCTGGAAAAATATCATTAGCTGCTGAATTTTTGGGCAGCAACACCTCTTCTTCCTCAACTTAATCAAAAATACTCTCCTCCTGAGATTATGGATCTGGACCTGCAATATATGAGCTAGTACCTGGGCTAGCTTCATCAAGTGAAACCTCACAAGTCTCTACAATTTTGTTAGTTTCAAGTAAAAGCACACGGTAGCCTCTAGTATGAGATGGATAACCAAGATACATGCCATCAACAGATCAAGCTTCAAATTTATCAATATTACCATGTTTCTTAACAAATCATTTGCAACCAAAGACCCTAAAGTATGTGACACTAGGCCTATGTCCAAACCGAAGCTCATATGGTGTTTTTCCTAGCCTAGCACGCAAGAAAACACGATTTGAAACCTAACAAGCGGTTGCAATTGCATCTGCCCAAAACTTTCTAGGAGTTTGATATTCATCGATCATAGTCCTAGCCATCTCAACTAAGGTTCTATTCTTTCTCTCTACAACACCGTTTTGTTGAGGTACATATGGTGAATAAAATTGATGATCTATTCCCTTCTCAACACAAAAAATGATCAAAAGATCGATTTTTAAATTCGGTTCCATTATAATTTCTAATTGCTCTTAAAGATCCTGGGTGATCAATTGATAATCTAAGAAATAAAGTTCTAATGTGACTAAAAGCTTCATTTTTAGATGCCATAAAATAAACCCAGAAGTATCTAGAATAGTCATCAACAATCACAAGAACATACCATTTACCTTTTGAAGGATCGAACAAATGAAGGTCCTATGGTGTCAAGATGCAAAAGTTGACCTGGTTCAGTTGTCATGGTCATTGTGAGGGTAGCATGTGATTCTGCAACCATCTTAGCATGCCTACAAGAAGAGCACACAATTTATTTGTCACTTTTAAGCTTAAGCAGCCCACATATGCGATCAAGAGCACTAACACCTGTGAGATGATCAAAGCCTGCGTGACCAAGTCTACGATGCCAAAAATATAAGTCTTTTGAATCATTAGCAACTAGACACCTATGCTTAGAAGAAGACATATCAAAATCAGCTTTAAAGATTCTTCCAAACCGATACATGTTAAAAATAAGCTCACTATTTGAATCTACAACTTTGCAGCAATTTTTATTGAAAATAACTTCCAGATTTTCATCTAGCAATTGTGAAACAGAAAGCAAGTTGTATTTCAAATTTTTGACAAGTGCCACATCCTTCAAAGTGTAGTGATCATTTACTCTAACTGAACCCTTAGCAATTATAGGAGTTGAAGAATTACTGACAAAAGTAACATTCTCTACACGTGACACAAAAGAGAGGGAGGAGAACCATTCTTTGTTACCGGTCATGTGGCGTGAGCAACTTGAATACACAATCCAAATGTTCTCTTTCCTCAAGCGTGTAACCTACATAGAAGCACAATACGTCGATGACTCAATACTTGGGTTAGTCAAAAGGCATTTAGGAATCTAGTACTGAGTCACACGATGTCCCGCAGGAATAACACGCGAAAGCTGAGATAAAACATCAGATTTATGAGCCAAAGCTTGAGGATTTTTGTACCGAACTACTGACCTACGAGGTGTTACATGTGTAGCACGAAAAACAGTAGGTTTGGGAGCAAACTTTGCATGTTTTCGACTCATTACAGCAGGTTGCATGTTCCTATCATTCAGTTTAGCATGCGCAGCAAATTTTGCATGAAAGTTATGAGATCTAGCAATCATTCTTTCCTTTTTCTGTTGTTTAGCTAGTCTATAGCAAAAATCTATGACATGACCATCTCTACCATAGTGGGTACAATGAAATTTAACTTTGTGTTCATGTCTAGATGAGCAAGCAACATTTTTTTTAAAACCGAATGAGACAACGCTCCTGCAGATTTGAAAACCACTTCTTTTTGTTTAGGAACTGTTTGAATCGACCCACTTCCTAATGAATTTAAAATTTTAGTTGAATGTAATTTAGCATGAGCATGAGAACCAAAACCTAAACCAGATTTATCATTGCAAGATTTAGAGGAATTCAGCAACAAGTTTAGGTTCTTATTTGCATTACAAAATCGATCTAATGTCCTATGCATGTCATCAACTTTATTTGACACATCAAGGCAATTTTCACATGACGTTTTCCTTTTAATTTGCAATTAGAACAATATTTAACTTCATGATAATGTAAAGCTTTGTTCAATATAGAAATTTTATTCACAGCATCTTGTAGTTTCTTATCAAGATCATCACAAGTAGAACAATGCAAATCAATTGTAGATAAACAAGCATCTTTCAAGTTTTCATCATTAAGTGCATCAAGCTTTTTGTTCTTTTCAATTTCAAGTTTATCAAGTGTGGAGGTGTGTGCACTTCTTAGAGAGGACAATTGTTCATATATTAAATCACATGAGAAACAAGAATCATCACTAGGAATCAAAGTCAAATGATTAATTTCAGATTCTAGTGACTCAATTTTAACATCATTGTCCCTAAGCATTTGTCCTTTTTCTTAACTAAAACAGTGGTACGAGAAATAACATCACATATTTCTTCGCAAGTAGGACATAACTCTTCATTGTTGCTGTTGTGTTCTGCCTCCTTCATACTTGATCTTGACTTGCCCGTCATGAAACACAAGTTTTCCAAATCATCTTCATCTTCGTCAATTCCGATGTCCACATCGCTCGAGCCAAGTTCTTGAAGTGCGGAGATAAAACTATTCACCAAATGGTATCCTGTAAAACCCTTCTTTTTCTTCTTGTTGTTTGCAGAGAAGTGCTTCGTCCTTGTTTGCTTTTCGTCACAGGAAGTAGTATCTGAAAGCTTAGGGAAATCCATGCAAAAATGTCCTGTCTTACCACATTCGAAGCATTCTCCTTCTAGTTCTCACATTTTGCAATGCTTTTACGAACTGGGTAGAGATGAGTGAAAGTTCTTTGTCCGGAAACTCTTCAATTTGTTCAAGGTTTAGAGAGGACAACAAAGCAAGTGTTCTACAAGATGAAGATTGGCTGGAGCTGGGAATCTCACGTTGAGAAATACTTTGTTTAATACACAAAAGTATATTCCTTGGTTTGCTCGATTTGCAGCTCCAAAAAGTATGTGAGTTCTCCCGTCATACTCATCTCGAGTTCTGAACTCATCATAGACGAAAACTTGGACACAAGATCATGAGAAGCACAACCAAATATAATATCATCCACATACACTTGAACGAATAATGAGTCCTTGACGTGCTCAAGCGCAAAAAGAGTTTTATCAACCTTGCCCATGGTAAACCCATTTTCAAGTAAGAATGCTTTTAACCTATCATACCATGCTCTAGGGACTTTTTTTGAGACTGTACCAGGCTTTGGGCAGTTTGTAAACATGATTTGGAAAATCTGGATTTTCAAAACCCTGTGATTGTTTGACATAAACCTCCTCATATATATAGCCATTAATAAAAGCACTTTTAACATCCATTTGATATAACTTGAAACCTCTAGATGCAGCAAAAGCTAACAAAATTCTTATGTCTTCTAATCTAGCAATAGGAGCAAAAGTTTCATCAAAATCTAGACCTTCAATTTGTGTGAAACCTTGAGCAACCAATCCATCCTTATTCCTAACCACAACCCCATACTCACTTTGTTTATTTTTAAACACCCATTTAGTTCCAATTAAAGTGTGACCTTGAGGTGGAGGTAAAAGTTTCCAAACATTATTCCTTTCAAAATTTTCTAACTCTTCTTGCATGTCAATAATCCAATATTCATTAGTGAGTGCATGTGATATATCTTTAGGTTCAAAAGAAGCAACAAAAGCAGAATGAGCGTGAGAGTTTGGATCACAAAACCTGGATCGTGTGACTCATTCGTGCAAGCTTCCAATGATTTGTTGTGGAGGATGGCTTTTGAGAATCTGGATGAGAGTGGACACTTCACAAGCTTCTTCTTCTTCATATTCATCAAAAATCGATGAGCTTGTGACTTGAGGACGATCTGGACCAGCAGTGGTGGTTGTCGGTCCTGGTTGAGAATCAAAATCAGGAGCTAGAACAATGTCAATAGCTTCTGAATTTTTGGGTAGCAGCACCACTTCTTTCTCATCTTCAACAAAAATACTCTTCCCCTGGGGATATTAATCCGGACCTGCAACATTTGAGCTAGTACCTTGGCTAGCTTCATCAAAAGATACCTCACAAGTCTCCACAATTTTGTTAGTGTCAAGTAAAAGCATACGATAGCCTCTAGTATGAGATGGATAACCAAGAAACATGCCATCAACAAATCTAGGTTCAAATTTATCAAGATTACCATGTTTCTTAACAAAGCATTTGTAACCGAAAACTCGAAAGTGTGCAACACTAGGCCTATGTCCAGATCGGAGCTCATATGGTGTTTTACTTAGCTTAGTACACAAGAGAACATGATCTGAGACATATCAAGAGGTTGCAATTGCATCAGCCCAAAATTTCCTTGGAGTTTGATATTCATCAAGCGTAGTACTAGCCATCTCAACTAAGGTTCTATTCTTTCTTTCTTTCTACAACACCATTTTGTTGAGGTACATATGGTGAAGAAAATTGATGATCTATTCTATTTTCAGCACAAAAGTGATCAGAAGATTGATTTTTAAATTTGGTTCCGTTATCACTTCTAATTGCTTTTAAAGATCCTAGGTGATCAACTCATAATCTAAGAAATAAAGTTCTAAAGTGACTAAAAGCATCATTCTTAGATGCCATAAAGTAAACCTAAGAGTATCTATAATAATTATCAACAATCATAAGAACATACCATTTATCTATGAAGGATTGAACACGTGAAGGTCCTACAGTGTCAAGGTGCAAAAGTTGAACCGGTTCAGTTGTCATGATCATCGAGAGAGGAGTATGTGAACCTGCAAAAATCTTAGCATGTCTACAAGAAGATCACACAATTTATTTGTCCCCTTTAAGCTTAGGCAACCCACGTATGCGATCAAGAGCACTAACACGCGTTCGATGATCAAAGCCTACGTGACCAAGTCTACGATGCCAAAAATATAAGTCCTTTGAATCATTAGCAGCTAGACACCTATGCTTAGAGGAAGACATATCAAAATCAGCTTTAGAAACTCTTCCAAACCGAGATATGTTAGAAATAAGCTCACTATTTGAATCTACAACATTGCAGCAATTTTTAGTGAAAATAATTTCCAAATTTTTATCTAGCAATTGTGAAACAGATAGCAAGTTATATTTCAAATTTTAACAAGTGCCACATCTTTCAACGTGTTGTGATCATTTACTTTAACCGAACCTTTAGCAATTATAGGAGTTGAAGAATTATCGACAATAGAAACATTCTCTACGCGTGACACAAAAGAGAGGGAGGAGAACCATTCTTTGTTACCAGTCATGTGGCGTGAGCAACCTGAATCCACAATGCAAATGTTCCCCTTCCTCAAGTGTGTAACCTATATAGAAGCACAATACGTCGATGACTCAATACTGGGGTTAGTCAAAAGGCATTTTGGAATCTAGTACTGAGTCACACGACGTGCAGCAGGCAAAACACATGAAAGCTAAGATAAAACAGCAGGTTTATGAGTCAAAGTTCGAGGATTTTTGTACCCAAATACAGACTTATGAGGTGTTACATGTGTAGCACAAAAAACAATAGGTTTGGGAGCAATCTTTTTCATGTTTTTGACTCATAACAGCAGGTTGCATGTTCTTGATATTCAGTTTATCATGTGCAGCAAATGTTGCATGAAAATTATGAGATCCAGCTTGCATTCTTTCCTTTTTCTGTTGTTTAGCTAGTCTATAACAAAAATCTATGACATGACCATCTATACCACAATAGGTACAATGAAATTTAACTTTGTGTTTATGTCTAGATGAGCAAGCAACATGTTTATTAGAAACCGTATGAGACAACACTCCTGCAGATTTGAAAACCACTTCTTTTTGTCTAGGAGCTATTTGAATCAAATCACCTCCTAATGACTTCACAATTTTAGGTGGATGTGTATTAGCATGAGCATGAGAATCAAAACCTAAACCAGATTTATCATTGCAAGACTTGGACGAATTCAGCATCAAGGTTAGGTTCTTGTTCCCAATACAATTATCTAGTATCCTATTCATGTCATCAAGTTTCCTAGACAATTTAGGCAATTTACACATGAAGTTTTCCTTTTAGTTTGCAATTGGAACAATATTTAACTTCATGAGCAAGTAAAACATTATTCAAAACAGAAATTTCATACATAGCATCATGTAGTTTCTTATCAAAATCATCACAAGTAGAATAATGCAAATCAATTGTAGAACGGCTAGCATCTTTCAAGTTTTTATCATTAAGTGCAGCAAGCTCCCTGTTCTTTTCAATTTCTAAGTCAAGTTTATTAAGTGTCGAGGTGTGTGCACTTCTCAGAGAGGACAATTGCTCATATATTAAGTCACATGAAGAACAAGAATCATCACTAGGAATCAAAGATTTCAATCAATTAATTTGAGATTCTAGTGACTCAATTTTAACAGCATTATCCCTAAGCCTTTTGTCCTTTTTCTTAACTATAACAACGGCATGAGAAATAGCATCACACATTTCTTCGCAAGTAGGACATACATCTTCATTGTCACTGCTGTTTTCCGCCTCCTCAAAAATTGATCTTGACTTGCCCGCCATGAATCACAAGTTTACCAAATCACCTTCATCTTCGTCACTTCTGATGTCCACATCACTCGAGCCAAGTTCGTGAAGTGCGGATATAAAAGCATTCACCAATTGGCATCCTGTAAAACTGTGTGACCTATGTGTGCTCAATACATTGGCTATGTCGATAAAAGTTTAGAATAATTCCAAAACACCTTTTTCAACAAGGTCCGACTCTAGGTCCGAGCTCCAGCAAGGTCCGACAATAGGTACGACTTGTTTTGTGTAGCTCCGGCAAGGTCCGATGTAAGGTCCGACTTGCTTGGTCTACTTCCGACTTACTTTGGCTAGGTCTGACTTCTTTGTCTAGGTCCAACTTGTTTTGGTAGCTGCGGCAAGGTCCAACAGACATAGACAAAGCAAGTCAGACCTTACGGAGGACCTTGCCGGAGCTACCCAAAACAAGCCGGACCTATCATCGGACCTTGCAGGAGCTCGGACCTAAAGATATAACTTATTAAAAGGGTGTTTTGGCAGTATTCAAAACTTTTATCATTATAGCCAATGTTTTCAGCACACATAGGTTTCTACCACCCTCATTTTCATCCATCATGCATTGCATACATTCTCATACATGTTTAACATTAAGCCATGTAAAAAGAAACAAGATGAAAATGAATCTAGGCTTAATAAACAATTTAAAACTGTAAGGGTGCAGACTTGTCCGGCCACAACCCCAGACCAGTCCGGTTACCCTATTCTTCTCCAGAAAAATTCAGTTTCTTTCAAAGCCCAGACATGTCCGACACAATGTGCGGACTAGTTCGGTTTGATATTTGATGTTTGCCCGGACTTGTCCGTTGTCCAATCGGACTAGTCTGTTCCTTGTTTAATTTTAGTTCGGAAAACCTTTTCTTTGCTATCCTGGACTTGTCTGGCTTAATACCCCAGACTTGTCCGGAGCCACAACATACTTGTTAAAAAATGTCTTTGTTCCAAAACGAACTTGTCGGTACCACCCCACCGGACTTGTTCGTTGATGTCTCTATTCAATATCGAACTAGTCAGACCTCTAGCGGACTTGTTCGGTGTGCCTGACTCGAATTCAATTTTTTCCTCCACGAGTTGTTATTGGGTATTTACCTTAATTGGGCCCAAGAACTTCATGCCTAACCTCAGTGGAGCTTTGTGGGACCCTTACACGGCCTCCAACACCCTAATCTCCAAATGCAACAAACCCTACCACCTCCACCTCTATATAAAAAACCGACCATCCCAACTTTTCATATCTTTGCCACCATTGAAGAAACCCTCAACCCTAGTTCGTGAGAGCCGCCATCAAGAGAAGATCCAGCAGAAAGAGGAGGGGGAGAACATGAAGGAGGATCAATCAAGCAAGATCCTCATCGACTTTTCGTTCTTCATCACCATTTCACCCTCAACTCGTCTTCATCAAGCCCTAATCATCAAGATCCAAGTGTTGCAACCAATTTTCGATCTTTGGATTTTTAAACACGAGGTACACCCTCTAGATCCAAGTTTCTACATCAATTCAACCCCAATTCTCGTTGATCGAAAAACCCTAGTTCACAAGTTCTGATCAGGGTGGACTAGTCTGGCCCCTAAAACGGGACTTGTCCGGCCTTTGAATTTAAAATGTGCTAAATTAAGTCAAATTTGATCCAAGTCAACTTGAAACATGTTCAAACCTGTTAAACACCATTGTAACTAGTTTGTGAAAATTAATATCAACTCATTAACAAGTTTTACTACATAATTGCATTAATCATGCATGTCATGGCATAATGAGGAATATATAAGCATTTATTGATTGCAATGGTTGTTTTGTATGTCTATTGCATGGAATAGAAGGTGTTGCGCCAGAGGGTGCTGTCGAGGACCTCTAGTACTAGAACTTTGAAGCTTTTGACCCTAACCAAGCTTAGGAGCATGGCAAGTGTCCTTGATCATTTTGATCCTATTTTTAAATTTTTTTTTTTTTTGCAAAATTGCATGCTTGTTTCAATTTGACGGGAAACCCACTTATATGTGTTTACTAGACTTGTTGATCATCCTTGTCGACTGGAATACATTGTAGAGTGTCGGGAAGGGTATTTTACCTTTTTGCTTTGCTCTAATTAATTGGGATGGGAAAACAACAGAAATGGTTAATCATGATTTAATTAAACTATGGATGATGTAAATTGATGAATATGGTTAAATGTTAATGTGGGACTTGGGAGATCTAAGCAAGCATGGTTTGTGGATTGGGTTGGTTGATATGGTGGTTTGCTTGCCTTAGATCTAAGGACCGATTCATGCAAGAATAAGCCAGGACAACAGTGCCACCACAAGGCCAAACGTGGGTGTGGCTTAGCCAATTAATTAGGAGTATTACCAGCATCGATTCGGAGCATTTGGAGGAGCGGGTATGAGAGTCGGTTGGGTTTGCAATAGTGGCGGGACTGCCCTGGGATCCAAACGACACAGGAGAGGGCCCTTGGTTGAATGTGCTCAGTTGGAGTCATCACCAACGGTGAAATCTTAGTGGGTCTGAATATGTCGGTAGCCCATTCGTAAAGACTACTTTGTGATCTCTTGTCCATACACCCAAGGAAGTGTAATTGGCATAAGGGAGGAGGATTCTTTAGTCGCCGACGGGTGACAAAATCACGAACTTGTGGGTAAAGTGGTACAACCTCTGCAAAGTTTTTAAAAAACTATCATGATAGCCGTACTCCCGGATATGAGCATCTCGACAACTTCCATGATTAGAGGGAAACTTGATATTTGGGATGGTTATGGTTATGGTTTGAGTTGTGATAATTGAATTTGGTTGATGATAATGGTAACAACATAGCATTTGGATGGATAATCATTGTTGGATGTGACACATCACACAATGCAACATATTCTACTATGTCCCCTTTCATACCATCCCACCAGTAGCATTCTTTCAGATCCTTGTACATCTTAGTACAATGAGAATGGATAGAGTAAAGAGAGTCATGTGCCTCTTTTAATATCATCTGTCGGAGACTCTTGTCATTAGGCACAACAATCCGCTTTCCAAGCCATAGAGTACCTTAGTCATCCTCATCAAATCTGAATACCCTCTCTTCTTGGGTCCTTTCACTACAGGAATATCGATCAATTACGTCAGCCGAAATCGACGTAATTAAGGCCTAAACCGATGTAAGTAACTTAATTACGTCGGTTTTTCCTTAATTACGTCGGCCAATGGCCGATGTAGCGGTTTGGACATAATTAAGGTAACTTACGTCAGCCACCGACGTAAGTTACCTTAATTACGTCTGTCTGTAGCAGCCGACATAAGTCATGTACCGAGATGGGCCGCGGGCTGGGCCAGAGTACTTACGTCGGTTGCTGCAAACCGACGTAAGTTAAGTGCTCTAACTTACGTCGGTTGTTCCAAACCGACGTAAGTTAAGTGGTTTAACTTACGTCGGTATGGTCTGATCGACGTAAGTTAAACTGGGCTAACCGTCCCCTTTGGCTAACTTAGCCGACGTAAGTAAAGTTTTTGATTTTTTTTTAAAACAGAAACTGACTACCTCGCTCGATGGCGAGAACACAAAACAGGCAAACATATACACATATACACAGAACATACCACAAAGTTTCAAAATAATATTCAAACATCGAGAAAAACGCAATTTCAGTATCGGGCTACACGCTAGCCCCTCTACTACCTCCGGGATCCTCTCGGCGCGTTCCCGAATCCTGCAGAAGAAACAATACATACAAAAGTTTGTTTTAGAGGACTTCCATATATTTCCAACCATGTACAATACATTCATTCACAATCCTAAAGCATGAAGGTAAAGTATATGAACAGATTGAGATTATGGCAAAAATAAAATACCATTTCACCATGAAAGAATGAATAATTTGCTAGTAGAACAATTTGTGTTCTTATGTCATTTTTCATGATTTTAAAGTTGGAATCTGCCCTAGATGTGAATATGAAACTTATAGTGTTGAAATTGAACTGAACTTTAATTAGAATGCCCAAACTGAAACTAAAACAGTTAGGCAGTGCTTTGAATTGGTTAGATCTGATTGCTAATAGAGGGAGGCCGAGCAGATTGCTAATAAATTGAAACTGAAACTAAAGGGAGGCCGAACTGATATTAAAGAGAGAGTTTATCACCTGCTCCGGTGTCTGTTGCGGCGGAAGCGTAGGAATCTCGATATCCTGACCGCTGTGTCAGGCAAGAGCCTGCCATTGCAAAATATTAGAAGATATATGTTATTGAAGTGCTGTAAAATTTAATTACGGTACTTAAAATTACTGATCGCCACCGCTGATTGCATCTGCGCCATCATGGCGGCTGTCCTCTGCTGCTCCTCCCTTGCCTCCGCTCTCGTCCTCTCCAGCTCTGCCTGGGTTTGCGTCAGCGTCTCCCTCATGGCCTGGAGCTCCAACTGGGTCTATGAGAGACGACCACTAGTCCCAACGGACGAAGCCTGTGACGATGAAGCGCCTCTCAAAGGTCGCGTCGACCTCGAGTCGACAACTCCATCAAAAATGGCAAACCTGCAAAAGAATGAAAACACTAAGTAGAAGAAGATTAATTGAAAAAGAAATGAAACACACGAAGAACTCACCATCCGTGGGCCTTCCCGCCCCCGCTTGCGTACACGGCTTGGGTGTTGATCGGCGTGCTTTCCCAATCGTAATCCGCATTGTGTATCTTCGCGACCTCCTGCGCGTACTTTGCCTACAAAACAAATAAATCTTGTCAGCATGTCAATAACAGTATTAGTTATAAAGAAATAGATGAATTTCGAAAACTTACCAGTCGATCAGCTGCGACCTGACTACACTGCCCTGGCTGAGAAGGGTCACTTCCCTTGTGACCTCTCTTCCAAACCTGGGACAGGGTCAGCTCATGACCCATCTCTCGCTCTTGTACAGCCGTGTTAGTGAGATAAATAATATATTAGGAACACATAAATAAATTGAAAAGGTACTTACCATGCGTTTAGCCAAATGCAAGTAGCCTTCGCCGCCATAGTTGTGCTTGCCCTCGGACCCCATGCGGCACTGTCTAGCCTTCGTGGACTTATTGATGAAAGCGTCGCTAGCCCAGTACCGACAGGGATCTAAGTACGCCTCCATGTTACCCTATAACCAGGAAATACTAACCTGCACATATTTCATTTTTCATCAAAGCAGTTAACATACGTAGATATTGTAAATATTTAACAATATTAAAAACATACCTCCGCTACTGCTCCTCTGTCAAGTATGAGTCAGTGTCCTTCCTAAATACACCCCTTTGCTGCTCCTGCTCCCGAGGGTGCCTCTTGTAGTACGCGTTGACAGCCTGAATCAGGGCGTACGACAACGTCGCCGTCGTGAGCTTCCGAGCGTTGTAATGGAACACGCGTCTCGTGTGGTCCTCCATGCTCGGTTCCTCTACTTGGTACCTCAGCTTTAAGCAAACAAATATTTAAGTGATATGAATTAACAATTCAAACGAGTTGAAAAAATGAAACAAATAAACTTACCATAAAATCGTGCCACACGGCTCCCTGAACCGTGCTGTGGACCGGGTGAGAGACATGAGCGTAGTCATCCCACGACAGGGTAGGAAAACCGTCAATCACATCGGGGTAGTGCAACTTCACGATAGCACCCAGGACACTGTTAACCTGCCTGTGGTGCTTCTCAGCCCCCGTGAACGAAAAGTAGTTCCAACACCTACAAAATATATTAAATCATTAAGTAAAGGAAAACAACATCTAATATTTAATATACTATATACAGTATTTACCTGTCTCCAACAGGGCGGATTGTGGTCCGCTGAGTAGTATCCGAAAGTGGAGCCGCAAAGTGGGTCATCCTCGTCCATCGCCTTTGTTACAACGCTGTCGCGTTCTGTGACCCTGAAGGCTCTGCAGAACCACCAGAGTCTCTAGGAAGGCTAGTGGTAGCCGGCTGCATAGGGAGGCTAGTGCTAGCCGGCTCCGAAGGGAGGCTAGCGCTAGAGGGCTCCTGTAGTGGCCCCCTAGCCTCTGAGTCGGGCTCCTTTAGCGTCCCCCTAGCCCCTGACTCTGACTCTGATTCAGAAGTCTCTGAGTCAGACTGCACAAAAGGAAAATATTGACAATAAATAATTAATAACAACTGCAATTTCAAAAATAACCTTATTGTAACTAAAATTTACCTCAGTCCGCTGGAAGCACACGACAGCTGAGGGTGGAGCGTGTGCCAGAAAGAGGGAATTTCAGCTAGAAAGGAACGAGGTCCCTGAGCAAGGGTCTCGTGGCGGCTCAAACCCTCTCACTGGCTTCCCCTTTCCCTTCCCCTTTGACGACATCCTGTTGGAAGGAATAAATGATTAATATGCATAGATAATATACAAAATTAATGTTAAATTAGTGAATAAAATGTTACATCAAAATTCATCAACATCACGATCATGCACCCTACTCCTTAAACCAGTCCATTGATCTTCTTCTTCTTCCGCATATCGTTTTCGTTTGCGCAAATCAGCAGGTTCGACTATGTCATCGATATCTCCAGTTTCCGGTTCTGATTCTGTTTCCGCTTCCGTGCCAGCCTCGATATCTTGATCGTGTCCAACTAAGTCATTGAGTCCTACACCGGGCTCGACTGAGAAGGAGTCTGGCAACTCTTCCTCTTGGTAGACACAATCAACCTCAGCTTTGTCGTGGTAATCATCATCTCCTGGAGTGTATAACCTCTCACGAGGATTCACCTTATGTACCACCCACCAAGCTTTGAATTTATTGCATGGATAAGGTAGATAGTACGCTTGCTCTACTTTGTGTGCAAGAACTAATGAATCGAATCCTTTCAACTGTTCTTTGTGTTTTACTTCGACCATGCCAAATTCTTTTACTCGAATTCCACGAATGGAATCAAACCATTTGCAGTCAAAGAATACTGCTCGAATTGGCTTGTTTGCGACAAAAGTGAATTCAAGGATTCTTTTAATAATCCTGTAGTACTGTGTTTCATGATCTTGCTAATCGATTGCCCTCATCACAACTCCGATATTACATGTTGCTGCGAGAGGACGAAGAGATTCAAATTGAGTTGTACGGAATCGAAAGCCGTTGACGTTATATCGACCATAGCTTCTAACATTAACCACTCCATGGGATAGTTGTCGCAAATCTTCATGGATGTTGGCATATTTTTAGCATTGTCCAAGATATGGAGTTATTAGAAAACGTAGGCATTCTTAAGTTATAAGAAAACATTGTTGATATTGATTAGTTATCGAGAAAACGTTACATGATCTCGAAACTAGGAGAGAAAATTAGATCTCCTGTTTATTCCTTCCCGTCGAATATGTTCTATTTGCTTGCTCGTGGGTTGATGTCTATGTATCCAATTTTGCTTGCCGAACATACTACACAACAAAGAGAACCTTTTAGAATACATGTGTCAGAAAATATGGTGAAAAGTATAAGTGTAGGAGAAACACTTACTTGAAATATTCATTCATTTCTTCCATATTAGCGTACATGTAGAAGAATGCAGCACACCTCTCTTTTTCGCTAACATCGCACTAAGTGTAACTACCAACAATAGTGCCTCTTGTTGCAAAAATGGAGAGATCACTACAAGGAGGTTTCTCATCTATATTGTACCGCATTACCGAAGTATTAACATTGTTTTCCTCTGCAAAGTAAACACTTGAGAAGTATCCTACTTCCTTAAGAGTAAAAGCTTCGGCGATGCAACCTTCAACCCTTGCCCTGTTACCATCCACTGGTTTCAGATATCTAAGTGATCTTTCAATATGATACATCCACCTATATTGCACGGGACCGCCCACTTTCGCTTCAAATGGAAGATGAATTAAGAGATGTTGCATTGGATTGAAAAATACAGGAGGATTTTTTTTTCCATCTTACACAAAGTTACTGGAACCTCCTTTCCCAATTTAGTCATCATCTCTGACATGATTTCTTTAGCACAGAGTTGCCCTATAGAAGTGGCTAAGCTCGGCTAACACCTTCCACACTGCATCGTCCAAATAGCCTCGAAACATAACAGGCAGAAGTCTTTCCATGATTATGTGATAATCATGACTCTTCAACCCAATGAGCTTTCCCGTTTTCACATTCACGGCTCGTCTTAGACTAGCTGCATAACCATATGGGAATTTCACCTTTGCAACCATTCGAGAACTTCTTTTTTTTCTTTTAGGTCGAAGACAGAAAGGAGCGTGTGGTTTACCACCATTTTCGGAGAGCTCAAGAGTTTGACGGTTACAAAGCTCGGCAAGATCCTTTCGAGACTTTAAATTGTATTTTGTTTTGCCCGTCATGTCCATGCATGTGCTTATGATACATTCAGCCATGTTACGCTCTTGATGCATAACATCAATGTTGTGCCTTAGAATCAACGACTTCACATACGGTAACTCCAAAGTCCACATATGTGAGTCCAATTGTGTTTGTCTCCGTAACATTCAAAATATCCAGGACGACCTTCATCTGGCACCAATTTGTCCAACATATCAGATATTTCTAACCCGTTAAGATGTTTCGGTGGTCCTTTAGTGACAACGGTGTTCTTTCTAAAGACATTCCTCTGTTGTCTAAACAAGTGATTCGGAGGCAGCCAACGCCTATGACAATCAAAGTAAGATATCTTGCCTCCTTGGGTAAGTCAAAAGCAATCGGTATCCGAGGCACATATCGGACACGTCAACCGACCATGAGTGCTCCATCCAGAAAACATGCCGTATGCCGGAAAATCATGAACGGACCACAAATAAGCAGCTCGGAGGTTGAATTTCTATTTCTTGTAACAGTCACACGCTTCGACTCCTGTCCACAACATTTTCAACTCTTCAATCAACAATTTCAACATCACGTTGAGACGTGACCCAGGATGATCTGGCCCAGGTACAATGAGGCTAAAAAACATAAACTCATTCTTCATGAAAAAAGCGCGTGGAAGATTGTACGGAATGACAAAGACGGGCCAACAGGAGTATGGTGCGGTGTTTGTGCTGAACGGCGTAAACCAATCTGTCGCCAACCTGATGCGATTATTTCTCACTTCACGAGCGAATTCTGGGTTGAACCGGTCCAACGCCTTCCATGCCTCACCATCGGACGGGGTGCGTCATGACTCCATTGTTCTCACGCTCACCTTCTTTGTGCCATCCCATGTGTCTGGCCATTTTTTTTAATGGAATAGCCGCTTCAACCTCGGTGTCACAGGTAAGTAACGAAGTTGCTTACGTGCGACTTCCGTCGTCACAATATTACCATTGTTATTAACAACTTCGACAAACCTCGGTTGACCACATTTCAAACATTTATTCTCATTGGCATGCTCTCTCTAGAAAAGCATGCAGTTGTCCGGACACACATCAATCTTTTCGTGCTTCATACGAGACCGGAAAGAATTTTCTTCGAGTTGTACATATCCTTAGGAACTATGTTGGGTTGTGGAAGGACATCTCTGAACAAATCGGGTGAGCATGTTGTAACAATTGTTTAGAAAAGAAGAACTTAGACTTAATTGCCATAAGTCTAGTCACAAAATTGAGGATTGACATTTTAGTGTGTCCATGCAGTGCCTCTTCTGAATCTTTGAGACGTTTGAAGAACTCTTTAAACCTCTGCTGTTTGAGGACCTTTTGTAAGCTCTGGTCGTATAGCTTCCAGCATCTCATCCATCATATCAACTCTGTGACATCATCATTCTCCGCTTCCACTTCTTGTACAGCTTGAGAAGCTGTCTCGCACTGGAAGTTCCACAACTCATAATGTGACACGTAACCGTTTCGACACAAGTGCATCATAAGTTCCACTTTCTCCAAAAATGTTCCATTTCACATTTCGTACATGGGCATCACGCCTTATCGCTATTTGACAATGAAAAACTCGTTCTACAAAAGCTTCTGTCTTGGCGTACCACTCATCTGAGTGACCACCAGTTCTGCTCTTCCAGCCAGTATACATCCAACTGCGGTCTTTCACCCATGTTTGGCTCTGCTGTTTAACGCAAAAGAAATTGTTGTTAATGTATTGTTATGTTATGTCACGGCCCTACAACCTAGGCAGAAAGATCCTAAACCCATCCAAGAGTGACCGAGCGGAGCGTGCTCATGACGAGACGCGTGATTCGGATTCGAACGAAATTTCGGCAGCAAAACCCCGCTGTTCTCCACTGCACACCCAAAAATAATGCAGCAGAGGAAAAACAGGGTTGCGCCACCGAAATCTCGTCCAAATCCGGACCCGCATCTCGTCACAAGCCACGCCCCCTCGGTCACTCTGAGGCTGTCCAAAAAGGGACAATTTCGAACCTGCATGCCTCACATGCCAATGGCTTGTGAGACGTGCCGATCCGAAATGGGTAATACATTGCTATAGGTTACGTTGCTCATTTTCATTTTGAGGTCATTTAAGAGAGAGGAAAGAACTAGAGAAAGAGTGAGAGGAAAGTTGGTCTTAGATGACAATTCCACATCCATTTCCACCGTCCATGCAATCGCGGGTCATTGACGTTCTTAAGGTGGTATGGCAACTTAAGACGACAGATCCCCCTACTCCCGCGGCGCTGGCTTTCCCTGCCACCACCAGCTTCCCCGGCAGCCGCCGCCTTACCCTAGAAAGCAAGGCGATAGGGACGCCTTTTGATGTCAGAGCGCCTTACCACTCTAGTGTCGCTTTAGCGATGCTAAAGCGACGCCTTAATAACCATGTTCAACGACAAAATATACTGCATTTCTCAGTTCATCGCCGGCGCGAGCTTCTTTTGCGTGCCGCCCACCGCCTCGAGCTCCTCCGCCGGCGCGAGCTCCTCTCAGCGCGAACTCCTCCGCATGCTCATGTCGGGTGCCACAACATCGCCCCGATCTCCTCTTCCCACCCCTACACACGACCCACCTCCTCCCTCTCTCTCTCTCTCTTGGAGCTACCGGCGATGCTGTGGCACCCGACAGCCGGCTGCCCCCGACGCTGCCCTCCTCATGGTGCAATTAACCACTTAAGAATAAATAGATAAACCACTTGAGCATAATTAAACGCATAAGCAAATTAACAACTTAAATAAACCACTTAAGCATAATTAAACAAATTTAAGCAATTTAAGCTTAACTAAACATAATTAAATAAACCACCTAAGCATAATTAAGCAAATTAAGCAAAAATAAGCAAATTAAGCATAATTAAATAAACCGCTTAAGCTTAATTATGCATAATTAAGCAAATTAAGCATAATAAAATAAACCACTTAAGCATATTTAAACAAATTAACCACTTAACCATAATTAAATAAACAATTAAGCAATTTTAGCAAAATTTAAAAAAATTCAAATTCAAAATTGAATTTGATTTCAATTCAAATTGAAATTTGACTTTCAATTGGGTGGGGGGCTTGGGGAGCAGGGTGAGGGTGGGGGGGGGGGGGAGGCGCGGAGCAGGGTGAGGGTGGGGGAGGGTCGGGGGAGGGGGGCCGGGGAGGGGAGGGGGAGGGGGAGGGGGGGCTGGGGAGGGGAGGGGAAGGGGGGCGGCTCTCGGCCTTGAAGGGGAGGGGGAGGGGGAGGGAGGGTCAGACAGCGGCCGTCGGCCGGGGAGGGCGGGGGCGGCGCTCGGGGAGGGGGGCGGGGGTCGGGCTGGCGGTCAGGGAGGGGAGGGGAGGGGAGGAGGCGAGGGGAGGAGCATACCTGGCGGCGGCGGCGCGATGGCGGCGTCGGACGGCAGTGGCGACGACGGATGGCGCAGCGCCGACAGTGGAGGAGTTCAGCGGCGGGTGACGGGTTGGAAAGCAGCGCGCGCGGGTAAGAAAGGGAAAAGAGAAGGCACACGGGGTAGGTTAAAATACTTAACTTATGTTGGCTAAATAGTTAAGTGACGTCGGCCTATTTAGTTACGTCGGCCAGCCTTCCAGTCGACGTAAGTTAATCCTTACTTACGTCGGCATCTTTATTTACGTCGGCTAGTTGTCCAGGACGATGTAAGTTTACATTTATTGCTGTCTATCTTCTAACTCACGTCGGCCGCTGACGTAAGTTATTTAACTTACGTTGGTTTTTAATGCCCGACGTAAGTTATTTAATTTACGTCGGTCGGTCGACGTAAATAAAGTTGGCCGACGTAAGTGATAGCGTTTCCTGTAGTGTTTCCTTGAATTCCTGGATTTCCTTGTCCTCGTTTGACCTTTTCGAATCTCTTGTTTCGGGGTTGGATTCACTTCCATTGCTTCCATTAAATCTAAGATTCAATCGTTCAAACTCCTTCCATAGCTCGGGTGGCAATTCCCTGACGGTAAGTTGGTGGCTTGCTCCCTTTCGACTCAAGGCATCAGCCACTACATTGGCCTTCCCTGGGTGATAATTGATTCCCACATCATAATCCTTAATGAGTTCCAACCATCTTCATTGCCTCAAATTCAGATTCGTTTGAGTGAATATGTACTTGAGACTCTTATGATCCGTATAAATCTCGCACCTGTGACCAAGGACATAATGTCTCCAAATCTTCAACGCATGCACTACGGCTGCAAGTTCGAGATCATGCGTAGAATAATTCTGTTCATGTTTCTTCAACTGCATGGATGCATAAGCTACTAGCAGCCTTCTTGCGTTAATGCACAACCATGTCCTTGCCTCGAGGCATTGCAGTACATATCAAAACTCTTGCCAACATCTGGCAATATCAACACGAGTGATGTTGTTAACCTCTTCTTTAGCTCCTCAAAACTGTCCTAACAAGCTTGAGTCCACTTGAAAGGCTTCTCCTTCATTAACAGTTCAGTCATAGGCTTCGCTATCTTGGAAAAGTCCTTGATGAACCTTTGGTAATATCCAACCATTCAAAGAAAACCCCTTATTTCCTTCACATTTTGTGGCGGTTCCCATTAGTACATATCTAACCTTTCCTGGGTCAACTGACACTCCTCCGCCAGATATGACATGACCTTGGAATTATGTCTCCCTCAACAAGATTTGGCACTTGTTGAACTTGGCATACAACTTGTGCTCTCGCAATTTCTACAATGTCAGCCTTAGATGCTCTTCGTGCTCCTCTTCACTTTTCGAGTAGATCATGATGTCATCAATGAACACTACCACTAACTTATCCAAATACTTCATGAATACCTTATTCATGAGATACATGAAGTACACATGTGCATTGGTCAATCCAAATGAAATGATCATATACTCATAAGATCCATACTGTGTCTTGAAAGCTGTTTTGGATATGTCCGACAATCTAATCTTCATTTGCAAATATCATGACAGAAGATCAATCTTAGAGAATATTCTGGCTTCCTTCATCTTGTCAAACAAATCTTCAATGCGGGGCAGGGTGTACTTATTCTTTATCGTCACCTCGTTGAGAGACCGGCAACCTACACACATTATGTGGGATCCATCCTTCTTATCTACGAAAAGCACTGGCGCTCCCCAAGGCGAAGATCTTGGGAGTATAAAACCCTTCTCTAACTCCTCTTGAATCTGTTTCTTAAGCTCTGCTAATTCCTTAGGAGGCATCCTATATAGCCCCTTTGCTATAGGTGCAATGCTAGGTATTAAATAAATAACGAACTCGATGTCACGATCAGGTGGCATACCTTGCAATTCCTCAGGAAATACATCTGGATACTCATGAAAAACTGGAATCTCCTCCAAGGTCACTCTTTCTGCATGATTTACCAGTGCCCTCTCAGTCGTCGTGTGAACTGCCTTGAATTCTATACTAATTCCCTCTCATTTGTCAATTGCACTATCTGAGTGGACACTGAATTACTCGGTTATGCTTCCTTAGCAAATCCATTCCAAGGATGATGTTCAAGCCTTGTGAATTCAGGACTTTAAAGTTGGCTACAAATTCTACCCACTTATGAAAATACTTACTTCTGTACATACTATATTCGTCCTCATCACTCCTCCAGGAGATTTAACCAATAAAGTAAACTTGAGGTATGATATAGCCATGCTATGCTTTGCGACTTACTTTGATGAGATGAACGAATGTGATGCTCTAGAATAAAATAGTATAGTCGCGGGGTTGGAGTTTGCGAGAAACATACCAATCACAACATCTTCAGGTTGTTGAGCCTCTTCTGCAGATACATGGTTCACTTTGCCACAAGCGAAATTCTGCGGTCCATGGTTGCGTTGAGGTGCTCCTCCATTGGGTCGTGGATTCTATCTTAGAACATTGTTCATCTGACCCTGACCTGAACTTGGATATTTAATTGCAAAATGTCATATTTGACCACAAGCATAGCAAGTCTTTCCACCAGTGGTGCCAGCAAAGTTAGGATGAGGTTGGTTTTGAGGATAAGCAGACATATTTGGGCATGGCGCAGGCTACATAGGTAAGCGAGGTTCTTGCATGGGCGGGCGAGGCTGCATAGGCTGTTGCGGTCGCGATGGGTAAGCAGGGTGGTATGCAGCAGCAGACGGGTTGTAATATGGTGCAGCAGGTGGTGCATAGCGAGGACAGACATTGCTGCCTTGCGGCTGTCCCTGATATGGCATCTTCCTCTTCTGATCTAGCTCCAACTCCCGAATCTTGTTCTCAACCATGATGGATTTGTCAACCAGCTTTTGAAAATTTGCATAGTCAGCATTGAGCAACTGAACTTAAATTTGTTTCTTGAGACCCCTCATGATCAGATATTGCTTCTTGCTATCAGTGTTGATGTCTTCTGGAGCATATTGAGACAGTTGAGTAAATTTTTTGAGGTACTCACTCACGCTCTTCCTTCCTTACCTGAGGTTTTCAAAATCTTGTCTTCTCAGTATCATAACTCCCTCTGGCACATAGTGAGAATGGACCTTTTTCTTGAATTTAGCCCAGGTGATTCTCTCTTGATTTTCATGGGCGTTGCATAGAGATTCCCACTAGTCCGCAACAGCTCTCATCAACTGGTGTGAGGCAAAAAGAACCTTCTCTTTGTCACTGCAATGGACTATAGCGAGTTTCATCTGTTGATGGTCCTTAAGTGCCATATTTAGACCATCAATTGACCTCATAATGTGCACAAAAGAGAAACACAATGTTGTGGTAGGGTTAAGAACTAACCAATTCCACAAGTGTTGGTGTTTATTTATATGCAGGTGAATTTAGACACAAAAATACCAAGACATGCAAGGACTAATCTATAAAATAGGGTTTCAACGAATCAAGTGACACCACATGTCATCACATGAACGAAATGGCCTACAAACAGAACTATCCGAGGACATCCAATGGTGTAGCACCAATATCAGTCATGGGGATCCACCTGGCAGAGACTTGGAGAAGGCACAACCCCAACGGGGCCAAGACAAGGTCGACAGACACCCCTAGTCGGCCAACTTGTTCTTGCCCCCATAATATGTCAAATTCCACGTGTTGGCTCATCCCGCTTGAAGAGGTCATGGGTGACTGATTTGCAGGCAATTGGTGGCGGAACCGACCCTTCTCACCCGTATAAAAAGAACCCCACACCTCATTCACACACACACCAAAAGTTGAGAACAAAACATCACTCCAAAGGTTAAGAGTAGTCTTAGAGGTTGCCAAGTAGAAGGAGAGTGTGGTGAAGAGCTTGGGAGAGGAGGCTTGGGCTTGTGAAGTCCCTCTTCTACACTTGTACCCCTACAAAGGTGTTATTCAATTCAAGTAAGCCTTTGTGAATTCAATTCAAGTTTGATTCTCAATTCACAGTAGTTTGTGCAAGTAGTTACTCGTGGGTTCATTGCTTTAATTTATTAGAGGCTCTAGTTGTAGCTTTGTGTTCAAAACAACTAGAGTTATGATTTATAACGTAACCATGTTGCTTATCTTAGAAATCATCAGTGAATATCCTGTAGACCCACAGATTGAAGAGGTGGGCAGTAGGTGGTGACAGCCCTTTCTGTCCTCTGTAATCCTCCACATTCGGATATGCCATAGGCTCTTGACGGGAGTCGCCTAGTGTTGCTAGGGGTAAAACAGTGCCCGATGTAAGCATCTACCACAAATTCCTTTGAATTAGAATCAATACTTTGAATTCCTCTCTCTTCCTTACCTACCAAACAACTTTGTGTCCTTGGGTGGATTAGTTTGTCAGATTACACACACGTTCCTTGGATTCGATACACTTGGAATACTCTCTTAAGGGGAAGTGCCACACGATAGTTTTGGTGCACTTGCGGATTTTCATTTGTGACGTAAGAAGCATCAACAAGCATTTCTGGCGCCGTTGCCGGGGAACGGTTGCTGTTAATCTTCGAACCTTGTTCGTATCTATTTTCTCATCTTATCTTTTTTTTCTTACCATGACCGCATATATCGAGCAGCCCACCATTCTTTCATATTCTGCCCCAAAGGGTAAGTTCTGTGAGCCACCGCCTTTGGCGGAACCCATTTGTTCTACTAGCTATGAACCTCACCCTGGCTTTATAGCCATGGTTCGGGAGCAATCCTTCTTAGGAACGGATTGTGAAAACCCTTACCACCATCTAAGAGAGTTCGAACAATTGTGTCCATGCCTTCTAATCGACGGTATGACACAAGAGACTCTCAAATGGAAGTTGTTCCCTTTTTCCCTTAAAGAGAAAGCCAAACAATGGTACGACCACAATGTTGACAAGACAAATGGAAATTGGAATGAATTAAGAGACATATTTTGTCTTGCTTTCTTTCCAATTGCCTGAATTGTGTCCTTACGGATGGAAGTACTATGCTTCCAACAGATGGAAAAGAAATCCGTAGGTGCAGCTTGGGATAGATTTTCTCTTTTGAGAAATTCCGTCCTAGATTTGTCTATCTCTGATCCGTTGCTCTTGCAACACTTCTATATGGGACTGAACAAAGAGTTTGCCCTACATCTTGACATTATGGTTGGAGGATCTTTCCTCCATAACACGTCGGAAGAAGGCAATGATCTTCTAGACTGAATTGTAGAAAATTCTTCCTTCATTATGGGTCTTAATGAGCCCCCTCATGAGGAAGTAGTGTCAAGATCCGAGGATGAATCCATGGACAAGGAATGACCTATCTCTTGATTATCCCACACCTTGTCGGAGGAATCCTCTCCCGAACCTGAAACTACGAAGGAAGAAGAAATTCAACCTTCAGAGTTTCCAATCTACATCAAGGAAGAGATATTTGAAGATTTTGGAAATACCTCGAAGTACTGTTGCCATAGGAAACCATTGTTGCCTTTTAACTCCACCTGACCCACCTGATGGAGTGTTCGTCCAACAGACGATCAATGAGTTGAAATCTATATTAAGCAGGGAATGGACTGCAGAAGTTGAGCTATCATCTGAAATCCTTCGGATGACCTCACCTTTGGCAACTATTCTACGTTATATTAGAGGGACACCAATGAAGGTCCTATACAACCACACTATTGGAGCAAATCTCATTTTCGATTCTTGTGCTCTCGACATTCTTGGCGATGTGCCATTGGCACCAACATGTAAATCCTTCTGAGACTCTTTCGGAAACATCCTTGAAGGATGCAGGGTTTTGCAATAGGTGTCTGTAAGACATGATGATATTAAGGCTTATATTAAGGCAATCCTAGATTTCCATGTGTTCGAAATCCAGGATTTTGACATTATGATTGGGACTCCCATTGAGAAATTTCTCATGCAAATTCCTTTGGAAGGAAACCTCAATCTCATCCTTGGAGGGAGAAAGTTCTCTATTCTTATCCTGCGTTCCAAAAACACATCCGCGGAATCTCCCATCCAAGATGAACCATTAGAGGAAGTTAGAACTCTTAAATTCTTAGCCCGTCCTGAAAAAGAAGGAGAAGAAGATTTCATCCAAGAGGAGGATGAATTTTAGGAGGCAATTTAATTGCCAAAAGAAGAGTTCTTCCGAGAACCTCCTGTTAAGTTAAAAATTCTACCTCCAGGCCTACGTTATGCCTTTCTAAATGGCGATTTGGAAGCCCCTGTCATCATAAGCGATAAGCTTTCGGAGGATGAGACACTCAAACTCATTGCCATGTTAGAAAAGCAGAAGTGTTTTTGCCTATTCCTTAGAGGATCCTAAGGGGTTTAGCCCTGCACTATGCACCCATCGCATTCCCATTGAACCCGGGAGTGTCCCCTCAAGGGAACCTCAAAGGCGATTAAATAATGCGATTATCAAGAAGGAAGTCTTGAAGCTTCTGCATGCCGAGATTATCTACCTTGTTCCTCATAGTGAATGGGTAAGCCCAGTTCAAGTAGTGCCCAAGAAGGGAGGTATGACGGTCGTTCAAAATGAGAAGAATGAATTGATTCCTCAACGAACCGTCACGGGATGGAGGATGTGCATTGATTACTGAGAACTTAACAAGGCTACAAGGAAAGATTATTTTCCACTACCCTTCGTCGATTAGATGTTAGAGCGGTTGGCAAAACATTCCTACTTTTGTTTTATTGATGGGTATTAAGGTTATCATCAAATCCCAATCTACCTCGACCATCAAAGTAAGACGACATTCATGTGTCCCTATGGGACATATGCCTACAGGCGTATTTTTTTGGACTGTGCAATGCTCCTGCCTCTTTCCAAAGATGCATGATGTCTATCTTTATCGACATGATTGAGGAGATCATGGAAGTTTTCATGGATGATTTCTCTGTCTATGGGAAAACTTTTGATCATTGTCTGGAAAATTTAGACAAGGTCATACAAAGATGCCAAGAGAAGGACCTAGTACTTAATTGGGAAAAGTGTCATTTCATGGTTCGTGAAGGCATCGTCCTTGGTCACTTAGTGTCCGAAAGAGGGATATATGTGGACAAAGCAAAGATTGATGTCATTGAAAAACTTCCACCTCCTATCAATGTTAAGGGAATCCGCAGCTTTTTAGGTCATGCGGGGTTCCATCGACGATTCTTCAAAGACTTCTCAAAAGTCGCTAGACCCCTCACTAACCTACTAGCTAAGGAAGCTCCCTTTGATTTCGATGATGAATGCCTTAAATCATTTGAAACACTCAAAAAGGCACTCATCTCAGCTCCAATCATTCATCCTCCCGATTGGGCGCTGCCATTCAAAATCATGTATGATGCTAGTGATTTTGATGTTGTTGTGGTCTTAGGCCAAACCAAATATGAAAAGGATCATGCAATAGCCTATGCTAGCAAAACTCTAACATGAGCTCAACTCAATTATGCCACAACTGAAAAAGAGCTCTTGGCTGTAGTGTTTGCTATCGATAAGTTTATGTCCTATTTGGTTGGAGCCAAGGTCATAGTATACACAAACCATGCTGCCTTGAAATACTTGCTGACCAAAAAGGATGCTATACCAAGGCTAATCTGTTGGATTTTTCTACTCCAAGAGTTTGACATAGAAATCAAGGATAAGAAGGGAGTAGAGAATTTCGTAGCAGATCATCTCTCACGTATGGAAGCCACCTAAACCATGGACATCCCTATCAATGACTTCCTACGAGATGATATGCTTTTTAAGGTGACTGACTCTCACCCTTGGTATGTGGATATCCTGAAATTCATGGTCACAGGATATGTACCACCAACGGAAAACAAAAAGAAACACATCTATGAGAGTCGAAGACACCTTTCGGATGACCCATACCTCTATCTCATTTGTGCTGATGGACTTCTTAGAAGGTGCATCCCTTCAATCGAAGGTACCAAGATTATTGAGAAATGCCATGCTAGCCCCTATGGTGGCCATTACGGTGTTTACCGTACCCAGGCAAAGATTTGGCAATGTGGATTCTATTGGCCTTCTATGTATGAAGATACAAAAGAAGTCATTCGCAGATGTTGGAAATGCCAAAAGCATGGAGGAATCTTAGCTCGCAATGCGATGCCCCTAACATATAATCTCCAAGTGGAATTATTTGATGTGTGGGGTATTGATTTCATGAGACCTTTCCCTAGGTCTTATTATTGCGAGTATATCCTGGTGGATATAGATTATTTGTCAAAATGGCTCGAAGCTTCGTTATGCAAAAATGCTGATTCCAAGCAAGCTAGGAAATCCATGAGATCATTTTTCCGTGCTTTGGCACTCCCCGTATGGTCATAAGTTACGGAGGGTCTCCTTTCATAGATAAGACGTTCCAGAGCTTTTTGAGGGATCTTGGTGTCCAACATAATATTGCTACCCCATACCACCCACAAACAAGTGGTCAAGCAGAAACATATAATAAGCAAATTAAGAAAATTCTGCAAAAGACTATCTTGGACATGGGAACGGGATGGAAGCATAAGCTACCTGATGCATTGTGTGCATACCGTACTGCCTACAAAACTCCCATTAGCATGTCTCCTTTCCAACTTGTCTATGGGAAGACTTTTCATCTTCTTGTAGAGTTGGAACATAGAACCCATTGGGCCGTCATGCGGTGGAACATAGACTTTCACGGAGTAGAGAAGCACTGATTGAAGCAACTCTTCGAGTTAGGACTAAAGAGTTCAAACCAGGAGACAAAGTCCTACTCTTCAATTCTAGGGTTAAACTCTTTGGACATGGGAAGCTCAAAAGTAAATCGGAAGGACCCTTCACCGTAGTAGAAACCTCATCCCATTGAGCCATCACACTGCAAGGTTGTTATGATCATCTATTTAAATTGAATGGACACCGACTCAAATTATTTCTCGAATCCCATAAGGATGAGACAGAAAAAAATTGACGTGATAAATCTTATTGATTTTTACGCCGTTTTTTTAAATAATGTCTAAATTCTCCGTGTCCATTTAATGAGCCCATCCAATTATTCATCTATGGGGCCCATTAAGCCAAACTACGAATACTTGGCCCAAATGGAGCTAGAAAGGGGTCGGCAGAACCCTAGGGTCGGCCGATGTCCCCCTTGCTCCGTCAACCTTCTATTTTCCACTATGGACTCTCCCGACGTATCTCAACAAGACTCTCGGTGCTATCGTACTTTCCCCGCTTATTTATTGATGGGAACAGAGAAGGAAACCTTGCACCATATAGAAAAATCCATGTCCTATTCCAAGTCATGGCCGACAAGAAGATTGTGCCTCATCCCCACTCTACCTCAACCTTCAACCTGAGCGGAGACATCACGCTGGCCAATGACAAGTCCCCCCGTCGCTTTGGAGTCCATCATGGCATTGGATTCCATGCCCCTAGCTATGATCTCACCATCTACGAAGACTCCGTGTGGGCGTAGCACCACACCTCATGATGCTGAACAGTCGCTCTCCCCTCGGAGGACGCCTGTTGATAATTCCTACGCACTACTAACAATTCATCCCTAGCAGTGGTGCCAGGGATGCTTATTGGTAGGTTTTGATTCTTAAATGAACTTCCCCAAGCGCACAGAAACTTCGATGTAGCATTTCCCCTTTAAAGAGTATTCCCAGAGGGTGTCATTTATATTGTCCCAAAGAAAGGCTAGATGGAAGTAAAACAATCATCAAGTGGAAAGGCTTAGGTTGGTATAGGTAGGGCTCTAGCAAGGATGGGTAAAATTATAAGTTGAGATAGTGTGACACATACAAGAGCATTATATACTAAGGGGAATAAATGAGGTAATAGAGGAACTAGGCTAAGGGTTAGGTAGAGACTCCTCCTATGCTTCTAATGTACATATACATAGCCTAGGTTAGTTATTGGTTATCATTTTAATTATGAATTCTCATGCTAAGTTGATTAAAACATCGGGCATGGGTTTACCCATAGCAACACTAGGCGACTCCCGCCAAGAGCATGTGGTGTAGCCAAACATGGAGGGTTACAAAGGACATATAGGGCTGTCATCACCTGCTGCCTACCTCTTCTATCCGTGGGTCTACGAGATATTCAACACTACTCTATATAATAGCACCATGCTAGCATATTAAGTAATTAACTTAAGAGCCTAGGCACAAGCCATCCTAAGGCAATGAACTAAAGCATCGTTGAACCAATGTTAATTCATAGCATAAGTGATTTATGTTAACATAACCATATCATATCTAACTAGACTATAGTGGAGGTTTATAGTGTTTAGGATAATGTAATGAACATGGTATAGCACAATCATAAATACTACTCCTACCATATACATGGAATCCACAATCAATCAAGAAGCGCTTCATCCAAGTATATGAACATATGAAGACTAAAGATAACATCTTTATTATGAGTAATGTCACAAATACAAATAGGAATATGGAAGGCATACCTTTCCCAATTGGGAAGGGACTCCTTCTACTCCTCTCCTACTTAGACTATGGACTAGAGACTCTCCTCTCTACAGCCCTTACTCCTCTAAACCTATGGAGAGTAGTGGATACAATAGATGAATATTCAAGTGGCGTGTGTTGAAGTGAGGGGTCCTATTTATAGCTTGGAGAAGGGTCGGTTCTCGCCACCAAAAGTGAGCAAATCAGTCACCCATGACCACATCAAGCCGGGAGAAGCCACCACATGGAGTTTGACCGAGAAAGGCGCCAGGAACTAGTGGACCTACTAGGGGGGTCGGCCGACCCAGTCCTGGCCTTTTTTGTGGAGTGCTTTCTCCAAGTGACTGACGGGTGGGTCCCATCGACTGATCTTTCTGCTACACCATTGGATGGTCTCCGATACTTCTGTTGTGGGCCATTTGATCCATGTGGTGCTACGTGGCGTCGCCTAATTGGCTGGACTGATATTTTATAGGATCCACCCCCTGTTTCACTTCATTTCTGCATAGAATCCCCGCATGCACTCTTTTCTCCAAGGACAAGTGGAAAAAGTTTAAATAGAAAGGTGATGTGTGCAAGAAATGACAATTCCTTCACATAATTGAGTTATATTGACGAGTGAAATTGGTGTATAACAGCCGTCAACAAACTCCCCCAAGCTTATCTTTTGCTCGTCTCGAGCAAAGTCGAGACTTTAGATTGATGATCAAGAGTTGCTACTATGTTCTACTTTTCAAAAGTATCATGTGAACAACAAAATACTCTACATAGTATTGCAAAAATTGGCACGGTACTTCACCCATCTTAGCTTATCATGGGGCTTATGCCATCTCCTATTCATGGGTGGTTGAAAGATAGAATAGCAAATTGAGCACACATACCCAAGAAATCATGTTCCACTTAAATTCCGAAGAGTTCAATTTAGATTTTAAGTATCTCAATTTGATTCTCTCAGTCTCTCCTTTGTGTGTAGTGGAAATATGTCCTCACTAATGCATTGTGCCTAAATTCATCCTACCTCTATATAAGGCTTGTATGTGGAGCTTGGTAGGGAATATAGTAGGCATATTTGCAACACATAATATTGCCAAGTCAAAAGAGCAAGCCTTAGGAGAAACCAATTCAAAACAATTTGATTCAAGACTTGTGCATGTGTGATGGAATGGAGTGGATGTGTATCTTGAGATGACTCCTTTTTTTGAATGAACTCTCTTATTTTGCAGGGATTAAACATGGCTACTTTTTTTTCTCATGCTTATGATTCTAGCATGCATTTTCTTTTTCTTGCAGCCATGTATTCTACTCCCTTTTTATGCAATGAATTTCGGAGAGAGTACTAAGCATGAATGATATGGAGTTTTTCTTTTTATTGCGGAATGGTGGTATGATGGAAATTTGCTTACTTCTAGTGTAGAAGTATAGCATGTGCAATTGAATTCTTGAATTCAAAAGTATCAAAGAAATCTCACATAGGTCTATACTAGTTTGACAAAGCTCAATGTGAAAGTAAATAGCATATGCATAAGGTCTGTCAATGTAATGTATCATATGGCTTTGGCGGGTATTTCCAATCAAACGAGGATAACTTAAATCTTTTTAGAAATTCTCCAGAAATCTAAGTTTCACTATTAAACTAGGAATAGCAGCCCTATCACTATATCATATCTCACAACAACTTAGAATGGATTAAGCTTTTGCTAGCCACAGTTTCCAAATCAAGGCAAAAGCAATTTTGGCCAATGAGAGCAATATGTTGGAGAGTAGTAAGTTGTAAACTAGGGACTTAGGAAAAAATAAAATAGAGCAATTATTCATCATTTCATCTATGTGAATTCCAAGTCATTCTTACCGCATGTCTTTTATTTTATTTGGAAATTAAACCTGTCTTATATTTTTTTTTAAATGCAAGGTGGATGATGGGTAAGTGGAAAATAAATATGCAAGGGGTTGATACAATTTACCTCAAGTAGTGGGTCCTCCCCCAAGCTTGTTCTTCACTCACCTCTGTGTCGAGGGTTGAACCCTTGATGACGGAAGTATGCCGCGAGATCGGCTTGTTGTTGTTGTACCATGGAGTTGAGGTTGATGAATTGAGCGTCCATGTGTTGTTGCCAGTCTTGGATACCTTGGACATGCCCTTTGAGAGTGTTGTAGATGTCACCCGTCCTCACTTCAAGCTCCTCCGTACGTCTAGAGAGGTCCGTCATTCCTTGGCTATAGTCATGATGACTCCTAGTCGAAGTGGAATGACATATTCTCATAGATGTTGGAGGAAAGCTGCTAGAGCTTGAAGTGGATAGTGGTGTCTACGATGTAGCACCTGGCCATCCATGCCAAGACGGACCTTCGGTCTCATCCGAAGGAGGTTGAGTCCATCTGGGTGCATCACCCGTTTGGTTCTCTTCCTCTTCCTGCTCATGGACCGTGGTTGTCGGGGCATGGCAACTCTCCTTGTGCGGCTTCTAGTTACCCTGCTAGAAACATTACTTCTTCCGACTTCCTCGATGGAAAGTAGGTCAATGGTTAGCCTGCGACATTTGTACAAATGATAATCCTGGTTAGGTAACCGAATTTCATTGACAAAGCCGGGATAATAAAATATCAAAGAGCCATCTTGATCAAGCTTAAGAGTATGTCCTTGCACTAAATATTCTTCATCAATTAATTCTCTTTTATTTTCAATGTATTCAAATGAAGAATATTCAAGTGCTCCTACCCTAGTAGAAATACAGGTAATCAAAGAAGTGCATTCAACTGGCCCTACCCTTGGAATGTAATCTAACCATTGTGTCATCATGGCAAATAAAACTTTCAGCTCATCATCACGCACTATCCTTACATCTCCTCTCGGGAACATAGTCATAACCACCCATCTATGCATGAAGCGTAAAGTGGGCTTGTGCAAGTGGATATTCCTAGGTGCACTACATCTGACCTCACCAGTTAAATCTTGCCAAAAACTTTGTTTGTTAAACTTAGGCAAACTGTCTAATTCTAGCAGACAACATTTATGGAAGCCTAGGATTTCACATAATTCTTTCCATATGATGTTGTATTGTTTTTGAAATAATCAAAAACTAATACCATCAAATCCTATATTGCGTGTGCAAAGGAATTGTATGGAGAGAAGGCATGAACCTTTCTCCTCTATGTGAGCAAAATTTTCCCATCCTAGTGCACGCAAAATGGGAAAGAATTCATAATCCATACCTATTTTGGAGATCAAATCCAGATCATAAGCTTTCGTATGAGAAAACTCACGATCTTGGAGGAGCTTGCGTGCTTGATCTTCAACTTCAATTTGGATGTCGAGGTCATCATCGTGAAGAAGTTGGTGAGGGTTGCTCCTCTCACCCATGGGGGTGTCCTCTCCTACACTCCTCCTCCATGAACTTGGTGTAGCAACGGAAGAGGGACATGCACTTGAGTCTCCGCCATGGCTTGAGCTTGCAGCCTCCTTCCTCTTTCCAAACAACCTTTCCATTCCTTTCATGGCCACAACAAGCACAAGGCAAAAACTCGAAACAGGTTATGTTAGTGAAACAAAACCCCTGTGAATTTTCCATTGAAGAACATGAGGGCAAATTGCAAATGCAATAAAAAGAAAAACTTTTTGGGTTGGATTTTGAGAAAGAGTGTTTCAATGAAGAGCAAGAAAACAATTTTAGCAAGAGTGACCTTGGGGATTTACGAAATGAGGTTAAGTGTGACGAGAAGAGCTCCTCACGGCCACAATTTTTAGTGTGCAATCCCCAACAGTTACTAGGACACCCAATGTAGCGTTGGAGGAGAGAGAGCCAAATTAGCTCTTTTCCCATGTCGGCCGAACAGGGGGGGTCGACCGTCCTGACAGGTGGGCCCCCTTGTTCTCCCTTTTGGCAGGTGGCTCCCAACGGCTATTGAATCAAAACGTTGGTGAAATACCACTTTTGCAGCTCAGAAAAATTATTTTTCAAATAAAATTCCTTTTTCAAAAACCAACAATTTTCTTTTTGTGAAAAACAAAGAAATAAAAATGATTGAGAATATAGGATTCTCAACTTGCTAAGAAAATAAAATATACATGGGGAGAATCAAACTAAATGGGGAAAAATGAAATGAAGAGAAAAGAAAAACAAAGAAACGGGTAACTACCAATTTAACCTATTGGCTAGGTCTCACCACCCGCCCGATGATATGGACATTCCTCCTTCTTCAATTCTTGACATTTGGGCCCGAAGGCATGCGCTCGAACGGCTTGCCTTGCTTCTTCCGCCATTCCTTCTTTGGCAGCTTGGTGGACATGGGCCTTTGAGGAGGCTCGGACTTCTCTGTCTTCCTGGGGTGTCGGCGTGGATGATGAAACGGGTTTTCCGCATAAATCAAATTCCTCCTGATTGCAATGATCTGGTCCACCTTTGGGGTTGTGATTTCGACCTCTTGAATGTGCTTAACATTTGGCCCATACTTGATACGGATCATGGAGCATTGGTCCAACTTTCAGCGAAAGTTAAACTTCTCCACGTTGCCATTGATACAAAAGTGTATTTCTTCAACTCTCACATCTATGTGAGCCTTCGCGGTGCTTAGGAATGGGTGCCCAAGAATGAGCGACATATCCTTCTTGACCTCCATGTCGAGCACCACGAAATCACGGGTATGAAGCAGTTCTGGATTTTCACCGGGACATCTTTGGCAATACCCATTGGATAACGGACTGAAGAATCAGCCAGTTGGAGCTGCATTGGTATTGGAGTAAGCTCCGTGAAGTTCAGCTGGTCAAAAACCACCTTGGGCATCACACTCACACTTGCTCCAAGGTCACAAAGGGCCTTGTCAAATTGGTGTGCCTCAATTGAGCATGAGATTGTAGGACATCCAGGGTCTTTCAGCCAGTTGCCTCCTTGTAGAGAAATCATGTTGGCACTTTCCACGGGAGGATCGGGTTGTCCTGGCATCTTGCCATTCTCTATTGGGGAAACAGCAGCTGCCAGTTTAGCCAATTGAGTCTCCAACATCTTGTTGAAACTCAATTGATTCATCAAGGCTGAGGATAGTCCTTCAATCTTAGCATTGATGCTTTCTAAGGTCTTTTCATTGGCCAATTGCTTCTTGGATAGAGCATCATTGATCTTCAGCTGGCTAATGGCAAGTTCTCTCAAGTTGGGTTGATTTCCATTGTTGCCAGTTTTGTTGTACCCTACTTGAAAGAATGGGTGTGGTTGGCCCACCCTTGACCTCCTGGACGATAGCCATTATTGTTTCCATTGTTGGCTAGGTATAGGGCATCCTCACGGGTTTCTGGGCAGTCATTGCCCAAATGGCTCATGTTGCCACAGACTTCACAAGTGATGTGAGAGTATAAGGCATAAGCATTGCCGCATACTTCACCATTGCCTTGCCCATCAATTTTCTTCATAAGGAGGTCCAATTTAGTAGCGATCATGTCCACCTCCTTCAAGATGTGCATGCGCGCGCTGGCAGTTATGGAGATGCTTGTCGCTCCAACTTATGTTTGACACTATTTTCTCATTCAAATCTTTGGCTTTGGGCACCATCAATGAGAAGAAGGCACCTCCTGCAGCAGCATCAACATGATCACGGGCGGAAGGGAACAGCCCGTTGTAGAAGTTTTGGATAATTAGCCAATCATCCATCCCATGGTGGGGACAGGCTAGGATATACTCCTGCAGCCTCTCCCAAGCCTAGGGAATAGATTCCTTGGCATCTTGCTGGAAGCTGGAAATTCTTCCACGTAGGGCATTGGTCTTGCCCAAGGGGAAAAACTTGGCAAGGAATGCCATAGAACATTTCTCCCAGGTGTCTATAGCATTTTTATTCGTGTATAACCACTGTTTCGCTCTCCTAATAAGGGAGAACAGGAACAGTCGAAGACGAACAGCATCTGGAGATACGTCCTCTATCTTAAAACTGCTACAGATCTCAAGGAACTGTTGCAGGTGAGCACTTGCATCCTCGTTAGCCTTCCCATAAAATGGGTTGGCTTGCACCATAGTGATCAGGCCAGTCTTGGTTTCGAAGTTTACATCTCCTGTGTTAACTGTGGGCCTAACATGCACATTGTTAACAGAGGGAGCAAAAAACTCACAAAGGGTCTTCTAGGCCATTAGTGTTTCAGTTGTTGGTGCGGTTGTGCTGGCTTGCTTTGCTGCTCGAAGCTTCTGAGGGGTTACGGCATGAGTTCGATCTCTCAGAAGGGATTTGGGATCTTCAACAAAGTTTTCTGGCAAGCGGAAACCACACATACACTACCTATTTTCACATAAAATGCAAAAACAAAGAGGGGTCATCCTACTAAAACCTACCAGGGTCCTATCCTATTCACTCAATCATGCAATACTTCAGCTGCCTTCCCCGACAACGGCGCTAGAAATGCTTGTTGATAATTCATGCGCACTACTAACAATTCATCCCTAGGAGTGGTGCTAGAAATTCTTGTTGGTAGGTTTTGATTCTTAAATGAATGTCCGCAAGCGCACGGAAACTATCGATGTAGAATTTCCCCTTTAAAGAATATTCCCAAAGGGTGTCATGTATATTTTCCCAAAGGAAGGCTGGATGGAAGTAAAACAATCATCAAGTGGAAAGGCTTTGGTTGGTCTAGGTAGGGTTCTAGCAAGGATGAGTTAAATGATAAGTTGAGGTAGTGTGACACACACAAGAGCATTCTACCCTAAGGGGAATAAATGAGGTAATAGAGGAACTAGGCTAAGGGCTAGGTAGAGACTCCTCCTATGCTTCTAATATACATATACATAGCCTAAGCTAGTTACTAATGATCATGTTAATTATGAATTCTCATGCTAAAAGGATTAACACACCGAGCACGGGTTTACCCCTAGCAACACTAGGCGACTCCCGCCAAGAGCCTGTGGCATAGCCAAATGTGGAGGGTTGCAAAGGACAGGTAGGGTTGTCACCACCTATTGCCTACCTCTTTAGTCCGTGGGTCTATGAGAAATTCAACGCTACTCTCTATCCTAGCACCATGCTAGCATATTCAGTAATTACCTTAAGAGCCTAGGCACAAGCCATCCTAAAGCAATGAACTAAATCATCGTTGAACCAATGTTAATTCATAGCATAAGTTATTCATGTTTACATAACCATATCTTATCTAACTAGACTATAGTGGAGGTTTATAATGTTTATGATAATGTAATGAACATGGTATAGCACAATCATAAATACTACTCCTACCACATACATGGAATCCACAATCAAACAAGAAACGCTTCGTCCAAGTATATGAACATATGAAGACTAAAGATAACATCTTTATTACGAGTAATGTCACAAATACAAATATGAATATGGAAGGCATAGCTTTCCCAATTGGGAAGAGACTCCTTCTACTCCTCTCCTACTTGGACTATAGACTAGAGACTCTCCTCTCTAGGGCCTATACTCCTCTAAACCTATGGAGAGTAGTGGATACAATGGATGAATACTCAAGTGGTGTGTGTTGAAGTGAGGGGCGAGGGATCCTATTTATAGCTTGAAGAAGGGTCATTTCCTGCCACCAAAAGGGCGCGAATCAGTCACCCATGACCACTTCAAGCCAAGAGAAACCACAACATGGAGTTTGACCGAGAAAGGCGCTAGGAACTAGTCAGTAGACTAGTTGGGTCGACCGACCTGGTCCTGGCCCCTTTTGAGGTGTGCTTTCTCCAGGTGACTGACGGGTGGGTCCCATCGACTGATCTTGGTGCTACACCGTTGGATGGCCTCGGATACTTCTGTTTGTGGGCCATTTGATCCATGTGGTGCTACATGGCATTGCCTGTTTGGCTGGAATGATATTTTATAGGATCCACCCTCTTTTGTTACTTCATTTCTACATAAAATCTCTGCATGCACTACTTTATCCAAGGACAAGTGGAAATAGGTTAAATAGATATGTGATGTGCTGAAGAAATGACATTTTCTTCACATAATTGAGTTATATTGACGGGTGAAATTGGTGTACAACGGCCGTCTGTGAGACCTATGTGTGCTGAATACATTGGCTATGGCGATAAAAGTTTTGAATATCAACAAAACACCTTTTTCATCAAGGTTCAGCTCTAGGTTCGGGTTCTTGGTAGGTCCGACAATAGGTCCAACATGTTTTGGGTAGCTCCGACAAGGTCCAACGTAAGGTCCGACTTACTGTAGCTAGGTCTGACTAGCTTTGGTAAGCTATGGTGCTAGGTCCTACTAGATTTTGTAAGCTCCGATTCAAGGTCCGGTTAGCTTTGGCATGGTTCGGAACTTGATCGCAGTGGTTTTGCTTTTAACTTGCAATGTTTCAAACTTGCTTTTTAGATTATGGAAAGTTTGCTTACTATTCTTTTACTAAGTTTTTGGTGTGTTTTTGTCGTTATGACTGATATCATTTTGCTATGGTTTGCAACATGCTTATGTGAGGTGCTCACGTAAGGTGATGTGGTTTATGAACTAACATGAGTCAAGTCGAATACTTGTGCTCAAAGGTATTGATTGTTTGTTCATGTGCAGGTTTTGCTTGAGTTCAAGACATGGATGGTGACGGGATGCATTGAACTAGTCTTAAGGAGAAGATGAGGTTCAACAACCAAGTTCGGGAGGAATGGTGGTTGAGTTGATCGGGAGGTTGCGCAACATGTTTGAATCATGAACAATGCATATGAAAGTATCGTGGACATCATTGGAACATGTTTGCATGTGCGCAAGGAGTGCATGGACGTGGATACATGGTTCCGAGGCATGATGAAGAGATGTGGATGTAAAGAATTGGTCGGAAAGGTCCAACTGACTAGGTTTTGGACTCGGGCTGCAGCTGAGTCGTGTTTGACTCAAATATGAAAAGTTTTGAGTTGGTTATGATAGGATTTCAAGTGGGTCACGAATTTGAGTTGTCTTAGGAATGTAGGACACGTTCCTAAGGTGTTTGGAAGTCTTAAGATTGCTTCTATCTGCGTATAGAAGAGTCTTGAGCAAGTATGGAAAGTTTCGATTCGTGAATTGAGTAGGATTAGAGTCCTAGTTATGTTTGGGTTGGCCTAAGGGCTGGTTATATAAGCAAGGGAGGCCATAGCTCATGGTGCACGACTTTGGGACTGTTCCTTGTGTGTTTTGATCAACAAAATTCGTAGTTTGAAGGAACTTTTGTGCTTTGTTGTCTAACTTGTTTTCATCAAGTCTTTCTTGTCGAGTTTCTGCACATCACTACCTTTCTTCGGTGGTTTTATCATAACTCGAGTTTTACAGATCCGATTGATGTGATTTTTTTGGGTTGTCTTAACAACTTGATTTTCTATCATTATTAAAAATTTCACAGTCATTGGATTTGTGTTTATGATCTACACGAGTTTCTTTGCAGTGTTCCAAAACTGTTTTTCTCGGGTAGGACAGATAGACCATTGTTCTATCTTTTGATTGTAACCTGAGTTCCTCTCGACAGATTTTCGTAATTCTTGTTGTGATGTCTTCGTGACTTGATTCTATTATACTAGTTTTGTAGTTTAACACGTTTAGATTAGTCGCATATACGGTTTCTTTAACAGATCTATTTTCTGCCGATGGGTGTTTTTGTTGCTTCCGCTGAAAAGTTTTAATCTACCATTCACCCCCCTCTGGTAGCTTTACATGTGCTCTTCGATCCTACAATTGGTATCAGAGCCATGGTGCTCTAATCTTTGTGATTCACACGTGTTTTTACTAATCCTCATGGAGAAATACTTTGCAAAACCTTGTGTGATTGTTGGTATTGATTTTCAGGTTTCGAAGGCACGCATGGAAGCTTTTATCCAGGCGCAAGGCTTCGTGATATGGGAAAACGTGTACAAGCCTTACGACATGCCGCCGAATGATCAAGTCACGGCTACAAACTTAAGAGATGTCGACAACAACAACAAAGCCCGGAACTTGATGATACAGGGACTAACTCAAAGCGACTTCAACCGTGTTGCACACCTCTGATCGACGTACGATGTCTAGAGAGCACTTTGTGACTACCACGAAGGATCCAACACAATCAAGGAGGTAAGACAAGATATGTTCAAAAAGGAATACATGGGTTTCGAGATGCAACCCGGTGAGTCTATCGACGATCTCTTTGCTCGCTTTAACAAAATTCTCAACAACTTGCGTACTGTCAACGTTAACTTTTCAGATGCTGAGAATGCTAGGCAATTACTAAGTGCATTAGACAAGTCAATAGGGGAGATGAAAGTTACATCCATCCGTGAATCTACTTTTATGAGTACACTTACTTTAGATATGCTATATTCCAAGTTAAAAGTCATGAAATCGACATAATATCATGTAAGAACCCCAACAAGTCTATTGTTTTTGTTTCTCAATGTGACATGCCTAACTCCGATCAATCTTCATCTTGTGGTACACTTGCTTTGTTGTCTTCTCTAACCCTTGAACAAATTGAGGAGTTCCCAAAGGAGGAGCTAGCACTTCTCTCTACTAGGTTCTCAAAAGCATTGCAAAATATGAGAACTAGAAGGAGAGGAAGCTCTAAACCTCAATGATGTTTGAATGTGGTAAGATAGGACACTTTCATATAGATTGCCCTAACCTTTCAGGTCCTTCTACTTGTGATGAAAGCAGAATAAAGTAAAGTCCTCTTCTGTCAACATCAACAAGAAAAAGAAGGGTTTTACAAGACGCAAACTGATAAACAGTTTCATCACCGCACTTCAAGAACACAGCTCGAGTGATGTAGACATTGGAAGTGACGAAGATGAAGATGATCTGGCAAACTTTTGCTTCATGGCGGGCAAATCAAGATCAAGTATGGAGGATACAGAACACAATAGTGACAATGATGAGGTATGTCCTACTTGTGATGAAATGTGTGATGCTATTTCTCGTGCAACTATTATTGTTATGAAAAGAGAACACAAAGCTTAGGAACAATGCTGTTAAAATTAAGTCACTAGAATCTAAAATTAATCATTTGAAAACCGTGATTCCTAGTGATGATTCTTGTTCCTCATGCGATTTAATATATGCACAATTGTCCTCCTTAAGAAATGCACACTCCTCCACTCCTGATAAACTTGAGTTAGAGATCGAAAAGAACAAAAAGCTTGCTGCACTTAATGACAGAAAATTAAAAGATGCTTCTTGTTCTACAATGGATTTGCATTGTTCTACCTGTAATGATCTTGAAAACAAACTAAAATATTTTATGAATGAAATTTCAATACTCAACAATGCTTTACGTGCTCATGAAGTTAAATATTGTTCTACTTGCAAACTAAAAGGAAAAACTTCATGTGAAAACTGCCTAGAATTGTCTATGAAACTTGATGACATGAATAGGACACTAGAGCAGTTTTGTATTGGGAGCAAAAATCTAAACTTGCTACTTAATTCATCCAAATCTTGCAATAATAAATCTGGTTTAGGTTTTGATTCTCACGCTCATGCTAAAGCACATCCACCTAAAATTTTAAAGTCATTAGGAAGTGGGTTCATTAAAATAGTTTCAAAACAAAAAGTGGTGGTTTTTAAATATGCAGGAGTGTTGTCACATTCTGGTTCAAATAAACATACTGCATGCTCATCTAGACATGAACACAAAGTTAAATTTCATTGTACCTATTGTGGTAGAGATGGTCATGTCATAGATTTTTGTATAGACTAGCTAAACAACATAAAAAGGAAGAATGCAGGATAGATCTTATAAGTCTCATAAAAAATTTGCTACACATACTAAACCGAATGTCAGGAATATGCAACCTGCTATTCTGAATGAAAAACATTGAAAGTTTACCTCCGGGGCTTCAGTTTTTGCCTCTGGACCTTCTGTTGTTACCTCTGAACCTTCTGTTTTTACTTCCGGAGCTACTAATTTGTGTGCTACACATGTAACATCTTATAGGTCAGTAGTTAAGAACAAAAAAATCCCAAACTTTGACTCATAAACCTGCAGTTTTATCTCAACTTTCACGTGTTTTTCGTGCTGCATGTCGTATGACTCAGTACTGTATTCCTAAATGCCTTTTGACTAACCCCAGTATTGTTCTTCTATGTAGGTTATACGCTTGAGGAAGGAGAACATTTGAATTTTGGATTCAGGTTGCTCACGCCACATGACCGGTAACAAAGAATGGTTCTCCTCCCTCTCTTTTGTGTCACATGTAGAGAATGTTACTTTTGCCGATAATTCTTTAACACCTATAATTGCTAACGGTTCAGTTAGAGTAAATGATCACTACACTTTGAAGGATGTGGCACTTGTTAAAAATTTGAAATACAACTTGCTTTCTGTTTTACATCTGCTAGATGAAAATCTGGAAATTATTTTCACTAAAAATTGCTGCAAAGTTGTAAATTCAAATAGTGATCTTATTTTCAACATGTCTCGGTTTGGAAGAGTTTTCAAAGCTGATTTTGATATGTCTTCCTCTAAACATAGGTGTCTAGTTGCTAATGATTGAAATGACTTATATTTTTGGCATCGTAGACGTGGTCACATAGGCTTTCATCATCTAACGCGTGTTAGTGCTATTGATAACATACGTGGGCTGCCTAAGCTTAAAGGGGACAAAGAATTTTTTTGCTCTTCTTGTATACATGTTAAGATGGTTGCAGGTTCACATACTCCTCTCACAATGATTATGACAACTGAATCAGGTCAACTTTTGCACCTTGACACCGTAGGACCTTCACGTGTTCAATCCTTTGGAGGTAAATGGTATGCTCTTGTGATTGTTGATGACTATTCTTGGTACTCTTGGATTTACTTTAGCGCATCTAAGAATGAAGCTTTTAGTCACTTTAAAACTTTATATCTTAGATTATCAATTGATCACGCAAGATCTTTAAGAGCAATTAGAAGTGATAATGAAACTAAATTTAAAAATCAATATTTTGATCAGTTTTGTGTTGAAAAAGGAATAAATCATCAATTTTCTTCACCATATGTACCTCAACAAAACGGTATTGTAGAGAGAAAGACCAGAACCTTAGTTGAGATGGCTAGGACTATGCTTGATGAATATCAAACTCCTAGAGAGTTTTGGGAAGATGCAATTGCAATCGCTTGTTATGTCTCTAATCGTGTTTTCTTGCGCGCTAAGCTAGGTAAAACACCATATGAGCTCTGGTTTGGACATAGGCCTAGTGTTACACACTTCCATGTCTTTGGTTGCATATGCTTTGTTAAGAAACATGGTAATCTTGATAAATTTGAAGCTAGATCCATTGATGGCACATTTCTTGGTTATCCATCTCATACTAGACCCTACCGTGTGCTTTTACTTGACACAAACAAAATTGTAGAGACTTGTGAGGTGTCTTTTGATGAAGCTAGCCCAGGTACTAGCTCAAACATTGCAGGTACGGATGCATATCCTCAGGGGGAGGGTATTTTCGAAGAAGAAGAAGAGTCGGTGATATTGCCTGATAGTTTCGAAGCTGACACATGTCCAACTCCAAACTTTTAACAAGCTCCGACTACTTTCTATGCTGGTCCTGATTGTCCACAAGCAACAAGCTCATCAATCTACGATGAACCTGGTGAAGAAGAAGCTTGTGAAACATCTGTTCCCCTACATATATACAAGAATCATACCCTGCAATAAATAATTGGAAGCTTGCATGAACGAGTTACAAGATCCAGGTTTTCCGACCCCAATTCTCGTGCTCATTCCGCTTTTGTTGCTTATTTTGAACACAAAGATATATCACACGCACCCACCAATGAATCTTGGATTATTGCCATGCAAGATGAGTTAGGAAATTTTGAATGAAATAATGTTTGGAAACTTGTACCTCCACCTCAAGGTCACACATTAATTGTAAATAAATGGGTGTTTAAAAAAACAAAGTGAGGATGGGGTTGTGGTTAGGAATAAGGCTAGGTTGGTTGCTCAAGGTTTCACACAAATTGAAGGTCTATATTTTGATGAAATTTTGCTCTTGTAGCTAGATTAGAAGACATAAGAATTTTGTTAGCTTTTGCTGCATCTAAAGGTTTCAAGTTATATCAAATGGATGTTAAAAGTGCTTTTCTTAATGGCTACATAGATGAGGAGGTTTATGTTAAGCAACAACCTGGTTTTGAAAATCTAGATTTTCCTAATCATGTTTTCAAACTGACTAAAGCCCTGTATGGTCTAAAACAAGCTCCTAGATCATGGTATGATAGGTTAAAAACATTTTTACTTGAAAAGGGGTTTACCATGGGCAAGTTTGATAAAACTCATTTTGTGATTAGGCATGGAATGACTCATTATTTGTTCAAGTGTATGTGGATGATATTATTTTTGGTTGTGCTTCTCATGATCTTGTGTCCAAGTTTTCAGCTATGATGAGTTATGAATTTGAGATGAGCATGATGGGAGAACTCACATACATTTTGGGGCTGCAAATCAAGCAAACCAAGGAAGGTACCTTTGTGCATCAAATGAAGTATACAAGAGACCTTCTTAAGCGCTTCAACCTGGACAAAATCAAGCCTCTTCGAACACCAATGGGTACAACAACGACACTTGAACTTGATGAACTTGGTGAACCTGTGGATCAAAAAGAACATAGAAGCATGATTGGATCACTTTTGTACCTCACGACATTAAGACCGGACATACAATTCAGTGTATGTCTTTGTGAACGATTTCAAGCTTTCGCACGTGCTTCACATCGTCAAGCCATCAAAAGAATTCTCAGGTACTTACATGGAACTCAAGAATTTGGCATTTTTCTTCCTTCTTCCTCAACCGTTACTTTGAAAGTTTTTTCGGATGCTGATTTTGGGGGTTGTAGGATTGATAGGAAAAGCACTTCCGGTGGTTATCATTTTCTTGGTAGTTCACTTGTTGCTTGGTCCTTTAGAAAACAAAATTCAGTTGCACAATCCACAACCGAATTTGAATATGTAGCTGCTACTAGTGCTCGCTCACAAATTCTTTAGATTGTTCAAACACTTAAGGACTATGGGGTTGATCTAGATAGTGTTCCATTATTTTGTGATAACACTAGTGCCATTTGCATTGCTAAAACCCTTGTGCAACATTCTAGAACTAAGAACATTGATATTTGACATCACTTTCTCCGTGATAATGTTGAAAAAGGAAACATTGTTCTTCACACGTAGATACCGAACAACAATTGGCTAACATTTTTCACAAAACCTTTGGATTTCACACATTTTTGTTACATTCGTAGTGAAATAGGGGTTATGCATCCACATGGCTTAAATTGAGGGGGAGCTTTCAAATTTGGGATCCGAATTTTAAAATAATATGAGTATAATATTTCATACATATATAACTTTGTGATTCCTTTTACATGCTGAAAGTTCTTACTACATTACTCGTGTTATACATTTTGTAGTTTTTGCCATGACTAGTAATTGGAATAATTACTTACACTAAATCTAGTCATGATCGAACTTTCTTGCTGTTTTGAACCTCTTGCATGCTCACAAGTACTTTCAGAAGAATTAATCAAGTAAGCAACTCACATGTTGAGTTTTTATGTTTAAATGAAGAAATGAGAAAAGATCAAGAAAATATGCATGCATCGCACTTCTTCTTTTTAAGATGGCTTATCATTGCACTTAGATATGAACTTGGAAGAAGTTGTGTATGACTAAAACAACATGTGCTTAAGCTTCTGATTGTCAAATGACATAGGTTTGGCTTGGTTGGTTAGAATAAGGTAGATGCGGCATATAATCTCTTGCAAATGTCATATGTTAAAATTTGTGCTTAAAAGAAAATAAAATTGGAGCAAGAAATGTCATGCTTTCAGGTCTTGAAATAGTTAAGTTTGTGAGATTATGACTTTCTTAAATTGAAAATTACATTTGATCTCTAGCATGGCTTACACTACTTTATGTATCTCATTGTTGTGATAGTGTAAGTTACTTGATAGTATGACTTGGATGAGCTTTGTTTTATATGTATATGTTATAATGTGCTCATAACAAATTAAAATTTCTCTTTTGTACCTTGCTGAATACATTGTCAAAGTGGGAGAAGTATGCATGGGGAAGAAATTTATTTCTATCTGATTTGATTTTAAAAAAAGGGGGAGATATTGTATTCAAAACTTTTCATGTGAATAAGCCACTGTTCGGATTTTAAATGGTGTTACCAATGCATTCATCAAGGGAGAGATTGTGAGACCTATGTGTGCTGTATACATTGGCTATGGCGATAAAAGTTTTGAATATCACCAAAACACCTTTTTTATCAAGGTCTGACTCTAGTTTTGGGTTCCTGGTAGGTCCGACGTTAGGTCCGGCTTGTTTTGGGTAGCTCCGGCAAGGTCCAACGTAAGGTCTGACTTGCTGTCACTAGGTCCGACTAGCTTTGGTAAGCTTCGGTGCTAGGTCCTGCTAGCTTGTGTAAGCTCCGGTTCAAGGTTCGGTTAGCTTTGACATGGTTCGAAGCTTAATCGCAGTGGTTCTACTTTTAACTTGCAATGTTTGGAACTTGCTTTTTGGATTATGGAAAGTTTGCTTAGTATTTTTTTACCATGTCTTTGGTGTGTTTTGGTGGTTATGACTGATATCGTTTTGCTATGGTTTGCAACACTCTTATGTGAGGTGCTCACGTAATGTGTTGTGGTTTTAGACCTAACGTGAGTCAAGTCGAATACTTGCTCTCGGAAGTATTGGTTGTTTGTTCATGTGCAGGTGTTGCTTGAGTTCAAGACATGATTGGTGATGGGATCCATTGAACTAGTCTTAGGGAGAAGATAAGGTTCAACAACCAAGTTCGGGAGGAATTGTGGTTGAGTTGATCAGAAGGTCGCGCAATATATTTGAATCAAAAACAATGCATATGAAGGCATTGTGGATGTCATTGGAACATGTTTGCACGTGTGCAAGGAGTGCATGGATGTGGCTACATATTTCCGAGGCGTGATGAAGAGATGTAGACGTAAAGAATTGGCCAGAAAGGTCCAACTGACTAGGTTTTAGACTCAGGCTGCGGCTGAGTCGTGTTTGACTAAAATATCGAAAGTTTTGAGTTGGTTATTATAGGATTTCGTGTGGGTCACAAATTTTAGTTTTTCTAGGAATGTGGGATACATTCTAAGGTGTTCGGAAGTCTTTAGATTGCTTCTATTTGCGTATAGAAGAGTCTTGAGCAGCTATGGATAGTTTTGATTCGTGAATTGAGTAGGATTAGAGTCCTAGTTAAGTTTGGGTTGGCCTAAGGGCTGGTTATATAAGCAAGGGATGCCAGAGCTCGTGGTGCACGACTTTTGGGATGTTCCTTGTGTGTTTTGATCAAAAAAATTCGTAGTTTGAAGGAACTTTTGTGCCTCCTTAATCCGACTTGTTTTCTTCAAGTCTTTCTCGTCGAGTTTCTGCACAGCACTACCCTTCTTTGGTGGTTTTATCGTAAATTGAGTTTTACAGATCCGATTGACGTGATTCTTATTGGGTGATCTCCACATCTTGATTTTCTATAATCAGTAATAATTTCACGGTCATTGGATTTGTGTTTTCGGATCTACATGAGTTTCTTTGCAGTGTTCCAGAATTGTTTTTCTCGGGTAGGACAGATTGACCATTGTTCGATCTTTTGATCGTAACTTGAGTTTCTCCCGATGGACTTTCGTGATTCTTGTTGTGACGTATTCCAGAATTGTTTCTCTACAATCTATATTAGTTTTGTCACAGTTGAACACATTTAGATTAGTCGCATATACAATCTCTTTAACAGATCGGTATTCTGCCGAGGGGTGTTTTCGTTGCTTCTGCTGAATAGTTATAATCTACCATTCACCCCCTCTGGTAGCTTTACACGTGCTCTTCGATCCTACACCGTGAACAACGCCCATGAAGTTGATGACACCTGCACATCGTCTGACTACGGCTGTCCTTAAGTCAGTCAAGACCCGTCTTTTTCCCAAAAAAGACGAGTCTCTCCCAATGTTGCAGCCTGTCGAGGAGTACATGTACACTCTGAAGACCAAGGACAGTGACGTAGTGAGCCACCACTACAAGTAACCTATGTGTACCTCGCCTGAGCATGTGGGAGACTGACTCATGGTCCATGGGGTGTGCCAGCTTGATGGAGGCTATGCAAAAGGCTTTTTCAAGCAAGTGGAAAATTTGGCGATGGAGGAATCGATGGGCTAGTCACCCTCCCAGATTAGGCATAACCTCTTACCGCCTGCTATCAGAGGGCCACCTGGCCAATTTGAGGACAGCGATTGGAAATCTCCTCGTGCCCCTAAAGTGGCACAACTTTCTAAGGAGTTAGCTTCTCCCTGCTTGGAGAACGAGAAGCTATCTGACTTAGTGGCTGAAGGGTGCATCGAGAGGGCGGAACTGAAGGATGAACTCATATCCCTCAAGGAGGATATTGACGGTGTTCGCCATGGCATCAGCGCCAAGCTGCGGTGCATATGCAATGTCATTGCGAAGCCCGACATCTACAACGCTCCTTAGTGTAGATGTCCTGACCGCATAGAATGCTTACTTGTTTCATTAAGTTTGATTCCAAAATTTTTATTTTTCATTAAGTTTTGGTTGAATAATGTAAGCATCCCTATATTTGAGTTCAATATAATGAACTTACCGCTTCGTCTAATTCGGTAAAGTTCCATCCTTAGTTTATTTTGTGTGAATAAAGAATTTAGGGAACAAGTTTGGGGGAGGTACCCCAAATTTGCAAAATCCCGACGTACAAAATTAGCGTGCATCTTTAAACACGTCGCAACCGATTTTACGACTCAACACGTCGAAACGGAGCAACAGAGAGGCCAGAAGGGGGTCGGTCGAACCCCCTGGTTGACCAACCTAGTGTGGACTCCACACGGCTTCGTTTTGCTTCGCAAAATCAGTTTGGATCTCCTACCCATGAATATGCATGCTACGTTACTGTTTGATTTGATTTGATATTTAATACTGAATATATGAAGGGAATTCAACTCAACAATTAACATTTAAAACTTGGTAGTCAAAAATTGCTTGAGCTAAAAATTTGAATACTCTATATTTCGGTTTATTGCCTTGTTTATTATTCTCACAAGAATAATAGGAAAACATGTCATCTAAGTATTTGACTAGTGTGATATGGTAAATGATTTACCTAAGGAGATATCTTCTTGCCCGAAATTGATTTGTTGATGCTTGCACAATTTTGAGTCTTGAACTTTGCTTGATTCTCTCATTGGAAATTTAAATACCCACCAAGGCCATATGATAGAAATTCTTGAAAACCACATGCATATGGCACTTTGCTTTTCATTAAACTTTGTCAAACTCGTGACCCAAATGATTGACATGCATGAACTTTTGACTTAGAAATTCTTGTGCACCCTATTCATGCATGAACAATTGGAATCTCCTCCAAGGTCACTCCTTCTGCATGATTTACCATTGCCTTCTCAGTTATCGTCTAAACTGCCTTGAGTTCTACACTGATTCCCTCTCATTTGTCAATTGCACTGTACGAGTGGCACAATGAATTACTCTGTTATGCTTCCTTAGCCAATCCATTCCAAGGATGATGTCCAAGACTTGTGAACTTAGGACTATAAGGTCGGCTACGAATTCTACCCCCTTGTGGAAATACTTACCTTTGGACATACTATATTCATCCACATCTCTCCCCCAGGAGATTTAACCAATAAAGTAAGCTTGAGGTATGATATAGACATGCTATGCTTCGTGACATACTTTTATGTAATGAATGAATGTGATGCTCCAGAATCTAGTATAGTCGCGAGGTTGGAGTTTGCAAGAAACATACCAATCACAACATCTTCAGCTTGATGAGCCTCTTCTGCAGATACATGGTTCACTTTGCAACGAGCGAAATTATGTAGTCCACGGTTGCCTTGAGCTGCTCCCCCATTGGGCCTTGGATTCTGTCTCAGAACATTGTTCATCTGACCCTGACTTGACCTTGGATATTGATTTGCAAAATGTCTTGTTTGATCACAAGCATAGCAAGTCTTTCCACCAGTGGTGCCAGCAAAGTTGGGATGAGGTTGGTTTTGAGCATAAGCAGGCATATTTGGGCATGGCGTAGGCTGCATAGATAAGCGAGGTGCTTGCATGGGCGGGCGAGTGATAGGAAAATTTAGGCCCGATCTTCGGAAAGGTAAGGATAAGTCGATTGAGGTAGATATCTCGACGTTGATGATCCGAGGCTCTCGAGTAGAACACAAAAAACCCCTGCAAACACTACACAACCGCTCGGTTGGTTATCAACCGTGCTTCACATGCTTGACCTTACCAAGAAGACTAATCCCTGCAAGTGCAATCGATTACACAAGCAAGAACATAGAAGACACAATCTGAAATCTCGAAGTTGGGGTTTAACAAACTGTAGAACCATGATATTATTGTTCTAAGCAAAACCCAATTGTTTGTGGCGGCTACCATGGAGTATATATAAGCGGGAGGACGTCCAAGGGGGTGTTGTGGTCGTGACCTAACCCTAAGATACGAAAATAATGGACTTAGACTTGATACAAGGCCCAATGGCCCAATACGGTGGCGCAACACCCTGATAGATTCTGAACTCGATTTTATTTCGACGATTCCCATCCATTCCGAATGGATTTTGACATGGACCAGCGCCATTCGAAAGATTATCCTCTCCCCTTTCCGTGCATATGTAGAATGTCCAAAACGGAGTTTGTATGTGTCCTGGGCATCCATTTTAGTGCGTACTGCTCCTGGACTCCGAGTTGGACACGATTTTGAGTTTTGCTCGGTTTCCATCTTCTTTGAATGAATTCTCTGGTCCTCCACGTCCCTAATACTTCCTCCAAGTACTTCTTCAACCTCTCCACGGATCCTAATCACAATTAAATCATTAGGTAGCAATCTATGCTCAAAACCATATAAGGAAACATATAAGAACGAGCTCACCTCTGAAATTATTTGTTGTGTATGAACTCTATTGATTGCATCTTGTATGTTCAATGTAGTGTTGTTTGTATCCATCAAAGTGATGTCCTCATCATCCTCCCCTTCTTGAATTGATGTCGTCCTCGACTCAAGTTTATCTTCTCTCATGTGTTGGTCCAAATGTGCAACACCATCAAATCTTTTTGCATGCATGAATGTGCGCCATCTTGATCTTGTCCATCAAATAAGAGTGCACATTCACTTGAGCCAGGATCCCAAACAAATAAACATTATGTCATGTTTGTAGGTATAATGATAATGTGCATGATCTCATCATTCTCCCCTTCTTTATGACAAGCCATCCTCGGCTTGCTCGTATGTCCAGTAAAGAGGCTTTTGGGGATAATATGAGCGCTGTCTATATTGCACAACCGCAGCGAACAATGCTTCTCTTTTATTTGTTGTCTCTGCTGCATGGAAAAAAATACTAGAAAAACTTGACAAGGCATTATTAGCATTAGTGCATTTATTTACTTTACCATGTTGTTGTAGCACAAAAGGAGCTTGCACATTGGAACATATGTAAACTTTATGCACCATAAAATCACCACTATCTTCATAGTTGCCTATAACATGAAAAATATTTCTACTTAACAAAGGCAATTTAGATTGGGAAAATATTATCCTCTCTACAATATCTAGATCACAAAGAGTGTCAAATTCAGTATATCCCAAGGTATTTAGAGAAGACAACAATTTCAGTTCATCATTTTCACAAGTAATTGGAATCAAATTCTTAATTTCAGCACAAGTGGGTAATAAAGTATCAAATTCATTGAATTGTTCTAGCATCGGTAAAATACAATTATCAACATACAACTCATTTTTACCATAAGAATGAGTAGGAAAATCAACTAGGTATAATGGTGTTTTCAGAGAAGGCTCTTCAAGTTGTTGTTGTCCAATAGAATGATTGAGAGAAAAATTTGAGACATTTAAAAACTTCTCAACATCAATAAGTGTAGTATCAGGTGCATTACCTTCATTCTCATTTTCAGCAGCAATTGTTGGTGAAATATGAATGGGTAAATCTGAAAGTTCACAAAAATTGTGTATCACCTCATTTTCTTTTGCACCAGCTGCATTCCTTTCTACATTGTCTTGCAAAAGATTAGCCACAGGAGGACGTACAACAAGGACCTCCTCCTCAAACTGTTGAATTTCTTCATTGCACATAGATATATTAGCAAAAGTTTCTCGCATAAGAATCTTCGTTTCATTCCACGTTCGAGGTTTTTCTAATTCATTTAAATTGTTCCACCAAGTTAATGCACAATCTACTAATGCACTTGTAACATTTCTAATCTTTCTCCTCTCACACATATGACATTGTCCAAAAACTTTATCCAACTCTATTTTCCAAGCAATATATTCATCGTAACCAAAACCATCATAAGAAGGAAGAGATGGGAGAATGTAATTACGTTCTATGGAAGGTGTTGTAAAGATGGTATGAATGTCATATGAATCCTTGGTTGATGTTTGATTCTTAGCAAGAAACTCCATCAACGTCTTCATCATGTCAATCATCTTAGCATATAATTCATGATTCTTGCTTTTACCTGACATTGTTAGTAGCAAACAAAAGACAACAAAAAATATGTTATCCCTATCAACTACAAAGTATAATGGCAATGTGGAAGTGGAATAACACACTCTCAAGCATCTCACCACGCTCTTACAAGTGTTCTTATCTACACTGCAGGTCGCAAACGGTAGCCGGTATGAAGAAACCAATTAAGCATGGGATGATTGCAAAGGTGTATCGATTCTGCTCAAGAGTAAAGTATAACTTGGATGACAATTTATATGTAGCAAGAATTATCAACAATGAAATCAGATAGTAAAGTTGAATAAGTTTCCAAAGTACTTGCCAAAGTTGCTGCCCTAAATGTGTTCCTAGTAGTTCAAGCAAGCAAGACATGAGACAAAACTAGTTGACACAAAGGATGCAAGCACTTCTGTTTTTTTATTTTTTTTCTCCTATTTTTTGTGCTTCTTTTGTATCTTGTTTTGCACTTGCCTTTTTCTTTTGTCTTTCTTTTCTCAGAATGTGCTGCAAATGAAGAACACAATAAAAATGTAATCAAAGATATCTCATGTGACTGTCGCGGATTTTCTGCTAAATCTTCCAAGGACAAATAGGCACGCTTAGAGGCTCTAGATAGAAAATCTTACAACAGCAAGGTTGTAGATATATCTCTCCTCTTTAATTTCAGTATATATAAGAACTATTTTGGACAAGAAAAATAGGAGATAATTCCCCCGAAATACAGACTATTCAGAAATTCTAGGTCGAGAACAGATTCAGATCTAATGCACTTTTGACCATGATACCCCGCTTCCTGGAAAAACCTATGAATACGAAAGTTGTAGAGAACTTCTTTCGCTTTCAATAAAGTACAAGAAATCCTGAATCCGAGTTCCTATGAGTGAGATATGATGAAAACACCAAACTGGACAGAGATGAATCTAATCTAGACGTGATGACATGATTCAAAAGTATGAATCAACACGATGCAAAACTCAAACTAAGACCAAAAATACTTTCTAAGCCAGCAATATGACTCAACCACGGACACAACCTAAACAAAACCAATCTGAAAACAAAAGTTGTAAAGGCTCAATGTATTTTGGATAAAGTAATGAACAAATCTACTAAACTGCAAGTTTTTTGTGGCTTTTTTGTGGATTCTAGGTATGAAAAACAAAACTAATGTAACAGATAGATGAAATACCTAACAGGAAACCTGGAAATCTGATATCAATTGATAAGTAAGATTGGGCCCGATCTTCCGAAAGGTAAGGTGTAAAAGCCCAAATTTTTGAAGCTTTTGTCTCCAATGTATGGCACATGAAATAATAGTTTTAAACATGTACATTGAAGACTAAGGTCATATGAGAGCCAATAAGTTCATATGGACATGAGTAAAAATATTAATGTGAAGCTCTAGTTAAAACCTAGAATTCCTGTTGAATTCAGCTAAGCTTAAATTTCCAAAGGTCTTGAATTTTAAATTTAAACACCTGAAATTATGTGCTTTGATCACAAGGGAAAAATCAAAAGAAATAAAACAAACATGTGTGAATAAAAGTATATATGGAAATGTACAAATATTCAAATCAATGATCAGGGTACAAAAACATATTCTCCATTTGATCAGTTTAGTCAATTAAAAGCATAGGACATTATATACATTAATTTTGGGGGAAAGAATTAAATGACAAGCATATATATTATAAAAATTGAATTTGAATCTAATTCAAAGTTGTAGGAAACCAAACATGTTATATGTGGAATAGAAATATATTCAAATTAAGTGTTCAATTTCAAATCTGGAGTGGACTAATTATTGAGCACATTATTGGAAACCCATGGCCATTTAAAAAGGCAATAATTGAGAAGATTAAAATATATGCATAAAAGTTATGGGTTCAAATTAGAATCTATTCAAATTCTAAGTGGCCAAACTTTTTATGTAAAGATGTGCAAACAAATTCTTTTGTATCAGGACTCATCCCATCTGAACAAAGATCTTTGAAACCAGCTGTATTAAAGAGAAATGAAAGAATTAAGGGGATAAGAGAAGAGCAGGGCCCACCAGTAAGAGGAGCCCAAAGGTTGTTTGCTCTGTCTCACCTCACGCGCGCGCGCCAGCACGGAGCAGCAGCGGCAAGCAGCTCTCCAGCGCGATGGCTTGCCGCGTGCATGCGCGCCACAGAGGGCCACGACGCCACCTGCTCGGCTCCGTCGTCGGCGTATAAAAGGGACCGAGTTCTTGGCTCTCTTTCGTCCTCCCGCATCACCCCACGCTCCAACGTAGCTCCACTCGGCCGCCCAAATCACAGCAGCCCCCGCTCTAGCAAAGCCACGTTTTGGTGCGCGCTCATACACTCTCGACCTCCCTGAACCGAGGCTGCCGCCGGACCTAGCCTCCCGGAGGGAATCACGAGTTTTTCTTCTGGTGCGCCGTCAGCCTTCTTCGTCTACAACCCGAAGCCCTTCCTCCAAGGTGAGTATCTTCACAATTGCAGCCGCCCCCAGCTTCTGCACTTGCGTACGCTCCTTCCTGAGGCGTTAGCTAGCCATATCCCCACTCCGGCTAACCGGAATTTCAAATCTCGCCGCCACCTAGAATCGGTTCCACGGTGCCCCCATACTCTGACCAATTTTCGAGCGATTGGAGTGTTGGCCAATGATCAGGGCAGCACCACGAATCTTCCAGAGCAAGAATCAGCTTCTCCCACGCCTTTCACACCGAGAACGCCGTCGCCGATCGTCGAGTTCCGCCGTTCGCCGGTGTAGGCACGTTTACAGGCCGTTTCAGTCCAAATCGAGGCCACCAGTGAGTTCTTGAGGGTCAATCCCCCCCCTCCCGGGGTGGCAAGTTCCATCCACGGGGAAGGTAGCTCAGCGAGCTCCGGTGAGTCGCCGGCCGACCTCCGGCCATGGCGCGGCCACGGGCCGCCGGAGTCGGGGGAAGGAGAAGACATCCCCGTGGGATTTTATGTGGCGCCGAGATTCCATGTGGCAACGCGATTAAACTCTATGGCCCCGGTGTGGCATCGGCTGGGTGGGAAGATTTAGAGGCCACGTGTCAGTTGATTAAAGGGGTTGTCCTTTTCCATGCAAAAAGAATTCCAGAAAAATGACCAAACTTTAAAATGCTATAACTTTGGCTAGGATGCTCCAAATTAGATACAAAAATTTTTTTAATTCTCCTTAGTATCTGTACTTTCCAGTGGTCCATCCCAATCTTCATGAAAAGCTCTAGAGAACATTCTATAAATCAATTAGTATAATACATTGTGGAAAATATAGAAAATAGGATTCTATTCAGATAATTCTGGAAATTTACCCAACCAATCATTTTATTATGTCGAAGATCGAGTAAAAGTTTCTAGAATAGCAAAGTTGTTTAAGAGGGTTTAATTCGAAGTCTTTGCCTAGGTTAATTATAATTCCAGAAAATAACAAATTAAATCCAGAAATTCATAAGGACTTGTAAATTCAATATTTTCCAGTAGGAAGCTTGAAAAATTGTGAAACTAATTTTGGTAGTTTTCTTTTGATTAGTACTATGTAGCTGTGCCATTTATGGACATGATAAAACCTCAGGTTTTATCTGAAAATTCCTAAATGATGAAAGCTTGATAGAATTTTGTAGATCATTTTCTCCGATCAAATTATCTGAAATTTTTATGAGAGTGTCTCCATCACATCTGAGTACCAGAGATAAATTATCATAGCCAATAGAACTAATATGCATAAGAAATTAATTCTATATAGTTTCCTTATATCCATGACTATATAGAAATTTCTTATGTACATTCTTATAATATGAAGTAATATCAAATTAACCTACCCAAATCCAATTTAATACCCAACAGTACACCTTATTCATTCTTGAATTACAAACATACTTCCTTTATGAGTATGACATTGCATAATGTGTGCATATCTATTAGTTAAGTTATTAAAGTATATTGTGTGTTATATGCATATTAATTGCGATAGACGTCATGACGGAAAGGAGTCGAAGAGGACCTGTTCGTGAAGCATCAAGCCACTGACTCTTTGACTTAGCGCAAACTAAGGCAAGCCCTGGTTTGCATTTAAAAACATTACAGAGTTTTGCAGTATTTCTCACATTACGTCTTAAGTTTCATATGTGCATTACGTATATGGTGATTGATACTCCACTTGCATGACCACAAATTCCATGGGTTGGTTGGAACGAGTTACAGTTTGACCTGTAGTAACTGCTTTGCTAATGTATAGGAAATCCGGTAGAAGTCGAGTAGTTGGAATCTACTCGCGAGAGGATCACGTTTTATTGATCATAAGTCAAGTAGTTGAATTCTACTTGCGAGAGAAGTCGAGTAAGGAAAATCTACTCGCGAGATGTTACCAAAACGTTCACTCTTAATAATTGGAGATGTGGACGGGGATGTTACTGTAAGACGGGACGCCCAAGGTTGTCTGATCCTGGATGAGGGGGACAATGCTTGCGACCACATTTGGGCCTGGGCCGTTAAGGGTAAGGAAAATGTGGAGGTTGGTTGTAGCCCCGTCTGTGTCAGTTAAGAACTGTCTTGTGTGCGGCCGTGTTGTGCAAGTTTGAATAGTACCGATTACATAATGGATTAATGGGATCCATTAAACTGATGTAGCTCGGGCACCCTCGTGTCGAAAGTTATACCGCCGTCCTTCGGGGGAAGATGATCGTAAGGTGGGAACCTCTAAGGAGCAACTTCGACGTGCTCGGTTAGGGACCTTACTTTTGGGACGGTAGAACTGGTTTGACATCGGGATGGCAGGTGAAAGGTGTCCACATACGACGTGGTAGAGGAGTACAGTGAAAGGTACTTCCGAGCGGGCGTATGTGTCGTGTATTCCGGGTGTGTCCTGATTGCAATCACCGTCCCTCGTGGTAATAGAGTACCACTTGTTCACTGAGTTATGACGTAGTAAATACTAAAGAAGTCAGACGAATATGATATATTGGTTTACAAATTGCTTGAACAACCTTGTTTGGCTTAGAGAGAGCAAAATTAAAAGTTTACAATTTCCCCATACCTTAGTTGTAATAGCATTATGTGCTTTGGGCATGTCATATCATCGGCAAAGCATTTCTTGTTTGATTGTGGAGTCTATGATGTGCCGTGCCTGAAGAATGTCATTTGCTACTTAAAACATGATTATAAGGATCCACTTGTAGGTGAGTCTATTTATGATATTCCTTACCTATGCTTAGTACTTACCCCTGCATATGTCTAGTGAGACGGGTTAGTCTTGCGGAGCCTTATGCTCACGTTTGCGCTTTAACAATTTTTGCAGGTATTAGTTTTATTTCTGCTATTCAGGTTGTACATGAGACTCGAGGTGTGGAGATAAATCTCATGTGAACCACACCGCTACTGAATGATCGTCATGTTGCTAGTGAGAAGCGTCCTAGGGCATGGACGTCTTCTCTTATGCTTACATAGGTGAGAATATGAGTATGTAGTTCCGCTGCGTGTGTACTTCTGATGTACACTGTTTTGTAAACTCTGAATATATATTTATGAAATCAAAATTTTGTATATTTTGGTATCCTTTTCTTGTGTGCTGTTAGGTGCCGCATCGCACGACACCACCCAATGAGATCCTCGCACACTTTATTCCAGTGAACACGGCTTACAATGCAAAGAAGGATGTTGAGCTGTATATGTCAAGGATCATGTGCTTACACGGAGTTCCCCGCACCATTGTCCCTGACAGAGGATCATTGTTTGTTGCTCGTTTCTGGGAGCAACTACATGCAGCCATGGGAACTAAGTTAATCCGAAGCTCGGAATACCATCCTCAAACTGATGGACAAACTGAAAGGGTGAACCAGATGCTAGAAGATATGCTAAGGGCATGTGCCATAGATCGTAGAAAGAACTGGGATGATCCTTTACCGTTGGCAGAGTTCACATACAACAACGGTTATCAGTCCAGTATCAAAATGGCACCTTTTGAAGCTCTCTACGGTCGGAAGTGCCGCACAACACTCAATTGGTGTGAGTCTGGAGAAAGAGTAATCTTCGGAGTGGATCTCACTAATGAAGCTGAAGAACGAGTTAAGCTAGTTCAGGCAAACCTCAAAGCAGCTCAGTCTCGGCAGAAGAGTTATGCTGACAAGCGACGTCGTCCCTTGAGCTTTGACGTCGGAGACCACGTGTATCTTCGTGACTCTCCGATGAAAGGTATTCATCGCTTTGGAGTAAAGGGAAAGCTTGCTCCAAGATTTATCGGGCCATTTCCCATCACGGAAAGATGTGCACCTGTAGCCTACCGGCTGGAGCTACCCGCGTCATTGGCCGGTGTGCACAATGTATTCCATGTGTCTCAGTTAAGGAAGTGTCTCAAAACTCCAACAGACGTCATATCTGATGACATGGAAGAACTGAAGCCGGATCTAACCTATGTTGAACAACCGATCTGGATTATTGATGAGAAGACGAGAGAGACGAGAAACTGAACGTTGTCGTTCTATAAAGTGTTATGGAAGAACCACACCATCGAAGAAGCTACATGGGAGAGTGAAGACTATCTTCGCTCCAACTATCTGGAGTTGTTATCGTCGTATCAATGGTGATACACTCCGACATTTCTTCTTCTTTTGTAATCTCGGGACGAGATTCTTTTAAGGGGCGAGGAATGTAAAAGCCCAAATTTTTGAAGCTTTTATCTCCAATGTATGGCACGTGAAATAATAGTTTTAAACATGTACATTGAAGACTAAGGTCATATGAGAGCCAATAAGTTCATATGGACATGAGTAAAAATATTAATGTGAAGCTCTAGTTAAAACCTAGAATTCCTTTTGAATTCAGCTAAGCTTAAATTCCCGAAGGTCTTGAATTTTAAATTTAAACACCTGAAATTGTGTTCTTTGATCATAAGGGAAAAATCAGAAGAAATAAAACAAACATGTTTGAATAAAAGTATATATGGAAATGTACAAAATATTCAAATCAATGATCAAGGTACAAAAACATATTCTCCATTTGATCAGTTTAGTCAATTAAAAGCACAGGACATTATATACATTAATATTGAGGGAAAGAATTAAATGACAAGCATATAGATTATAAAAATTGAATTTGAATCTAATTCAAATTTGCAGGAAACCAAACATGTTATATGTGGAATAGAAATTTATTCAAATTAAGTGTTCAATTTCAAAACTGCTGTGGACTAATTATTGAGCACATTATTGAAAACCCATGGCCATTTAATAAGGCAGTAATTGAGAAGATTAAAATCTATGCATAAAAGTTATGGGTTCAAATTTGAATCTATTCAAATTCTAAGTGGCCAAACTTTTTATGCAAAGTTGTGCAAACCAATTCTTTTGTATTAGGGCTCATCCCATCTGAACAAAGATCTTTGAAACAAACTGTATTAAAGAAAAATGAAAGAATTAAGGGGATAAGAGCAGAGTGGGGTCCACCTGTAAGAGGAGCCCAAAGGTTGTTTGCTCTGTCTCACCTCACGCGCGCGCGCCAGCGCGGAGTAGTAGCGGCAAGCAGCTCTCCAGCGCAATGGCTTGCCACGTGCATGCGCGCCACGGAGGGCCACGACGCCACCTGCTCGGCTCCGTCGTCGGCGTATAAAAGGGACTGAGCGCTTGGCTCTCTTTCTTCCTCCCGCATCGCCCCACGCTCCAACGTCGATCCACTCGGCCGCCCAAATCACAGCACCCCCCTCTAGCAAAGCCACGTTTTGGTGCGCGCTCATACCCTCTCGACCTCCCTGAACTGAGGCTGCCGCCGGACCTAGCCTCCCGAAGGGAATAGCGAGTTTTTCTTCTGGCGCGCTGTCGACCTTCTTCGTCTACAACATGAAGCCCTTCCTCCAGGGTGAGTATCTTCACAATTCCAGCAGCCCCCAGCTTCTACACTTGCGTGCGCTCCTTCCCGAAGCGTTAGCTAGCCATATCCCCACTCCGGCTAACCGGAATTTCAACCCTCACCACTGCCTAGAATTGGTTCCATGGTGCCCCCATACTCCGACCAATTTTCGAGCGATTGGAGTGTTGGCCAATGATCAGGGCAGCACCACGAAGCTTCCAGAGCAAGAATCAGCTTCTCCCATGCCTTGTACACCGAGAACGCCGTCGCCGATCATCGAGTTCCGCTGGTCGATGGTGTACGCACGTTTACGGGCCGTTTCAGTCCAAACCGAGGCCACCAGTGAGCTCCGGCGAGTCGTCGGCCGGCCTCCGGCCATGGCGCCGCCACGGGCTGCCGGAGTCGGGGGGGAGGAGAAGACAACCCCGTGGGATTTTCTGTGGCGCCGAGATTCCATGTGGCAACACGATGAAACTCTGTGGCTCCGGTTTGGCTGGGTGGGAAGATTTAGAGGCCACGTCTCAGTTGATTAAAGGGGTTGTCCTTTTCAATGCAAAAAAAATTCCAGAAAAATGCCCAAAGTTTAAAATGATATAACTTTGGCTAGGATGCTCCAAATTAGATAAAACAAATTTTGTAATTCTCCTTAGTATCTGTGCTTTCCAGTGGTCCATCCCAATCTTCATGAAAAGCCCTAGAGAATATTATATAAAACAAGTAGTATAATACATTGTGGAAAATATAGAAAATAGGATTCTATTCAGATAATTCTGGAAGTTTACCCAACCAATCATTTTGTTATGCAGAAGCTCCAGTAAAAGTTTCAAGCATAACAAAGTTGTTTAAGAGGGTTAAGTTCAAATTCTTTGCCTAGGTTAATTATAATTGCAGAAAATAACAAATTAAATCCAGAAATTCATAAGGACTTGTAAATTTAATATCTTCCTGTAGGAAGCTTGAAAAATTGTGAGAATAATTTTGGTAGTTTCCTTTTGATCAGTACTATCTAGCTGTGCCATTTATGGACATGATAAAACTTCAGGTTTTATCTGCAAATTCCTAAATGATGAAAGCTTGATAGAATTTTGTAGATCATTTTCTCCCATCAAATTATCTGAAATTTTTATGAGAGTGTCTCCATCACATCTGTATACCAGAGATAAATTATCAGAGCCAATAGAACTAATATGCATAAGAATTTAATTCTGTATATTTTTCTTATATCCATGACTATATAGAAATTTCTTATGTACATTCTTATAATATGAAGTAATATCAAATTAACCTACCCAAATCCAATTTAATACCCAACCGTACACCTTATTCATTCTTGAATTACAAAAATACTTCCTTTATGAGTATGACATTGCATAATTTGTGCATATCTATTAGTTAAGTTATTAAAGTATATTGTGTGTTAGATGCATATTCATTGTAATAGACGCCGTGACGGAAAGGAGTCGAAGAGGACCTGTTCGTGAAGCATCAAGCCACTGACTCTTTGACTTAGCGCAAACTAAGGCAAGTGCCAGTTTGCATTTAAAAGCTTTACAGAGTTTTGCAATATTTCTCACATTACGTCTTAAGTTTCATATGTGCATTACGTATAGGGTGATTGATACTCCACTTGCATGACCACAAATCCCAGGGGTTGGTTGGAACGAGTTACAGTTTGACCTGTAGTAATTGCTTTGCTAATGTATTGGAAATCCGGTAGAAGTCAAGTAGTTGGAATCTACTCGCGAGAGGATAACATTTTATTGATCATAAGTCAAGTAGTTGAATTCTACTTGCAAGAGAAGTCGAGTAAGGAAAATCTACTCGCAAGATGTTACCAAAATGTTCACTCTTAATAATTGGAGATGTGGACGGGGATGTTCCTATAGGATGGGACCCGCAAGGTTGTCTGATCCCGGATGAGAGGGACAATGCTTGCGACCACATTTAGGCCTGTGCTGGTAAGGGTAAGGCAAATGTGGAGGTTGGTTGTAGCCCTGTCTGTGTCAGTTAAGGACCATCTCGTGTGCGGCCGTGTTGTGCAAGTTTGAATAGTACCAGTTACATAATGGATTAATGGGGTCCATTAAACTGATGTAGCTCGGGCACCCTCGTGTTGAAACTTATACCGTCGTCCTTCGGGGGAAGATGATCGTAAGGTGAGAACCTCTAACGAGCAACTTCGACGTGCTCGGTTAGGGACCTTACTTTTGGGACGGTAGAACTGGTTTGACATCGGGATGATGGGTGAAAGGTGGCCACATACGACGTGGTAGAGGAGTACAGTGAAAGGTACTTCCGAGCGGGCGTATGTGTCGTGTATTCCGGGTGTGTCCTGGTTGCAATCACCATCCCTCGCGGTAATAGAGTACCACTTGTTCACTGAGTTGTGACGTAGTAAATACTAAAGAAGTCAGACGAATATGATCTAATTGTTTACAAATTGCTTGAACAACCTTGTTTGGCTTAGAGATAGCAAAAATAAAATTTTACAGCTTCCCCATACTTTAGCTGTAATAGCATTATGTGCATTGGGCATGTAAAATCATCGACAAAGCGTTTCTTGTTTGAGTGTGGAGTCTATGATGTGCCGTGCCTGAAGAATGTCATTTTCTACTTAAAACATGATTATAAGGATCCACTTGTAGGCGAGTCTATTTATGCTATTCCTTACCTATGCATAGTACTTACCCCTGCATATGTCTAGTGAGACGGGTTAGTCCTGCTGAGCCTTATGCTCACGTTTGCGCTTTAACGATTTTTGCAGGTATTAGATTTATTTCTGTTGTTCAGGTTGTACATGAGACTCGAGGTGTCGAGATAAATCTCATGTGAACCACGCCACTGCTGAATGATCGTCATGTTGCTAGTGAGAAGCGTCCTAGGGCATGGACGTCTTCTCTTATCCTTAGATAGGTGAGAATATGAGTATGTAGTTCTGCTGCGTGTGTACTTCTAAAGTACATTATTTTGTAAACTCTGAATATATATTTATGAAATGAAAATTTTGTATATTTTGGTATCCTTTTCGTGTGTGCTGTTAGGTGCCGCATCGCACGGCACCACCCAATGAGATCCTCAGATGTGTGGACTCCGGTCCCCACATAAGGATAAGTCGATTGAGGTAGAGATCTCGACGTTGATGATCCGAGGCTCTCGAGTAGAACACAAAAAACCCTTGCAATCACTACACCACCGCTCCGTTGGTTATCATCTGTGCTTCACACGCTTGACCTCGCCAAGAAGACTAATCACTGCATGTGCAATCGAGAACACAAGCAAGAACGTAGAAACACGATCTAAAATGGCGAAGTTGAAGTTTCACAAACCGTAGAACGGCGATATTATTGATCTAAGCAAAACCCAATTGCTTGTGGCGGCTATTATGGAGTATATATAGGTTGGAGGACGTCCAAGGGGGTGTTGGGGTCATGACCTAACCCTAAGATACGAAAATAATGGACTTAGACTTGATACAAGTCCTAATGGTGCAATACGGTGGCGCAGCACCCTGCCAGATTCTGATCTCGATTTTATTTTGACGATTCCCATCGACTCCAAAAGAATTTTGACATGGGACAAGCGCCATTAGAAATATTATCCTCTCCCGTTTCCGTGCATATGTAGAACATCCAAAACGGAGTTTGTATGTGTCCTGGACGTTCATCTTAGCGCGTATTGCTCCTGGACTTCGAGTTGGACACAATTTTGAGTTTGGCTCGGTTCCCATCTTTTTTGAACGAATTCTCTGGTCCTCCATGTCCCTAATACTACCTCCAGGTACTCCTTGAACCTCTCCATGGATCCTAATCACAATTAAATCATTAGGTAGCAATCTATGCTCAAAACCATATAAGGAAACATTTAAGAATGAGTTCACCTTTGAAATTAATTATTGTGTATGAACTCTATTGATTGCATCTTGTATGTTCAATGGAGTGTTGTTTGTATCCATAGAAGTGATGTCCTCATCAGCGAGGCTGCATAGGCTATTTCGGTCACGGTGGGTAAGCAGGGCGGTATGCAGCAGCAGACGAGTTGCAGTATGGTGCAGCAGGTGGTGCATAGCGAGGATGGACATTGCTTCCTTGCGGCTATCCCTGATATGTCATCTTCCTTTTGTGATCTAGCTCCATCTCCCAAATCTTGTTCTAAACCACAATGGCTTTGTCAACCAGCATTTGAAAATTTGCATAGTCTGCATTGAGCAACTGAACATGAATTTCGTTGTTGAGACCCCTCATGAATAGATATTGCTTCCTGCTATCAGTGCTGATGTCTTCTGGAGCATATCGATACAATACAGTGAACTAATTGAGATACTCACGCTCATCCTTCCTTGCCTGAGGTTTTCAAATTCTTGTCTTCTTAGTATCATAATTCCCTCTGGCACATAGTGAGAACGGAACTTTTCCTTGAATTCAGCAAAGGTGATTCTCTCTTCATTTTCATGGGCGTTGCATAGAGATTCCCACCAGTCTGCAGCAGCTCCCATCAACTGGTGTGTGGCAAAAAGAACCTTCTCTTTGTCACTACACTGGATTATAGCAAATTTCTTATGTTGACGGTCTTTAAGTGCCATATTTAGACCATCAATTGACCTCATAATATGCACAAAAGAGAAACACAACGTAGTGATATGGTTAAGAACTAACCAATTCCACAAGTGTTGGTGTTTATTTGTATGCGGGTGAATTTAGATCAAAAAATACCAAGACATGCAGGGAGTAATCCATAAAATAGGGTTTTGACGAATCAGGCGACGCCACATGTCATCACTTGGATCAAATGGCACACAAACAGAAGTATCCGAGGCCATCTAACAGTTTAGCACCTATATCAATCAAGGGGACCCACCTTGCAGATGCCTGGAGAAAGCATAGCCCCAACGGTGCCAAGACCAGGTCGGTGGACCCCCCTTGTTGGTCGACTTGTTCTTGCCCCCAAAATTGGTCAAATGCCACGTGTTGGCTCCTCCCGGCTTGAAGAGGTCACGGGTGACTGATTCGCGCGTAGGTGGTGGGAACCGACCCTTCTCCCCTGATAAATAGAACCCCACACCAAACTTGACAGACACAACAAAAGTTGAGAATAGAAAATCACTCCAAAGGTTTAGAGTAGTTTTAGAGGATGCCAAGTACAAGGAGAGTGGGGGTAAAGAGTTTGGGAGAAGGAGGCTTGGGCTTGTAAAGTCTCTCTTCTACACTTGTACCCCTACAAAGGTGTTATTCAATTCAAGTAAGCCTTCGTGAATTCAATTTAAGTTTGATTCTCAATTCACAGTAGTTTGCAGAAGTAGTTACTTGTGGGTTCGTTATTTTAATTCATTAGAGGCTCTAGTTGTAGCTTTGTGTTCGAAACATCTAGAGTTGTGATTTAGAACGTAAGTGTGGTGCTTAGGTTAGAGATCACCAGTGAATATCTTGTAGACCCACAGATTGAAGAGGTAGGCAGTAGATGGTGACAGCCCTAACCGTCATTTGTAATCCTCCACATTCGGCTATGCCATAGGCCCTTAGCAAGAGTCGCCTAGTGTTGCTAGGGGTAAACCCGTGCCTGAAGCAAGCAGCTACCACAAATTCCTTTGAGTTAGAATCAATACATTGAATTACTCTCTCTTCCTTACCTACCAAACAACTTTGTGTCCTTGGGTGGATTAGTTCGTAAGATCACACACACGTTCCAGGGATTCGATGACCTTGAGGTGGAGGTACAAGTTTCCAAACATTATTTCTTTCAAAATTTCCTAACTCTTCTTGCATGGCAATAATCCAAGATTCATTAGTGAGTGCATGTGATATATCTTTAGGTTCAAAAGAAGCAACAAAAGCAGAATGAGCATGAGAGTTTGGATCGCAAAACCTGGACCGTGTGACTCGTTCGTGCAAGCTTCTAATCATCTGTTGTGGGGGATGATCTTTGTAAAAACGTAGGGGAACAGATGTCTCACAAGCTTCTTCTTCATTAGGTTCATCATAGATTGATGAGCTTGTGACTTGTGGACGATCAGGACCAGCATAGGTGATAGCCGGAGCTTGTTCAATGTCCGGAGCTGGACACGTGTCAACTTCGGAACTACCAGGCAGTATCACTGGCTCTTCTCCATCTTCGAAAATACCCTCCCCCGGAGGATACGGATCTGGTCCTGCAACACCAGAGCTAGTACCTGGGCTAGCTTCATCAAAAGACACTTCACAAGTCTCCACAATTTTGTTAGTGTCAAGTAAAAGCACACGGTAGCCTCTAGTATGAGATGGATAACCAAGAAACATGCCATCAATGGATCTAGGTTCAAATTTATCAAGATTACCATGTTTCTTAACAAAGAATTTGCAACCAAAGACCCGAAAGTGTGTAACACTAGGCCTATGTCCAAACCGGAGCTCATGTGGTGTTTTACCTAGCTTAGCACACAAGAAAACACAATTTGAGTCATAACAAGCGGTTGCTAACACATCAGCCCAAAATTTCTTAGGAGTTTGATATTCATCAAGCATAGTCCTAGCCATCTCAACTAAGGTTATGTTCTTTCTTTCTACAACACCATTTTGTTGAGGTACATATGGTGAAGAAAATTGATGATCTATTCCATTTTAAGCACAAAAGTGATCAAAATATTGATTTTTAAATTCAGTTCTATTATCACTTCTAATTGCTTTTAATGATCCTGGGTGATCAATTGATAATCTAAGAAATTAAGTTCTAAAGTGACTAAAAACTTCATTCTTAGATGCCATAAAGTAAACCCAAGAGTATCTAGAATAATCATCAACAATAACAAGAACATACCATTTACCACCGAAGGATTGAACACGTGACGGTCCTACGGTGTCAAGATGCAAAAGTTGACATGGTTCAGTTGTCATGATCATTGTGAGAGGAGTATGTGAACCTGCAACCGTCTTAGCATGTCTACAAGAAGAGCACACAATTTCTTTGTCCCCTTTAAGCTTAGATAGCCCACGTATGCGATCAAGAGCACTAACACGCGTTAGGTGATCAAAGCCTACTTGACCAAGTCTACGATGCCAAAAATATAAGTCCTTTGAATCATTAGCAACTAGACACCTATGCTTAGAGGAAGACATATCAAAATCAGCTTTAAAAACTCTTCCAAACCGAGACATGTTAAAAATAAGCTCACTATTTGAACCTACAACTTTGCAGCAGTTTTTATTGAAAATAATTTCTAGATTTTCATCTAGCAATTGTGAAACAAAAAGCAAGTTGTATTTCAAATTTTTGACAAGTGCCACATCCTTCAAAGTGTAGTGATCATTTACTCTAACTGAACCCTTAGCAATTATAGGAGTTGAAGAATTATCGACAAAAGTAACATTCTCTACACGTGACACAAAGGAGAGGGAGGAGAACCAATCTTTGTTACCGGTCATGTGGCGTGAGCAACCTGAATCCACAATCCAAATGTTCTCCTTCCTCAAACGTGTAACCTCTTCATTGTCCGTGTTCTGCCTCCTCCATAGTTGATCTTGACTTGCCCGCCATGAAGCACAAGTTTTCCAAATCATCTTCATCTTCATCACTTCCAATGTCCACGTCGCTTGAACTGAACTCTTGAAGCGCGGTAATGAAACTGTTGATCATCTTGCATCCTATGGTACCTTTCTTCTTCTTGTTGAAATTTCCAGAGGAGGTCCGAACCTTGCTTTGTTTTTCTTCTCGGGTGGTTGGACCTGAAAGGTTAGGGCATTCTGTACGAAAGTAACCTGTTTTATCACATTAAAAACAGCATTGAGGTCCGGAGCTTCCTCTCCTTCTAGTTCTCACATTTTGCAATGCTTTTGAGAATCTAGTAGAGATGAGTGCCAACTCCTCTTCTAGAAATTCTTCGATCTGCTCCACGGTTAGTGAGGATAACAAAGCAAGAGTATTGCAAGATGATGATTGGCCGGAGCTAGACATATCACATTGTGAAACAAATGCAATAGACTTATTGGGGTTCTTACGTGAGATTATGTCAATTTCATGAGTTTTTAACTTGGAATATAGCACATCTAAAGTAAGTGAACTCATGACAGTAGATTCACGAATAGATGTGACTTTCATCTCCCAAATTGACATATCTAATGCATTTAGCAATTGCCTAGCATTTTCAGCATCTGAAAAATTAACATTGACACTACGCAAGTTGCTGAGAATCTTATTAAAGCGAGCAAAAAGGTCATCAATAGACTCACCGGGTTGCATCTCGAAGCGCATGTATTCTTTCTTGAACATGTCTTGCCTTACCTCTTTGATCGTGTTGGATCCTTCGTGGTAGTCATAAAGTGCTTTCCACACATCGTATGCAGATCGGAGGTGTGCAACACGGTCAAAGTCGCTTTGTGTTAATCCTTGTATGATCAAGTTCCGAGCCTTGTTGTTGTTGTCGACATCTCTCAGATTTGTAGCTGTAACTTGATCGTTTGATGGCACTTCGTAAGGCTTGTATACCTTCTCCCATATTGCAAAGCCTTGTTCCTGGATGAAAGCCTCCATGCGTGCCTTCTAGACCTGAAAATCAATACCAGCAAACACACACTATTTGGCGGAGTACTTCTCTATGATGATTAGTCAAAAACACGCGCAAATCACAAAGATTAGAGCAACCTGGATCTGATACCAATCGTAGGATCGAAGAGCACATGAAAAGATACCAGAGGGGGGGTGAATGGTAGATTTAAAAATCTTACGCAGCGGAAACAATTAAACCCCAAACCCTTTTGGCAGAAAAATGATCTGTTAAAGAAATCGTGTGTGAGACTAATCTAAACATGTTTCAACGGGACAAAAGTGATAGATAACAGAGAGAATCAAGTCACGAAGACAACACAAAAAGAATCACTCAAATCTGTCGAGAAAAACTCAAGTTATGATCAAAAGATCAAACAATGGTCAATCTGCCCTACCCGAGAAAAAAAACAGTTCTGGAACGCTGCAAAGAAACTCGTGTAGATCATAGACCACAAATCCAATGACCATGAAAATTTTGACATATGATATACAATCAAGTTGTGAAGACAACCCAAAAAGAATCATGTCAATTGGATCTTTAAAACTCGATTTATGATAAAACCACCGACAAAAGGTAGTGCCGTCCAGAGACTCAACGAGTAAAACTTGTCTGGAACAAGTCGGACGAACAAGGCAGAAAAGTTCCTTCAAACTATGAATTTTATTCAATAGAACACAAGAGAAACAGCCCCAAAGTAGTGCACCACGAGCTCTGGGCTCCCTTGCTTATATAACCAGCCTTTAGGCCAACCCAATATCAACTAGGACTCCAGTCCTACTCAGATCACAAATTGTAACTTTCCATAACTGCTTAGGATTCTTCTATATGCAGATAGAAGCAATCTTAAGACTTCCAAACACCTTAGAAACGTATGCCACATTCCTAAACAACTCAAATTCGTGACCCACACGAAATCCTATCATAACCAACTCAAATCTTTCCATATTTGAGACAAACCCGACTCAGCCGCAGCCTGAGTCCATAACCTAGTCGGTTGGACCTTTCCGACCAACTCTTTACGTCCACATCTCTTCATCACGTCTCGGAACCATGTAGCCACGTCCATGCACTCCTTGCACACGTGCAAACATCTTCCAATGACGTCCACGATACCTTCATATGCATTGTTCTTGATTCAATCATACTGCCCAACCTCCTAATCAGCTCAACCACAATTCCTCCTGAATTTGGTTGTTGGAACCTCATCTCCTCCCTTAGACTAGTCCAATGGATCCCGTTACCATCCATGTCTTGAACTCAAGCAACACCTGCACATGAATAAACAACCAATTCATACAAGCCCAAGTCCTCGACTTGACTCAAGTTAGCTCCGAACACAACACCCTACGTGAGAACCTCACATAAGCATGATGCAAAACCATAGTAACACGATATCATCCATATCAACCAAAACGCACCAAAAACTTAGCAAATGAATACTAAGCAATCTTTCCAACAATGTAAAGCAAGTACGAAACATTGCAAATAAAAAGCAGAAGCACTACGGTCAAGTTCTGGACCTTGCCAGAGCAACCCGGACCTTGAGCCGGAGCTAACAACAGCTAGTAGAACCTAGCACCAGAGCATACCAAAACTAGTATAACCAAGCTCCTGCCGGAGCTTACAAAACTAGCAGGACTTAGCGCCGGAGCTAACTAGAACTAGTCGGAACTAGTAATCCCAAAAGCCGGAGCTAGAAAAATCAACTTCGGAGCTTAGCAAAAACACGGTGGAGCTATCAAAAACATGTCGAAGCTATCAAAGACATGCCGGAGCTAAAGACAAAACTTCACCGGGGCTGACCAAAGATAGTCGGACCTAGCATCGAACGTAACCGGAGCTACCCAAACCAAGCCGGACCTACCTTCGGACCTTGCTGTAGCTCAGAGCTAGAGTCGGACCTTGATAAAAAGGTGTTTTGGTGATATTCAAAACTTTTATCATCAAGGCCAAGTGTATTCACGACAAGCCAATGTATTCAGCACACATAGGTCTTACAACCTGCACGGACAAGTCTAGCCACTACTGCCAGACTGCTTCCAACTCTTTTCTCTCAATAGGTTTGATCTCTAAACCGCTTTGATCTCCCAACTCGATCTCAATGCACCTTACACACATATCCTCACACATCTTTGGCTAGTCTAAACTCGACACACTAGAAACCCTAGTTTCTCCTTTTCGAGTTGACATCGCCGTTTTCATCCTTTTCCTTTCTGAGGGATTGTGTTTCGACTTGAGTCCACACATGTGCTTAAGATCACCGAGCTCATTAGTCACTTAATTGTCGTCATCAATCATCCAAAACCCACGGGGATCCTAGATGCATTTTCAAAACTGGAGATGCCTGCACATCTTTCGGATGTTCATGACGTGTTTCATGTTTCTCAGCTCAAGAAGTGCTTGAGGTTACCGGAAGAACATGTACCGATGGAAGATTTGGAGCTTGAGGAAGATTTGACCTATGCAGAGCAACCTGTCAATATTTTGGACACCAAGGAGAGGGTCACAAGAAACAAAGTGATTCGATGGTGCAAAGTGCAATGGAAGCATTATACAGAATCAGAAGCAAGTTGGGAGCAAGAAGATGATCTCAAGGAGGAATTTCCATATCTCTTTCCTTTCATTTCGAATCTCGAGGGCGAGATTCATTTTAAGGGGGGTAGGTTTGTAACACCCTCATTTTCATGCATAATGCATTGCATACATCCTCATACATGTTTAACATTAAGACATAAAAAGGAACAAGATTAAAATGAATTTAGGGATAAACTAATAATTTCAGTCTCCTAGGGTGCGGACTTGTCCGGCCTCTGAACCGGACTAGTCCGGTATCCCTATCCTCTATTCAGAAAATTCAGTTTTCGTCAAAAGTGCGGAATTGTCCTGCCATAATCCCGAAGTAGTCCGGTGTTCAGATTTTCATTTAGAGGAATCCAATTCTTCAGAGTTCGGACTTGTCCGGCACAATGTGCGGACTAGTCCGGTTGAGCCTTTGATGTTCCCTGGACTTGTACGATCGGACTTGTCCGATTTTTACTCTGTTGCCAAACGGACTAGTCTGGTCCCAACTGTGGACTAGTCCAGCCTTCGGAAAACAACTCAGATTCTGTTAATTCATCATGATTTGTTTTTGGGTAATTGCCTATTTTGGGACCAAGAACTCCGTGGACCCACCACGGCCCCTACTCGCCCCCATCGAATTCTACTTGGAATTCACCCCATAACCCTAACTCTCCACCTCTATATAAACAACCCAATACCCCACACCTCTCCACCCCAATTGAAAACCCTTGATGCCACTTTTGCTTGTTGCAGATGTCAAGAAGGAGTCCAGGAGCAAGGAGGAAGAGAGAAACACGAAGAAGGGCCAATCAAGATCAATCTTCATTGATTCCTCGACAATTGACATTCTTCATCTAAAATCTTCATCAAATCATCTTCATCAATCCCTAATTGCCAAGATTCAAGTCTCACGCCCAAATCTTGATCTTTGGATCTCTAAACACGTGGTACACCTTCTACATTCAAGTTTTCAAGCAAATTCCACCCCAATTCTCACAGATCAAAAACACCCTAAATTCCAGTTCTGATCAGGGCAGACTAGTCCGACCATTGAAACTGGACTAGTCCGATATCTGAATCTATGTGGTGCTGAATTAATTCCAATTTGACTCAAATCAATTCCAAACTTGTTAAAAACTATTAGAACTAGTTAGTAATCATTAATAGCAACTCATTAACAAGTTTTACCTCACAATTGCATTAATCATGCATATCATGTCATTTGGAGTACTATATGAGCATTATTTGATTGAATTGTGTGTTTTGCATGTTTGTCGCTCGGAATAGAAGGTGTTGCCATAGAAAGTGCTTTCGAGGACCTACAGAACCAGAGTTTCAAAGCCTTCGTTCCAAATCAAGCTCAGGAGCAAGGCAATTGTCCTTGACCATATTGACCCTGTTTTAAAGGTTTTGTTTGCAAAATTGCATGCTTGTGTCGAAATTGATGGGAAAATCCAACTATAGGAGTTTACTAGTTTTGTATGACCACCCTTGTCGCTCAAACACAATATAGAGAGTCAGGAAGGGTATTTTACACTTTTTGCTTCGTAATGCTCAACTGGGTTTAGGAAACAAATAATTGTCTGAATTGTGAACTATTGAACACATGAATGATGAGAATTGATATTAATGACCCTTTAGCAACATGGTGCCTAGGGATCTAAGCAAGACGGTTATGTGGAATGCATTGGACCGTTTTGGTGGTTTTGCTTGCTTTAGATCTAAGGACCGGTTCGTGAAGCAGCCTTCCAGGATTTATAGTGCCACCACAGGGCCAAGTATGGGTGCTCTTAGCTAACTAATTAGTGTTTTGCCAGTACTATTTGGACCATTAAGAATGTTCTGGGAAGGGGTAGATGGATGAGTTTGTAGAAATTGTTGGGACTACCATGGGATCCGAGTGGCTCAAGAGGGGGCCCTTGGTTGGATGGGCTCAGTTGGAGACATGACCACCGGTGAAACCTAGTGGGGTCTAAATGTGCAAGTAATCACTTGGTAAAGGCTATTTTGTGATCTCTTGGCCACACACCTAAGGAAGTTTGAGACGGCACAATTGAGACTCCATAGACATCGAAAGTTGATGAAATCATGAACTTTTGGGTAAAGTGGTACAATCTCTGCAGATTGTGTTTAAAACTATAATGATAGCCGTGCTCCCATACATGAGCATCCTGGACCCTCACATGATTAGTGTTATGGACCTTGAACATGGTTTAATCGCTGGAATTGAATTGATAATTGGTATTGGTTTATTAATTGGCTTTGATATATGGAATTGATGAAATTGAGATAGAATGAGCAGTTCAGAGGTTATTATGGATTATTATTGCTGGTATTGATTATTTAAGTTGAAATTAATATTATTTGGGTTATTTTGGGATGAACCTCACCTACTGATGATATAATTGCATTTTCAACTTTTTTTAATGTACTTTTATGCAATTAGCCATTATTATTGTCATTCCTTGTTTAAGCTACATGTCATACTTTCCCACATTTGCAGAGTACGACATGTGCTCACTCTTGCTATTGCCCCAACAAAACCAGACGCAGGCGACAATGTGGAGTACCGGGAGGTCTTTGTGGAGTTATAGGCGCACGTGTTACCGTAAAACTTGCCTGTGGAGTTTGGAGTCATTAGTGTTTAATGTTTTCCACTGTAGTTGTTAAGAGCTTGTCTTTGAGACTATTTGGTTTGTAATAAGGTACTATTAATAGTGTTATTATTTGAGACATGGTTATAATCTGTTTATCCTTTTTGAATCACTTGTGTATATGTGTTAATCATCCTGGGCATACATATGCATTACACTTGCTTCATTTTCGGAATCGGGTTTAAAGGCTCCACATTCCCCCTGTGATGGAAGCGATGTAGATCCGGAGGTCCTGTCCCGATGCTGGGAGTAGTAGGCTCCCATTTGGCTCGTCGCGCTCCTTCCGGTGGTCTTCATCACGAAGAAGAACCGGAATAGCTCCACCATCGGTGGGATGCCCACGAATGCCTCACAAAAGTAGACAAACACGACAATCACAGGGATGGAGTTCAGCGATAGAAGGTGCATCTTGTAGGATCGAAGAGCACGTGAAAATCTATCAGGGGGGAATGGTAGATTTAAAACTTTTTCACCGGAAGCAACAAAAACCCCTCGGTAGAAAATCATTTGTTAAAAAATCTTATGTGCAACTAATCTAAAGGTGATAAATAATGACAAAACCAGTATATATTGTGTACAATCAAGTCATGAAGACACGACAACAAGAATCACGAAAAACCGTCGAGAAAAACTCAAGTTACGATCAAAAGATTGAACGAAGGTCAATCTGTTCTATCCGAGAAAAAACAGATCTGCAAGACTGCAATGAAACTCGTGTAGATCCAAAACTACAAACCCAATAACCATGAAATTTTTACAGATGATATATAATCAAGTTTTGAACACAACCTAAAAGGAATCACGTCAATTGGATTTGTAAAACTCGGTTTATGATAAAACCATCAAAGCAAGGTAGTGCTATGCAGAAACTCAACGAGAAAAACATGTCTAAACCAATTTGGACGAACAAGGCATAAAAGTTCCTTTAAACTACAAATTTTATTGATCAAAACACAATAGGAACAGCCCCAAAGTCGTGCAGTACGAGCTCTGGCCTCCCTTACTTATATAACCAGCCCTTAGGCCAACCCAATCCTAACAAGGACTAAAATCCTACAGATTTAACCGAAACTTTCCATAACTGCTCAAGACTCTTCGATACACAGATAGAAACAATATTAAGACTTCCAAACATCTTAGGAATGTATACCACATTCCTAAAATAACCCACCTTCATGACACGCACAAAATCCTATCATAACAAACTCAAATCAATCCATATTCGAGTCAAACTCGACTCAGCCGCAGCCTGAGTCCATAACCTAGTCGGTTGGACCTTTCCGACCAATTCTTTATGTCCACATCTCTTCATCACGTCTTGGAACCATGTAGCCACATCCATGCACTCCTTACACACGTGCAAGCATCTTCCAACGACGTCCACGATACCTTCATATGCATTGTTCTTGATTCAACCATGCTGCACGACCTCCCGATCAACTCAACCACAATTCCTCCCGAACTTGGTTGTTGAACCTCATCTTCTACCTAAGACTAGTTCAATATATCCCGTCTCCAGCCATGTCTTGAACTCAAGCAACACATGGACATGAACAAACATCCAAAGCACAACACCTTAGTCCTCGACTTGACTCTCGTAGTTCTGAAAACACAACACCTTACATGAGCACCTCACATAAGCATGTTGCAAATCATAGCAAAATGATATCAGCCATAACCGCCAAAACAAACCAAAAACATAATAAGAGAATACTAAGCAAGATTTCCATCAATGTAAATCCAGTTTGAATCATTTCAAGGTAAAAGCAAAACCATTGCAATCTAGCTCCAGAACTTGCCAAAACTAACTGGACCTTGAATCGGAGCTTACCAAAGCTAGCAGGACCTAGCACCAGAGCTTACCAAAGCTTCCAGGACCTAGCACCGGAGCTTACCAAAGCTAGTCGGACCTAGCGTGAGAGCTTACTAAAGCTTAGTCGAACCTTGCCAAAGCAAGTTAGACCTAGACAAAGAAGTCAGACCTAGCCAAAGCAAGTCGAAACTAGACCAAGCAAGTCGGACCTTACATCAGACCTTGCCGGAGCTACCCAAAACAAGTCAGACCTATTGTCGGACCTTGCTGGATCTCGGACCTAGAGTCGGACCTTGTTGAAAAAGGTGTTTTGCTAGTATTCAAAAGTTTTATCATCATATCCAATGTATTCAGCACATATAGGTCTCACACAGCTGCAACCCGTATTCCTCCAGCAATGCGAGGAAGAACCTCGACAACGGGAGCCCAAGCCCCGCATACATGTACGCAACGAAGAGAACAATCTCGTCTTCGTGCAGGTCTTGAAGCGTCGGAGATCCGTAGGGGATCATCCATTCTTGCTCTGCTGCCGCCCAGCCAAGAAGTCACCTCATCGGCACCAGATCCTCTACCGTATAGAAACAAGAAGGAGGCAGCATGGAAGCCATCGGAGCAAGCAAGCATAAGATCTTTTGCTAAGTGGTGATGGTTCGGGTGCTCAAGGAAGAAGGAGAAAGCTCGGGCGGCAGGGTGTGAGTAAGAAAGGAACCGCCCCCTCTAGCAAAGGTTTCCTTTTTGATCACCCCCGCAACGCCTGAGCAAATTGTGCGGACCGCCAGGGCAAGGCTTGCACTACTTAACCCACATCATCCATGACTACTCAACTCAGAAAGGTTCAAAAGAGAAATTTTAATTTGTTATAAGCATAGTATAACATATACATATAAAACAAACTTGTTCAAGTCATACTATCAAGTAACTTACACTATCATAACAATGATATACATAAAGTAGTGTAAGTCATGCTAGAGATCAAATGTAATTTTCAATTTAAGCAAGTCATGATCTCACAAACTTAACTATTTCAAGCCCTGAAAGCATGACACTTGTTGTTGCAATTTGTTTCTTTCAAGTACAAATTTTGATCATATGAAATTTGCAAGAGATTATATGCACATCTGCGTTATTCTAACCAACCAAGCCAAGCCTATTTCATTTGACAATCAGAAGCTTAAGGACATGGTTTTAGTCATACACAACTTCTTCCAAGTTCATATCTAAGTGCAATGATAAGCCATCTCAAAAGAAGAAGTGTGATGCATGCATATTCTCTTGATCTTTTCTCATTTTTTCATTTGATCATAAAAGTTAAACATGAGAAGAGTTGATTGATTATTTTTTCATGATTAAAAGCACTTGTGAGCATGCAACAAGTTCAAAACAGAAAGAAAGTTCGATCATGACCAGATTTAGTGTAAGTAATTATTCCAATTACTAGTCATGGCAAAAACTACAAAATGTATAACACGAGTAATGTAGTAAGAACTTTCAGCATGTAAAAGGAATCACAAAGTCATATATGTATGAAATACTATGCTCATATTATTTTAATTTTGGATTCACACATAGACTTCCCAAGTTTCAAAACTCCCTCTCAATTTAAGCCATGAGGATACAAAGCCCCTATTTCACTGCGAATGAAACAAATATGAGTGAAATCCAAATGTTTTTTGAAAATATCAGCCAATTGTTGTTCGATATCTACATGGTGAAGCACAATGTTTCCTTTTTCAACATTATCACGAAGAAAGTGATACCTAATGTCAATGTGCTTTGTTCTAGAATGTTGCATAGGGTTTTAAGCAATGCAAATGGCACTAGTGTTATCACAAAATAGATAAACACTATCTATTTCAACCCCATTGTTCTTAAGTGTTTGAACAATCCAAAGAAATTGTGAACAAGCGCTAGAAGCAGCTACATATTCAGATTCGGCCGTAGATTGTGCAACTGAATTTTGTTTTCTAGGGGACCAAGAAATTAACAAGAAAGTGACAAGCACCCGAAGTACTTTTCGTATCAATCCTACAACCCCCAAAATCAGCATCCGAGAAGGCTTTCAAAGTAACGGTTGAGGAAGAAGGAAGAAAAATGCCAAATTCTTGAGTTCCATGTAAGTACCTGTGTGAGACCTATATGTGCTGAATATATTGGCTTGTAGTGAATACACTTGACTTTGATAATAAAAGTTTTGAATATCACCAGAACACCTTTTATCAAGGTCCGACTCTAGCTCTGAGCTACAGCAAGGTCGGACGGTAGGTCCGGCTTGGTTTGGGTAGCTCTTGTTACGTTCGATGCTAGGTCCGACTAGCTTTGGTCAGCTCCGGTGAGTTTTGTCTTTAGCTCCGACATCCTTTTGATAGCTCCGGCGTGTGTTTGCTAAACTCCGAGTTGATTTTTCTAGCTCCGACTTTTGGGTTTACTAGTTCTGACTAGTTCTGGTTAGCTCCGGTGCTAGGTCCTGCTAGTTTTGTAAGCTCCGGCGGGAGCTTGGTTGTACTAGTTTTGGTAAGCTCCGGCGCTAGGTTCTACTAGCTTTTGTTAGCTCCGGCTCAAGGTCCGGTTTGCTCTGGCAAGGTCCGGAACTTGACCGTAGTGCTTCTGCTTTTCATTTGCAATGTTTTGTACTTGCTTTACATTGTTGGAAAGATTGCTTAGTATTCATTTTCTAAGTTTTTGGTGCGTTTTGGTTGATATGGATGATATCGTGTTACTGTGGTTTTGCAACATGCTTATGTGAGGTTCTCATGTAAGGTGTTGTGTTCGGAACTGACGTGAGTCAAGTCGAGGACTTGGGCTCGTATGGATTGGTTGTTTATTCATGTGCAGGTGTTGCTTGAGTTTAAGACATGGCTGTTGACGGGATCCATTGTACTAGTCTCAGGGAGGAGATGAGGTTCCAACAACCAAATTCAGGAGGAATTGTGGTTGAGCTGATCAGGAGGTTGTGCAACATGTTTGGATCAAGAACAATGCATATGAAGGTATCATGGACGTCATTGGAAGATGTTTGCACGTGTGCAAGGAGTGCATGGACGTGGCTACATGGTTCCAAGACGTGATGAAGAGATGTGGACGTAAAGAATTGGTCAGAAAGGTCCAACCGACTAGGTTATGAACTCACGCTGCGGCTGAGTCGGGTTTGACTCAAATATGGAAAGATTTGAGTTGGTTATGATAGGATTTCGTGTGAGTCTCGAATTTGAGTTGTTTAGGAATGTGGGATGCGTTCCTAAGGTGTTTGGATGTCTTAAGATTGTTCTATCTGCGTATAGGAGAATCTTGAGCAGTTATGGAATGTTACGATTTGTGATCTGAGTAGGATTAGAGTCCTAGTTGACATTGAGTTGGCTTTCGTGCTGGTTATATAAGCAAGGGAGCCCAGAGCTTGTGAAGAAAGACTTTGGGGGCTGTTCCTCTTGTGTTCTATTGAATAAAATTCATAGTTTTAAGGAACTTTTGTGCCTTGTTCGTCCGACTTGTTCCAGACAAGTTTTACTCATCGAGTTTCTTGACAGCACTACCTTTCGTCTGTAGTTTTATAATAACTCGAGTTTTACTGATCCAATTGATGTGATTCTTTTTGGGTTGTCTTCCCAACTTGATTATCTATCATATATCAAAATTTCTCGTTCATTGGATTTGTTGTCTATGATCTACACGAGTTTCTTTGCAGCGTTGCAGAACTGTTTTTTCTCGCTTAGGGCAGATTGACCATTGTTTGATATTTCGATCATAACATGAGTTTTTATCGACAGATTTGAGTGATTCTTTTTGTGTTGTCTTCGTGACTTGATTCTCTCTGATATATATCACTTTTGTCACGGTGAAACACGTTTAGATTAGTCTCACACACGATTTCTTTAACAGATCGTTTTTCTGCCAAAGGGTTTGGGGTTTAATTGTTTCCGCTGCGTAAGATTTTTAAAATCTACCATTCACCCCCCCTCTAGTAGCTTTTCACGTGCTCTTCAATCCTACAACCTGAGAATTCTATTGATGGCTTGACGATGTGAAGTACGTGGGGAAGCTTGAAACCGTGCACAAAGACATACGCTGAATTGTATGTCTGGTCTTGATGCCATGAGGTACAAAAGTGATCCAATCATGCTTCTATATTCTTTTTGATTGACCGGGTCACCATCTTCATCAAGTTCAAGTTTTGTTGCTGTACCCATTAGTGTCCGAAGAGGCTTCCTTTTGTCCATGTTGAAGTGCTTAAGAACATCTCTTTTATACTTCATTTGATGGACAAAAGCACCCTCCTTGATTTGCTTTATTTGCAGCCACAAATTGTATGTGAGTTCTCCCATGATACTTATCTTAAATTTTGAACTAATCATAGCTGAAAACTTTGACAGAAGATCATAAGAAGCACAACCAAAGATAATATCATCCACAAACACCTGAATGAATAATAAGTCATAACCATGCTTAAGAACAAAAAGAGTTTTATCAACAATGCCCATGGTAAACCCCTTTTCAAGTAAGAATGTTTTTAACCTATCATACCATGCTCTAGGGGCTTGTTTGAGACCGTACAAGGCTTTGGTCAGTTTGTAAACATGATTAGGAAAATCTGAATTTTCAAAACTCGGTGGTTGCTTGACACAAACCTCCTCATCTATTTATCCATTAAGAAAAGCACTTTTAACATCCATTTCATATAGCTTATAACCTTTAGATGCAGCAAAGCTAACAAAATTCTTATGGCTTCTAATCTTGCAACAGGAGCAAAAGTTTCATCAAAATCTAGACCTTCAACTTGTGTGAAACCTTGTGCAACCAATCTAGCCTTATTCCTAATCACAACCCCATCCTCAATTTGTTTATTTTTAAACAACCATTTAGTTCCAATTAAAGTGTGGCCTTGAGGTGGATGTACAAGTTTACAAACATTATTTCTTTCAAAATTTTCTAACTTTTCTTGCATGGCAATAATCCAAGATTCATTAGTGAGTGCATGTGATATATCTTTGGGTTCAAAAGAAGCAACAAAAGCAGAATGAGTGTGAGAGTTTGGATTGCAAAACCTAGACCGTGTGACTCGTTTGTTCAAGCTTCCAATGATTTGTTGGAGAAGATGACTTTTGAGGGCTCTGAGAGGAGTAGACACTTCACAAGCTTATTTTTTCTTCATGTTCATGACAAATCAATGATTTTGCGACTTGGGTACAATCTAGATCAGCAATGGTGGTCGTCGGTGCTGGTTGTGAATCAAAATCAGGAGCTGGAAAAATATCATTAGCTGCTGAATTTTTGGTCAGCAACACCTCTTCTTCCTCAACTTAATCAAAAATACTCTCCTCCTGAGATTATGGATCTGGACCTGCAATATGTGAGCTAGTACCTGGGCTAGCTTCATCAAATGAAACCTCACAAGTCTCTACAATTTTGTTAGTTTCATGTAAAAGCACACGGTAGCCTATAGTATGAGATGGATAACCAAGATACATGTCATCAACAGATCAAGCTTCAAATTTATCAATATTACCATGTTTCTTAACAAATCCTTTGCAACCAAAGACCCTAAAGTATGTGACACTAGGCCTATGTCCAAACCGAAGCTCATATGGTGTTTTTCCTAGCCCAGCACGCAAGAAAACACGATTTGAAACCTAACAAGCGGTTGCAATTGCATCTGCCCAAAACTTTCTAGGAGTTTGATATTCATCGATCATAGTCCTAGCCATCTCAACTAAGGTTCTGTTCTTTCTCTCTACAACACCGTTTTGTTGAGGTACATATGGTGAATAAAATTGATGATCTATTCCCTTTTCAACACAAAAAATGATCAAAAGATCGATTTTTAAATTCGGTTCCATTATAATTTCTAATTGCTCTTAAAGATCCTGGGTGATCAATTGATAATCTAAGAAATAAAGTTCTAATGTGACTAAAAGCTTCATTTTTAGATGCCATAAAATAAACCCAGAAGTATCTAGAATAGTCATCAACAATCACAAGAACATACCATTTACCTTTTGAAGGATCGAACACATGAAGGTCCTATGGTGTCAAGATGCAAAAGTTGACCTGGTTCAGTTGTCATGGTCATTGTAAGGGTAGCATGTGATTCTGCAACCATCTTAGCATGCCTACAAGAAGAGCACACAAATTATTTGTCGCTTTTAAGCTTAAGCAGCCCACATATGCGATCAAGAGCACTAACACGCGTGAGATGATCAAAGCCTGCGTGACCAAGTCTACGATGCAAAAAATATAAGTCTTTTGAATCATTAGCAACTAGACACCTATGCTTAGAAGAAGACATATCAAAATCAGCTTTAAAAATTCTTCCAAACCGATACATGTTAAAAATAAGCTCACTATTTGAATCTACAACTTTGTAGCAATTTTTATTGAAAATAACTTCCAGATTTTCATCTAGCAATTGTAAAACAGAAAGCAAGTTGTATTTCAATTTTTTGACAAATGCCACATCCTTCAAAGTGTAGTGATCATTTACTCTAACTGAACCCTTAGCAATTATAGGAGTTGAAGAATTATTGACAAAAGTAACATTCTCTACACGTGACACAAAAGAGAGGAAGGAGAACCATTCTTTGTTACTGGTCATGTGGCGTGAGCAACTTGAATACACAATCCAAATGTTCTCTTTCCTCAAGCGTGTAACCTACATAGAAGCACAATACGTCGATGACTTAATAACACAAGCACTATAACAGTGGCACGAGAAATAACATCACATATTTCTTCGCAAGTAGGACATAACTCTTCATTGTTGCTGTTGTGTTCTGCCTCCTCCATACTTGATCTTGACTTGCCCGTCATGAAACACAAGTTTTCCAAATCATCTTCATTTTCGTCAATTCCGATGTCCACATCGCTCGAGCCAAGTTCTTGAAGTGCGGAGATAAAACTATTCACCAAATGGTATCCTGTAAAACCCTTCTTTTTCTTCTTGTTGTTTGTAGAGAAGTGCTTCGTCCTTGTTTGCTTTTCGTCACGGGAAGTAGTATCTGAAAGCTTAAGGCAATCCATGCAAAAATGTCTTGTCTTACCACATTCGAAGCATTCTCCTTCTAGTTCTCACATTTTGCAATGCTTTTACGAACTGAGTAGAGATGAGTGAAAGTTCTTTGTCTGGAAACTCTTCAATTTGTTCAAGGTTTAGAGAGGACAACAAAGCAAGTGTTCTACAAGATGAAGATTGGCTGGAGCTGGGAATCTCACGTTGAGAAATACTTCGTTTAATACACAAAAGTATATTCCTTGGTTTGCTTGATTTGCAGCTCCAAAAAGTACGTGAGTTCTCCCGTCATACTCATCTCGAGTTTTGAACTCATCATAGAAGAAAACTTGGACACAAGATCATGAGAAGCACAACCAAATATAATGTCATCCACATACACTTGAACGAATAATGAGTCCTTGACGTGCTCAAGCGCAAAAAGAGTTTTATCAGCCTTGCCCATGGTAAACCCATTTTCAAGTAAGAATGCTTTTAACCTATCATACCATGCTATAGGGACTTTTTTTGAGACTGTACCAGGCTTTGGGCAGTTTGTAAACATGATTTGGAAAATCTGGATTTTCAATACCTTGTGATTGTTTGACATAAACCTCCTCATCTATATAGCCATTAATAAAAGCACTTTTAACATCCATTTGATATAACTTGAAACCTTTAGATGCAGCAAAAACTAACAAAATTCTTATGTCTTCTAATCTAGCAACAGGAGCAAAAGTTTCATCAAAATCTAGACCTTCAATTTTTGTGAAACCTTGAGCAACCAATCCATCCTTGTTCCTAATCACAACCCCATACTCACTTTGTTTATTTTTAAACACCCATTTAGTTCCAATTCAAGTGTGACCTTGAGGTGGAGGTAAAAGTTTCCAAATATTATTCCTTTCAAAATTTTCTAACTCTTCTTGCATGTCAATAATCCAATATTCATTAGTGAGTGCATGTGATATATCTTTAGGTTCAAAAGAAGCAACAAAAGCAGAATGAGCGTGAGAGTTTGGATCAGAAAACCTGGATCGTGTGACTCATTCGTGCAAGCTTCCAATGATTTGTTGTGGAGGATGGCTTTTGAGAACCTGGATGGGAGTGGACACTTCACAAGCTTCTTCTTCTTCATATTCATCAAAAATCGATGAGCTTGTGACTTGAGGACGATCTGGACCAGCAGTGGTGGTCGTCGGTCCTGGATGAGAATCAAAATCAGGAGCTAGAACAATGTCAATAGCTTCTGAATTTTTGGGTAGCAGCACCACTTCTTCCTCATCTTCAACAAAAATACTCTTCCCCTAGGGATATTAATCCGGACCTGCAACATTTGAGCTAGTACCTTGGCTAGCTTCATCAAAAGATACCTCACAAGTCTCCACAATTTTGTTAGTGTCAAGTAAAAGCACACGATAGCCTCTAGTATGAGATGGATAACCAAGAAACATGCCATCAACAGATCTAGGTTCAAATTTATCAAGATTGCCATGTTTCTTAAAAAAGCATTTGTAACCAAAAACCCGAAAGTGTGCAACACTAGGCCTATGTCCAAACCGGAGCTCATATGGTGTTTTACTTAGCTTAGTACACAAGAGAACATGATCTGAGACATATGAAGCGGTTGCAATTGCATCAGCCCAAAATTTCCTTGGAGTTTAATATTCATCAAGCATAGTACTAGCCATCTCAACTAAGGTTCTATTCTTTCTTTCTTTCTACAACACCATTTTGTTGAGGTACATATGGTGAATAAAATTGATGATCTATTCTATTTTCAGCACAAAAGTGATCAGAAGATTGATTTTTAAATTTGGTTCCGTTATTACTTCTAATTGCTTTTAAAGATACTAGGTGATCAACTCATAATCTAAGAAATAAAGTTCTAAAGTGACTAAAAGCATCATTCTTAGATGCCATAAAGTAAACCTAAGAGTATCTATAATAATTATCAACAATCATAAGAACATACCATTTATCTATGAAGGATTGAACACGTGAAGGTCCTACAGTGTCAAGGTGCAAAAGTTGAATCGGTTCAGTTGTCATGATCATCGTGAGAGGAGTATGTGAACCTGCAAAAATCATAGCATGTCTACAAGAAGATCACACAATTTATTTGTCCCCTTTAAGCTTAGGCAACCCACGTATGCGATCAAGAGCACTAACACGCGTTCGATGATCAAAGCCTACGTGACCAAGTCTACGATGCCAAAAATATAAGTCCTTTGAATCATTAGCAGCTAGACACCTATGCTTAGAGGAAGACATATCAAAATCAGCTTTAGAAACTCTTCCAAACCGAGATATGTTAGAAATAAGCTCACTATTTGAATCTACAACATTGCAGCAATTTTTAGTGAAAATAATTTCCAAATTTTCATCTAGCAATTGTGAAACAGATAGCAAGTTATATTTCAAATTTTAACAAGTGCCACATCTTTCAAAGTGTTGTGATCATTTACTTTAACCGAACCTTTAGCAATTATAGGAGTTGAAGAATTATCGACAAAAGAAACATTCTCTACGCGTGACACAAAAGAGAGGGAGGAGAACCATTCTTTGTTACCAGTCATGTGGCGTGAGCAACCTGAATCCACAATGCAAATGTTCCCCTTCCTCAAGTGTGTAACCTATATAGAAGCACAATACGTCGATGACTCAATATTGGGGTTAGTCAAAAGGCATTTTGGAATCTAGTACTGAGTCACACGGCGTGCAGCAGGCAAAACACTTGAAAGCTAAGATAAAACAGCAGGTTTATGAGCCAAAGTTCGAGGATTTTTGTACCCAAATACAGACTTATGAGGTGTTACATGTGTAGCACAAAAAACAATAGGTTTGGGAGCAATCTTTTTTATGTTTTTGACTCATAACAGCAGGTTGCATTTTCTTGATATTCAGTTTATCATGTGCAGCAAATGTTGCATGAAAATTATGAGATCCAGCTTGCATTCTTTCCTTTTTCTGTTGTTTAGCTAGTCTATAACAAAAATCTATGACATGACCATCTATACCACAGTAGGTACAATGAAATTTAACTTTGTGTTTATGTCGTGATGAGCAAGCAACATGTTTATTAGAAACCGTATGAGACAACACTCCTACAGAGTTGAAAACCACTTCTTTTTGTCTAGGAGCTATTTGAATCAAATCACCTCCTAATGAATTTACAATTTTAGGTGGATGTGTATTAGCATGAGCATGAGAATCAAAACCTAAACCAGATTTATCATTGCAAGACTTGGACGAATTCAGCATCAAGTTTAGGTTCTTGTTCCCAATACAATTCTCTAGTATCCTATTCATGTCATCAAGTTTCCTAGACAATTTAGGCAATTTACACATGAAGTTTTCCTTTTAGTTTGCAATTGGAACAATATTTAACTTCATGAGCAAGTAAAACATTATTTAAAACAGAAATTTCATACATAGCATCATGTAGTTTCTTATCAAAATCATCACAAGTAGAATAATGCAAATCAATTGTAGAACGGCTAGCATCTTTCAAGTTTTTATCATTAAGTGCAGCAAGCTCCCTGTTCTTTTCAATTTCTAAGTCAAGTTTATTAAGTGTCGAGGTGTGTGCACTTCTCAGAGAGGACAATTGCTCATATATTAAGTCACATGAAGAACAAGAATCATCACTAGGAATCAAAGATTTCAATCAATTAATTTGAGATTCTAGTGACTCAATTTTAACAGCATTATCCCGAAGCCTTTTGTCCTTTTTCTTAACTATAACAACGGCATGAGAAATAGCATCACACATTTCTTCGCAAGTAGGACATACATCTTCATTGTCACTGTTGTTTTCCGCCTCCTCAGAAATTGATCTTGACTTGCCCGCCATGAAGCACAAGTTTACCAAATCACCTTCATCTTCATCACTTCCGATGTCCACATCGCTCGAGCCAAGTTCTTGAAGTGCGGAGATAAAAGCATTCACCAATTGGCATCCTGTAAAACTGTGTGACCTATGTGTGCTCAATACATTGGCTATGTCGATAAAAGTTTAGAATAATTCCAAAACACCTTTTTCAACAAGGTATGACTCTAGGTCCGAGCTCCAGCAAGGTCCAACAATAGGTACGACTTGTTTTGTGTAGCTCCGGCAAGGTCCGATGTAAGGTCCGACTTGCTTGGTCTACTTCTGACTTACTTTGGCTAGGTCTGACTTCTTTGTCTAGGTCCGACTTGTTTTGGTAGCTCCGGCAAGGTCCAACAGACATAGACAAAGCAAGTCAGACCTTACGCAGGACCTTGCTGGAGCTACCCAAAACAAGCCGGACCTATCATCGGACCTTGTAGGAGCTCGGACCTACAGACATAACTTATTAAAAGGGTGTTTTGGCAGTATTCAAAACTTTTATCATTATAGCCAATGTTTTCAGCACACATAGGTTTCTACCACCCTCATTTTCATCCATCATGCATTGCATACATTCTCATACATGTTTAACATTAAGCCATGTAAAAAGAAACAAGATGAAAATGAATCTAGGCTTAATAAACAATTTAAAACTGTAAGGGTGCAGACTTGTTCGGCCACAACCCCAGACCAGTCCGGTTACCCTATTCTTCTCCAGAAAAATTCAGTTTCTTTCAAAGCCCGGACATGTCCGACACAATGTGCGGACTAGTTCGGTTTGATATTTGATGTTTGCCCGGACTTGTCCATTGTCCAATCGGACTAGTCTGTTCCTTGTTTAACTTTAGTTCAGAAAACCTTTTCTTTGCTATCCTGGACTTGTCTGGCTTAATACCCCAGACTTGTCCGGAGCCACAACATACTTGTTAAAAAATGTCTTTGTTCCAAAACGAACTTGTCAGTACCACCCCACCGGACTTGTTCGTTGATGTCTCTATTCAATATCGAACCAGTCCGACCTCTAGCGGACTTGTTCGGTGTGCCTGACTCGGATTCAATTTTTTCCTCCACGAGTTGTTATTGGGTATTTACCTTAATTGGGCCCAAGAACTTCATGCCTAACCTCAGTGGAGCTTTGTGGGACCCTTACACGGCCTCCAACACCCTAAACTCCAAATGCAACAAACCCTACCACCTCCACCTCTATATAAAAAACCGACCATCCCAACTTTTCATATCTTTCCCACCATTGAAGAAACCCTCAACCCTAGTTCGTGAGAGCCGCCATCAAGAGAAGATCCAGCAGAAAGAGGAGGGGGAGAACACGAAGGAGGATCAATCAAGCAAGATCCTCATCGACTTTTCGTTCTTCATCACCATTTCACCCTCAACTCGTCTTCATCAAGCCCTAATCATCAAGATCCAAGTGTTGCAACCAATTTTCGATCTTTGGATTTTTAAACACGAGGTACACCCTCTAGATCCAAGTTTCTACATCAATTCGACCCCAATTCTCATTGATCGAAAAACCCTAGTTCACAAGTTCTGATCAGGGTGGACTAGTCTGGCCCCTAAAACGGGACTTGTCCGGCCTTTGAATTTAAATTGTGCTAAATTAAGTCAAATTTGATCCAAGTCAACTTGAAACATGTTCAAACCTGTTAAACACCATTGTAACCAGTTTGTGAAAATTAATATCAACTCATTAACAAGTTTTACTACATAATTGCATTAATCATGCATGTCATGGCATAATGAAGAATATATAAGCATTTATTGATTGCAATGGTTGTTTTGTATGTCTATTGCACGGAATAGAAGGTGTTGCGCTAGAGGGTGCTGTCGAGGACCTCTAGTACTAGAACTTTGAAGCTTTTGACCCTAACCAAGCTTAGGAGCATGGCAAGTGTCCTTGATCATTTTGATCCTATTTTTAAATGTTTTGTTTGCAAAATTGCATGCTTGTGTCAATTTGACAGGAACCCCACTTATATGTGTTTACTAGACTTGTTGATCATCCTTGTCGACTGGAATACATTGTAGAGTGTCGGGAAGGGTATTTTACCTTTTTGCTTTGCTCTAATTAATTGGGATGGGAAAACAACAGAAATGGTTAATCATGATTTAATTAAACTATGGATGATGTAAATTGATGAATATGGTTAAATGTTAATGTGGGACTTGGGAGATCTAAGCAAGCATGGTTTGTGGATTGGGTTGGTTGATATGGTGGTTTGCTTGCCTTAGATCTAAGGACCGATTCATGCAAGAATAAGCCAGGACAACAGTGCCACCACAAGGCCAAATGTGGGTGTGGCTTAGCCAATTAATTAGGATTATTACCAGCATCGATTCGGATCATTTGGAGGAGCGGGTATGAGAGTCGGTTGGGTTTGCAATAGTGACGGGACTGCCCTGGGATCCAAACGACACAGGAGGGGGCCCTTGGTTGAATGTGCTCAGTTGGAGGCATCACCAACGGTGAAATCTTAGTGGGTCTGAATATGTCGGTAGCCCATTCGTAAAGACTACTTTGTGATCTCTTGTCCATACACCCAAGGAAGTGTAATTGGCATAAGGGAGGAGGATTCTTTAGTCGCCGACGGGTGACAAAATCACGAACTTGTGGGTAAAGTGGTACAACCTCTGCAGAGTTTTAAAAAAACTATCCTGATAGCCGTACTCCCGGATATTAGCATTTGGACAACTTCCATGATTAGAGGGAAACTTGATATTTGGGTTGGTTATGGTATGGTTATGGTTATGGTTTGAGTTGTGATAATTGAATTTGGTTGATGATAATGGTAACAACATAGCATTTGGATGGATAATCATTGTTGGATGTGACACATCACACAATGCAACATATCCTGCTATGTCCCCTTTCATACCATCCCACCAGTAGCATGCTTTCAGATCCTTGTACATCTTAGTACAATGAGAATGGATAGAGTAAAGAGAGTCATGTGCCTCTTTTAATATCATCTGTCGGAGACTCTTGTCATTAGGCACAACAATCTGCTTTCCAAGCCATAGAGTACCTTAGTCATCCTCATCAAATTTGAATTCCCTCTCTTCTTGGGTCCTTTCACTACAGGAATATCGATCAATTACGTCGGCCAAAACCGACGTAATTAAGACCTAAACCTATGTAAGTAACTTAATTATGTCGGTTTTTCCTTAATTACGTCGGCCAATGGCTGATGTAGCGGTTTGGACATAATTAAGGTAACTTACGTCAGCCACCGACGTAAGTTACCTTAATTACGTCTGTTTGTAGCAACCGACGTAAGTCACGTACCGGGATGGGCCGCGGGCTGGGCCGGAGTACTTACGTCGGTTTCTGCAAACCGACGTAAGTTAAGTGCTCTAACTTACGTCGGTTGTTCCAAACCGATGTAAGTTAAGTAGTTTAACTTACGTCGGTATGGTCTGATCGACGTAAGTTAAATTGGGCTAACCGTCCCCTTTGGCTAACTTAGCCGACGTAAGTAAAGTTTTTGATTTTTTTTAAAACGGAAACTGACTACCTCGCTCGATGGCGAGAACACAAAACAGGCAAACATATACACATATACACAGAACATACCACAAAGTTTCAAAATAATATTCAAACATCGAGAAAAACGCAATTTCAGTATCGGGCTACACGCTAGCCCCTCTACTACCTCCGGGATCCTCTCAGCGCGTTGCCGAACCCTGCAGAAGAAACAATACATACAAAAGTTTGTTTTAGAGGACTTCCATATATTTCCAACCATGTACAATACATTCATTCACAATCCTAAAGCATGAAGGTAAAGTATATGAACAGATTGAGATTATGGCAAAAATAAAATACCATTTCACCATGAAAGAATGAATGATTTGCTAGTAGAACAATTTGTGTTCTTATGTCATTTTTCATGATTTTAAAGTTGGAATCTGCCCTAGATGTGAATATGAAACTTATAGTGTCGAAATTGAACTGAACTTTAATTAGAATGCCCAAACTGAAACTAAAACAGTTAGGCAGTGCTTTGAATTGGTTAGATCTGATTGCTAATAGAGGGAGGCCGAGCAGATTGCTAATAAATTGAAACTGAAACTAAAGGGAGGCCGAACTAATATTAAAGAGAGAGTTTATCACCTGCTCCGATGTCTGTTACGGCGGAAGCGTAGGAATCTCGATATCCTGACCGCTGTGTCGGGCAAGAGCCTGCCATTGCAAAATATTAGAAGATATATGTTATTGAAGTGCTGTAAAATTTAATTACGGTACTTAAAATTACTGACCGCCACCGCTGATTGCATCTGCGCCATCATTGCGGCTGTCCTCTGCTGCTCCTCCCTTGCCTCCGCTCTCGTCCTCTCCAGCTCTGCCTGGGTTTGCGTCAGCGTCTCCCTCATGGCCTGGAGCTCCAACTGGGTCTATGAGAGACGACCACTAGTCCCAACGGACGAAGCCTGTGACGATGAAGCGCCTCTCAAAGGTCGCGTCGACCTCGAGTCGACAACTCCATCAAAAATGGCAAACCTGCAAAAGAATGAAAACACTAAGTAGAAGAATAATAATTGAAAAATAAATGAAACACACAAAGAACTCACCATCCGTGGGCCTTCCCGCCTCCGCTTGCGTACACGGCTTGGGTGTCGATCGGCGCGCTTTCCCAATTGTAATCTGCATCGTGTATCTTCCCGACCTCCTGCGCGTACTTTGCCTAAAAAACAAATAAATCTTGTCAGCATGTCAATAACAGTATTAGTTATAATGAAATTGATGAATTTCGACAACTTACCAGTCGATCGGCTGCGACCTGACTACACTGCCCTGGCTAAGAAGGGTCACTTCCCTTGTGACCTCTCTTCCAAACCTAGGACAGTGTTCGCTCATGACCCATCTCTCGCTCTTGTACAGCCGTGTTAGTGAGATAAATAATATATTAGGAACACATAAATAAATTGAAAAGGTACTTACCATGCGTTTAGCCAAATGCAAGTAGCCGTCGCCGCCATAGTTGTGCTTGCCCTCGGACCCCATGCGGCACTGTCTAGCCTTCGTGGACTTATTGATGAAAGCGTCGCTAGCCCAGTACCGACAGAGAGCTAAGTACGCCTCCATGTTACCCTGTAACCAGGAAATACTAACCTGCACATATTTCATTTTTCATCAAAGCAGTTAACATACGTAGATATTGTAAATATTTAACATTATTAAAAACTTACCTCCGCGTACTGCTCCTCTGTCAGGTATGAGTCGGTGTCCTTCCTAAATACACCCCTTTGCTGCTCCTGCTCCCGAGGGTGCCTCTTGTAGTACGCGTTGACGGCCTGAATCCGGGCGTACGACAACGTCGCCGTTGTGAGCTTCCGAGCGTTGTAATGGAACACGCGTCTCGCGTGGTCCTCCATGCTCGGTTCCTCTACTTGGTACCTCAGATTTAAGCAAACAAATATTTAAGTGATATGAATTAACAATTCAAACGAGTTGAAAAAAATGAAACAGATAAACTTACCATAAAATCGTGCCACACGGCTCCTTGAACCGTGCCGTGGACCGGGTGAGAGACATGAGCGTAGTCATCCCACGACAGGGTAGGAAAACCGTCAATCACACCGGGGTAGTGCAACTTCACGATAGCACCCAGGACACTGTTAACCTGCCTGTGGTGCTTCTCAGCCCCCGTGAACGAAAAGTCGTTCCAACACCTACAAAATATATTAAATCATTAAGTAAAGGAAAACAACATCTAATATTTAATATACTATATACAGTATTTACCTGTCTCCAACAGGGCGGATTGTGGTCCGCTGAGTAGTATCCGAAGGAGGAGCCGCAAAGTGGGTCCTCCTCGTCCGTCGCCTCTACTACGATGCTGTCGCGTTCTGTGACCCTGAAGGCTCTGCAGAACCACCAGAGTCTCTAGGAAGGCTAGTGGTAGCTGGCTGCATAGGGAGGCTAGCGCTAGCCGGCTCCGAAGGGAGGCTAGCGCTAGAGGGCTCCTATAGTGGCCCCCTAGCCTCTGAGTCGGGCTCCTTTAGCGTCCCCCTAGCCCCTGACTCTGACTCTGACTCAGAAGCCTCTGAGTCAGACTGCACAAAAGGAAAATATTGACAATAAATAATTAATAACAACTGCAATTTCAAAAATAACCTTATTGTAACTAAAATTTACCTCAGTCCGCTGGAAGCACATGACAGTTGAGGGTGGAGCCTGTGCCAGAAAGAGGGAATTTCAGCTAGAAAGGAACGAGGTCCCTGAGCAAGGGTCTCGTGGCGGCTCAAACCCTCTCACTGGCTTCCCCTTCCCCTTCCCCTTCCCCTTTGACGACATCCTGTTGGAAGGAATAAATGATTAATATGCAAAGATAATATACAAAATTAATGTTAAATTAGTGAATAAAACGTTACATCAAAATTCATCAACATCACGATCATGCACCCTACTCCTTAAACCAGTCCATTGATCTTCTTCTTCCGCATATCGTTTTCGTTTGCGCAAATCAGCAGGTTCGACTATGTCATCGATATCTCCAGTTTCCGATTTTGATTCTGTTTCCGCTTCCGTGCCAGCCTCGATATCTTGAGCGTGTCCAACTAAGTAATTGAGTCCTACACCGGGCTCGACTGAGAAGGAGTCTGGCAACTCTTCCTCTTGGTAGACACAATCAACCTCAGCTTTGTCGTGGTAATCATCATCTCCTAGAGCGTATAACCGCTCACGAGGATTCACCTTATGTACCACCCACCAAGCTTTGAATTTATTGCATGGATAAGGTAGATAGTACGCTTGCTCTACTTTGTGTGCAAGAACTAATGAATCGAATCCTTTCAACTGTTCTTTGTGTTTTACTTCGACCATGCCTAATTCGTTTACTCGAATTCCATGAATGGAATCAAACCATTCGCAGTCAAAGAATACTGCTCGAATTGGCTTGTTTGCGACAAAAGTGAATTCAAGGATTCTTTTAATAATCCTGTAGTACTGTGTTTCATGATCTTGCGAATCGATTGCCCTCATCACAACTCCGGTATTACATGTTGCTGCGAGAGGACGAAGAGATTCAAATTGAGTTGTACGGAATCGAAAGCCGTTGACGTTATATTGACCATAGCTTCTAACATTAACCACTCCATGGGATAGTTGTCGCAAATCTTCATGGATGTTGGCATATTTTTAGCATTGTCCAAGATATGGAGTTATTAGAAAACGTAGGCATTCTTAAGTTATAAGAAAACATTGTTGATATTGATTAGTTATCGAGAAAACATTACATGATCTCGAAACTAGGAGAGAAAATTAGATCTCCTGTTTATTCCTGCCCGTCGAATATGTTCTATTTGCTTGCTCATGGGTTCATGTCTATGTCTCCAATTTTGCTTGTCGAACATACTACACAACAAAGAGAACCTTTTAGAATACATGTGTCAGAAAAGATGGTGAAAAGTATAAGTGTAGGAGAAACACTTACTTGAAATATTCATTCATTTCTTCCATATTAGCGTACATGTAGAAGAATGCAGCACGCCTTTCTTTTTCGCTAACACCGCACTAAGTGTAACTACCAACAATAGTGCCTCTTGTTGCAAAAATGGAGAGATCGCTACAAGGAGGTTTCTCATCTATATTCTACCGCATTACCGAAGTATTAACATTGTTTTCCTCTGCAAAGTAAACACTTGAGAAGTATCCTACTTCCTTAAGAGTAAAAGCTTCGGCGATGCAACCTTCAACCCTTGCCCTGTTACCAACCATTGGTTTCAGATATCTAAGTGATCTTTCAATATGATACATCCACCTATATTGCACGGGACCGCCCACTTTCGCTTCAAATGGAAGATGAATTAAGAGATGTTGCATTGGATTGAAAAATACAGGAGGAATTTTTTTCCATATTACACAAAAGTACCGGAACCTCCTTTCCCAATTTAGTCATCATCTCTGGCATGATTTCTTTAGCACAGAGTTGCTTATAGAAGTGGCTAAGCTCGACTAACACCTTCCACACTGCATCGTCCAAATAGCCTCGAAACATAACAGGCAGAAGTCTTTCCATGATTATGTGATAATCATGACTCTTCAACCCAATGAGCTTTCCCGTTTTCACATTCACGGCTCGTCTTAGACTAGCTGCATAACCATATGGGAATTTCAACCTTTGCAACCATTCGAGAACTTCTTTTTTTTCTTTAGGTCGAAGACGGAAAGGAGCGCGTGGTTTACCACCATTTTCGGAGAGCTCAAGAGTTTGACGGTTACAAAGCTCGGCAAGATCCTTTCGAGCCTTTAAATTGTATTTTGTTTTGCCTGTCATGTCCATGCATGTGCTTATGATACATTCGGCCATGTTACGCTCTTGATGCATAACATCAATGTTGTGCCTTAGAATCAATGACTTCACATACGGTAACTCCCAAAGTCCACATATGTGAGTCCAATTGTGTTTGTCTCCGTAACCTTTGAAATATCCAGGACGACCTTCATCTGGCACCAATTTGTCCAACATATCAGATATTTCTGACCCGTTAAGACGTTTCGGTGGTCCTTTAGTGACATCGGTGTTCTTTCTAAAGACATTCCTTTGTTGTCTAAACAAGTGATTCGGAGGCAGCCAACGTCTATGACAATCAAAGTAAGATATCTTGCCTCCTTGGGTAAGTCGAAAGCAATCGATATCCGAGGCACATATCGGACACGTCAACCGACCATGAGTGCTCCATCCAGAAAACATGCCGTATGCCGGAAAATCATGAACGGACCACAAATAAGCAGCTCGGAGGTTGAATTTCTATTTCTTGTAACAGTCGCACGCTTCGACTCCTGTCCACAACATTTTCAACTCGTCAATCAACGATTTCAACATCACGTTGAGACGTGACCCAGGATGATCTGGCCCAGGTACAATGAGGCTAAAAAACATAAACTCATTCTTCATGCAAAAAGCCGGTGGAAGATTGTACAGAATGACAAAGACGGGCCAACAAGAGTATGGTGCGGTGTTTGTGCTGAACGGCGTAAACAATTCTGTCGCCAACCTGATGCGATCATTTCTCGCTTCACGAGCGAATTCTGGGTCAAACCGGCCCAACACCTTCCATGCCTCACCATCGGACGGGTGCGTCATGACTCCATTGTTCTCACGCTCACCTTCTTTGTGCCATCCCATGTGTGTGGCCATTTTTTTAATGGAATAGCCGCTTCAACCTCGGTGTCACAGGTAAGTAACGAAGTTGCTTACGTACGACTTCCGTCGTCACAATATTACCATCGTTATTAACAACTTCGACAAACCTCGGTTGACCACATTTCAAACATTTATTCTCATTGGCATGCTCTCTCTAGAAAAGCATGCAGTTGTCCGGACACACATCAATCTATTCGTGCTTCATACCGAGACCGGAAAGAATTTTCTTCGAGTTGTACATATCCTTAGGAAGTATGTTGGGTTGTGGAAGGGTATCTCTAAACAAATCGGTGAGCATGTTGTAACAATTGTTAGAAAAGAAGAACTTAGACTTAATTGCCATAAGTCTAGTCACAAAATTGAGGATTGACATTTTAGTGTGTCCATGCAGTGCCTCTTCTGAATCTTTGAGACGTTTGAAGAACTCTTTAACCTCTGCTGTTTGAGGATCTTTTGTAAGCTCTAGTCGTATAGCTTCCAGCATCTCAGCCATCATATCAACCTCTGTGACATCATCATTGTCCGCTTCCACTTCTTGTACAGCTTGAGAAGCTGTCTCGCACTGGGAGTTCCACAACTCATAATGTGACACGTAACCGTTTCGACACAAGTGCATCGTAAGTTCCACTTTCTCCAAAAATGTTCCATTTCCACATTTCGTACATGGGCATCACGCCTTATCGCTATTTGACAATGAAAAACTCGTTCTACATAAGCTTCTGTCTTGGCGTACCACTCATCTGAGTGACCACCAGTTCTGCTCTTCCAGCTAGTATACATCCAATGCGGTCTTCACCCATGTTTGGCTCTGCTGTTTAACGCAAAATAAATTGTTGTTAATGTATTGTTATGTTATGTCACGGCCCTACAACCTAGGCAGATAGAACCTAAACCCACCCAAGATTGACCGAGCGGAGCGTGCTCATGACGAGATGCGTGATTCGGATTCGAACGAAATTTCGGCAGCAAAACCCCGCTGTTCTCCACTGCACACCCAAAAATAATGCAGTAGAGAAAAACAGGGTTACGCCACCGAAATCTCGTCCAAATCCGGACCCGCATCTCGTCACAAGCCACGCCCCCTCGGTCACTCTGAGGCTGTCCAAAAAGGGACAATATCGAACCTGCATGCCTCACATGCCAATGGCTTGTGAGACGTGCCGATCCGAAATGGGTAATACATTGCTATAGGTTACGTTGCTCATTTTCATTTTGAGGTCATTTAAGAGAGAGGAAAGAACTAGAGAAAGAGTGAGAGGAAAGTTGGTCTTAGATGACAATTCCACATCCATTTCCACCGTCCATGCAATCGCGGGTCATTGACGTTCTTAAGGTGGTAAGGCAACTTAAGACGACAGATCCCCCTGCTCCCGCGGCGCTGGCTTTCCCTGCCACCACCGGCTTCCCCGACAGCCGCCGACTTACCCTAGAAAGCAAGGCGACAGGGACGCCTTTTGATGTCAGAGCGCCTTACCACTTTAGCGTCACTTTAGCGACGCTAAAGCGACGCCTTAATAACCATGTTCAACGACAAAATATACTGCGTTTCTCAGTTCATCGCCGGCGCGAGCTTCTTTTGCGTGCCGCCCACCGCCTCGAGCTCCTCCGCCGGCGCGAGCTCCTCTCAGCGCGAACTCCTCCGCATGCTCATGTCGGGTGCCACAGCATCGCCCCGATCTCCTCTGCCCACCCCTACACACAAGCCACCTCCTCCCTCTCTCTCTCTCTCTTGGAGCTACCGGCGATGCTGTGGCACCCGACAGCCGGCCGCCCCCGACGCTGCCCTCCTCATGGTGCAATTAACCACTTAAGAATAAATAGATAAACCACTTGAGCATATTTAAACGCATAAGCAAATTAACACTTAAATAAACCACTTAGGAAAATTAAACAAATTTAAGCAATTTAAGCTTAACTAAACATAATTAAATAAACCACCTAAGCATAATTAAGCAAAAATAAGCAAATTAAGCATAATTAAATAAACCGCTTAAGCTTAATTATGCATAATTAAGCCAATTAAGCATAATAAAATAAACCACTTAAGCATATTTAAACAAATTAACCACTTAACCATAATTAAATAAACAATTAAGCAATTTCAGCAAAATTTAAAAAAAAAATCAAATTCAAATTTGAATCTGATTTCAATTCAAATTGAAATTTGACTTTCAATTGGGTGGGGGGCTCGGGGAGCAGGGTGAGGGTGGGGGGGGGGGGGGGGGGAGGCGCGGAGCAGGGTGAGGGTGGGGGAGGGTCGGGGGAGGGGGGCCGGGGAGGGGAGGGGGAGGGGGGGCTGGGGAGGGGAGGGGAAGGGAAGGGGGGCGGCTCTCGGCCGTGAAGGGGAGGGGGAGGGGATGTGGAGGGGGAGGGGGAGGGGGAGGGAGGGTCAGACAGCTGCCGTCGGCCGGGGAGGGCGGGGCGGCGCTCGAGGAGGGGGCGGGGGTCGGGCTGGCGGTCAGGGAGGGGAGGATGAGAGGGGAGGCGAGGGGAGGAGCATACCTGGCGGCGGCGGCGCGATGGCGGCATCGGACGGTAGTGGCGACGACGGATGGCGAAGCGGCGACAGTGGAGGAGCTCAGCGGCGGCGACAGGTTGGAAAGCAACGCGCGCGGGTAAGAAAGGGAAAAGAGAAGGCACGCGGGGTAGGTTAAAATACTTAACTTATGTTGGCTAAATAGTTAAGTGACGTCGGCCTATTTAGTTACGTCGGCCAGCCTTCCAGTCGACGTAAGTTAATCCTTACTTACGTCGGCATCTTTATTTACGTCGGCTAGTTGTCCAGGACGACGTAAGTTTACATTTATTGCTGTCTGTCTTCTAACTCACGTCGGCCGCTGACGTAAGTTATTTAACTTACGTTGGTTTTTAATGCCCGACGTAAGTTATTTAATTTACGTCGGTCGGCCGACGTAAATAAAGTTGGCCGACATAAGTGATAGCGTTTCCTGTAGTGTTTCCTTGAATTCCTGGATTTCCTTGTCCTTCGTTTGACCTTTTCGAATCTCTTGTTTTGGGGTTGGATTCACTTCCATTGCTTCCATCAAATCTAAGATTCAATCGTTCAAACTCCTTCCATAGCTCGGGTGGCAATTCCCTGACGGTAAGTTTGGGGCTTGCTCCCTTTCGACTCAAGGCATCAGCCACTACGTTGGCCTTCCCTGGGTGATAATTGATTCCCACATCATAATCCTTAATGAGTTCCAACCATCTTCGTTGCCTCAAATTCAGATTCGTTTGAGTGAATATGTACTTGAGACTCTTATGATCCGTATAAATCTCGCATCTGTGACCAAGGACATAATGTCTCCAAATCTTCAACGCATGCACTACGGCTGCAAGTTCGAGATCATGCGTAGAATAATTCTCTTCGTGTTTCTTCAACTGCATGGATGCATATGCTACTAGAAGCCTTCTTGCATTAATGCACAACCATGTCCTTGCCTCGAGGCATCGCAGTACATATCAAAACTCTTGCCAACATCTGGCAATATCAACACGAGTGATGTTGTTAACCTCTTCATTAGCTCCTCAAAACTGTCCTAACAAGCTTGAGTCCACATGAAAGGCTTCTCCTTCATTAACAGTTCAGTCATAGGCTTCGCTATCTTGGAAAAGTCCTTGATGAACCTTTGGTAATATCCAACCATTCAAAGAAAACCCCTTATTTACTTCACATTTTGTGGCGGTTCCCATTTTAGTACATATCTAACCTTTCCTGGGTCAACTGACACTCCTCCGCCAGATATGACATGACCTTGGAATTATGTCTCCCTCAACAAGAATTGGCACTTGTTGAACTTGGCATACAACTTGTGCTCTCGCAATTTCTACAATGTCAGCCTTAGATGCTCTTCGTGCTCCTCTTCACTTTTCGAGTAGATCATGATGTCATCAATGAACACTACCACTAACTTATCCAAATACTTCATGAATACCTTATTCATGAGATACATGAAGTACACATGTGCATTGGTCAATCCAAATGAAATGATCGTATACTCATAAGATCCATACAGTGTCTTGAAAGCTGTTTTGGATATGTCCGACAATCTAATCTTCATTTGCAAATATCATGATAGAAGATCAATCTTAGAGAATATTCTGGCTTCCTTCAACTTGTCAAACAAATCTTCAATGCGGGGCAGGGTGTACTTATTCTTTATCGTCACCTCGTTGAGAGACCGGCAACCTACACACATTATGTGGGATCCATCCTTCTTATCTACGAAAAACACTGGTGCTCCCCAAGGCGAAGATCTTGGGAGTATAAAACCCTTCTCTAACTCCTCTTGAATCTGTTTCTTGAGATCTGCTAATTCCTTAGGAGGCATCCTATATAGCCCCTTTGCTATAGGTGCAATGCTAGGTATTAAATTAATAACGAAATCGATGTCACGATCAGGTGGCATACCTTGCAATTCCTCAGGAAATACATCTGGATACTCATGAAAAACTGGAATCTCCTCCAAGGTCACTCTTTCTGCATGATTTACCAGTGCCCTCTTAGTCGTCGTGTGAACTTCCTTGAATTCTATACTAATTCCCTCTCATTTGTCAATTGCACTATCTGAGTGGACACTAAATTACTCGGTTATGCTTCCTTAGCAAATCCATTCCAAGGATGATGTTCAAGCCTTGTGAATTCAGGACTTTAAAGTTGGCTACGAATTCTACCCACTTATGAAAATACTTACTTCTGGACATACCATATTCGTCCTCATCACTCCTCCAGGAGATTTAACCAATAAAGTAAACTTGAGGTATGATATAGCCATGCTATGCTTTGCGACTTACTTTGATGAGATGAACGAATGTGATGCTCTAGAATCAAATAGTATAGTCGCGGGGTTGGAGTTTGCGAGAAACATACCAATCACAACATCTTCAGCTTGTTGAGCCTCTTCTGCAGATACATGGTTCACATTGCCACAAGCAAAATTCTACGGTCCATGGTTGCGTTGAGCTGCTCCTCCATTGGGTTGTGGATTCTATCTTAGAACATTGTTCATCTGACCCTGACCTGAACTTGGATATTTAATTGCAAAATGTCATATTTGACCACAAGCATAGCAAGTCTTTCCACCAGTGGTGCCAGCAAAGTTAGGATGAGGTTGGTTTTGAGGATAAGCAGACATATTTGGGCGTGGCGCAGGCTGCATAGGTAAGCGAGGTGCTTGCATGGGCGGGCGAGGCTGCATAGGCTGTTGCGGTCGCGATGGGTAAGCAGGGTGGTATGCAGCAGCAGACGGGTTGTAATATGGTGCAGCAGGTGGTGCATAGCGAGGACAGACATTGCTTCCTTGCGGCTGTCCTTGATATGGCATCTTCCTCTTGTGATCTAGCTCCAACTCCTGAATCTTGTTCTGAACCACGATGGATTTGTCAACCAGCTTTTGAAAATTTGCATAGTCAGCATTGAGCAACTGAACTTAAATTTGTTTGTTGAGACCCCTCATGATCAGATATTGCTTCTTGCTATCAGTGTTGATGTCTTCTGGAGCATATTGAGACAGTTGAGTAAATTTTTTGAGGTACTCACTCACGCTCTTCCTTCCTTACCTGAGGTTTTCAAAATCTTGTCTTCTCAGTATCATAACTCCCTCTGGCACATAGTGAGAATGGACCTTTTTCTTGAATTCAGCCCAGGTGATTCTCTCTTGATTTTCATGGGCGTTGCATAGAGATTCCCACCAGTCCGCAGCAGCTCTCATCAACTGGTGTGAGGCAAAAAGAACCTTCTCTTTGTCACTGCAATGGACTATAGCGAGTTTCATCTGTTGATGGTCCTTAAGTGCCATATTTAGACCATCAATTGACCTCATAATGTGCACAAAAGAGAAACACAATGTTGTGGTAGGGTTAAGAACTAACCAATTCCACAAGTGTTGGTGTTTATTTGTATGCAGGTGAATTTAGACCCAAAAATACCAAGACATGCAGGGACTAATCTATAAAATAGGGTTTCAACGAATCAAGTGACACCACATGTCATCACATGAACGAAATGGCCTACAAACAGAAGTATCCGAGGACATCCAATGGTGTAGCACCAATATCAGTCATGGGGATCCACCTGGCAGAGACTTGGAGAAGGCACAACCCCAACGGGGCCAAGACAAGGTCGACAGACACCCCTAGTCGGCCAACTTGTTCTTGCCCCCATAATATGTCAAATTCCACGTGTTGGCTCGTCCCGCTTGAAGAGGACATGGGTGACTGATTTGCAGGCAATTGGTGGCGGAACCGACCCTTCTCACCCGTATAAAAAGAACCCCACACCTCATTCACACACACACCAAAAGTTGAGAACAAAACATCACTCCAAAGGTTAAGAGTAGTCTTAGAGGTTGCCAAGTAGAAGGAGAGTGTGGTGAAGTGTTTGGGAGAAGAGCCTTGGGCTTGTGAAGTCCCTCTTCTACACTTGTACCCCTACAAAGGTGTTATTAAATTCAAGTAAGCCTTTGTGAATTCAATTCAAGTTTGATTCTCAATTCACAGTAGTTTGTGCAAGTAGTTACTCGTGGGTTCATTGCTTTAATTTATTAGAGGCTCTAGTTGTAGCTTTGTGTTCAAAACAACTAGAGTCATGATTTATAACGTAACCATGGTGCTTATCTTAGAAATCATCAGTGAATATCTTGTAGACCCATAGATTGAAGAGGTGGGCAGTAGGTGGTGACAGCCCTTTCTGTCCTCTGTAATCCTCCACATTCGGATATGCCATAGGCTCTTGACGGGAGTCGCCTAGTGTTGCTAGGGGTAAAACAGTGCCCGAAGTAAGCATCTACCACAAATTCCTTTAAATTAGAATCAATACTTTGAATTCCTCTCTCTTCCTTACCCACCAAACAACTTTGTATCCTTGGGTGGATTAGTTTGTCAGATTACACACACGTTCCTTGGATTCGATACCCTTGGAATACTCTCTTAAGGGCAAGTGCTACACGATAGTTTTCGTGCGCTTGTGGATTTTCATTTGTGACGTAAGAAGCATCAACAAGCATTTCTGGCGCCGTTGCCGGGGAACGGTTGCTGTTAATCTTTGAACCATGTTCTTATCTATTTTCTCATCTTATCTTTTTTTTTCTTACCATGACCGCATATATCGAGCAGCCCACCATTCTTTCATATTCTGCCCCAAAGGGTAAGTTCTGTGAGCCACCGCCTTTGGTGGAACCCATTTGTTCTACTAGCTATGAACCTCACCCTGGCTTTATAGCCATGGTTCGGGAGCAATCCTTCTTAGGAACGGATTGTGAAAACCCTTACCACCATCTAAGAGAGTTCGAACAATTGTGTCCATGCCTTCTAATCGACGGTATGACACAAGAGACTCTCAAATGGAAGTTGTTCCCTTTTTCCCTTAAAGAGAAAGCCAAACAATGGTACGACCACAATGTTGACAAGACAAATGGAAATTGGAATGAATTAATAGACATATTTTGTCTTGCTTTCTTTCCAATTGCCTGAATTGTGTCCTTACGGAAGGAAGTACTATGCTTCCAACAGATGGAAAAGAAATCCGTAGGTGCAGCTTGGGATAGATTTTCTCTTTTGAGAAATTCCGTCCTAGATTTGTCTATCTCTGATCCGTTGCTCTTGCAACACTTCTATATGGGATTGAACAAAGAGTTTGCCCTACATCTTGACATTATGGTTGGAGGATCTTTCCTCCATAACACGTCGGAAGAAGGCAATGATCTTCTAGACTGAATTGTAGAAAATTCTTCCTTCATTATGGGTCTTAATGAGCCCCCTCAAGAGGAAGTAGTGTCAAGATCCGAGGATGAATCCATGGACAAGGAATGACCTATCTCTTGATTATCGCACACCTTGTCGGAGGAATCCTCTCCCGAACCTGAAACTACGAAGGAAGAAGAAATTCAACCTTCAGAGTTTCCAATCTACATCAAGGAAGAGATATTTGAAGATTTTGAAAATACCTCGAAGTACTGTTGCCATAGGAAACCATCGTTGCCTTTTAACTCCACCTGACCCACCTGATGGAGTGTTCGTCCAACAGATGATCAATGAGTTGAAATCTATATTAAGCAGGGAATGGACTGCAGAAGTTGAGCTATCATCTGAAATCCTTTGGATGACCTCACCTTTGGCAACTATTCTACGTTATATTAGAGGGACACCAATGAAGGTCCTATACAACCCCACTATTGGAGCAAATCTCATTTTCGATTCTTGTGCTCTCGACATTCTTGGCAATGTGCCATTGGCACCAACATGTAAATCCTTCTGAGACTCTTTTGGAAACATCCTTGAAGTATGCAGGGTTTTGCAATAGGTGTCTGTAAGACATGATGATATTAAGGCTTATATTAAGGCAATCCTAGATTTCCATGTGTTCGAAATCCAGGATTTTGACATTATGATTGGGACTCCCATTGAGAAATTTCTCATGCAAATTCCTTTGGAAGGAAACCTCAATCTCATCCTTGGAGGGAGAAAGTTCTCTATTCCTATCCTGCGTTCCAAAAACACATCCGCGGAATCTCCCATCCAAGATGAACCATTAGAGGAAGTTAGAACTCTTAAATTCTTAGCCCGTCCTGAAAAAGAAGGAGAAGAAGATTTCATCCAAGAGGAGGATGAATTTTAGGAGGCAATTTAATTGCCAAAAGAAGAGTTCTTCCGAGAACCTCCTATTAAGTTAAAAATTCTACCTCCAGGCCTACGTTATGCCTTTCTAAATGGCGATTTGGAAGCCCCTGTCATCATAAGCGACAAGCTTTCGGAGGATGAGACACTCAAACTCATTGCCATGTTAGAAAAGCAGAAGTGTTTTTGCCTATTCCTTAGAGGATCCCAAGGGGATTAGCCCTGCACTATGCACCCATCGCATTCCCATTGACCTCGGGAGTGTCCCCTCAAGGGAACCTCAAAGGCGATTAAATAATGCGATGCGGGAAGTTGTCAAGAAGGAAGTCTTGAAGCTTCTGCATGCCGGGATTATCTACCTTGTTCCTCATAGTGAATGGGTAAGCCCAGTTCAAGTAGTGCCCAAGAAGGGAGGTATGACGGTCGTTCAAAATGAGAAGAATGAATTGATTCCTCAACGAACCGTCACGGGATGGAGGATGTGCATTGATTACTGAGAACTTAACAAGGCTACAAGGAAAGATTATTTTCCACTACCCTTCGTCGATTAGATGTTAGAGCGGTTGGCAAAACATTCCTACTTTTGTTTTATTGATGGGTATTAAGGTTATCATCAAATCCCAATCTACCTCGACGATCAAAGTAAGACCACATTCATGTGTCCCTATGGGACATATGCCTACAGGCGTATTTTTTTGGACTGTGCAATGCTCCTGCCTCTTTCCAAAGATGCATGATGTCTATCTTTATCGACATGATTGAGGAGATCATGGAAGTTTTCATGGACGATTTCTCCGTCTATGGGAAAACTTTTGATCATTGTCTGGAAAATTTAGACAAGGTCCTACAAAGATGCCAAGAGAAGGACCTAGTACTTAATTGGGAAAAGTGTCATTTCATGGTTCGTGAAGGCATCGTCCTTGGTCACTTAGTGTCTGAAAGAGGGATATATGTGGACAAAGCAAAGATTGAAGTCATTGAAAAACTTCCACCTCCTATCAATGTTAAGGGAATCCGCAGCTTTTTAGGTCATGCGGGGTTCCATCGACGATTCTTCAAAGACTTCTCAAAAGTCGCTAGACCCCTCACTAACCTACTAGCTAAGGAAGCTCCCTTTGATTTCGATGATGAATGCCTTAAATCATTTGAAACACTCAAAAAGGCACTCATCTCAGCTCCAATCATTCATCCTCCCGATTGGGCGCTGCCATTCAAAATCATTATGATGCTAGTGATTTTGATGTTGTTGTGGTCTTAGGCCAAACCAAATATGAAAAGGATCATAATAGCCTATGCTAGCAAAACACTAACATGAGCTCAACTCAATTATGCCACAACTGAAAAAGAGCTCTTGGCTGTAGTTTTTGCTATCGATAAGTTTATGTCCTATTTGGTTGGAGCCAAGGTCATAGTATACACAAACCATGCTGCCTTGAAATACTTGCTGACCAAAAAGGATGCTATACCAAGGCTAATCTGTTGGATTTTTCTACTCCAAGAGTTTGACATAGAAATCAACGATAAGAAGGGAGTAGAGAATTTCGTAGCAGATCATCTCTCACGTATGGAAGCCACCTAAACCATGGACATCCCTATCAATGACTTCTTACGAGATGATATGCTTTTTAAGGTGACTGACTCTCACCCTTGGTATGTGGATATCCTGAAATTCATGGTCACAGGATATGTACCACCAACGGAAAACAAAAAGAAACACATCTATTAGAGTCGAAGACACCTTTCGGATTACCCATACCTCTATCTCATTTGTGCTGATGGCCTTCTTAGAAGGTGCGTCCCTTCAATCGAAGGCACCAAGATTATTGAGAAATGCCATGCTAGCCCCTATGGTGGCCATTACGGTGTTTACCGTACCCAGGCAAAGATTTGGCAATGTGGATTCTATTGGCCTTCTATGTATGAAGATACAAAAGAAGTCATTCGCAGATGTTGGAAATGCCAAAAGCATGGAGGAATCTTAGCTCGCAATGCGATGCCCCTAACATATAATCTCCAAGTGGAATTATTTGATGTGTGGGGTATTGATTTCATGGGACCTTTCCCTAGGTCATATTATTGCGAGTATATCCAGGTGGCTATAGATTATTTGTCAAAATGGCTCGAAGCTTCGTTATGCAAAAATGCTGATTCCAAGCAAGCTAGGAAATCCATGAGATCATTTTTCCGTGCTTTGGCACTCCCCGTATGGTCATAAGTTACGGAGGGTCTCCTTTCATAGATAAGACGTTCCAGAGGTTTTTGAGGGATCTTGGTGTCCAGCATAATATTGCTACCCCATACCACCCACAAACAAATGGTCAAGCAGAAACATATAATAAGCAAATTAAGAATATTCTGCAAAAGACTGTCTTGGACATGGGAACGGGATGGAAGCATAAGCTACCTGATGCATTGTGTGCATACCGTACTGCCTACAAAACTCCCATCAGCATGTCTCCTTTCCAACTTGTCTATGGGAAGACTTTTCATCTTCTTGTAGAGTTGTAACATAGAACCCATTGGGCCATCATGCGGTGGAACATAGACTTTCACAGAGTAGAGAAGCACTGATTGAAGCAACTCTTCGAGTTAGGCCTAAAGAGTTCAAACCGGGAGACAAAGTCCTACTCTTCAATTCTAGGGTTAAACTCTTTGGACATGGGAAGCTCAAAAGTAAATCGGAAGGACCCTTCACCGTAGTAGAAACCTCATCCCATTGAGCCATCACACTGCAAGGTTGTTATGATCATCTATTTAAATTGAATGGACACCGACTCAAATTATTTCTCGAATCCCATAAGGATGAGATAGAAAAAAATTGACTTGATAAATCTTATTGATTTTTACGCCTTTTTTTAAATAATGTCTAAATTCTCCGTGTCCATTTAATGAGCCCATCCAATTATTCATCTATGGGGTCCATTAAGCCAAACTACGAATACTTGGACCAAATGGAGCTAGAAAGGGGTCTGCAGAACCCTAGGGTCGGCCGATGTCCCCCTTGCTCCGTCAACCTTCTATTTTCCACTGTGGACTCTCCCGACGTATCTCAACAAGACTCTCGGTGCTATCGTACTTTCCCCGCTTATTTATTGATGGGAACAGAGAAGGAAACCTTGCACCATATAGAAAAATCCATGTCCTATTCCAAGTCATGGCCAACAAGAAGATTGTGCCTCATCCCCACTCTACCTCAACCTTCAACCTGAGCGGAGACATCACACTAGCCAATGACAAGTCCCCCCGTCGCTTTGGAGTCCATCATGGCATTGGATTCCATGCCCCTAGCTATGATCTCACCATCTATGAAGACTCCGTGTGGGCGTAGCACCACACCTCATGATGCTGAACAGTCGCTCTCCCCTCGGAGGACGCCTGTTGATAATTCCTACGCACTACTAACAATTCATCCCTAGCAGTGGTGCCAGGAATGCTTATTGGTAGGTTTTGATTCTTAAATGAACATCCCCAAGCGCACAGAAACTATCGATGTAGCATTTCCCCTTTAAAGAGTATTCCTAGAGGGTGTCATTTATATTGTCCCAAAGAAAGGCTAGATGGAAGTAAAACAATCATCAAGTGGAAAGGCTTAGGTTGGTATAGGTAGGGCTCTAGCAAGGATGGGTAAAATGATAAGTTGAGATAGTGTGACACATACAAGAGCATTATATACTAAGGGGAATAAATGAGGTAATAGAGGAACTAGGCTAAGGGTTAGGTAGAGACTCCTCCTATGCTTCTAATGTACATATACATAGCCTAGGTTAGTTATTGATTATCATTTTTATTATGAATTCTCATGCTAAGTTGATTAAAACATCGAGCATGGGTTTACCCATAGCAACACTAGGCGACTCCCGCCAAGAGCATGTGGCGTAGCCAAACATGGAGGGTTACAAAGGACATATAGGGTTGTCATCACCTGCTGCCTACCTCTTCTATCTGTGGGTCTACGAGATATTCGACGCTACTCTATATAATAGCACCATGCTAGCATATTAAGTAATTAACTTAAGAGCCTAGGCACAAGCCATCCTAAGGCAATGAACTAAAGCATCGTTGAACCAATGTTAATTCATAGCATAAGTGATTTATGTTAACATAACCATATCATATCTAACTAGACTATAGCGGAGGTTTATAGTGTTAAGGATAATGTAATGAACATGGTATAGCACAATCATAAATACTACTCCTACCATATACATGGAATCCACAATCAATCAAGAAGCGCTTCATCCAAGTATATGAACATATGAAGACTAAAGATAACATCTTTATTATGAGTAATGTCACAAATACAAATAGGAATATGGAAGGCATACCTTTCCCAATTGGGAAGAGACTCCTTCTACTCCTCTCCTACTTAGACTATGGACTAGAGACTCTCCTCTCTACAGCCCTTACTCCTCTAAACCTATGGAGAGTAGTGGATACAATAGATGAATATTCAAGTGGCGTGTGTTGAAGTGAGGTGTCCTATTTATAGCTTGGAGAAGGGTCGGTTCTCACCACCAAAAGTGAGCAAATCAGTCACCCATGACCACATCAAGCCGGGAGAAGCCACCACATGGAGTTTGACCGAGAAAGGTGCCAGGAACTAGTGGACCTACTAGGGGGGTCGGCCGACCCAGTCCTGGCCTTTTTTGCGGAGTGCTTTCTCCAAGTGACTGACGGGTGGGTCCCATCGACTGATCTTTCTGCTACACCATTGGATGGCCTCCGATACTTCTGTTTGTGGGCCATTTGATCCATGTGGTGCTACGTGGTGTCGCCTAATTGGTTGGAATGATATTTTATAGGATCCACCCCATGTTTCACTTCATTTCTGCATAGAATCCCCGCATGCACTCTTTTCTCCAAGGACAAGTGGAAAAAGTTTAAATAGAAAGGTGATGTGTGCAAGAAATGAAAATTCCTTCACATAATTGAGTTATATTAACGAGTGAAATTGGTGTATAACAGCCGTCAACAAACTCCCCCAAGCTTATCTTTTCCTCGTCTCGAGCAAAGTCAAGACTTTAGATTGATGATCAAGAGTTGCTACTATGTTCTACTTTTCAAAAGTATCATGTGAACAACAAAATACTCTACATAGTATTGCAAAAATTGGCACGGTACTTCACCCATCTTAGCTTATCATGGGGCTTATGCCATCTCCTATTCATGGGTGGTTGAATGATAGAATAGCAAATTGAGCACACATACCCAAGAAATCATGTTCCACTTAAATTCCGAAGAGTTCAATTTAGATTTTAAGTATCTCAATTTGATTCTCTCAGTCTCTCCTTTGTGTGTACTGGAAATATGTCCTCACCAATGCATTGTGCCTAAATTCATCCTACCTCTATATAAGGCTTGTATGTGGAGCTTGGTAGGGAATATAGTAGGCATATTTGCAACACATAATATTGCCAAGTCAAAAGAGCAAGCCTTAGGAGAAACCAATTCAAAACAATTTGATTCAAGATTTGTGCATGTGTGATGGAATGGAGTGGATGTGTATCTTGAGATGACTCCTTTTTTTGAATGAACTCTCTTATTTTGCAGGGATTAAACATGGCTACTTTTTTTCTCATGCTTATGATTCTAGCATGCATTTTCTTTTTCTTGCAGCCATGTATTCTACTCCCTTTTTATGCAATGAATTTCGGAGAGAGTACTAAGCATGAATGATATGGAGTTTTTCTTTTTATTGTGGAATGGTGGTATGATGGAAATTTGCTTACTTCTAGTGTAGAAGTATAGCATGTGCAATTGAATTCTTGAATTCAAAAGTATCAAAGAAATCTCACATAGGTCTATACTAGTTTGACAAAGCTCAATGTGAAAGTAAATAGCATATGCATAAGGTCTGTCAATGTAATGTATCATATGGCTTTGGCGGGTATTTCCAATCAAATGAGGATAACTTAAATCTTTTTAGAAATTCTCCAGAAATCTAAGTTTCACTATTAAACTAGGAATAGCAGCCCTATCACTATATCATATCCCACAACAACTTAGAATGGATTAAGCTTTTGCTAGCCACAGTTTCCAAATCAAGGCAAAAGCAATTTTGGCCAATGAGAGCAATATGTTGGAGAGTAGTAAGTTGTAAACTAGGGACTTAGGAAAAAATAAAATAGAGCAATTATTCATCATTTCATCTATGTGAATTCCAAGTCATTCTTACCGCATGTCTTTTATTTTATTTGGAAATTAAACCTGTCCTATATTTTTTTTATATGCAAGGTGGATGATGGGTAAGTGGAAAATAAATATGCAAGGGGTTGATACAATTTACCTCAAGTAGTGGGTCCTCCCCCAAGCTTGTTCTTCACTCACCTCTGTGTCGAGGGTTGAACCCTCGATGACGGAAGTATGCCGCGAGATCAGCTTGTTGTTGTTGTAGCATGGAGTTGAGGTTGATGAATTGAGCGTCCATGTGTTGTTGCCAGTCTTGGATACCTTGGACATGCCCTTTGAGAGTGTTGTAGATGTCACCCGTCCTCACTTCAAGCTCCTCCGTACGTCTAGAGAGGTCCGTCATTCCTTGGCTATAGTCATGATGACTCCTAGTCGAAGTGGAATGACATATTCTCATAGATGTTGGAGGAAAGCTACTAGAGCTTGAAGTGGATAGGGGTGTCTCTGATGTAGCACCTGGCCATCCATGCCAAGACGGACCTTCGGTCTCATCCGAAGGAGGTTGAGTCCATCTGGGTGCATCACCCGTTTGGTTCTCTTCCTCTTCGTGCTCATGGACCGTGGTTGTCTGGGGCATGGCAACTCTCCTTGTGCGGCTTCTAGTTACCCTGCCAGAAACATTACTTCTTCCGACTTCCTCGATGGGAAGTAGGTCAATGGTTAGCCTCCGACATTTGTACAAATGATAATCCTGGTTAGGTAACCGAATTTCATTGACAAAGCTGGGATAAGAAAATATCAAGGAGCCATCTTGATCAAGCTTAAGAGTATGTCCTTGCACTAAATATTCTTCATCAATTAATTCTCTTTTATTTTCAATGTATTCAAATGAAGAATATTCAAGTGCTCCTACCCTAGTAGCAATACAGGTAATCAAAGAAGTGCATTCAATTGGCCCTACCCTTGGAATGTAATCTAACCATTGTGTCATCATGGCAAATAAAACTTTCAGCTCATCATCACGCACTATCCTTACATCTCCTCTCGCGAACATAGTCATAACCACCCATCTATGCATGAAGTGTAAAGTCGGCTTGTGCAAGTGGATATTCCTAGGTGCACTACATCTGACCTCACCAGTTAAATCTTGCCAAAAACTTTGTTTGTTAAACTTAGGCAAACTGTCTAATTCTAGCAGACAACATTTATGGAAGCCTAGGATTTCACATAATTCTTTCCATATGATGTTGTATTGTTTTTGAAATAATCAAAAAATAATACCATCAAATCCTATATTGCGTGTGCAAAGGAATTGTATGTAGAGAAGGCATGAACCTTTCTCCTCTATGTGAGCAAAATTTTCCCATCCTAGTGCACGCAAAATGGAAAAGAATTCATAATCCATACCTATTTTGGAGATCAAATCCAGATCATAAGCTTTCGTATGAGAAAACTCACGATCTTGGAGGAGCTTGCGTGCTTGATCTTCAACTTCAATTTGGATGTCGAGGTCATCATCGTGAAGAAGTTGGTGAGGGTTGCTCCTCTTACCCATGGGGGTGTCCTCTCCTACACTCCTCCTCCATGAACTTGGTGTAGCAATGGAAGAGGGGCATGCACTTGAGTCTCCGCCATGGCTTGAACTTGCAGCCTCCTTCCTCTTTCCAAACAACCTTTTCATTCCTTTCATGGCCACAACAAGCACAAGGCAAAAACTCGAAACAGGTTATGTTAGTGAAAACAAAACCCCTGTGAATTTTCCATTGAAGAACATGAGGGCAAATTGCAAATGTAATCAAAAGCAAAAATTTTTGGGTTGGATTTTGAGAAAGAGTGATTCAATGAAGAGCAAGAAAACAATTTTAGCAAGAGTGACCTTGGGGATTTACGAAATGAGGTGAAGTGTGATGAGAAGAGCTCCTCACGGCCACAATTTTTAGTGTGCAATCCCCAACGGTTACTAGGACACCCAATGTAGCCGTTGGAGGAGAGGGAGCCAAATTAGCTCTTTTCCCATGCCGGCCGAACAGGGGGGGTCGACCGTCGTGACAAGTGGGCCCCCTTGTTCTCCCTTTTGGCAGGTGGCTCCCAACGGCTATGGAATCAACACGTTGGTGAAATACCACTTTTGCAGCTCAGAAAAATTATTTTTCAAATAAAATTCCTTTTTCAAAAACCAACAATTTTCATTTTTGAAAAACAAAGAAATAAAAATGATTGAGAATATAGGATTCTCAACTTGCTAAGAAAATAAAATATACATGGGGAGAATCAAACTAAATGGGGAAAAATGAAATGAAGAGAAAAGAAAAACAAAGAAACGGGTAACTACCAATTTAACCTATTGGCTAGGTCTCACCACCCGCCCGATGATATGGACATTCCTCCTTCTCAATTCTTGACATTCGGGCCCGAAGGCATGCGCTCGAATGGCTTGCCTTGCTTCTTCCGCCATTCCTTCTTTGGCAGCTTGGTGGACATGGGCCTTTGAGGAGGCTCGGACTTCTCTGTCTTCCTGGGGTGTCGGCGTGGATGATGAAACGGGTTTTCCACATAAATCAAATTCCTCATGATTGCAATGACCTGGTCCACCTTTGGGGTTGTGATTTCGACCTCTTGAATGTGCTTAACATTTGGCCCATAATTGATACGGATCATGGAGCATTGCTCCAACTTTCGGCAAAAGTTAAACTTCTCCACGTTGCCATTGATACAAAAGTGGATTTCTTCAGCTCTCACATCTATGTGTGCCTTCGCGGTGCTTAGGAATGGGTGCCCAAGAATGAGTGGCATATCCTTCTCGACCTCCATGTCGAGCACCACGAAATCACGGGTATGAAGCAGTTCTGGATTTTCACCGGGACATCTTTGGAAATACCCGTTGGATAACGGACTGAAGAATCAGCCAGTTGGAGCTGCATTGGTATTGGAGTAAGCTCCGTGAAGTTCAGCTGGTCGAAAACCACCTTGGGCATCACACTCACACTTGCTCCAAGGTCACAAAGGGCCTTGTCAAATTGGTGTGCCTCAATTGAGCATGAGATTGTAGGACATCCAGGGTCTTTCAGCCAGTTGCCTCCTTGTAGAGAAATCATGTTGGCACTTTCCACGGGAGGATCGGGTTGTCCTGGCATCTTGCCATTCTCTATTGGAGAAATAGCAGCTGCCAGTTGAGCCAATTGAGTCTCCAACATCTTGTTGAAACTCAATTGATTCATCAAGGCTGAGGATAGTCCTTCAATCTTAGCATTGATGCTTTCTAAGGTCTTTTCATTGGCCAATTGCTTCATGGATAGAGCATCATTGATCTTCAGCTAGCTAATGGCAAGTTCTCTCAAGTTGGGTTGATTTCCATTGTTGCCAGTTTTGTTGTACCCTACTTGAAAGAATGGGTGTGGTTGGCCCACCCTTGACCTCCTGGACGATAGCCATTATTGTTTCCATTGTTGGCTAGGTATAGGGCATCCTCACGGGTTTCTGGGCAGTCATTGACCAAATGGCTCATGTTGCCATAGACTTCACAAGTGATGTGAGAGTATAAGGCATAAGCATTGCCGCATACTTCACCATTGCCTTGCCCATCAATTTTCTTCATAAGGAGGTCCAATTTAGTAGCGATCATGTCCACCTCCTTCAAGATGTGCATGCGCGCGCTGGCAGTTATGGAGATGCTCGTCGCTCCAACTTATGTTTGACACCATTTTCTCAATCAAATCTTTGGCTTTGGGCACCGTCAATGAGAAGAAGGCACCTCCTGCAGCAGCATCAACATGATCACGGGCGGAAGGGAACAACCCATTGTAGAAGTTTTGGATAATTAGCCAATCATCCATCCCATGGTGGGGACAGGCTAGGATATACTCCTGCAGCCTCTCCCAGGCCTAGGGAATGGATTCCTTGGCATCTTGCTGGAAGCTGGAAATTCTTCCATGTAGGGCATTGGTCTTGCCCAAGGGGAAAAACTTGGCAAGGAATGCCATAGAACATTTCTCCCAGGTGTTTATAGCATTTTTATTCGTGTATAACCACTGTTTCGCTCTCCTAATAAGGGAGAACAGGAACAGTCGAAGACGGACAACATCTGGAGATACGTCCTCTATCTTAAATCTGCTACAGATCTCAAGGAACTGTTGCAGGTGAGCACTTGCATCCTCGTTAGCCTTCCCATAAAATTGGTTGGCTTGCACCATAGTGATCAGGCCAGTCTTGGTTTCGAAGTTTACGTCTCTTGTGTTAACAGTGGGCCTAACATGCACATTGTTAACAGAGGGAGCAAAAAATTCACAAAGGGTCTTCTGGGCCATTAGTGTTTCAGTTGTTGGTGCGGTTGTGCTGGCTTGCTTTGCTGCTCGAAGCTTCTGAGGGGTTACGGCATGAGTTCGATCTCTCATAAGGGATTTGGGATCTTCAACAAAGTTTTCCGGCAAGCGGAAACCACACATACACTACCTATTTTCACATAAAATGCAAAAAACAAAGAGGGGTCATCCTACTAAAACCTACCAGGGTCCTATCCTATTCACTCAATCATGCAATACTTCAGCTGCCTTCCCCGACAATGGCGCTAGAAATGCTTGTTGATAATTCATGCGCACTACTAACAATTCATCCCTAGGAGTGGTGCTAGAAATTCTTGTTGGTAGGTTTTGATTCTTAAATGAATGTCCGCAAGCGCACAGAAACTATCGATGTAGAATTTCCCCTTTAAAGAATATTCCCAAAGGGTGTCATGTATATTTTCCCAAAGGAAGGCTGGATGGAAGTAAAACAATCATCAAGTGGAAAGGCTTAGGTTGGTCAAGGTAGGGTTCTAGCAAGGATGAGTTAAATGATAAGTTGAGGTAGTGTGACACACACAAGAGCATTCTACCCTAAGGGGAATAAATGAGGTAATAGAGGAACTAGGCTAAGGGCTAGGTAGAGACTCCTCCTATGCTTCTAATATACATATACATAGCCTAAGCTAGTTACTAATGATCATGTTAATTATGAATTCTCATGCTAAGTGGATTAACACACCGAGCACGGGTTTACGCATTGCAACACTAGGCGACTCCCACCAAGAGCCTATGGCATAGCCAAATGTGGAGGGGTGCAAAGGACAGGTAGGGTTGTCACCACCTACTGCCTACCTCTTCAGTCCGTGGGTCTATGAGAAATTCAACGCTACTCTCTATCCTAGCACCATGCTAGTATATTCAGTAATTACCTTAAGAGCCTAGGCACAAGCCATCCTAAAGCAATGAACTAAATCATCGTTGAACCAATGTTAATTCATAGCATAAGTTATTCATGTTTACATAACCATATCTTATCTAACTAGACTATAGTGGAGGTTTATAATGTTTATGATAATGTAATGAACATGGTATAGCACAATCATAAATACTACTCCTACCACATACATGGAATCCACAATCAAACAAGAAACGCTTCGTCCAAGTATATGAACATATGAAGACTAAAGATAACATCTTTATTACGAGTAATGTCACAAATACAAATATGAATATGGAAGGCATAGCTTTCCCAATTGGGAAGAGACTCCTTCTACTCCTCTCCTACTTGGACTATGGACGAGAGACTCTCCTCTCTAGGGCCTATAATCCTCTAAACCTATGGAGAGTAGTGGATACAATGGATGAATACTCAAGTGGTGTGTGTTGAAGTGAGGGGCGAGGGATCCTATTTATAGCTTGAAGAAGGGTCGTTTCCTGCCACCAAAAGGGCGCGAATCAGTCACCCATGACCACTTCAAGTCGAGAGAAACCACGACACGAAGTTTGACCGAGAAAGGCGCTAGGAACTAGTCAGTAGACTAGTTGGGTCGACCGACCTGGTCCTGACCCCTTTTGAGGTGTGCTTTCTCCAGGTGACTGACGGGTGGGTCCCATCGACTGATCTTGGTGCTACACCGTTGGATGGCCTCGGATACTTCTGTTTGTGGGCCATTTGATCCATGTGGTGCTACATGGCGTCGCCTGTTTGGCTGGAATGATATTTTATAGGATCCACCCTCTTTTGTTACTTCATTTCTACATAAAATCTCTGCATGCACTACTTTATCCAAGGACAAGTGGAAATAGGTTAAATAGATATGTGATGTGCTGAAGAAATGACATTTTCTTCACATAATTGAGTTATTTGACGGGTGAAATTGGTGTACAATGGCCGTCTGTGAGACCTATGTGTGCTGAATACATTGGCTATGGCGATAAAAGTTTTGAATATCACCAAAACACTTTTTTCATCAAGGTTCAGCTCTAGGTTCGGGTTCTTGGTAGGTCCGACAATAGGTCCAACTTGTTTTGGGTAGCTCCGGCAAGGTCCAACGTAAGGTCCGACTTGCTGTAGCTAGGTCTGACTAGCTTTGGTAAGCTATGGTGCTAGGTCCTAATAGATTTTGTAAGCTCCGATTCAAGGTCCGGTTAGCTTTGGCATGGTTCGGAACTTGATCGCAGTGGTTTTGCTTTTAACTTGCAATGTTTCAAACTTGCTTTTTAGATTATGGAAAGTTTGCTTACTATTCTTTTACTAAGTTTTTGGTGTGTTTTTGTCGTTATGACTGATATCATTTTGCTATGGTTTGCAACATGCTTATGTGAGGTGCTCACGTAAGGTGATGTGGTTTCTGAACTAACATGAGTCAAGTCGAATACTTGTGCTCGAAGGTATTGATTGTTTGTTCATGTGCATGTTTTGCTTGAGTTCAAGACATGGATGGTGACAGGATGCATTGAACTAGTCTTAAGGAGAAGATGAGGTTCAACAACCAAGTTTGGGAGGAATGGTGGTTGAGTTGATCGGGAGGTTGCGCAACATGTTTGAATCATGAACAATGCATATGTAAGTATCGTGGACATCATTGGAACATGTTTGCACGTGCGCAAGGAGTGCATGGACGTGGATACATGGTTCCGAGGCATGATGTAGAGATGTGGATGTAAAGAATTGGTCGGAAAGGTCCAACTGACTAGGTTTTGGACTCGGGCTGCAGCTGAGTCGTGTTTGACTCAAATATGAAAAGTTTTGAATTGGTTATGATAGGATTTCAAGTGAGTCACGAATTTAAGTTGTTTTAGGAATGTAGGACACGTTCCTAAGGTGTTTGGAAGTCTTAAGATTGTTTCTATCTGCGTATAGAAGAGTCTTGAGCAAGTATGGAAAGTTTCGATTCGTAAATTGAGTAGGATTAGAGTCCTAGTTATGTTTGGGTTGGCCTAAGGGCTGGTTATATAAGCAAGGGAGGCCAGAGCTCGTGGTGCACGACTTTGGGACTGTTCCTTGTGTGTTTTGATCAACAATATTCGTAGTTTGAAGGAACTTTTGTGCTTTGTTCGTCTAACTTGTTTTCGTCAAGTCTTTCTCGTCGAGTTTCTGCACATCACTACCTTTCTTCGGTGGTTTTATCATAACTCGAGTTTTACAGATCCGATTGATATGATTTTTTTGGGTTGTCTTAACAACTTGATTTTCTATCATTAGTAAAAATTTCACAGTCATTGGATTTGTGTTTTATGATCTACACGAGTTTCTTTGCAGTGTTCCAAAACTGTTTTTCTCGGGTAGGACAGATAGACCATTGTTCTATCTTTTGATTGTAACCTGAGTTCCTGTCGACGGATTTTCATAATTCTTGTTGTGACGTCTTCGTGACTTGATTCTATTATACCAGTTTTGTAGTTGAACACGTTTAGATTAGTCGCATATACGGTTTCTTTAACAGATCTATTTTCTGCCGATGGGTGTTTTTGTTGCTTCCGCTGAAAAGTTTTAATCTACCATTCACCCCCCTCTGGTAGCTTTACATGTGCTCTTCGATCCTACAATTGGTATCAGAGCCACGGTGCTCTAATCTTTGTGATTCACACGTGTTTTTACTAATCCTCATGGAGAAATACTTTGCAAAACCTTGTGTGATTGTTGGTATTGATTTTCAGGTTTCAAAGGCACGCATGGAAGCTTTTATCCAGGCGCAAGGCTTCGTGATATGGGAAAACGTGTACAAGACTTACGACATGCCGCTGAATGATCATGTCACGGCTACAAACTTAAGAGATGTTGACAACAACAACAAAGCCCGGAACTTGATCATACAGGGACTAACTCAAAGCGACTTCAACCGTGTTGCACACCTCTGATCGACGTACGATGTCTAGAGAGCACTTTGTGACTACCAGGAAGGATCCAACACAATCAAGGAGGTAAGACAAGATATGTTCAAAAAGGAATACATGGGTTTCGAGATGCAACTCGGTGAGTCTATCGACGATCTCTTTGCTCGCTTTAACAAAATTCTCAACAACTTGCGTACTGTCAACGTTAACTTTTCAGATGCTGAGAATGCTAGGCAATTACTATGTGCATTAGACATGTCAATAGGGGAGATGAAAGTTACATCCATCCGTGAATCTACTTTTATGAGTACACTTACTTTAGATATGCTATATTCCAAGTTAAAAGTCATGAAATCGACATAATATCACGTAAGAACCCCAACAAGTCTATTGTTTTTGTTTCTCAACGTGACATGCCTAACTCCGATCAATCTTCATCTTGTGGTACACTTGCTTTGTTGTCTTCTCTAACCCTTGAACAAATTGAGGAGTTCCCAAAGGAGGAGCTAGCACTTCTCTCTACTAGGTTCTCAAAAGCATTGCAAAATATGAGAACTAGAAGGAGAGGAAGCTCTGAACCTCAATGATGTTTGAATGTGGTAAGATAGGACACTTTCGTATAGATTTCCCTAACCTTTCAGGTCCTTCTACTTGTGATGAAAGCAGAATAAAGTCAAGTCCTCTTCTGTCAACATCAACAAGAAAAAGAAGGGTTTTACAAGACGCAAACTGATAAACAGTTTCATCACCGCACTTCAAGAACACGGCTCGAGTGATGTAGACATTGGAAGTGACGAAGATGATGATGATCTGGCAAACTTTTGCTTCATGGCGGGCAAATCAAGATCAAGTATGGAGGATACAGAACACAATAGTGACAATGATGAGGTATGTCCTACTTGTGATGAAATGTGTGATGCTATTTCTCGTGCAACTATTATTGTTATGAAAAGAGAACACAAAGCTTAGGAACAATGCTGTTAAAATTAAGTCACTAGAATCTAAAATTAATCATTTGAAAACCGTGATTCCTAGTGATGATTCTTGTTCCTCATGCGATTTAATATATGAACAATTGTCCTCCTTAAAAAATGCACACTCCTCCACTCTTGATAAACTTGAGTTAGAGATCGAAAAGAACAAAAAGCCTGCTGCACTTAATGACAGATAATTAAAAGATGCTTCTTGTTCTACAATTGATTTGCATTGTTCTACCTGTAATGATCTTGAAAACAAACTAAAATATTTTATGAATGAAATTTCAATACTCAACAATGCTTTACGTGCTCATGAAGTTAAATATTGTTCTACTTGCAAACTAAAAGGAAAAACTTCATGTGAAAACTGCCTAGAATTGTCTAAGAAACTTGATGACATGAATAGGACACTAGAGCAGTTTTGTATTGGGAGCAAAAATCTAAACTTGCTACTTAATTCATCCAAATCTTGCAATAATAAATCTGGTTTAGGTTTTGATTCTCACGCTCATGCTAAAGCACATCCACCTAAAATTTTAAAGTCATTAGGAAGTGGGTTCATTAAAATAGTTTCAAAACAAAAAGAGGTGGTTTTTAAATATGCAGGAGTGTTGTCACATTCTGGTTCAAATAAACATACTGCATGCTCATCTAGACATGAACACAAAGTTAAATTTCATTGTACCTATTGTGGTAGAGATGGTCATGTCATAGATTTTTGTATAGACTAGCTAAACAACATAAAAAGGAAAGAATGCAGGCTAGATCTTATAAGTCTCATAAAAAATTTGCTACACATACTAAACCGAATGTCAGGAACATGCAACCTGCTATTCTGAATGAAAAACATTCAAAGTTTACCTCTGGGGCTTCAGTTTTTGCCTCTGGACCTTCTGTTGTTACCTCTGAACCTTCTGTTTTTACTTCCGGAGCTACTAATTTGTGTGCTACACATGTAACATCTTATAGGTCAGTAGTTAAGAACAAAAAAATCCCAAACTTTGACTCATAAACCTGCAGTTTTATCTCAACTTTCACGTGTTTTTTCTGCTGCATGTCGTATGACTCAGTACTGCATTCCTAAATGCCTTTTGACTAACCCCAGTATTGTTCTTCTATGTAGGTTATACGCTTGAGGAAGGAGAACATTTGGATTTTGGATTCAGGTTGCTCACGCCACTTGACCGGTAACAAAGAATGGTTCTCCTCCCTCTCTTTTGTGTCACATGTAGAGAATGTTACTTTTGCCGATAATTCTTTAACACCTATAACTGCTAACGGTTCAGTTAGAGTAAATGATCACTACACTTTGAAGGATGTGGTACTTGTTAAAAATTTGAAATACAACTTGCTTTCTGTTTTACATCTGCTAGATGAAAATCTGGAAATTATTTTCACTAAAAATTGCTGCAAAGTTGTAAATTCAAATGGTGAGCTTATTTTCAACATGTCTCGGTTTGGAAGAGTTTTTAAAGCTGATTTTGATATGTCTTCCTCTAAACATAGGTGTCTAGTTGCTAATGATTCAAATGACTTATATTTTTGGCATCGTAGACGTGGTCACATAGGCTTTCATCATCTAACGCGTGTTAGTGCTCTTGATAACATACGTGGGCTGCCTAAGCTTAAAGGGGACAAAGAATTTGTTTGCTCTTCTTGTATACATGTTAAGATGGTTGCAGGTTCACATACTCCTCTCACAATGATTATGACAACTGAATCGGGTCAACTTTTGCACCTTGACACCGTAGGACCTTCACGTGTTCAATCTTTTGGAGGTAAATGGTATGCTCTTGTGATTGTTGATGACTATTCTTGGTACTCTTGGATTTACTTTAGCGCATCTAAGAATGAAGCTTTTAGTCACTTTAAAACTTTATATCTTAGATTATCAATTGATCACGCAAGATCTTTAAGAGCAATTATAAGTGATAATGGAACTAAATTTAAAAATCAATCTTTTGATCAGTTTTGTGTTCAAAAAGGAATAAATCATCAATTTTCTTCACCATATGTACCTCAACAAAATGGTATTGTAGAGAGAAAGACCAGAACCTTAGTTGAGATGGCTAGGACTATGCTTGATGAATATCAAACTCCTATAGAGTTTTGGGAAGATGCAATTGCAATCGCTTGTTATGTCTCTAATCGTGTTTTCTTGCGCGCTAAGCTAGGTAAAACACCATATGAGCTCTGGTTTGGACATAGGCCTAGTGTTACACACTTCCATGTCTTTGGATGCAAATGCTTTGTTAAGAAACATGGTAATCTTGATAAATTTGAAGCTAGATCCATTGATGGTACATTTCTTGGTTATCCATCTCATACTAGAGCCTACCGTGTGCTTTTACTTGACACAAACAAAATTGTGGAGACTTGTGAGGTGTCTTTTTATGAAGCTAGCCCAGGTACTAGCTCAAACATTGCAGGTCCGGATGCATATCCTCAGGGGGAGGGTATTTTCGAAGAAGAAGAAGAGTCAGTGATATTGCCTGATAGTTTCGAAGCTGACACATGTCCAACTCCAAACTTTTAACAAGCTCCGACTACTTTCTATGCTGGTCCTGATTGTCCACAAGCAACAAGCTCATCAATCTACGATGAACCTGGTGAAGAAGAAGCTTGTGAAACATCTGTTCCCCTACATATATACAAGAATCATACCCTGCAATAAATAATTGGAAGCTTGCATGAACGAGTTACAAGATCCAGGTTTTCCGACCCCAATTCTCATGCTCATTCCGCTTTTGTTGCTTATTTGGAACACAAAGATATATCACACGCACCCACCAATTAATCTTGGATTATTGCCATGCAAGAAGAGTTAGTAAATTTTGAATGAAATAATGTTTGGAAACTTGTACCTCCACCTCAAGGTCACACATTAATTGTAAATAAATGGGTGTTTAAAAAAAACAAAGTGAGGATGGGGTTGTGGTTAGGAATAAGGCTAGGTTGGTTGCTCAAGGTTTCACACAAATTGAAGGTCTATATTTTGATGAAATTTTTCTCTTGTAGCTAGATTAGAAGACATAAGAATTTTGTTAGCTTTTGCTGCATCTAAAGGTTTCAAGTTATATCAAATGGATGTTAAAAGTGCTTTTCATAATGGCTACATAGATGAGGAGGTTTATGTTAAGCAACAACCTGGTTTTGAAAATCTAGATTTTCCTAATCATGTTTTCAAACTGACTAAAGCCCTGTATGGTCTAAAACAAGCTCCTAGATCATGGTAGGATAGGTTAAAAACATTTTTACTTGAAAAGGGGTTTACCATGGGCAAGTTTGATAAAACTCATTTTGTGATTAGGCATGGAATGACTCATTATTTGTTCAAGTGTATGTGGATGATATTATTTTTGGTTGTGCTTCTCATGATCTTGTGTCCAAGTTTTCAGCTATGATGAGTTATTAATTTGAGATGAGCATGATGGGAGAACTCACATACATTTTGGGGCTGCAAATCAAGCAAACCAAGGAAGGTACCTTTGTGCATCAAATGAAGTATACAAGAGACCTTCTTAAGCGCTTCAACATGGACAAAATCAAGCCTCTTCGAACACCAATGGGTACAACAACGACACTTGAACTTGATGAACTTGGTGAACCTGTGGATCAAAAAGAATATAGAAGCATGATTGGATCACTTTTGTACCTCACGACATTAAGACCGGACATACAATTCAGTGTATGTCTTTGTGAACGATTTCAAGCTTTCGCACGTGCTTCACATCGTCAAGCCATCAAAAGAATTCTCAGGTACTTACATGGAACTCAAGAATTTGGCATTTTTCTTCCTTCTTCCTCAACCGTTACTTTGAAAGTTTATTCGGATACTGATTTTGGGGGTTGTAGGATTGATAGGAAAAGCACTTCCGGTGGTTATGATTTTCTTGGTAGTTCACTTGTTGCTTGGTCCTTTAGAAAACAAAATTCAGTTGCACAATCCACAACCGAATTTGAATATGTAGCTGCTACTAGTGCTTGCTCACAAATTCTTTAGATTGTTCAAACACTTAAGGACTATGGGGTTGATCTAGATAGTGTTCCATTATTTTGTGATAACACTAGTGCCATTTGCATTGCTAAAACCCTTGTGCAACATTCTAGAACTAAGAACATTGATATTTGACATCACTTTCTCCGTGATAATGTTGAAAAAGGAAACATTGTTCTTCACATGTAGATACCGAACAAAAATTGGCTAACATTTTTCACAAAACCTTTGGATTTCACACATTTTTGTTACATTCGTATGAAATAGGGGTTATGCATCCACATGGCTTAAATTGAGAGGGAGCTTTCAAATTTGGGATCCGAATTTTAAAATAATATGAGTATAATATTTCATACATATATGACTTTGTGATTCCTTTTACATGCTGAAAGTTCTTACTACATTACTCGTGTTATACATTTGTAGTTTTTTCCATGACTAGTAATTGGAATAATTACTTACACTAAATCTAGTCATGATCGAACTTTCTTGCTGTTTTGAACCTCCTGCATGCTCACAAGTACTTTCAGAAGAATTAATCAAGTAAGCAACTCACATGTTGAGTTTTTATGTTTAAATGAAGAAATGAGAAAAGATCAAGAAAATATGCATGCATCGCACTTCTTCTTTTTAAGATGGCTTATCATTGCACTTAGATATGAACTTGGAAGAAGTTGTGTATGACTAAAACAACATGTCCTTAAGCTTCTGATTGTCAAATGACATAGGCTTGGCTTGGTTGGTTAGAATAAGGTAGATGCGGCATATAATCTCTTGCAAATGTCATATGTTAAAATTTGTGCTTAAAAGAAAATAAAATTGGAGCAAGAAGTGCCATGCTTTCAGGTCTTGAAATAGTTAAGTTTGTGAGATTATGACTTTCTTAAATTGAAAATTACATTTGATCTCTAGCATGGCTTACACTACTTTATGTATCTCATTGTTGTGATAGTGTAAGTTACTTGATAGTATGACTTGGATGAGCTTTGTTTTATATGTATATGTTATAATGTGCTCATAACAAATTAAAATTTCTCTTTTGTACCTTGCTGAATACATTGTCAAAGTGGGAGAAGTATGCATGGGGAAGAAATTTATTTCTATCTCATTTGATTTTAAAAAAGGGGGAGATATTGTATTCAAAACTTTTCATGTGAATAAGCCACTGTTCGGATTTTAAATGGTGTTACCAATGCATTCATCAAGGGGGAGATTGTGAGACCTATGTGTGCTGTATACATTGGCTATGGCGATAAAAGTTTTGAATATCACCAAAACACCTTTTTTATCAAGGTCTGACTCTAGTTTTGGGTTCCTGGTAGGTCCGACGATAGGTCCGGCTTGTTTTGGGTAGCTCCGGCAAGGTCCAACGTAAGGTCTGACTTGCTGTCACTAGGTCCGACTAGCTTTGGTAAGCTTCGGTGCTAGGTCCTGCTAGCTTGTGTAAGCTCCGGTTCGAGGTTCGGTTAGCTTTGACATGGTTCGAAGCTTAATCGTAGTGGTTCTGCTTTTAACTTGCAATGTTTGGAACTTGCTTTTTGGATTATGGAAAGTTTGCTTAGTATTTTTTTACCATGTCTTTGGTGTGTTTTGGTGGTTATGACTGATATCGTTTTGCTATGGTTTGCAACACTCTTATGTGAGGTGCTCACGTAATGTGTTGTGGTTTTAGACCTAACGTGAGTCAAGTCGAATACTTGCTCTCGGAAGTATTGGTTGTTTGTTCATGTGCAGGTGTTGCTTGAGTTCAAGACATGATTGGTGATGGGATCCATTGAACTAGTCTTAGGGAGAAGATAAGGTTCATCAACCAAGTTCGGGAGGAATTGTGGTTGAGTTGATCAGAAGGTCGCGCAATATATTTGAATCAAAAACCATGCATATGAAGGCATTGTGGATGTCATTGGAACATGTTTGCACGTGTGCAAGGAGTGCATGGACGTGGCTACATATTTTTGAGGCGTGATGAAGAGATGTAGACGTAAAGAATTGGCCAGAAAGGTCCAACTGACTAGGTTTTGGACTCAGGCTGCGGCTGAGTCGTGTTTGACTAAAATATCGAAAGTTTTGAGTTGGTTATTATAGGATTTCGTGTGGGTCACGAATTTGAGTTTTTCTAGAAATGTGGGATACGTTTCTAAGGTGTTCGGAAGTCTTAAGATTGCTTCTATTTGCGTATAGAAGAGTCTTGAGCAGTTATGGATAGTTTTGATTCGTGAATTGAGTAGGATTAGAGTCCTAGTTAAGTTTGGGTTGGCCTAAGGGCTGGTTATATAAGCAAGGGATGCCAGAGCTCGTGGTGCACGACTTTTGGGATGTTCCTTGTGTGTTTTGATCAAAAAAATTCGTAGTTTGAAGGAACTTTTGTGCCTCCTTCATCCGACTTGTTTTCTTCAAGTCTTTCTCGTCGAGTTTCTGCACAGCACTACCCTTCTTTGGTGGTTTTATCGTAAATTGAGTTTTACAGATCTGATTGACGTGATTCTTATTGGGTGATCTCCACATCTTGATTTTCTATAATCAGTAATAATTTCACGGTCATTGGATTTGTGTTTTCGGATCATGAGTTTCTTTGCAGTGTTCCAGAATTGTTTTTCTCGGGTAGGACAGATTGACCATTGTTCGATCTTTTGATCGTAACTTGAGTTTCTCCCGATGTACTTTCGTGATTCTTGTTGTGACGTCTTCCAGAATTGATTCTCTACAATCTATATTAGTTTTGTCACAGTTGAACACATTTAGATTAGTCACATATACAATCTCTTTAACAGATCGGTATTCTGCCGAGGGGTGTTTTCGTTGCTTCTGCTGAATAGTTATAATCTACCATTCACCCCCTCTGGTAGCTTTACACGTGCTCTTCGATCCTACACCGTGAACAACGCCCATGAAGTCGATGACACCTGCACATCGTCTGACTACGGATGTCCTTAAGTCAGTCAAGACCCGTCTTTTTCCCAAAAAAGACGAGTCTCTCCCAATGTTGCAGCCTGTCGAGGAGTACATGTACACTCTGAAGACCAAGGACAGTGACGTAGTGAGCCACCACTACAAGTAACCTATGTGTACCTCGCCTGAGCATGTGGGAGACTGACTCATGGTCCATGGGGTGTGCCAGCTTGATGGAGGCTATGCAAAAGGCTTTTTCAAGCAAGTGGAAAATTTGGCGATGGAGGAATCGATGGGCTAGTCACCCTCCCAGATTAGGGATAACCTCTTGCCGCCTGCTATCAAAGGGCCACCTGGCCAATTTGAGGACAGCGATGGGAAATCTCCTCGTGCCCCTAAAGTGGCACAACTTTCTAAGGAGTTAGCTTCTCTCTGCTTGGAGAACGAGAAGCTATCAGACTTAGTGGCTGAAGGGTGCATCGAGAGGGCGGAACTGAAGGATGAACTCATATCCCTCAAGGAGGATATTGACGGTGTTCGCCATGGCATGAGCGCCAAGGTGCGTTGCATATGCAATGTCATTGCGAAGCCTGACATCTACAACGCTCCTTAGTGTAGATGTCCTGACCGCATAGAATGCTTACTTGTTTCATTAAGTTTGATTCCAAAATTTTTATTTTTCATTCAGTTTTGGTTGAATAATGTAAGCATCCCTATATTTGAGTTCAATAAAATGAACTTACCGCTTCATCTAACCCGGTAAAGTTCCATCCTTAGTTTATTTTGTGTGAATAAAGAATTTAGGGAACAAGTGTGGGGGAGGTACCCCAAATTCACAAAATCCCAACGTACAAAATTAGCGTGCATCTTTAAACACGTCGCAACCGATTTTACGACTCAACACGTCGAAACGGAGCAATAGAGAGGCCAGAAGGGGGTCGGTCGAACCCCCTGGTTGACCAACCTAGTGTGGACTCCACACGGCTTCGTTTTGCTTCGCAAAATCAGTTTGGATCTCCTACCCATGAATATGCATGCTACGTTACTGTTTGATTTGATTTGATATTTAATACTGAATATATGAAGGGAATTCAACTCAACAATTAACATTTAAAACTTGGTAGTCAAAAATTGCTTGAGCTAAAAATTTGAATACTCTATATTTCGGTTTATTGCCTTGTTTATTATTCTCACAAGCATAATAGGAAAACATGTCATCTAAGTATTTGACTAGTGTGATATGGTAAATGATTTACCTAAGGAGATATCTTCTTGCCCGAAATTGATTTGTTGATGCTTGCACAATTTGGAGTCTTGTACTTTGCCTGATTCTCTCATTGGAAATTTAAATACCCACCAAGGCCATATGATAAAAATTCTTGAAAACCACATGCATATGGAACTTTGCTTTTCATTGAACTTTGTCAAACTCGTGACCCAAATGATTGACATGCATGAACTTTTGACTTAGAAATTCTTGTGCACCCTATTCATGCATGAACAATTGGAATCTCCTCCAAGGTCACTCCTTCTGCATGATTTACCATTGCCTTCTCAGTTATCGTCTAAACTGCCTTGAGTTCTACACTGATTCCCTCTCATTTGTCAATTGCATTGTCCGAGTGGCACAATGAATTACTTTGTTATGCTTCCTTAGCCAATCCATTCCAAGGATGATGTCCAAGACTTGTGAACTCAGGACTATAAGGTCGGCTACGAATTCTACCCCCTTGTGGAAATACTTACCTTTGGACATACTATATTCATCCACATCTCTCCCCCAGGAGATTTAACCAATAAAGTAAACTTGAGGTATGATATAGACATGCTATGCTTCGCGACATACTTTTATGTAATGAATGAATGTGATGCTCCAGAATCTAGTATAGTCGCGAGGTTGGAGTTTGCAAGAAACATACCAATCACAACATCTTCAGCTTGATGAGCCTCTTCTGCAGATACATGGTTCACTTTGCAACGAACGAAATTCTGTAGTCCACGGTTGCCTTGAGCTGCTCCCCCATTGGGCCTTGGATTCTGTCTTAGAACATTGTTCATCTGACCCTGACTTGACCTTGGATATTGATTTGCAAAATGTCTTGTTTGATCACAAGCATAGCAAGTCTTTCCACCAGTGGTGCCAGCAAAGTTGGGATGAGGTTGGTTTTGAGCATAAGCAGGCATATTTGGGCATGGCGTAGGCTGCATAGATAAGTGAGGTGCTTGCATGGGCGGGCGAGTGATAGGAAAATTTAGGCCCGATCTTCGGAAAGGTAAGGATAAGTCGATTGAGGTAGATATCTCGACGTTGATGATACGAGGCTCTCGAGTAGAACACAAAAAAACCCTGCAAACACTACACAACCGCTCGGTTGGTTATCAACCATGCTTCACACGCTTGACCTCACCAAGAAGACTAATCCCTGCAAGTGCAATCGATTACACAAGCAAGAACATAGAAGACACGATCTGAAATCTCGAAGTTGGGGTTTCACAAACTGTAGAACCGTGATATTATTGTTCTAAGCAAAAATCAATTGTTTGTGGCGGCTACCATGGAGTATATATAAGCGGGAGGACGTCCAAGGGGGTGTTGTGGTCGTGACCTAACCCTAAGATACGAAAATAATGGACTTAGACTTGATACAATGCCCAATGGCCCAATACGGTGGCGCAACACCCTGATAGATTCTGAACTCGATTTTATTTTGACGATTCCCATCCATTCCCAATGGATTTTGACATGGACCAGCGCCATTGGAAAGATTATCCTCTCCCCTTTCCATGCATATGTAGAACGTCCAAAACGGAGTTTGTATGTGCCATGGGCGTCCGTTTTAGTGCGTACTGCTCCTGGACTCCGAGTTGGACACGATTTTGAGTTTGGCTCGGTTTCCATCTTCTTTGAATGAATTCTCTGGTCCTCCACGTCCCTAATACTTCCTCCATGTACTTCTTGAACCTCTCCACGGATCCTAATCACAATTAAATCATTAGGTAGCAATCTATGCTCGAAACCATATAAGGAAACATATAAGAACGAGCTCACCTCTGAAATTAATTGTTGTGTATGAACTCTATTGATTGCATCTTGTATGTTCAATGGAGTGTTGTTTGTATCCATAGAAGTGATGTCCTCATCATCCTCCCCTTCTTGAATTGAAGTCGTCCTCGACTCAAGTTTATCTTCTCTCACGTGTTGGTCCAAATGTGCAACACCATCAAATCTTTTTGCATGAATGAATGGAGGAGGCCAAGGTGGTGGACGACATAGTGCGCCATCTTGATCTTGTCCATCAAATAAGAGTGCACATTCACTTGAGCTAGGATCCCAAAAAAATAAAAATTATGTCATGTTTGTAGGTATAATGATAATGTGCATGATCTCATCATTCTCCCCTTCTTTATGACAAGCCGTCCTCGGCTTGCTCGTATGTCCAGTAAAGAGGCTTGTGGGGATAATATGAGCGTTGTCTATATTGCACAACCGCAGCAAACAATGCTTCTCTTTTATTTGTTGTCTCTGCTGCATGGAAAAAATACTAGAAAAACTTGACAAGGCATTATTAGCATTAGTGCATTTATTTACTTTACCATGTTGTTGTAGCACAAAAGGAGCTTGCACATTGGAACATATGTAAACTTTATGCACCATAAAATCACCACTATCTTCATAGTTGCCTATAACATGAAAAATATTTCTACTTAACAAAGGCAATTTAGATTGGGAAAATATTCTCCTCTCTACAATATCTAGATCACAAAGAGTGTCAAATTCAGTATATCCCAAGGTATTTAGAGAAGACAACAATTTCAGTTCATCATTTTCACAAGTAATTGGAATCAAATTCTTAATTTCAGCACAAGTGGGTAATAAAGTATCAAATTCATTGAATTGTTCTAGCATCGGTAAAATACAATTATCAGCATACAACTCATTTTTACCGTAAGAGTGAGTAGGAAAATCAACTAGGTATAATGGTGTTTTCAGAGAAGGCTCTTCAAGTTGTTGTTGTCCAATAGAATGATTGAGAGAAAAATTTGAGACATTTAAAAACTTCTCAACATCAATAAGTGTAGTATCAGGTGCATTACCTTCATTCTCATTTTCAGCAGCAATTGTTGGTGAAATATGAATGGGTAAATCTGAAAGTTCACAAAAATTGTGTATCACCTCATTTTCTTTTGCACCAGCTGCATTCCTTTCTACATTATCCTGCAAAAGATTAGCCACAGGAGGACGTACAACAAGGACCTGCTCCTCAAATTGTTGAATTTCTTCATTGCACATAGATATATTAGCAAAAGTTTCTCGCATAAGAATCTTCGTTTCTTTCCACGTTCGAGGTTTTTCTAATTCATTTAAATTGTTCCACCAAGTTAATGCACAATCTACTAATGCACTTGTAACATTTCTAATCTTTCTCCTCTCACACATATGACATTGTCCAAAAACTTTATCCAACTCTATTTTCCAAGCAATATATTCATCGTAACCAAAACCATCATAAGAAGGAAGAGATGGGAGAATGTAATTACGTTCTATGGAAGGTGTTGTAAATATGGTATGAATGTCATATGAAACCTTGGTTGATGTTTGATTCTTAGCAAGAAACTCCATCAATGTCTTCATCATGTCAATCATCTTAGCATATAATTCATGATTCTTCCTTTTAACTGACATTGTTAGTAGCAAAGAAAAGACAACAAAAAATATGTTATCCCTATCAACTACAAAGTATAATGGCAATGTGGAAGTGGAATAACACACTCTCAAGCATCTCACCACGCTCTTACAAGTGTTCTTATCTACACTACAGGTCGCAAACGGTAGCCGGTATGAAGAAACCAATTAAGCATGGGATGATTGCAAAGGTGTATCGATTCTGCTCAAGAGTAAAGTATAACTTGGATGACAATTTATATGTAGCAAGAATTATCAACAATGAAATCAGATAGTAAATTTGAATAAGTTTCCAAAGTACTTGCCAAAGTTGCTGCCCTAAATGTGTTCCTAGTAGTTCAAGCAAGCAAGACATGAGACAAAACTAGTTGACACAAAGGAAGCAAGCACTTCTGTTTTTTTATTTTTTTTCTCCTATTTTTTTGTGCTTCTTTTGTATCTTGTTTTGCACTTGCCTTTTTCTTTTGTCTTTCTTTTCTCAGAATGTGCTGCAAATGAAGAACACAATAAAAAAGTAATCAAAGATATCTCATGTGACTGTCGCGGATTTTCTGCTAAATCTTCCAAGGACAAATAGGCACGCTTAGAGGCTCTAGATAGAAAATCTTACAACAGCAAGATCGTAGATATATCTCTCCTATTTAATTTCAGTATATATAAGAACTATTTTGGACAAGAAAAATTGGAGATAATTCCCCCGAAATACAGACTATTCAGAAATTCTAGGTCGAGAACAGATTCAGATCTAATGCACTTTTGACAGTGATACCCCGCTTCCTGGAAAAACCTATGAATACGAAAGTTGTAGAGAACTTCTTTCGCTTTCCAGAAAGTACAAGAAATCCTGAATCCGAGTTCCTATGAGTGAGATATGATGAAAATACCAAACTGGACAGAGATGAATCTAATCTAGACGTGATGACGTGATTCAAAAGGATAAATCAACACAATGCAAAACTCAAACTAAGACCAAAAATACTTTCTAAGCCAGCAATATGACTCAACCACGGACACAACCTAAACAAAACCAATCTGAAAACAAAAGTTGTAAAGGCTCAATGTATTTTGGATAAAGTAATGAACAAATCTACTAAACTGCAAGTTTTTGTGGCTTTTTTTGTGGATTCTAGGTATGAAAAACAAAACTAATGTAACGGATAGATGAAATACCTAACGGGAAACCTAGAAATCTGATATCAATTGATAAGTAAGATTGGGCCCGATCTTCCGAAAGGTAAGGTGTAAAAGCCCAAATTTTTGAAGCTTTTGTCTCCAATGTATGGCACATGAAATAATAGTTTTAAAAATGTACATTGAAGACTAAGGTCATATGAGAGCCAATAAGTTCATATGGACATGAGTAAAAATATTAATGTGAAGCTCTAGTTAAAACCTAGAATTCCTTTTGAATTCAGCTAAGCTTAAATTTCCAAAGGTCTTGAATTTTAAATTTAAACACCTGAAATTATGTGCTTTGATCACAAGGGAAAAATCAAAAGAAATAAAACAAACATGTGTGAATAAAAGTATATATGGAAATGTACAAATATTCAAATCAATGATCAAGGTACAAAAATATATTCTCCATTTGATCAGTTTAGTCAATTAAAAGCATAGGACATTATATACATTAATTTTGGGGGAAAGAATTAAATGACAAGCATATATATTATAAAAATTGAATTTGAATCTAATTCAAATTTGTAGGAAACCAAAACATGTTATATGTGGAATAGAAATATATTCAAATTAAGTGTTCAATTTCAAATCTGGAGTGGACTAATTATTGAGCACATTATTGGAAACCCATGGCCATTTAAAAAGCAATAATTGAGAAGATTAAAATATATGCATAAAAGTTATGGGTTCAAATTAGAATCTATTCAAATTCTAAGTGGCCAAACTTTTTATGTAAAGATGTGCAAACAAATTCTTTTGTATCAGGACTCATCCCATCTGAACAAAGATCTTTGAAACCAGCTGTATTAAAGAGAAATGAAAGAATTAAGGGGATAAGAGAAGAGCAGGGCCCACCAGTAAGAGGAGCCCAAAGGTTGTTTGCTCTGTCTCACCTCACGCGCGCGCACCAGCACGGAGCAGCAGCGGCAAGCAGCTCTCCAGCGCGATGGCTTGCCGCGTGCATGCGCGCCACAGAGGGCCACGACGCCACCTGCTCGTCTCCGTCGTCGGCGTATAAAAGGGACCGAGTGCTTGGCTCTCTTTCTTCCTCCCGCATCACCCCACGCTCCAACGTAGCTCCACTCGGCCGCCCAAATCACAGCAGCCCCCGCTCTAGCAAAGCCACGTTTTGGTGCGCGCTCATACCCTCTCGACCTCCCTGAACCGAGGCTGCCGCCGGACCTAGCCTCCCGGAGGGAATCACGAGTTTTTCTTCTGGTGCGCCGTCAGCCTTCTTCGTCTACAACCCGAAGCCCTTCCTCCAAGGTGAGTATCTTCACAATTGCAGCCGCCCCCAGCTTATCTTCACAATTGCAGCTGCCCCCAACTTCTGCACTTGCGTACGCTCCTTCCTGAGGCGTTAGCTAGCCATATCCCCACTCTGGCTAACCGGAATTTCAAATCTCGCCGCCACCTAGAATCGGTTCCACGGTGCCCCCATACTCTGACCAAATTTCGAGCGATTGGAGTGTTAGCCAATGATCAGGGCAGCACCACGAAGCTTCCAGAGCAAGAATCAGCTTCTCCCATGCCTTTCACACCGAGAACGCCGTCGCCGATCGTCGAGTTCCGCCGTTCGCCGGTGTAGGCACGTTTACAGGCTTTCAGTCCAAATCGAGGCCACCAGTGAGTTCTTGAGGGTCAAACCCCCCCCCCCCCCTCCCGGGGTGGCAAGTTCCATCCACGGGGAAGGTAGCTCAGCGAGCTCCGGCGAGTTGCCGGCCGACCTCCGGCCATGGCGCGGCCACGGGCCGCCGGAGTCGGGGGAAGGAGAAGACATCCCCGTGGGATTTTATGTGGCGCCGAGATTCCATGTGGCAACGCGATTAAACTCTGTGGCCCCGGTGTGGCATCGGCTGGGTGGGAAGATTTAGAGGCCACGTGTCAGTTGATTAAAGGGGTTGTCCTTTTCCATGCAAAAAGAATTCCAGAAAAATTCCCAAACTTTAAAATGCTATAACTTTGGCTAGGATGCTCCAAATTAGATACAAATTTTTTTTTAATTCTCCTTAGTATCTGTAATTTCCAGTGGTCCATCCAAATCTTCATGAAAAGCTCTAGAGAACATTCTATAAATCAATTAGTATAATACATTGTGGAAAATATAGAAAATAGGATTCTATTCAGATAATTCTGGAAATTTACCCAACCAGTCATTTTATTATGTCGAAGCTCGAGTAAAAGTTTCTAGCATAGCAAAGTTGTTTAAGAGGGTTTAATTCGAAGTCTTTGCCTAGGTTAATTATAATTCCAGAAAATAACAAATTAAATCCAGAAATTCATAAGGATTGTAAATTCAATATTTTCCAGTAGGAAGCTTGAAAAATTGTGAAACTAATTTTGGTAGTTTTCTTTTGATTAGTACTATCTAGCTGTGCCATTTGTGGACATGATAAAACCTCAAGTTTTATCTGCAAATTCCTAAATGATGAAAGCTTGATAGAATTTTGTAGATCATTTTCTCCCATCAAATTATCTGAAATTTTTATGAGAGTGTCTCCATCACATCTGTGTACCAGAGATAAATTATCATAGCCAATAGAACTAATATGCATAAGAAATTAATTCTATATAGTTTCCTTATATCCATGACTATATAGAAATTTCTTATGTACATTCTTATAATATGAAGTAATATCAAATTAACCTACCCAAATCCAATTTAATACCCAACAGTACACCTTATTCATTCTTGAATTACAAACATACTTCCTCTATGAGTATGACATTGCATAATGTGTGCACATCTATTAGTTAAGTTATTAAAGTATATTGTGTGTTATATGCATATTAATTGCGATAGACGTCGTGACGGAAAGGAGTCGAAGAGGACCTGTTCGTGAAGCATCAAGCCACTGACTCTTTGACTTAGCGCAAACTAAGGCAAGCCCTGGTTTGCATTTAAAAACATTACAGAGTTTTGCAGTATTTCTCACATTACGTCTTAAGTTTCATATGTGCATTACGTATTGGGTGATTGATACTCCACTTGCATGACCACAAATTCCACGGGTTGGTTGGAACGAGTTACAGTTTGACCTGTAGTAACTGCTTCGCTAATGTATAGGAAATCTGGTAGAAGTCGAGTAGTTGGAATCTACTCGCGAGAGGATCACGTTTTATTGATCATAAGTCAAGTAGTTGAATTCTACTTGCGAGAGAAGTCGAGTAAGGAAAATCTACTCGCGAGATGTTACCAAAACGTTCACTCTTAATAATTGGAGATGTGGACGGGGATGTTACTGTTAGATGGGACGCGCAAGGTTGTCTGATCCTGGATGAGGGGGACAATGCTTGCGACCACATTTGGGCCTGGGCCGTTAAGGGTAAGGAAAATGTGGAGGTTGGTTGTAGCCCCGTCTGTGTCGGTTAAGAACCGTCTCGTGTGCGGCCGTGTTGTGCAAGTTTGAATAGTACCGATTACATAATGGATTAACGGGATCTATTAAACTGATGTAGCTCGGGCACCCTCGTGTCGAAACTTATACCGCCATCCTTCGGGGGAAGATGATCGTAAGGTGGGAACCTCTAAGGAGCAACTTCGACGTGCTCGGTTAGGGACCTTACTTTTGGGACGGTAGAACTAGTTTGACATCGGGATGGCAGGTGAAAGGTGGCCACATACGACGTGGTAGAGGAGTACAGTGAAAGGTACTTCCGAGCGGGCGTATGTGTCGTGTATTCTGGGTGTGTCCTGATTGCAATCACCGTCCCTCGCGGTAATAGAGTACCACTTGTTCACTGAGTTGTGACGTAGTAAATACTAAAGAAGTAAGATGAATATGATATATTGGTTTACAAATTGCTTGAACAACCTTGTTTGGCTTAGAGAGAGCAAAATTAAAAGTTTACAGTTTCCCCATACCTTAGTTGTAATAGCATTATGTGCTTTGGGCATGTCATATCATCGGCAAAGCATTTCTTGTTTGATTGTGGAGTCTATGATGTGCCGTGCCTGAAGAATGTCATTTGCTACTTAAAACATGATTATAAGGATCCACTTGTAGGCGAGTCTATTTATGTTATTCCTTACCAATGCTTAGTACTTACCCCTGCATACGTCTAGTGAGACGGGTTAGTCTTGCGGAGCCTTATGCTCACGTTTGCGCTTTAACGATTTTTGCAGGTATTAGTTTTATTTCTGCTATTCAGGTTGTACATGAGACTCGAGGTGTGGAGATAAATCTCATGTGAACCACGCCGCTACTGAATGATCGTCATGTTGCTAGTGAGAAGCATGCTAGGGCATGGACGTCTTCTCTTATGCTTACATAGGTGAGAATATGAGTATGTAGTTCCGCTGCGTGTGTACTTCTGATGTACACTGTTTTGTAAACTCTAAATATATATTTATGAAATCAAAATTTTGTATATTTTGGTATCCTTTTCGTGTGTGCTGTTAGGTGCCGCATCGCACGGCACCACCCAATGAGATCCTCGCACACTTTATTCCAGTGAACACGGCATACAATGCAAAGAAGGATGCTGAGCTGTATGTCACGGATCATGTGCTTACACGGAGTTCCCCGCACCATTGTCCCTGACAGAGGATCATTGTTTGTTGCTTGTTTCTGGGAGCAACTACATGCAGCCATGGGAACTAAGTTAATCCGAAGCTCGGAATACCATCGTCAAACTAATGGACAAACCGAAAGGGTGAACCAGATCCTAGAAGATATGCTAAGGGCATGTGCCATAGATCGTAGAAAGAACTGGGATGATCATTTACCGTTGGCAGAGTTCTCATACAACAACGGTTATCAGTCCAGTATCAAAATGGCACCTTTTGAAGCTCTCTACGGTCGGAAGTGCCGCACAACACTCAATTGGTGTGAGTCTGGAGAAAGAGTAATCTTCGGAGTGGATCTCACTAATGAAGCTGAAGAACGAGTTAAGCTAGTTCAGGCAAACCTCAAAGCAGCTCAGTCTCGGCAGAAGAGTTATGCTGACAAGCGACGTCGTCCCTTTAGCTTTGACGTCGGAGACCACGTGTATCTTCGTGACTCTCTGATGAAAGGTATTCATCGCTTTGGAGTAAAGGGAAAGCTTGCTCCAAGATTTATCAGGCCATTTCCCATCACAGAAAGATGTGCACCCGTAGCCTACCGGCTGGAGCTACCCGCGTCATTGGCCGGTGTGCACAATGTATTCCATGTGTCTTAATTAAGGAAGTGTCTCAAAACTCCAACAGACGTCACATCTGATGACATGGAAGAATTGAAGCCGGATCTAACCTATGTTGAACAACCGATCTGGATTATTGATGAGAAGACGAGAGAGACAAGAAACCGAACGTTGTCATTCTATAAAGTGTTATGGAAGAACAACACCGTCGAAGAAGCTACATGGGAGAGTGAAGACTATCTTCGCTCCAACTATCCGGAGTTGCTATCGTCGTATCAACGGTGATACACTCCAACATTTCTTCTTCTTTTGTAATCTCGGGACGAGATTCTTTTAAGGGGCGAGGAATGTAAAAGCCCAGATTTTTGAAGCTTATATCTCCAATGTATGGCACATGAAACAATAATTTTAAACATGTACATTGAAGACTAAGGTCATATGAGAGCCAATAAGTTCATATGGACATGAGTAAAAATATTAATGTGAAGCTCTAGTTAAAACCTGGAATTCCTTTTGAATTCAGCTAAGCTTAAATTCCCAAAGGTCTTGAATTTTAAATTTAAACACCTGAAATTGTGTTCTTTGATCAAAAGGGAAAAATCAGAAGAAATAAAACATACATGTTTGAATAAAAGTATATATGGAAATGTACAAAATATTCAAATCAATGATCAAGGTACAAAAACATATTCTCCATTTGATCAGTTTAGTCAATTAAAAGCACAGGACATTATATACATTAATATTGAGGGAAAGAATTAAATGACAAGCATATAGATCATAAAAATTGAATTTGAATCTAATTCAAATTTGCAGGAAACCAAACATGTTATATGTGGAATAGAAATTTATTCAAATTAAGTGTTCAATTTCAAAACTGCTGTGGACTAATTATTGAGCACATTATTGAAAACCCATGGCCATTTAATAAGGCAGTAATTGAGAAGATTAAAATATATGCATAAATGTTATGGGTTCAAATTTGAATCTATTCAAATTCTAAGTGGCCAAACTTTTTATGCAAAGATGTGCAAACCAATTCTTTTGTATCAGGGCTCATCCCATCTGAACAAAGATCTTTGAAACCAGCTGTATTAATGAAAAATGAAAGAATTAAGGGGATAAGAGCAGAGTGGGGCCCACCTGTAAGAGGAGCCCAAAGGTTGTTTGCTCTGTCTCACCTCACGCGTGCACGCCAGCGCGGAGCAGTAGCGGCAAGCAGCTCTCCAGCGCGATGGCTTGCCACGTGCATGCGCACCACGGAGGGCCACGACGCCACCTGCTCGGCTCCGTCGTCGACGTATAAAAGGGACTGAGCGCTCGGCTCTCTTTCTTCCTCCCGCATCGCCCCACGCTCCAACGTCGATCCACTCGGCCGCCCAAATCACAGCAGCCCCCGCTCTAGCAAAGCAACGTTTTGGTGCGCGCTCATACCCTCTCGACCTCCCTGAACCGAGGCTGCCGCCGGACCTAGCCTCCCGAAGGGAATAGCGAGTTTTTCTTCTGGCGCGCCGTCGACCTTCTTTGTCTACAACACGAAGCCCTTCCTCCAGGGTGAGTATCTTCACAATTCCAGCAGCCCCCAGCTTCTACACTTGCGTGCGCTCCTTCCTGAGGCGTTAGCTAGCCATATCCCCACTCCGGCTAACCGGAATTTCAAATCTCACCACCGCCTAGAATCGGTTCCACGGTGCCCCCATACTCCGACCAATTTTCGAGCGATTGGAGTGTTGGCCAATGATCAGGGCAGCACCACGAAGCTTCCAGAGCAAGAATCAGCTTCTCCCATGCCTTGTACACCGAGAACGCCGTCGCCGATCATCGAGTTCCGCCGGTCGCTGGTGTAGGCACGTTTACGGTCCGTTTCAGTCCAAACCGAGGCCACCAGTGAGCTTTGGTGAGTCGCCGGCCGGCCTCCGGCCATGGCGCCGCCACGGGCCGCCGGAGTCGGGGGGAGGAGAAGACAACCCCGTGGGATTTTCTATGGCGCCGAGATTCCATGTGAACACGATGAAACTCTGTGGCCCCGGTGTGGCATCGACTGGGTGGGAAGATTTAGAGGCCACGTGTCAGTTGATTAAAGGGGTTGTCCTTTTCAATGCAAAAAAAAAATTCCAGAAAAATGCCCAAACTTTAAAATGATATAACTTTGGCTAGGATGCTCCAAATTAGATAAAACAAATTTTGTATTTCTCCTTAGTATCTGTACTTTCCAGTGGTCCATCCCAATCTTCATGAAAAGCCCTAGAGAATATTATATAAATCAAGTAGTATAATACATTGTGTAAAATATAGAAAATAGGATTCTATTCAGATAATTCTGGAAGTTTACCCAACAAATCATTTTGTTATGTAGAAGCTCCAGTAAAAGTTTCAAGCATAACAAAGTTGTTTAAGAGAGTTTAATTCAAAGTCTTTGCCTAGGTTAATTTTAATTCTAGAAAATAACAAATTAAATCCAGAAATTCATAAGGACTTGTAAATTCAATATCTTCCTGAAGGAAGCTTGAAGAATTGTGATAATACTTTTGGTAGTTTCCTTTTGATCAGTACTATCTAGCTGTGCCATTTATGGACATGATAAAACCTCAGGTTTTTCTGCAAATTTCTAAATGATGAAAGCTTGATAGAATTTTGTAGATCATTTTCTCCAATCAAATTATCTGAAATTTTTACGAGAGTGTCTCCATCACATCTGTATACCAAAGATAAATTATCAGAGCCAATATAACTAATATGCATAAGAATTTAATTCTGTATATTTTTCTTATATCCATGACTATATAGAAATTTCTTATGTACATTCTTATAATATGAAGTAATATAAAATTAACCTACCCAAATCCAATTTAATACCCAACCATACACCTTATTCATTCTTGAATTACAAACATACTTCCTTTATGAGTATGACATTGCATAATTTGTGCATATCTATTAGTTAAGTTATTAAAGTATATTGTGTGTTAGATGCATAATCATTGCGATAGACGCCGTGACAGAAAGGAGTCGAAGAGGACCTGTTCGTGTAGCATCAAGCCACTGACTCTTTGACTTAGCGCAAACTAAGGCAAGCCCCGGTTTGCATTTAAAATCTTTACAGAGTTTTGCAATATTTCTCACATTACGTCTTAAGTTTCATATGTGCATTACGTATAGGGTGATTGATACTCCACTTGCATGACCACAAATCCCAGGGGTTGGTTGGAACGAGTTACAGTTTGACCTGTAGTAACTGCTTTGCTAATGTATAGGAAATCCGGTAGAAGTCGTGTAGTTGGAATCTACTCGCGAGAGGATCACATTTTATTGATCATAAGTCAAGTAGTTGAATTCTACTTGAAAGAGAAGTCGAGTAAGGAAAATCTACTCGCAAGATGTTACCAAAATGTTCACTCTTAATAATTGGAGATGTGGACGGGGATGTTCCTGTAGGATGGGACCCGCAAGGTTGTCTGATCCCGGATGAGGGGGACAATGCTTGAGACCATATTTGGGCCTGTGCCGGTAAGGGTAAGGCAAATGTGGAGGTTGGTTGTAGCCCCGTCTGTGTCAGTTAAGGACCATCTCGTGTGCGGCCGTGTTGTGCAAGTTTGAACAGTACCGGTTACATAATGGATTAATGAGGTCCATTAAACTTATGTAGCTCAGGCACCCTCGTGTCGAAACTTATACAGCCGTCCTTCGGGGGAAGATGATCGTAAGGTCGGAACCTCTAACGAGCAACTTCGACGTGCTCGGTTAGGGACCTTACTTTTGGGATGGTAGAACTGGTTCGACACTGGGATGACGGGTAAAAGGTGGCCACATACGACGTGGTAGAGGAGTACAGTGAAAGGTACTTCCGAGCGGGCATATGTGTCGTGTATTCCGGGTGTGTCCTGATTGCAATCACCATCCCTCGCGGTAATAGAGTACCACTTGTTAACTGAGTTGTGACGTAGTAAATACTAAAGAAGTCAGACGAATATGATCTAATTGTTTACAAATTGCTTGAACAACCTTGTTTGGCTTAGAGATAGCAAAAATAAAATTTTACAGTTTCCCCATACTTTAGCTGTAATAGCATTATGTGCATTGGGCATGTAAAATCATCGACAAAGCGTTTCTTGTTTGAGTGTGGAGTCTATGATGTGTCGTGCCTGAAGGTCATTTGCTACTTAAAACTTGATTATAAGGATCCACTTGTAGGAGAGTCTATTTATGCTATTCCTTACCTACGCTTAGTACTTACCCCTGCATATGTCTGGTGAGACAGGTTAGTCCTGCTGAGCCTTATGCTCACATTTGCGCTTTAACGATTTTTGCAGGTATTAGTTTTATTTCTGTTGTTCAGGTTGTACATGAGACTCGAGGTGTCGAGATAAATCTCATGTGAACCACGCCACTGCTGAATGATCGTCATGTTGCTAGTGAGAAGCGTCCTAGGGCATGGACGTCTTCTCTTATCCTTAGATAGGTGAGAATATGAGTATGTAGTTCTGCTGCGTCTGTACTTCTAATGTACATTGTTTTGTAAACTCTGAATATATATTTATGAAATGAAAATTTTGTATATTTTCGTATCCTTTTCGTGTGTGCTGTTAGGTGCCGCATCGCACGGCACCACCCAATGAGATCCTCGGATGTGTGGACTCCGGTCCCACATAAGGATAAGTCAATTGAGGTAGAGATCTCGACGTTGATGATCCGAGGCTCTCGAGTAGAACACAAAAAACCCTTGCAATCACTACACCACCGCTCCGTTGGTTATCATCTGTGCTTCACACGCTTGACCTCACCAAGAAGACTAATCACTGCAAGTGCAATCGAGAACACAAGCAAGAACGTAGAAACACGATCTGAAATGGCAAAGTTGAAGTTTCACAAACCGTAGAACGGCGATATTATTGATCTAAGCAAAACCCAATTGCTTGTGGCGGCTATTATGGAGTATATATAGGTTGGAGGACGTCCAAGGGGGTGTTGGGGTCATGACCTTACCCTAAGATACGAAAATAATGGACTTAGACTTGATACAAGTCCTAATGGCGCAATACGGTGGCGCAGCACCCTGCCAGATTCTGAACTTGATTTTATTTTGACGATTCCCATCGACTCCAAAAGAATTTTGACATGGGACAAGCACCATTAGAAATATTATCCTCTCATGTTTCCGTGCATATGTAGAACATCCAAAACGGAGTTTGTATGTGTCCTGGACGTTCATCTTAGTGCGTATTGCTCCTGGACTCCGAGTTGGACACGATTTTGAGTTTGGCTCGGTTCCCATCTTCTTTGAACGAATTCTCTGGTCCTCCATGTCCCTAATACTACCTCCAGGTACTCCTTGAACCTCTCCATGGATCCTAATCACAATTAAATCATTAGGTAGCAATCTATGCTCAAAACCATATAAGGAAACATATAAGAATGAGTTCACCTTTGAAATTAATTATTGTGTATGAACTCTATTGATTGCATCTTGTATGTTCAATGGAGTGTTGTTTGTATCCATAGAAGTGATGTCCTCATCAGCGAGGCTGCATAGGCTATTTCGGTCACGGTGGGTAAGTAGGGCGGTATGCAGCAGCAGACGAGTTGCAATATGGTGCAGCAGGTGGTGCATACCGAGGATGGACATTGCTTCCTTGCGGCTATCTCTGATATGGCATCTTCCTTTTGTGATCTAGCTCCATCTCCCAAATCTTGTTCTAAACCACAATGGCTTTGTCAACCAGCATTTGAAAATTTGCATAGTCTACATTGAGCAACTGAACTTGAATTTTGTTGTTGAGACCCCTCATGAATAGATATTGCTTCCTGCTACCTGTGTTGATTTCTTCTGGAGCATATCGAGACAATACAGTGAACTTATTGAGATACTCACGCTCATCCTTCCTTGCCTGAGGTTTTCAAATTCTTGTCTTCTTAGTATCATAATTCCCTCTGGCACATAGTGAGAACGGAACTTTTCCTTGAATTCAGCAAAGGTGATTCTCTCTTCATTTTCATGGGCATTGCATAGAGATTCCCACCAGTCTGCAGCAGCTCCCATCAACTGGTGTGTGGCAAAAAGAACCTTCTCTCTGTCACTGCACTGGACTATAGCAAGTTTCTTATGTTGATGGTCTTTAAGTGCCATATTTAGACCATCAATTTGCCTCATAATATGCACAAAAGAGAAACACAACATAGTGATATGGTTAAGAACTAACCAATTCCACAAGTGTTGGTGTTTATTTGTATGCGGGTGAATTTAGATCCAAAAATACCAAGACATGCAGGGAGTAATCCATAAAATAGGGTTTTGACGAATCAAGCGACGCCACATGTCATCACTTGGATCAAATGGCCCACAAACAGAAGTATCCGAGGCCATCTAACAGTTTAGCACCTATATCAATCAAGGGGACCCACCTTGCAGATGCCCGGAGAAAGCATAGCCCCAACGGGGCCAAGACCAGGTCGGTCGACCCCCCCTTGTTGGCCGACTTGTTCTTGCCCCCAAAATTGGTCAAATGCCACGTGTTGGCTCTTCCCGGCTTGAAGAGGTCATGGGTGACTGATTCGCGCGTAGGTGGTGGTGGGAACCGACCCTTCTCCCCCGATAAATAGAACCCCACACCTCACTTCACAGACACAACAAAAGTTGAGAATAGAAAATCACTCCAAAGGTTTAGAGTAGTCTTAGAGGATGCCAAGTACAAGGAGAGTGGGGGTAAAGAGTTTGGGAGAAGGAGGCTTGGGCTTGTAAAGTCTCTCTTCTACACTTGTACCCCTACAAAGGTGTTATTCAATTCAAGTAAGCCTTCGTGAATTCAATTCAAGTTTGATTCTCAATTCACAGTAGTTTACAGAAGTATTTACTTGTGGGTTCGTTATTTTAATTCATTAGAGGCTCTAGTTGTAGATTTGTGTTCGAAACATCTAGAGTTGTGATTTAGAACGTAAGTGTGGTGCTTAGGTTAGAGATCACCAGTGAATATCTCGTAGACCCACGGATTGAAGAGGTAGGCAGTAGATGGTGACAGCCCTAACTGTCATTTGTAATCCTCCACATTCGGCTATGCCATAGGCCCTTAGCAAGAGTCTCCTAGTGTTGCTAGGGGTAAACTCGTGCCTAAAGCAAGCAGCTACCGCAAATTTCTTTGAGTTAGAATCAATACATTGAATTACTCTCTCTTCCTTACCTACCAAACAACTTTGTGTCCTTGGGTGGATTAGTTTGTAAGATTACACACACGTTCCTGGGATTCGATGCCCTTTGAATACTCTCTTAAGGGGAAGTGCTACACGACAGTTTCCGTGGGCTTGCAGATTTTCATCTGTGACGTAAGAAACGTCAACATCTTCTCACCTGACTTCAGCCAATCATCAGCTTCCATTGGATTTGTGGCTTGAGCAAAGGTGGGCGACTTGGTCCTCATAAACTCACCCAAACGTTTGTGATGTGGCAGGGGTGGCGGGGGTAGAGGCATGTGGGGCTCATTGTTGTTGTCAGCTTGCAGCTGTCCTATAGTCTGTATCATGGACTGCATGAGCTGGTTCTGCATAGCCAGTAGCTGCTCAAGGTTGATAGCTCCCTGGGTAGGTACGTGGTTGTTCTGAGGTGCTTCATTGCTCTCCTCCTCACCATTGGCGTTCCTCTTGTTATGAGTCCTCGGCATCTGTTGGTGAAAGAATAGTAGATACGGAAGAATTTAGAATTTGGAAAGAAACGCTCCAACTATATGCATCAAGGTATATGTAACTAAACAATTTCCTTTATTAATACTAATAACCCTATTAGAGGATGTGGACAATGATCCTACAACTCTCTACGACGTGCGGAGGTGGACAAAATGCTAGACGTCTCCACAACGCACACCAAGCACACAAACAAGCAATCATACAATCAGCACACTAAATCCAAGCGAGCACTAACGATCTACACGGATGGACTGGCAATAGGTCATCGGTGTGTGAAGTGATGGTGGTGCAAGTGTGGAACGCAGGTTCTAGTCAACACTCTATTTCAGCAAGAAGAGACAAGAAAGGACATGGCAGCAGAGGGAAAGAAGTGGAGAATTCAATTTCAGCACAGCAGCCATAAATTAAGATTAGAGGATGTGCGCTCAAAAAGATGCAAAAAGGCAATAATTGCATCAACAACAGTAGTAAAAACACAGTTTTTCCCACATTGTGTAGCTCGTGGGAGACAAAATAGTGCAAAACAGGCTAATTTTTAATAGGTGTGAGACCTGTGTGTGCTGAATACATTGGTTATGGCGATAAAAGTTTTGAATTCTGCTAAAATACCTTTTTAGCAAGGTCCGACTCTAGCTCCGAGTTTCTGCAAGGTCCGACTAGTTTTGTCTAGGTCCGACATGTTTTTGGGTAGCTCCGGTGAGTTTTGTCTTTAGCTCCGGCATGTCTTTGTTAAGCTCTGATATGTTTTGCTAGGTCCGACTTATGTTGGTTAGCTCCGACATGTTTTTTGAGCTCCGACATTTGGGATGACTAGTTCCGACTAGTTTTGGTTAGCTCCGGCGCTAGGTCCGACTAGCTTTGGTAAGCTCTGGCGCTAGGTTGTACTAGCTTTGGTAAGCTCCGGCACTAGGTTGTACTAGCTTTGGTAAGCTCCGACTCAAGCTCCGGTTAGCTTTGGCTAGGTACGGAGCTTGATCGCAATGGTCCTGCTTTTATCTTGCAATGTTTTTGACTTGCTTTATATTCTTAGAAAGATTGCTTAGTATTCATTTGCTATGTTTTTGGTGCGTTTTGGTTGATATTGCTGATATCGTTTTGATATGCTTTGCAACATGCTTATGTGAGGTGCTCACGTAAGGTGTTGTGTTCAGAACTGACTTGAGTCAAGTCACGGAATGGGGATCGTACGGATTGGTTGTTTGTTCATGTGAAGGTGTTGCTCGAGTTCAAGTCATGGCTGGTGATAGGATTCTTTGGACTAGTCTCAGGGAGGAGATGAGGTTCCAACGACAAAATTCAAGAGGAATTGTGGTTGAGCGGGTCAAGAGGTCGCGTAGGATGATTGAATCAAGGGCAGTGCATAAGAAGGTTACTGGACATCGAAGGAAGGTGTTTGCACGTATGCATGCGGTGCATGACGTGGCAACATGGTTCTGAAGATGGTTTATGGATGGGAAGATCTGGTTGGAAGGATCAGATCGTATTGATTGATGACTTTGGCTGCAGCGGAGTCAGTTATGGCTCGGTATGGAAAGTATCGAGTTGGTTATGATATGATTTCGTGTGGGTCACAAATTGAGTTGTTTTAGGAACATGGGATACGTTCCTAAGATGTTTAGAATTCTTAAGATTGCTTCTATCTGCGTATAGAAGAGTCCTAAGCAGTTATGGAAAGTTTCGATTCGTGAACAGAGTAGGATTAGGGTCCTGATTTAAGTTGAGTTGGCTTTTGAGCTGGTTATATAAGCAAGGGAGGCCAAAGCTCGTGCTGCACGACTTTGGGGCTGTTCCTCTTGTGTTCTATTGAATAAAATTTGTAGTTTGAAGGAACTTTTGTGCCTTGTTCGTCCGACTTGTTCCAGACAAGTTTTACTCATCGAGTTTCTGGACAGCACTACCTTCTGTTGGTGGTTTTATCATAACTCGAGTTTTACAGATCCAATTGACGTGATTCTTTTTGGGTTGTCTTCGCAACTTGATTGTGTATCATCTGTCAAGATTTCACGGTCATTGGATTTGTGGTTCCTGATCTACACGAGTTTATTTGCAGAGTTCCAGAACTATTTTTCTCGGGTAGGACAGATTGACCCTTGTTCGATCTTTCGATCATAACTTGAGTTTCTCTCGACGGATTTGAGTGATTTATCTTATGTTTTCTACGTGACTTGATTCTATATGATATATATCACTTTTGTCATGGTGAAACACGTTTGGATTAGTTTCACACACGATTTCTCTATCAGATCATTTTTCTGCCGAATGGGTTGGGATCTAATTGTTTCCGATGTATAAGAATTTTAAATCTACCATTCACCCCCCTCTCGTAGCTTTTCACGTGCTCTTCGATCTTACAATTGTTATCAGAGCCACGGTGCTCTAATCATTGTGATTTGCACGTGTTTTTTAGTAATCATCATGGAGAAATTCTCCGCCAAACCTTGTGTGTTTGCTGGTATTGATTTTCAAGTTTTGAAGGAACGCATGGAGGATTTCATCCAGGCGCAAGGATTCACAATATGGGAGAAGTTGTACAAGCCTTACGAAGAGCCACCTAACAATCAAGTTACGGTTACAAACCTACGGGACGTCGACATCAACAACAAAGCCCGAAACTTGATCATCCAAGGACTCACTCAGAGCGACTTCGACCGCGTTGCACATCTCCGATCGGCATATGATGTATGGAGAGCACTTTGTGACTATCATGAAGGATCCAACACAATCAAAGAGGTAAGGAAAGACATGTTCAAGAAAGAATACATGCGCTTCGAGATGCAACCCGGTGAGTCCATCGATGATCTCTTTGCTCGCTTTAACAAAATTCTCAGTAACTTGCGTAGTGTCAACGTTAATTTTTTTTATGTTGAAAATGCTAGGCAACTTCTTAGTGCATTAGACATGTCAATCTGGGAGATGAAAGTTATATCTATTCGTGAATCTACTGTCATGAGTACACTTACTTTAGATGTGATTTACTCTAAACTCAAAACTCATGAAATTGACATCTTATCACGTAAGAACCCAAATAAGTCTATTGCATTTGTCTCACAACGTGATATGCCTAGGTTCGGCCAATCATCATCTTGCAATAATCTTGATTTGTTGTCCTCACTAACCCTGGTGCAGATCGAGGAATTTCCAGAGGAGGAGCTAGCACTTCTCTCTACTAGGTTCTCAAAAGCATTGCAAAATGTGAGAACTAGAAGGAGAGGAAGCTCTGGACCTCAACGATGCTTCGAGTGTGGTAAGACAGGACACTTTTGTACAGAATGCCCTAACCTTTCAGGTTCTACTTCACGAGAAGAAAAACAATCAAGGACGAAGCACTTCTTAACAAATGATAAGAAGAAGAAGAAGGGCTTTACAGGTCGCCAACTGGTGAACAGTTTTATCTCCGCACTCCAGGAACTTGGCTCAAGCGACGTGGACATTGGAAGTGACGAAGATGAAGATGATTTGGCCAACTTAGGTTTCATGGTGGGCAGAACAAGATCAAGATCAAGTCAGGAGGATGCAGAACACAAAAGTGACGAGGATGAGGTATGTTCTACCTGTAATGAAATGTGTGATGCAATTTCTCGTGCAACTATTATTGTTAAGAAAAGGGCCAAAAAACTTAGGGATAATACTGCTAAAATTGAATCACTAGAATCTGAAATCAACCATTTGAAAACCTTGATTCCTAGTGATGGTTCTTGTCCCTCGTGTGATTTAATATATGAACAATTATCTACATTAAGAACTGCACATTCCTCTACTCTAAATAGACTTGAACTTGAAATTGAAAAGAACAAAAAGCTTGCTGCACTCGACATTGGAAACCTAAAAGATGCTTCTTGTTCTACAATTGATTTGCATTGTTCTATTTGTGATGATCTTGAAAAGAAACTAAAAGATGCTATGATTGAAATTTCAATACTGAATAATGCTTTATGTTCCCATGAAGTTAAATATTGTTCCAATTGTAAATTAAAAGGAAAAACTTCATGTGAAAATTGCCTTGATATGTCCAATAAACTTGATAACATGCATAGGACATTAGGTCGGTTTTGTAATGGGAATAAGAACCTAAACTTGCTGCTGAATTCTTCCAAGTCTTGCAATGATAAAACTTGTTTAGGTTTTGATTCTCATGCTCATGCTAAGGGACATCCACCTAAAATTGTAAAGTCATTAGGAAGTGGTTTGATTCAAACAGTTCCTAAACAGAAAGAAGTGGTTTTCAAATCTGCAGGAGTGTTGTCTCATTTGGTTTCAAATAAAAATATTGCTTGCTTATCTAGACATGAACACAAAGTTAAATTTCATTGTACCTACTGTGGTAGAGATGGTCATGTCATAGATTTTTGTTATATACTAGCTAAGCAATAGAAAAGGGAAAAAAATGAATGCTAGATCTCATAACTTTCATGCAAAATTTGCTGCACATATTAAACTGAATGCCAGGAACATGCAACCTGCTGTTATGAGTCAAAAACATTCAATGTTTACCACCAGACCTGCTATTTTTGCCTCCGGAGCTACTGATTTTTATGCTACACAAGTAACACCTTATAGGTCAGTAGTTAAGAATAAAAAACCTCAAACTTTGACTCATAAACCTGTTGTTTTATCTCAGCTTTCGCGTGTTTTTCCTGTTGCACGTCGTGTGACTTAGTACTGGATACCTAAATGCTTTTTGACTAACCCCAGTATTGAGTCATCGACGTATTATGATTCTATGTAGGTTACACGTTTGAGGAAGGAGAACATTTGGATAGTGGATTCAGGTTGCTCAAGCCACATGATCGGTAACAAAGATTGGTTCTCCTCCCTCTCTTTGTGTCACGTGTAGAGAATGTTACTTTTGCTGGTAATTCTTCAACTCCTATTATTGCTAAGGGTTCGGTTAGAGTGAATGATCACTACATTTTGAAGGATGTGGCACTTGTCAAAAATTTGAAATACAACTTGCTTTCTGTTTCAAAATTGCTAGATGAAAATCTGGAAATTATTTTCAATAAAAACTACTGCAAAGTTGTAGGTTCAAATAGTGAGCTTATTTTTAACATGTCTCGGTTTGGAAGAGTTTTTAAAGCTGATTTTGATATGCCTTCCTCTAAGCATAGGTGTCTAGTTGCTAATGATTCAAAGGACTTATATTTTTGGTATCGTAGACTTGGTCACGTAGGCTTTGATCACCTAACGCGTGTTAGTGCTCTTGATCGCATACGTGGGCTGCCTAAGCTTAAAGGGGACAAAGAGATTGTGTGCTCTTCTTGTAGACATGCTAAGATGGTTCCAGGTTCATATACTCCTCTCACAATGATCATGACAATTGATCCGGGTCAACTTTTGCACCTTGACACCGTAGGACCTTTACGTGTTTAATCCTTCGGAGGAAAATTGTATTTCTTGTGATTGTTGATGATAATTCTAGATACTCTTGGGTTTACTTTATGTCATCTAAGAATGAAGCTTTAAGTCACTTTAGAACTTTATTTATTAGATTATCAATTGATCACCCAGGATCTTTAAAAGCAATTAGAAGTGATAACGGAACTGAATTTAAAAATCAATCTTTTGATCACTTTTGCGCTGAAAATTCAATAGATCATCAATTTTCTTCACCGTATGTACCTCAACAAAATGGTGTTGTAGAAAGAAAGAACAAAACCTTAGTTGAGATGGCTAGGACTATGCTTGATGAATATCAAACTCCGAGGAAATTTTGTACTGAAGCGATTGCAACCGCTTGTTATGTCTTGAATCGTGTTTTCTTTCGCGCTAAGCTAGGAAAAACACCATATGAGCTTCGGTTTGGACATTGGCCTAGTGTTACGCACTTTCGGGTCTTTGGTTGCAAATGCTTTGTTAAGAAACATGGTAATCTTGATAAATTTGAACCTAGATCCATTGATGGCATGTTTCTTGGTTATCCATCTCATACTAGAGGCTACCGTGTGCTTATACTTGACACTAACAAAATTGTGGAGACTTGTAAAGTGCCTTTTGATGAATCTATCCTAGGTACTAGCTCAAACATCACAGGTCCAGATCCATATCCGCATGGGGATAGCATTTTCGTTGAAGATGAGGAAGAGGTGGAGCTGCTGCCCGAAAATTCAGCAGCTAATGACATTGTTCGAGCTCCTGATTTTGATTCACAGCCAGCACTGACGACCACCATTGCTGGTCCAGATCCTCCTCAAGTCACAAGCTCATCGATTTGTGATGAACATGAAGAAGAAGAAGCTTGTGAAGTGTCCACTCCCCTCCGGGTTCTCAAAATTTATCCTCCACAACAGATTATTGGAAGCTTGCACGAACGAGTTACAAAGTCCAGGTTTTGCAATCCAAACTCTTATGCTTATTCTGCTTTTGTTGCTTCTTTTGAACCCAAAGATATATCACACGCACTCACTAATGAATCTTGGATTATTGCCATGCAAGAAGAGTTAGAAAATTTTGAAAGAAATAATATTTGGAAACTTATACCTCCACCTCAAGGTCACACTTTATTTGGAACTAAATGGGTGTTTAAAAATAAACAAAGTGAGGATGGGGTTGTGGTTAGGAATAAGGCTAGGTTGGTTGCTCAAGGTTTCACTCAAGTTGAAGGTCTAGATTTTGATGAATGTTGTGCTACAGTTGCTAGATTAGAAGCCATAAGAATTTTGTTAGATTTTACTGCATCTAAAGGTTTTAAGTTATATCAAATGGATGTTAAAAGTGCTTTTCTTAATGGCTACATAAATGAGGAGGTTTATGTCAAGCAACCACCGAGTTTTGAAAATTCAGATTTTCCTAATCATATTTACAAACTGTCCAAAGCCTTGTACGGTCTCAAACAAGCCCCTAGAGCATGGTATGATAGGTTAAAAACATTCTTACTTGAAAAGGGGTTTACCATGGGCAAGGTTGATAAAACTCTTTTTGTGCTTAAGCATGGCAATGACTCATTATTTGTTCAAGTGTATGTGGATGATGTTATCTTTGGTTGTGCTTCTCATGATCTTGTGTCCAAGTTTTCAGCTACGACGAGTTCAGAATTTGAGATGAGTATGATGGGAGAACTCACGTACTTTTTGGGGCTGCAAATCAAGCAACCCAAGGAAGGTACCTTTGTGCATCAAACGAAGTATACAAAAGACCTCCTAAGGCGCTTCAACATGGACAAAAGCAAGCCTCTTCGGACACCAATGGGAACAACAGCAACACTTGAATTTGATGAAGATGGTGAACCCGTGGATCAAAAAAGAATATAGAACCATGATCGGATCACTTTTGTACCTCACGGCATCAAGAATGGACATACAATTCATCGTATGTCTTTGTGCACGTTTTCAAGCCTCCCCACGTGCTTCACATCGTCAAGCCGCCAAAAGGGTTCTCAGGTACTCACATGGAACTCAAGAATTTGGCATTTTTCTTTCTTCTTCCTTAACTGTTACTTTGCAAGCTTATTTCGATGCTGATTTTGGGGGTTGTAGGAATGATAGGAAAAGTACTTCTGGTGCTTGTCATTTTCTTGGTAATTCACTTGTTGCTTGGTCCTCTAGAAAACAAAGTTCAGTTGCACAATCCACCGCGGAATCTGAATATGTAGCTGCTACTAGTGCTTGCTCACAAATTCTTTGGATTGTCTAAACACTTAAGGACTATGGGGTTGATCTAGATAGTTTTCCACTGTTTTGTGATAACACTAGTGCAATTTGCATTGCTAAAAACCCTGTCCAACATTCTAGAACTAAGCACATTGATATTAGGTATCACTTTCTCCGTTATAATGTTGAAAAACAAAACATTGTGCTTCACCATGTAGATACCAAACAACAATTGGCTTATATTTTTACGAAACCATTGGATTTCACTCGTTTTTGTTTCATTCGTAGTGAAATAGGGGTTATGCATCCTCATGGCTTAAATTTGGGGGAGTTTTCAAACTTGAGAAGTTTATGTGTGAATCTAAAATTAAAAGAATATGAGCATAGTATTTCATACATATATGACTTTGTGATTCCTTTTACATGCCGAAAGTTCTTACTACATTACTCGTGTTATACATTTTGTAGTTTTTGCCATGTCTAGTAATTGGAATAACTATTTACACTAAATCTGGTCATGGTCGAACTTTCTTGCTCTTTTGAACTTGTTGCATGCTCACAAGAGCTTTTAATCATAAAGAATTAATCAAGTAATCAACTCAAATGTTGACTTTTTGTGAATAAATATAAGTTGAGAAAAGATCAAGAGAATATGCATGCATCGCACTTCTTCTTTTGAGATGGATTATCATTGCACTTACATATGGACTTGGAAGAAGTGGTGTATGACTAAAACCATGTCCTTAAGATTCTGATTGTCAAATGACATAGTCTTGGCTTGGTTGGTTAGAATAAGGCAGATGCGCATATAATATCTTGCAAATATCATATGATCTTAATTTGTGCTTTGAAAAATAATAAAATGTAGCAACAAGTGTCATGCTTTCAGGTATTGAAATATTTAAGTTTGTGAGATCATGACTTGCTTATATTGAAAATTACATTTGATCTCTATCATGGCTTACACTACTTTATGTATCTCATTGTTGTGATAGTGTAAGTTACTTGATAGTATGACTTGGATGAGCTTTGTTTTATATGTATATGTTATAATATGCTCATAACAATTAAAATTTGTCTTTTGAACCTAGCTAAATACATTGTCAAAGGGGGAGAGATAATATGGTGAATTATGCAAGGGGGGGGAATATGTATAGGGGGAGAAATTTATTTCTATCTCATTTGATTTTCAAAAAGGGGGAAATTTTTTCTCAAAACATTTCATGCCAATGTTCGGATTTAAATGGTGTTGCCAATGCATTCATCAAGGGGGAGATTGTGAGACCTATGTGTGTTGAATACATTGGCTATGGCGATAAAAGTTTTGAATTATGCTAAAACATTTTTTTAGCAAGGTCCGACTCTATCTCCAAGTTTCTGCAAGGTCCGACGTAAGGTCTGACTAGTTTTGTCTAGGTCCGACATGTTTTTGGGTAGCTCCGGTGAGTTTTGTCTTTAGCTCCGACATGTCTTTGTTAAGCTCCAATATGTTTTGCTAGGTCTGACTTATGTTGGTTAGCTCCGACATGCTCTTGTAGCTCCGACTTTTGGGATGACTAGTTCTGACTAGTTTTGGTTAGCTCCGGCGCTAGGTCCGACTAGCTTTGGTAAGCTCCGGTGCTAGGTTGTACTAGCTTTGATAAGCTCCAGCGCTAGGTTGTATTAGCTTTGGTAAGCTCCAACTCAAGCTCCATTTTGCTTTTGCAAGGTTCGAAGTCTGATCGCAATGTTCCTGCTTTTATCTTGCAATTTTTCGAACTTGCTTTATATTCTTAGAAAGATTGCTTAGTATTCATTTGCTAAGTTTTTAGTGCGTTTTGGTTGATATTGCTGATATCGTTTTGATATGCTTTGCAACAAGCTTATGTGAGGTGCTCACGTAAGGTGTTGTGTTTGGAACTGACTTGAGTCAAGTCGCGGACTTGGGCTCATACGGATTGGCTGTTTGTTCATGTGCAGGTGTTGCTTGAGTTCAAGTCATGGCTGGTGACAGGATCCTTTGGACTAGTCTCAGGGAGGAGATGATGTTCCAACAACCAAATTCAGGAGGAATTGTGGTTGAGCGGGTCAGGAGGTTCCAAAGATGGTTTATGGATGGGAAGATCTGGTTGGAAGGATCGGATCGTATCGATTGATGACTTTGGCTGTGGCGGAGTCGGTTATGGCTCGATATGGAAAGTATCGAGTTGATTATGATAGGATTTCGTGTGGGTCATGAATTTGAGTTGTTTTAGGAATATGGGATACGTTCCTAAGGTGTTTGGAAGTCTTAACATTGCTTCTATCTGCGTATAGAAGAGTCCTAAGCAGTTATGGAAAGTTTCGATTCGTGAACAGAGTAGGATTAGGGTCCTGATTTAAGTTGAGTTGGCTTTCGCGCTGGTTATGTAAGCAAGGGAGGCCAAAGCTCGTGGTGCATGACTTTGGGGCTGTTCCTCTTGTGTTCTATTGAATAAAATTCGCAGTTTGAAGGAACTTTTGTGCCTTGTTCGTCCGACTTGTTCCAGACAAGTTTTACTCGTCGAGTTTCTGGACAGCACTACCTTTCGTCGGTGGTTTTATAATAACTCGAGTTTTACAGATCCAATTGAAGTGATTCTTTTCGGGTTGTCTTCACAACTTGATTATCTATCATCTGTAAAAATTTCAAGGTCATTGGATTTGTGGTTTCTGATCTACACGAGTTTCTTTGCAGCATTCCAAAACTGTTTTTCTCGGGTAGGACAGATTGACCCTTGTTCGATCTTTCGATCATAACTTGAGTTTCTCTTGACGGATTTGAGTGATTCTTCTTGTGTTTTCTTCATGACTTGATTCTCTCTGATATATATCACTTTTGTTATGGTGAAACACGTTTATATTAGTTTCACATACAATTTCTCTAACAGATTGTTTTTCTGCCGAAGGGGTTGGGATCTAATTGTTTCCGCTGCGTAATATTTTTAAATCCACCATTCACCACCCCCCCTCTGGTAGCTTTTCACGTGCTCTTCGATCTTACAATTGGAAAGAAGTCCTAAGTGATTTGTGGTGTCCATTCTAGCTAGGCATGCGTCCTACGGTCAAACATGGCTCTAATACCAATTTGTGACACCTGGTTCTGAAAATGAACCAAGCGTAATGCATATGTGTGCACGGGATGTTTACACACATACACAAGTGATTCACAAATGATAAATAGATTATAAGCATGTCTCAAATAATAATACTAATAATAGTACCTTATTACAAACAAAATATTCTCGAATACAATTTCTAAACAATTGCAGCGGAAAAACTAAACACTAATGACTCCAAACTTCACAGGCAAGTTTGACGGCAAAACACACGCCTAGAACTCCTCAAAAACCTTCTGGTACACCACCTGGTCGCCTACGTCTGGATTTAATAGGGGGATAGCAAGAGTGAGCACATATCGTACTCCGCAAGTGTGGAAAAATATTACATGTAGCTTAAACAAGGAATGATAATAAAATAGCTAATTGCATAAAAGTACATTCAAAATAGTTGAAAATGCAATTATATAATTATTAAGTGAGGTCCTTCTCAAATAACCCAAATATCATAAATTTCAACTTAAATAACCAATACCAACAATAATAATCTATATCCAACTCATAACTGCTCATTTATCACATTTTCATCAAATCTATATATCAAAGTCATTTAATTAACCAATACCAACTCGCAATTCAATTCCAGCCATTAAACCATGTTTAAGTCCATAATCTAATCATGTGAGGGTCCAGGTTGCTCATGTCCGGGAGCACAGCTATCATGATAGTTTTAGACACACTCTGCAGAGGTTGTACCACTTTACCCACAAGTTCGTGATTTCATGACCTTTCAATGACTAAGGAATCTCAATTATGCCGTATCACACATCCTTAGGTGTGTGGCTAAGAGATCACAAAATAGCCTTTACAAAGTTATTACTAGCCTATTTAGACCCACTAAGGTTTCACCAGTGGTGATGTCTTCAACTGAGCACATCCAACCAAGGGCCCCCTCTTGAGCCATACGGATCCCAGGGTAGTCCCACCAATCTCTACAAACCCAATCCGTCTAACCCTTCCCCGAGCATTTTTAATGGTCCAAACATTACTGGCAATACACTAATTAGTCAGCTAAGCCGCACCCATACTTGGCATTGTGGTGGCACTGTAAATCCTAAATGGTCACTCCACGAAGTGGTCATTAGATCTAAAGCAATCAAAACCACCAAAACAGACTAACCCATTCCACATTACCAACTTGCTAAGATCCCTAGGCACCATGTTGCTAAAGGGTCATTATTATCAATTCTCATTGTTCACGTGTCTGTTAGTTCATAATTAAGTATTATAGTTGATTCCCAAACCCAACTGAAAGCAAAAGTGTAAAATAGCCTTCCCAACTCCTTACATTGTGTTCAAGCGACAAGGGTGGTCATACAAAGCTATTAAACTCCTACAATTGGGTTTTCCCATCAAGTTTGACACACATGCAACTTTGCAAAAAATCCTTTAAAACAGGATCAATATGGTCAAGGACACTTGTCTTGCTCCTGAGCTTGATTTGGGTCGAAGGCTTCAAATTTCTGGTTCTGCAGGTCCTTGAAAGCACTCTCTATGACAACTCCTCCTATTACGAGGGAAACCATGCAAAACACACAATTCAATCAAATAATGCTCAGATAGTACTTAATATGCCATGATATGCATGATTAATGCAATTATGAGGTAAAACTCATTAATGAGTTGCTATTAACGTTTACTAACTAGTTCTAATAGTTTTTATTAAGTTTGAACAAATTTGAAATTGATTTGAGTTGATTTGGAATTAATTCAGCACATTCCAGATTCAAACACCAGACTAGTCTGCTATCAGGGACCGGACTAGTCCGCACTACGCAAACTGCAAAATTTGGGTTTTTCTGATTTTCAAGAACTTGGGGTTGATTTTGCATGAAAACTTGAATGTAGAGGGTATACCTCGTGCTTAAAGAACCAAAGATAATGGTTTGGGTGCAACACTTGGATCTTGATGATTAGGGCTTGATGGAGATGAGTTGATGAAGAATTTTGATGAAGAAAGTCCATTTGTCAAAAATACGATGAAGATCGGTCTTGGTTGGTCCTTCTTCGTGTGTCTCCCCTCCTCCTTGCTTCTGTACTTGATCTTGATGACGGCATAATGCGAAAGTGGCAGCAAGGGATTTCAATTGGGGTGGAGAGGTGTAAGGCATAGTGGTGGCTCCCATGTGGGACCTAGCCATCCATGCCAAGACGGACCTTCGGTCTCATAGATGGAGGTTGAGTCCATCTGGGTGCATCACCCTATGGGTTCTCTTCCTCTTGGTACTCATGGACCGTGGAGGTTGTCCTAGGCATGACCGCTCTCCTTGCACAGTTTCTGGTTATCCCTCCAGAGACATTACTCCTTTGTGCTTCCTCGATGGGAAGAAGGTCAATGGTTAGCCTTCAACATTTGTACAAATGATAATCCGTATTAGGTAACCGAATTTCATTGATAAAGCTGTGATAATAAAATAACAATGCGCCATCTCGATCATGCTTAAGGGTATGTCCATGCACTAAATAATCTTCATCAATCAATTCTCTTTCATTTTCAATATACTCAAATGAAGAATATTATAGTGCCCCTACCATAGTAGCAATATGAGTAATCAATAAGGTGCATTCAATTCGCCCTATTCTTGTAATGTAATCTAACCATTATGTCATCATGGCAATAACTGGAGCAACTTTTATCATTTTAATCATGGCAAATAAAATTTTAAGCTCACCATCACGCACTACCCTTACGTCTCCTCTGGGGAATATAGTCATAAATACCCATCTATGCATGAAGCGTAAAGTAGGATTGTGTAAGTGGCTATTTCTAGGTGCACTATATCTGACCTCACAAGTTAAATCTTGCCAACAACTATGTTTGTTAAACTTAGACAAAGCGTCTAAATCTAGCAAACATCATCTATGGAAGCCTAGGATTTCACTTAATTCTTTCCATATGATGTTGTATTCTTTTTGAAATAATCTAAAAGTAATACAATCAAATCCTATTTTGAGTGTGCAAAGGAATTGTATGGAGAGAAAACATGAACCTTTCTCCTCTATGTGAGCAAAGTTTTCCCATCCTAGTGCATGCCATATGGAAAAGAATTTGGAATCCATACCTATTTTGTAGATAAAATCCGGATCATAAGCTTTCATATGAGAAAACTCACGATCTTGAAGGAGCTTACGTGCTTGATCTTCAACTTTACTTTGTATGTCGAGGTTGTCGTCATGAAGAAGTTGATGAGGGTTGCTTCTCTCACCCATGGGAGTGTCTTCACCTACACTCCTCCACCGTGAACTTAGTGTAGCAACAGAAGAGGGGCGTGCACTTGAGTCTCCACTATGGCTCAAGCTTGCAGCCTCCTTCCTCTTTCCAAACAATCTCCTCATCCCTTTCATAACCACAAAAAACAAGAACACAACAAGCAAAAAACTCAAAGGAGGTGATGTTAGCAAAAGCAAAAACCCAAACAAATTTTCCATTGAAGAACCTTAATGAAAATTGCAAACACAAGCAAAGGCAAATCTTTTTTAGTTGGGAATTGATCAAGAGCAGTTCAATGAAGAGCAAGAAAAACAACGTGAGCAAGAGTGACTTTGGGGATGTATGAAATGAGGTGAAGTGTCAGGAGAAGTGCTCTCCACAGCTACCATTTATAGTGTGCATTCCCCAACGGTCACTAGGGTACCAAATGTAGCCGTTGGAGGAGAGAGAGCCAAAATGGCTCTTTCCCCTATTCGACCAATAAGGGAGGTTGACTGGACTGACATGTGGGCCCCCTGTTATCCCTTTTTGCAGGTGCCTCCCCAACGGCTATGGAATCAGCAAGTTGGTGAATTACCACTTTTGCAACTCAGAAAAAAATTTCTGAATAAAAACTCCTTTTTTCAAAACCCAACAATTTTCTTTTTATGAAAATAAAGAAATAAAAACGATAGTTGAGAATATAAGATTCTCAACTTACTATGAAAAACCAAATATGCAGTGGGAAAAAATCAAATTGAATGGGGAAAACCAAATAAAGAGAAAAGAAAAACAAAGAAAACGATAACCACCAAATTAACCTATTGGCTAGGTATCACCACCATCCGATGAGATGGACATTCCTCCTTCTTCATTTCCTGACATCCGGGCCCGTAGGGATGGGCTCGGATGGCTTGTTTTCCTTCTTCCGCCATAACTTCTTTGGCGGCTTGGTGCACTTGGGCCTTTGCGAGGCCCGGACTTCTCCGTCTTCTTGGGGTGTCAGCATGGACGATAAGACGGGTTCTCCGCATAGATCAAATTCCTCATGAATGCAATGAGCGGGCCCACCTATGGAGGTGTGATTTCAACCTCTTGAGTGTGCTTATCATTCGACCCATACTTGATATGGATCATGGAGCATTGCTCCAACTTTGGGAGAAAGTTAAACATCTCCTCCTTGCCATTGATATGGAAGTGGATTTCTCCAGCTCCAACATCTATGCGAGCCTTCGTGATGCTTAAGAATGGTCGCCCAAGAATGAGCGGCATATCATTCTCGACCTCCATGTCGAGCACCACGAAATCCACAGGTATGAAGCAATTCCGGATTTTCACTTGAACATCTTAAATGATACCCTCTGGATAACAGACTGAAGAATCGGCAAGATGGATCTGCATTTGTGTTGGAGTAAGCTCCGTGAAGTTCAGCTGCTGAAAAAGCACCTTGGGCATCACAAGGTCACAAAGGGCCTTGTCAAAGTGGTGAGCTCCAATTGAGCATGATATTGTAGGACATCCACGGTCCGTCTTCTATTCTCGAAGCCTATTGAGAATGGATACGCTGTAGTCTTCCGTAAGCTTGACAACCTTAGTGGTGGGAAATGGCCGCTTGATATTCAATATGTCCTTGAGATAGCGAGCTTATGTGGGTACTTGCAACACGTCAATCAGGGGAACTGTGACACCCGGTTCTGAAAATGAACCAAGCGTGATGCATATGTGTGCCCAGGATTTTTAACACACTTATACAAGTGATTCACAAAGGATAAGCAAATTTAAACCATGTCTCGATTAGTATCACTAATAATAGTACCTTATTACAAGCCAACTAGTCTTGAATACAAGTTCTAAACAACAGCAGCGGAAAACACTAAACACTAATGACTCCAAACTCCACAAGCAAGCTTGACGGTAACACACACCCCTAGTACTCCTCCAAAACCTCCTAGTACCCCACATTGTCGCCTGCGTATGGATTTGTTGGGGGAATAGCAAGGGTCAGCACATGTCATACTCAGCAAGCATGGGAAAGTATGACATGCAGCTTGAACAAGGAATGATAATAAAATGGACTAAATGCATAAAAGTACATTCAAAACAGTTGAAAATGCAATTATATCATCATTAAGTTATATCCTTCCAAAAATAACCCAAATAACATTAATTCCAACTTAAGTAACCAATACCAACAATAATAATCCATAACCATCTCATAACTGCTCATAAATCTCATTTTCATCAATACCATATACCAAAACAAATTTATTAAACCAATACTGATTCTCAATTCAATTCCAACAATTAAACCATGTTAAAGTCCAGACACTAATCATGTGAGGCTCCTGGTTGCTCATAACCGGGAGCACGACTATCATGATAGTTTTTTAAACACACTCTGTATAGGTTGTACCAGTTTACCCACAAGTTCACGATTTCATCACCTTTCGATGACTATGGAATCTCAATTATGTCGTCTCACACTTCCTTAGGTGTGTGTCCAAGATATCACAAAATAGCCTTTACTAAGTGATTACTAGCATATTTAGACCCTACTAAGGTTTCACCGGTGGTGATGTCTCCAACTGAGCACATCCAACCATGGGCCCCCTTTTGAGCTGTTCGGATCCCAGGGTAGTCCGACCAATCTCTACAAGCCCATCCGACTACCCCTTCCTTGAGCATTCTTAATGGTCCAAATAGTACTGGCAAAACACTAATTAGTCAGCTAAGCTGCACCCATACTTGGCCCTGTGGCGGCACTTTAAATCCTAGATGGTCGCAACACGAACCAGTCCTTAGATCTAAAACAAGCAAAATCACAAAAATAGTCCAACCCATTCCACATAACTGGCTTGCTTAGATCCCTAGGAACCATGTTCTAAAGGGTCATTATTATCAATTCTCATCATTATAGTGTTCAATAGTTCATAATTAAGTAATATGATTATTCCCCAAACCGAATTGAGTATAGCGAAGCAAAAGTGTAAAAGACCCTTCCCGACTCTCTACATTGTGTTCAAGCGACAATGGTGGTCATACAAAGACTTTTAAATTCCTACAATTGAGTTTCCCCATCAATTGACACAAGCATAAAATTTTGCAAACAAAACATTTAAGAACCTGGATCAAAATGATCAAGGACACTTGCCTTGCTCTTGACATTGGTTTGGATCGAAGGCTTCGAAGTTCTAGGTCTGTAGGTCCTCGAAAGCACTCTCTACAGCAAGACCTTCTATTCCGTGTGACAAGCATGCAAAACCACAATACAATGAATAAATGATCATATATTGCTCAATATGCCATGATATCCATGATTAATGCAATTGTGAAGTAAAACTTGTTAATGAGTTGCTATTAATATTTACTAACTAATTACAATAGTTTATAACCAATTTGAACAAGTTTTGAATTGATTTGAGTCAATTTGTATTAAATTCAATGTTAACAGCTTCAGACACCGGACAAGTTCGGTATTGGGGCCGAACTAGTCCGCCCTATACAAAACTATGAATTCATGTGGAAAGGTGGATGTAGACGGTGTACCACGTATTTAGAGATCCAAGGGTCGAAGATTGGATGCAATATTTGAATATTGATGTCTAGGACTTGATGAAGATGAGTTGATGAAGGTTTTATGATGAAGAACGTCAATTGTCAAAAAGTTGACGAAGATCAATCTTGATTGAGCCTTCTCCCTCTTCTCATCCTTCTCCTTGCTCCTGGGCTCCTTCTTGACGGCGGCAAACGATTAAGGAATGACAGCGAGGGTTTTTCTCAATGGTTGGAGAGAGGTAGGGTTTGGTGTGAATTCCAAGTGGATTCGGTGGGGGACATGTAGGGGTCGAGTTGATGTTCACTTGGGCTCCTCTAGGGTTGGGAACGAAGTTCTTGGGCCCCATTAAGGTGGTTACCCAATAACTAGTCGTGGAAGAATAATAGAATCCGAGTGGAATTCCGTGGACTAGACTAGTCCACGATATGGACCGAACAAGTCCATTTGGCAACAGAGAGGATTTTGGACAAGTCCGGTATATATACCAGACAAGTCCGTTTTGGACCAGAAACTATTTCGTACAAGTGCGGTGTAAAGGCTGGACAAGTTTGGGTTTCCAAATTAAAAGGCTTCTGGACTGAAATTTAGACGAGGTCGGACTAGTGCGCTCAAATCGGACAAGTCCAAAAAAACATCAGAAGCTCAATTCGGACTATTCCGTGCGCTGTGCCGGACAAGTCCAAGCTCTGAAGAAAACTGAATTTTTCTAAATACAAGGGGAATACTGGACATGTCGGGTTGGGGGCCGGACAAGTTCGTACTCAGACAGACTTAAATTTATAATTAGGTCTAAATTTATTTTAAATCTTGTTCCTTTTTAATTTGCTTTATGTTAAACATGTATGAGGATGTATGCAATGCATTATGCACGAAAATGAGGGTGTTACATGCACATTAATGCGGATTTTCTGGATGATATCAACAAAACGGTTGAATCGCTCATCGACTGTTGGCTTCCTTTTCCTGTGAGGGAATGACAATAAGTTGGTGTCTTCAAAATGCTTGGCCATTCTCTCACTAAGTGGTTCACTTATGCCAACTGGGACATCCTCCTTCTCATTTGTAGTTGTCCTCTTCTCTTGTGTGGGATACAGTGGGTCACGATTGGTCTTGCCACCTCCTGTAGCCACTGCACTCACCTTTTCCATTGCAGGAACAACTGCAGCAAGTTGAGCCAACTGGGTTTCCAACATCTTGTTGAAAATCAATTGATATTTGAAGGCTGACGATATTCCTTCAATCTTGGCATTATTGATCTCTAGGGTCTTGTCATTGGTCGACAGCTTCTTGGATATAGTGTCATTGATCTTCAGCTGGCCAATGGAAAATTCTCTCAAGTTGGATTTATTTACATTATTGTCATTGTTGTTGTACCCTCGATGAAAGAATGGATGTGGTTGGCCGCACCCTTGACCTCCTGGATGATAGCCATTGTTGTTTCCATTGCTGGCTACGTATAAGGCATGCTCGCGGGTTTCGGGGTAGTCATTGTCCAAATGACCCTTGTTGCCACAGATCCACAAGTGATGTGAGAGTCTAAGGCATAGGAATTGCCACATACCTCACCATTCCTTATCCATTAATCTTCTTCATAAGGAGGTCCAATTTGGCAGCGATCATGTCCACCTCCTTCAAGGTTTTGCTCTCCCAAGAAGAGAAAAAGGAAACATCCTAAGACGAACAACATTAGGAGATACGTCCATGATCTTAAAACTGCTCAAGATCTAGAGGAACTGTTGCAGGTGACCACATGCATCCTCTTTAGCCTTCAAACAAATTGGGTTGGCTTCCACCATAGTGATAAGGCCAGTCTTTATTTCGAAGTTCATGTCTCCCATGTTTACAGTGGACCCAACAGGCACATTGTTAGCAGAGGGAGACGAAAACTCACAAAGGGTCTTTTGGGCCTTCAACATTTTGGTTGTTGGTGCAGTTGCGCTAGCTTGCTTTGCCGCTCGAATATTCTTAGGAGTAACGACACGAGGTCGATCTCTTAGAAGGGATTCGAGATCTTCAACAAATTTTTCTGGCAAGCAAAAGCTGTTGATGTTTCTTACATCACATATAAAAATCCACAAGCACACGGAAAGTACTTGTGCAAACTACTAGGAATTGAGAATCAAACTTGAATTTAATTCACAAAGGGCTTACTTGGCATGAGTACACCTTTGTAGGGATACAAGTGTAGAAGAGGGACTTGACAAGCGCAAGCCTCCTTCTCCTAAACTCTCACCACACTCTCCTTCTACTTGGCAGCACCTAGGACTACTCTAAACCTTAGGAGTGGTATTCTTTTCTCATCTTTTGGTGTGTGTGTGAAGTAACGTGTGGGGTTCTATTTATAGGGGGGAGAAGGGTCGACTTCCGCAACAAAATGCGTCCGAATCAGTCTTCATCATGATCAGGACATCACATGGAGTTGACATGTGGAAGCTGACCGAGTTTGGCGCCAGGAAGGGTTCGGCTGAACCCCCTAGTCGAATAGAAAAGTTGACCATTTCTTGTGTGCTTACTCGGGGTGACTTCCAGGTGGGTCCCTTTGACTGATATGGGCGCTACACCGTTGGATGGCCTCGGATACTTCTGTTTGTTACCCATTTGATCCATGTGATGACATTTGGCATCGCCTGATTTGTTGAAATCTAATTTTGTGGATTACTCCCTGCATGTATTGGTATTTGGATCTAAATTCACATGCATACAAATAAACATCAATACTTGTGGAATTGGTTAGTTTTTAACCCTACCACTATGTTGTGTTTCTCTTTTCTGCACATTATGAGGTGAATTGAGTGTCTAAATATGGCACTTAAGGACCGTCAACATAAACCAGACATACACTACCCTGTTTTCACATAAAACGTGAAAACAAAGAAGGGTCATCCTACTAAAACCTACCAGGGTACTTATCCTATTAACTCAATAATGCAATACTTTGGCTGCCTTCCCCAGCAGCGGCATTAAAAATGCTTGTTGACAATTCCTATGCATATTAACAATTCAACCCTAGCGGTGGTGCCATAAATGCTTGTTAATAGATTTTAGATTATACATGTAAATCCGCAAGGACATGGAAACTGTCGATGTAGCATTTCCCCTCTAAGAGTATTCCCAAATGGTGTCATTTATATTCTCCCAAAGGAAGGCTAGATGGAAGTAAAGCAATCATCAAGTTGAAAGTCTAGGTTGGCCTAGGTGGGGTTCTAGCAAGGATGGATAAATATGACACACACAAGAGCATTCTATCCAAAGGGGATAAATGAGATAAAGAGGGACTAGGCTAGAGGTTAGGTAGAGACTCCTACTATGTTTCTAATATACATATACATAGCCTAAGTTAGTTACTAATGATTATATTTATTATAAATTCTCATGATAAGTGGATTAACACATTGTACATGGGTTTACCCCTAGCAATACTAGGATGACTCCCGCCAAGAGCCTGTGGCATAGCCAAACATGGAGGATTACAAAGGACAGATAGGGCTGTCACCACCTACTGCCTGCCTCTTCAATCTGTGGGTCTACGAGACATTCAACGCTACTATCTATCCTAGCACCGTGCTAGCATATTATGTAATTACCTTAAGATCCTAGGCACAAGCCATCCTAAGGCAATGAACTAAATCAACATTGAACCAATGTTAATTCATAGCATAAGTGATTCATGTTAACATAATCATGTTATAGATAATTAGACTATAGTGGGGGTTTCTAGTGTTTATGTTGATATAATGATTATGGTATAACATAATCATAAATAGTACTCCTACCACATTCATGGAATGCAAAATCAAACAAGGATCGCTTCATCCAAGTATATGAACAATAGAAGATTAAAGATAACATTTTTATTAAGAGCAAAATCACAAATACAAATAGGAATATAAGAGCCATACCTTTCGCAATAAGGAATTGGGAAGAGACTCCTTCTACTCCTCTCCTACTTGGACTATGGACTAGAAACTCTCCTCTCTACAGCCTATACTCCTCTAAACCCATGGAGAGTAGTGGATACAATGGATGAATACTCAAGTGGTGTTTGTTGAAGTGAGGGGTCCTATTTATAGCTTGGAGAAGGGTTGGTTCCCGCCACCAAAAGCGTGCGAATCAGTCACCCACGACTTCTTCCAGTCGGGAGGAGCCAACACGTGGCATTTGATCGGGTATGGCACCACTCCCTAGTCGTTCGACTAGGGGGGTAGGCTGACCTGGTCTCAGCCCTGTTGGGGCTGTGCTTCCTCTAGGTCCTTGCCAGGTGAGTCCTATCCCCATATATGGGTGGTACACCATTGGATGGCTCTGGATACTTCTGTTTGTGAGCCATTTGTTCCATGTGGTGCCACATGTCATCGCTTGATTGGCTGGAATGATATTTTATAGGATCCATCCCCTTGTTTCACATCAATTCTTTATAAAATGCCTGCATGCACTACTTTCTCCAAGGACAAGTGGAAATAGGTTAAATAGAAAGGTGATGTGTGTAAATGATATTTCCTTCACATAATTGAGTTCTATTGATGGGTGAAATTGGTATATAATAGCCGTCAACAATCACCTTGTTCCTTGTGACCCTCTCCTTGGTTTCCAAAATTTTGACAGGTTGCTCAGTATAGGACAAATCTTCCTGAAGCTCCAATTCCTCCATTGGAACTTGCTCTTCTAGAACCCTCAAGCACTTCTTGAGCTCAGAAACATGAAACACATCGTGAACATCAGAGAGATGTGCTGGCATCTCCAACTTATACACTACTTCTCCATGTTTGTCCAGAATCTTGAATGGTCCCATATAGCGAGGTGCCAACTTGCCTTTGACATTATATCGCTTGTGACCTTGCATGGGTGACACATTGAAGTATACAAAGTATCCCACCTCAAAAGCTAAGCTTCTTTGTCTATTATCCGCATAACCCTTTTTGTCTCGACTGAGCAACTCTCAAATTCTCACAGATAGTCTGAACTTGGTTTTTAGTATTCTATATTACATCAGGTCCAAATACCTGAGTTTCTCCTGTCTAATTCCAAACAAGTGTGTTCTACACGTTCTCCCATACAATGCTTCATGTGGTGACATCTTCAAGCTTGCTTGGTAACTGTTGTTGTAGGAGAATTCAGCATACGACAAACTTTTGTAGCAACTTCCTCCATACTTTAGCGCACAAGCTCTTAGCATGTCTTTCAATATCAGATTTGTTCTCTTGTTTTGTCCATTCGTTTGAGGGTGATATCAAATTCAATTGAGTTCCCATAGACTCGTGCAACTTTTGCCAGAACCTTGAGATAAATTTAGAACCTTTATCAGACACTATTTTCTTGGGCACTCCGTATAAGCACACTATTCTTCCCATATACAATTCTGCCAACTTTGCTCCACTATAAGTAGTCTTGACAGGAATGAGATGTGCTGATTTCGTCAACCGATCCACAACAACCCATATCGAATGATAAGCTGCTGAAGTGCGAGGTAAACCAACTATGAAATTCATACCAACCTCTTCCCATTTCCAGTCCAGAATCTTCGGTGGCTGCAATAATCTAGCTATACTTTAATGTTTAGCGTTGACTCGTTGGCATACATCACATAATGCGACATATTCAGCTATGTCCCTTTTCACACTAGCCCAATAGTAGCATGTCTTCAGGTCCTTGTACATCTTTGTACAACCGGGATGGATGGAGTAAAGCGAGTCTTGTGCCTCCTTTAATATTAACCGTCGGAGACGCTTCTCATGAGGCACAGCAATCTGTTTTCCATGCCATAGAGTACCATGGTCGTCCTCATCGAATATGAATCTCTTCCTTCTCGGATCCTTTCCTTGATTTTCTAGATTTCCTTATCCTTTGTTTGACCTTCTCGAATTTTTTTTTCCAAGGTCGGATTTTTCCATTATTCCCATCTCATTCACAAATCCTTCAACTGTTCAAACTCCTTGCATAACTCGACCGGAAAATCCCTAACGGTGAGCTGGTGGCTTGCTCCCTTTCGACTCAAAGCATCAGCCACTATGTTTGCTTTTCCTGGGTGATAGTTGATCGCCACATCATAATCATCAATGTGCTCCAACCATCGTCGTTGCCTCAAATTCAGATCCGTTTGCGGGAATATGTACATGAGACTCCTGTGATCCGTATAAATCTCGCATCTACGGCCAAGAACGTAATGTCTATAAATCTCCTATGAATTCACTACGGCTGCAACTTCGAGATCAAGCGTAGGATAATTATCGTCATGTTTATTCAATTACCTGGCATTCATAAGCTACTACTCGGCCTTCTTGCATCAATACACAACCAAGTCCTTGCCTTGAAGCATCGCAATAGATATTAAAACTCTTGCTCACATCTGGCAATACCATACAGGTGATGTTGTCAACCTCTTCTTTAGCTCCTCAAAACTGTCCTGACAAGCTTGAGTCAATTTGAAAAGCTTCTCCTTCATTAACAGTTCAGTCTTGGGTTTCCCTATCTTGGAAAAGTCCTTGATGAACCGATGATAGTATCCACCCGTTACAAGGAATCTCCTTATTTCCTTCACATTCTGCGGCGGTTCCCCCTTTAGCACATCTCTAACCTTTCCTGGGTCGACTAACACTCCTCCTCCAAAGACGACGTGGCCTAGGAATGATATCTCCCTCAACCAAAACTGACACTTTCTGCAACGTCAACCTTAGATGCTCTTTGTGCTCCTCTTCACTCTTCGAGTAGATCATGATGTCATCAGTGAACACTACCACAAACTTATCCAAATACTCCATGAAGACCTTATTCATAAGATACATGAAGTATGCAGGTGCATTTGTCAGTCCAAATGACATGACCATATACTCGTAGGATCCATGTCGTGTCCTGAAAGCTATATTAGTTATGTCCGACGGTCTAATATTCATATGGAAATATCATGACCGAAGATCAATCTTAGAGATTATCTTGGCTCCGTTAATCTGGTCAAACATGTCCTCTATGCGGGGTAGTGTAAACTTATTCTTAATTGTCACCTCGTTGAGAGACCGGTAGTCCACACACATTCTTTGGGATCCATCTTTCTTATCAACGAAAAGCACTGGGGCTCTCCATGGCGACGAACACGGGCGTATAAAACCCTTCTCTAGCTGCTCTTGCACCTGCTTCTTGAGCTCTGCTATTTCCTTAGGAGGTATCCTATATGGCCTGTTTGCTATAGGTGCAGTTCCAGGTATTAAATCAATGATGCATTGAATATCACGATCAGGTGGCATTCCTGGCAATTCCACAGGAAACACTTCTTGGTACTCACGAACAACTGGAATGTCCTCCAAAGTTACTCCTTCTGCATGTATACTTCAGGTATTATATAGGCATGCTATGCTTTGCAACATATTTTGATGAGATGAATGAATGGGATGCTCACAAATCAAATACTATAGTAGCTGGTTTGGAGTTTGCGAGAAACATACCAATTACAACATCTTCAGATTGATGAGCCTCTTCTGCAGATAAATGGTTTACCTTGCCATGAGAAAAAATTTGTGGTCCTCGGTTCCCTTGAGTTGCTCCTCCATTGGGCCTAGTGTTCTGCCTTGGAGCATTGTTCATTTGACCTGATCTTGTGCATTGAGTTGCAAAATGTCCCACTTGACCACAATTAAAGCAAGTCTTTGCACCAGTAGCACCAGCAAAGTTAGGGCGAGGCTGATTCTAAGCATAAGCAGTCACATTTGGATGCGGTGCAGGCAGCATAGGTAAGCGAGGTGCTTGCATGGATGGGTGTTGCTGCATTGGCTGTTGCGGTCGCGGTGGATAAGCAGGGCGGTATGCAGCAGCAGATGGGTTGTAATATGGTGCATAGCGAGGACGAACATTGCTTCCTTGAGGGTGTCCATGATATGGCATCTTCCTCTTGTGGTCTACCTCCATCTCATGAATCTTGTTCTCGACCACAATGGCTTTGTCAACCAGCTTCTGGAAGTTTGCATAGTTAGTATTGAGCAACTTAACTTTAATTTCATTGTTGAGAACTCTCATGAACAGATATTGCTTTCTGCTATCAGTGCTGATGTCCTCTGGATCATATCTAGACAGGTGAGTGAATTTGTTGAGATAATCACTCACACTCATCCTTCCTTGTCTGCGGTTTTCCAATTCTTGTCTTCTCAGTATCATAACTCCCTTGGGTACATAGTGAGAATGGAAACTTTCATTGAATTCACCCAGGTGATTCTTTCATGATCAGTGTGGGCATTGCATAAAGATTCTCACCAATCTACAGCAGCTCCAACACACTGGTCTGAGGCAAAAGAACCTTTTCTCTGTCACTGCACTGTACAATAGCAAGTTTGTTTTCAACAGCGTGACACCCGCTTCCAAAAATGAACCAAGCGTAAAGCATATGCGTGCCCAAACTGTTTAACACACATACACAAGTGATTCACAAACGATAAAAAGATTATAACCATGTCTCGAATAATAACACTAATAATAGTAACTTATTACAAACCAAATAGTCTTGAATACAAGCTCTAATCAAATGCAACAAAAACACTAAACACTAATGACTCCAAACTCCATAGGCATTCTTGACGGTAACACGTGCACTTAGGACTCCTCAAAGACCTTCTGGTACTCTATATTGTCGCCTGCGTCTGAATTTGATGTGGGAAATAGCAAGGGTGGCACATGTCGTACCCAGCAAGTGTGAGAAAGTATGACATGTAGCTTAAACAAGGAACGATAATAATAATGGGCTAATTGCATAGAAGTACATTCAAAATAGTTGAAAACACAATTATATTATCATCAAGTGTGGTCCTTCCCAAATTAACCCAAATATCATAAATTCCAATGTAAATAACCAATACAAGCAATAATAATCCATAACCAACTCATAACTACTCATATGTCTCATTTTAATCAATTCCATATACCAAAGCCAATTAATTAACCAACACCAGTTCCAATCCAATTTTAGCCATTAAACCGTATTCTAGTCCATATGTTAATCATGTGAGGGTCCAGGTTGCTCATAACCTGGAGCACGACTATCATGATATTTTTTAACACACACGAGGTTGTACCACTTTACCCACAAGTTCGTGATTTCATCACCATTCGATGACTATAAAATCTCAACAAGGTCGTCTCACACTTCCTTAGGTGTGTGGCCAAGAGATCACAAAATAGCCTTTGCAAAGTGATTACTAGCATATTTAGACCCCACTGAGGTTTCACTGGTGGTGATGTCTCCAACTAAGCACGTCGAACTAAGGCCCCCCTCTTGAGCCATTCGGATCTCAGGGTAGTCCCATCAATCTTTACAAACTGATCCGACTACCCCTTTCAACGAGCATTCTTAATGGTCCAAATAGTACTGGTAAAACACTGATTAGTCAGCTAAGCCGCACCCATAATTGGCGCTATGGTGGCACTGTAAATCCTAGATCGTTGCTCCACGAACCGATCCTTAGATCTAAAGTAAGCAAAACCACCAAAAAAGTCCAACCCATTCCACCTAAGTGACTTGCTTAGATAACTAGGCACCATGTTGCTAAATGTCATTATTATCAATTCCATCATTAAAGTGTTCAATAGTTCATATTAAGTAATATGATTATTTCCCAAACCAAATTGAGTATAGCGATGCAAAAATGTAAAATACCCTTACGGACACTCTACATAGTGTTCAAGCGACAAGGGTGGTCATACAAAGCTAGTAAACTCCTATAATTGGATTTTCCTGTCAATTGACACAATCATGCAATTTTGCAAACAAAATGTTTAAAAACCTGGATCAAAATGATCAAGGACACTTGCCCTGCTCTTGAGCTTAGTTTTGATTGAAGGCTTCGAAATTCTAGTGTTGCAGGTCCTCGTAAGCACCCTCTATGGCAAGACCTTCTATTTGGCACAACAAACATGCAAAATAAAAATTATAATCAATTAATGCTCATATATTACTCAATATGCCATGATATGCATGATTAATGTATTCTGAAGTAAAACTAGTTAATGAGTTGCTATTAATATTTACTAACTAGTTTCAATAGTTTTTAACAAGTTTGAACTAGTTTGGAATTTATTCGAGTCAATTTGGAACTAATTCAGCACTTAACAGACTCAAACACCGGACAAGTCCGGTATAGGGGCCGGACTAGTCCTCCCTATGCAGAACTGTGATTTAGGGTTTTCTAATCAGCGAGGTTTTAAGGTTAAATTCTAGTGGAAACTTGAATGAAAAGATTGTGCCAAATATTTAGAGATCCAAAGGTTGAGGTTTCGACGTGTGAATTGAATCATGACGATTAGGGATTTATGAAGATAAGTTGATGAAGGTTTGTTGATGAAGAACATCAATTGTTGAAAAGTTGATGAAGATCGATCTTGATTTGTCCTTCTCCCTCTTCTCCTCCTTCTCCTTGCTCCTGGGCTTCTTCTTGATGTCGACACAAGGCAAAGGGTGGCAGCGAGGGTTTTTCTCAAAGGTTGGAGAGGTGAGGGTATTTTGTTGTTTATATAGGGGTGGAGAGATAGGGTTTTGGGGTGAACTCCAAGTGGATTTCGGTGGGGGACGAGTAGGGGTTGAGGTGGGGTCCACTTGGGCTCCTCTGAGGTTGAGCACGAAGTTCATGGACTGAATTAAGGTAATTACACAATAACCAATCGTGGAAGAATAATAGAATCTGAATTGAATTCAGTAGGACAGACAAGTCCACAATATGGACTGGACAAGTCCGTTGTGGAATAGAGGCGAAATCCGGCAAGTCCGGTTCTCTTTGTTGGACAAGTCTGTTTGGAAATAGAAAGGCTTTTCGGACATGTTCGGTGTACATGGTCGGACAAGTTTGGGGTTGCGAAGCAAAAGTCTTTCAGACTGAGAATTGGGCGAGATCGAACTAGTCTGCTAGGAATCGGACAAGTTCGAAAAAACATCAGAGCCTCAAACGGACTAGTCCGTGCCATGTGCCAGATAAGTTCGGGCTCTGAAGAAACTGAATTTTCTCAAAGAGAATAGGGACACCGGAATCGTCCAGATTTCAGGCCGGACAAGTTCGTACCCTGATAGACTTAAATCACTGATTAAGCCTAAATTCATTTTAATCTTGTTTCTTATTAGGTTGCTTTATGTTAAAAATGTAAGAGAATGTATGCAGTGCATTGTGCATGAAAATGAGGGTGTTACAAACAGATTCAACCAATCATCAACTTCCATAGGGTCCGTGGCTTGAGCAAAGGTAGGCGAAACTGCTCAAGGTTGATAGCCCCATGTCCAAGTCCATTCTTGTTCTGAGGTGCTCAATTGTTCTCCTCCTCACCATGAGCATTCCTTTGGTTATGAGTCCTCGGCATCTGTTGGTGAAAGAATAGCATAGATGGAAGAATTTAGATGTTGAAAAGAAGAACCCGAACTATATGCATCAAGGTATATGTAACTAAACAACTCTCTTATTAAACTAAAAACCCTATTAGAGGATGTGGACAAGGATCCCACTACTCTAATACGTGCGGATGTGGACAAAATGCCAAGCATCCCACGATTCGCACCAAGCACACAAGCACAAGCACACACTACGAAAATTCAGCACACCACACCAAATATAACTAAAACAATCTAAACGCTTTTCAAACTTCCAAATAGGAGACCTAGAATTAATTGTGTGAGCCATGGCTGTTCTGTCCATGAGGCGGCGATGGCGACGGTAGCGGCGAGGCATTCACGGTGGCACGCCAAGGTGAGTTGGCCGTCCATGTAGGCACTGGAGGGGTTGCTGCAACATTGACCTCTACGGTGGCATGGACTTCCTCTTGCTTTTCCATGATGAACAGCTTCTTACATAGGTAGCATATCTCTTCCATGGCATCAGTATAGCGATTTCCCAAATCCACCAATACTTCTTGAGATCTGTCAATGGCACGAGAACTGACTTGAGCGCCATCTTGCGGTCTTAAAGCTTCCCTTGTTCCCTTCTTGCATTGCAGGTGCAGCGCAAACTAGTACCTCCAACTTGATCCCAGTCGACGTGGCACAATCTAGTAATTGCAGCCGAAGCAACATCATCAATAGCTTGCTCCCTGGTGCATCTCCATGTGGACAAAAAATATTGGGTGACCACCTCATCTTTGGCAAGAACAGTAACTTGAGCCCTCTATTCTTCACAGCCATGGTGAGGAATCCTCTTGACATAATACTCTGGGTGCATTTTGTATAAATCAAGGAACTCCTTCAATTGCTTAGCTGCAAATCCTCCATCAGTGCTGTCAGAATATAATTCGTGGGCATCACGGTAAACTAGGCATTTGTCTTCCGTTCTGGCTTCACTAGGCTGTGATGCATTCCTTTGGGCTTCGGGTACTTCTTCTTGTGCAGCAGGTTCCTCCTCTTCTTGCGGTTCCTCCTATTGTTGGGCTTCATCTTCATTCTCCTCATGTGCTTCACATTCATCTTCCTCACTATCACAGAATTCCACCATTTCAAGATCTTCCTCCTCATCATCATCATAAGATTCCACCTCCTTAGGATCTTCCTCCGTCATGTTTTTGAGTGTTCATGCTCAACATCCTTTGCGGGAGAACTCACTTTTTCCTCCACTTGGGCTGGTTCCATTTGCGGTTCTTCGCGAGGCCTAAGCTTGCGTCCAAGGGGTGGCAAACGAGCTCTCTTGCGGGTTGTCATTTTGGTGTGAGCTATCTATAAGAAAACATGAGAATATTAGAGGAAAGCACAAATATCAGTTCTGAAAGTGCAGCAGCCATAAATCAAGATGAGAGGATGTGCATTTGCTCAAAAAGATGGAAAATGTCAAAAATTGCAGCAGCAGCAAAAGCACAATGTTATTCCACTTATATATTTTGTGGGAGACAAAATAGTGCAAAACAACAACTTTTGTATAGGGAAGAAGTCCTAAATGACTTGTGGTATCCATTCTACATAGTCTTGCATCCTAGATACCAATTTGTGACACCTGATTCAGAAAATGAACCAAGCATGATGCATATGTGTGCTCAGGATGTTTAACACACATACAAAGTGATTCACAAACAATAAATAGATTAAACCAGATCTCAAATAATAACACTAATAATAGTAACTTATTACAAACCAAATAGTCTCGAATACAAGCTCTAAAAAAATGCAGCAAAAAACATAGAACAATAAAGACACCAACTCCACATGCAAGCTTGACGGTAATACGCACGCCTAGGAATCCTCAAAGACCTCCTCATACTCCATATTGTCGTTTGCGTCTGAATTTGTTGAGGGAATAGCAAGCGTGAGCACATGTCATACTCGGCAAGTGTGGGAAAGTATGACATGTAGCTTAAACAAGGAACAATAGTTAAATGGATAATTGCATAAAAGTACAGTCATAACAATTGAAAGTGCAATTATATGATCATTAAGTGTGGTCCTTCCCAAAATAACCCAAATAACATTAATTTCAATTTAAGTAACCAATACCAGCATTAATAACCCATAAAAAAGTCACAACTGCTCATCTGTCTCAATTTCATCAATTCCATATTTCATAACCAATTACTGAATCAATACCAATTCCCAAATCAATTCCAGCCATTAAACCATGTTCAAGGTCCATAACTCTAATCATGTCAGGGTCTCGATTGCTCATAACTAGCAGCATGGCTATCACGATAGTTTTTAACATAATTTGCAGAGGTTGTACCACTATACCAACAAGTTCGTAATTTCATCACTTTTCGATGACTAAGGAATCTCAATTATGTTGTCTCACACTTCCTTAGGTGTGTGGCCAAGAGATCACAAAATAGCCTTTACAAAGTGATTACTAGCATCTTTAGACCCCACTGAAGTTTCACCAGTGGTGATGTCTCCAACTTAGAAAATCCAACCAAGGGCCCTCTTTTGTGCCATTCGGATCCAAGGGTGGGCCCACCAACACTACAAACCCATCCGGCTACCCCTCCCCCAAGCTTTCTTAATGGTCCAAATAGTACTGGCATTACACTAATTAGTCAGCTAAGCCGCACCCATACTTGGCCATGTGGTGGCACTGTAAACCATGGATTGTCGCTCCACAAACAGGTTTGCTTAGATCCCTAGGCACCATGTTGCTAAAGGGTCATTATTATCAATTCTCATCATTAAAGTCTTCAATAGTTCATAATTAAGCAATATGATGGTTTCCCAAACACAATTGAGCATCACGGATCAAAAGTGCAAAAGACCCTTCCCGACTCTCTACATTGTGTTCAAGTGACAAGGATGGTCATACAAAACTAGTAAACTCCTATAATTTGGTTTTGCTATCAATTTTGCACAAGCATGCAATTTTGCAAACAAAACATTTAAAAACTTGGATCAAAATGATCAAGAGCACATGCCTTGATCTTGAGATTAGTTTGGATCGAAAGCTTCAATGTTTCTGTTCTGCAAGTCCTTGAAAGCACTCTCTATAGCATTGCCTTCTACTTCGCACGACAACCATGCAAAATAAACATTACAATTAATAAATGCTCGTATATTACTCAATATGCCATGATATGCATGATTTGTGCAATCGTGAGATAAAACTTGTTAATGGGTTTCTATTAATGTTTACTAAGTGGTTACAATTGTTTATAACAAGTTTGAACAAGTACCGAATTGAATTAGATCAAATTGGAATTACTTCAGCACAAAACAGATCAGTGGGCCGGACAAGTCTGGTTCCAGGGCCGGACTAGTCCGCCCTACGCAGAACATCAATAATAGGGTTATCCTGGACAGCGAGATCAAGGTATAAATTGACGTCGAACTTGGATGTAGAGGGTGTACCACGTGTAGAGATCCAAGGAGTGAGACCTACGTGTGCTCAATACATTGGCTTGTACTGAATACATTGGCTTTGATGATAAAAATTCTGAAATTCTGCTAAAACACTTTTTTAGCAAAGTCCGACTCTAGCTCCGAGCTTCTGCAAGGTCCGACAATAGGTCCGACTTGCTATGTTAAGGTTCGACATGTTTTTGGGCAGCTCTGGTGAGCTTTGTCTTTAGCTCTGACATGTCTTTGATACCTCCTGTATGTCTTTGTTAAGCTCTGATATGTTTTGCTAGGTCCGACTTATGTTGGTTAGCTCCGACATGTTTTCTCTAGCTCCGGCTTTTGAGTTGACTAGTTCCTACTATCTTTGGTAAGCTCTGGCGCTAGGTTGTACTAGCTTTTGTTAGCTCTGACGCTATGTCCGGCAAGCTTTGGTAAGCTCCGGTTAGCTTTAGCAAGATTTGGAGCTTGATCGCAATGTTACTGCTTTTCCTATGAAATATTTTGAACTTGCTTTACACTTATGGAAAGGTTGCTTATTATTCTTTTACTAAATTTTTGGTGTGTTGTGGTGATTATTGCTGTTATGATTTTGCTATCGTTTGCATCATGCTTATGTGAGGTGCTCACGTAAGATGTTGTAGTTTCAGAACTAACGTGAGTCAAGTCGAAGACTTGTGCTCGAAAGTATTGGTTATTTATTCATGTGCAGGTGATGCTTGAGTTCAAGACATGGCTGGTGACGGGATCCATTGAACTAGTCTTAGGGAGAAGATGAGGTTCAACAACCAAGTTTGGGAGGAATTGTAGTTGAGTTGATCGGGAGGTTGCGCAGCATGTTTGAATCAAGAACAATGCATATGAAGGTATCATGGACATCCTTGGAAGATATTTGCACGTATGCAATGAGTGCATAGACGTGGCTGCATGGTTCCAAGGCATGATGAAGAGATGTGGACGTAAAGAATTGGTCGGAAAGGTCCATCTGACTAGGTTATGGACTCAGGCTGCGGCTGAGTCAGGTTTGACTCAAATAAGGAAAGATTTGAGTTGGTTATGATAGGATTTCATGTGGGTCACTAATTTGAGTTGTTTTAGGAATGTGAGATATGTTCCTAAGGTGTTTGGATGTCTTAAGATTGCTTCTATCTTCGTATAGAAGAGTCTTGAGCAGTTATGGAAAGTTATGATTCGTAATTTGAGTAGAATTAGAGTTCTAGTTGAGATTTGGTTGACCTAAGGGCTGCTAATATAAGCAAGGGAGGCCAGAGCTCATTGTGCACGACTTTGTGGCTGTTCCTCTTGTGTTCTATTGAACACAATTTGTAGTTTGAAGGAACATTTGTGCCTTGTTCGTCTGACTTGTTCCAGACAAGTTTTACTCGTCGAGTTTCTGGACAGCACTACCTTTCGTCGGTGGTTTTATTATAACTCGTGTTTTAAAGATCCAATTGATGTGATTCTTTTTGGGTTGTCTTCAAAACTTGATTATATATCATCAGTCGAAATTTCACGTTCATTGGATTTGTGGTTTATGATCTACACGAGTTTCTTTGCTGCGTTCCAGAACTTTTTTTCTCGGGTAGGACAGATTGACTTTTGTTTTATCATTCAATCGTAACTTGAGTTTCTCTTGACGGATTTGAGTGATTCTTGTTGTGTCATCCTCGTGACTTGATTCTCTCTGATATCTATCACTTTTGTCCCGGTGAAACATGTTTAGATTAGTCACACACACGATTTCTTTAACAGATCGTTTTTCTACTGATGGGGTTGATATTTAATTGTTTCCGCTGCGTAAGATTTTTTAAATCTACCATACACCCCCCTCTGGTAGCTTTTCATGTGCTCTTTGATCGTACAATTGGTAAGAGAGCCAGGTTGCTCTAATCTTTGTGATTTGCTCATATTTTGACTAATCATCATGGAGAAATACTATGTAAAACCTTGTGTCTTTAGTGGTATTGATTTTTAGGTTTGGAAGGCACGTATGAAAGCCTTTATCCAGCCTCGAGGCTTCACAATATGGGAGAAGGTATACAAGCCTTATGAAGTGCCGTCAAATGATCAAGTTACAGCTACAAATCTGAGAGATGTCGACAACAACAACAACAAGGCTTGGAGCATGATCATACAAGGATTAACTCAAAGCGACTTCGACCGTGTTGCACACCTCCGATTTGCATACGATGTGTGGAAAGTACTTTGTGACTACCAAGAAGGACCCAACGTGATCAAGGAGGTAAGGCAAGACATGTTAAAGAAAGAATACATGTGCTTCGAGATGCAACCCGGTGAGTCTGTTGATGACCTTTTTGCTCTCTTTAATAAAATTCTTAGCAACTTGCGTAGTGTCAATCATAATTTTTCAGATGCTGAAAATGCTAGGCAATTGTTAAGTGCATTAGATATGTCAATTTGGGAGATGAAAGTCACATCTATTTGTGAATCTATTGTCATTAGTACACTTACTTTAGATGTGTTATATTCCAAGTTAAAAACTCATGAAATTGACATAATATCACGTAAGAACCCCAACAAGTCTATTGCTTTTGTGTCTAAACGTGACATGCCTAGCTCCGGTCAATCTTCATCTTGTGTTGCACTTGCGTTGTTGTGCTCTCTACTTGAACAGATTGAGGAATTTCCAGAATAGGAGCTAGTACTTCTCTCTACTAGGTTCTCAAAAGCATTGCAAAATATTAGAACTAGAAGGAGAGGAAGCTCCGGACCTCAACGATGTTTCGAATGTGGTAAGACAGGACATTTTTGTTCAAATTTCCCTAACCTTTCAGGTCCTACTTCGCGGGATGAAAAGCAAACAAGGACGAATCACTCCTCTGCAAACGATAAGAAGAAATAGAAGGGTTTTACAAGATGTCAATTGGTGAGCAGTTTTATCTCCGCACTTTAAGAACTTGGCTCAAGCGATGTGGATATTGGAAGTGATGAAGATGAATATGATTTGGCAAACTTGTGCTTCATGGAGGGCAAATCAAGATCAAGTATAGAGGATGCAGAACACAACAACGACAATGAAGAGGTTACACGCTTGAGGAAGGAGAACTTTTGGATTGTGGATTCAGGTTTCTCACGCCACATGACCGGTAACAAAGAATGGTTCTCCTCCCTCTCTTTTGTGTCACGTGTAGAGAATGTTACTTTTGCTGATAATTCTTCAACTCCTATAATTGCTAAGGGTTCAGTTAGACTAAATGATCACTACACTTTGAAGGATGTGGCACTTGTTAAAAATTTGAAATACAACTTTCTTTCTATTTCATAACTGCTAGATGAAAATCTGGAAATTATTTCAACTAAAAATTGCTGCAGAGTTGTAAATTCAAACAGTGAGCTTATTTTTAACATGCCTCGGTTTGGAAGAGTTTCTAAAGCTGATTTTGATATATCTTCCTCTAAGCATAGGTGTCTAGTTGCTAATGATTCAAAGGACTTATATTTTTTGCATCGTAGACTTGGTCAGGTTGGCTTTGATAATCTAACGCCTGTTAGTGCTCTTGATTGCATACGTGGGTTGCCTAAGCTTAAAGGGGACAAAGAAATTGTGTGCTCTTCTTGTAGACATGCTAAGATGGTTGTAGGTTCACATACTCCTCTCACAATGATCATGACAACTGAACCGGGTCTACTTTTGCACCTTGACACCATAGGACATGCACGCGTTCAATCCTTGAGAGGTAAATGGTATGTTCTTGTTGTTGTTGTTGATGATTATATTAGATACTCTTGGGTTTAATTTTTGGCATCTAAGAATGAAGCTTTAAGTCACTTTAGAACTTATTTCTTAGATTATCATTTGATCACCCAGGATCTTTAAAAGCATTAGAAGTGATAACGGAACCAAATTTAAAAATCAATATTTTGATCAATTTTGTGATGAAAATAGAATAGATCATCAATTTTCTTCACCATATGTACCTCAACAAAATGGTGTTGTAGAAAGAAAGAACAGAACTTTAGTTGAGATGGCAAGGACTATGCTTGATGAATATCAAACTCCTAGGAAATTTTGGGCTGATGCGATTGCAACTGCTTGTTATGTCTCAAATCGTGTTTTCTTGCATGCTAAGCCAGGTAAAACAACATATGAGCTCCGGTTGGGATGTAGGCCTAGTGTTACACACTTTTGGGTCTTTGGTTGCAAATGCTTTGTTAAGATACATGGTAATCTTGATAAATTTAAACCTAGATCTGTTGATGGCATGTTTCCTGGTTATCCATCTCATACTAGAGGCTACTGTGTGCTTTTACATGATACTAACAAAATTGTGGAGGCTTGTGAGGTGTCTTTTGATGAAGCTAGCCCAGGTACTAGCTCAAACATTGCAGGTCCAGATCCATATCCGCAGGGGGAGAGCATTTTCATTGAAGATGAGGAAGAGGTGGAGCTGCTACTCGAAAATTCAGCAGCTAATGACATTGTTCCAACACCTGATTTTGATTCACAGCCAGCACCGACAACAACCATTGCTAGTCGAGATCCTCCTCGTGTCACAAGCTCATCAATTTGTGACGAACATGAAGAAGAAGAAGCTTGTGAAGTGTCCACTCCCCTTAAGGTTCTCAAAATTCATCCTCCACAATAAATTACTGGAAGCTTGCACGAACGAGTCACAGGGTCTAGGTTTTGTGATCCAAACTCTCATGCTCATTCTGCTTTTGTTGCATCTTTTGAACCCAAAGATATATCACAAGCACTCACTAATGAATCCTGGATTATTGCCATGCAAGAAGAGTTAGAAAATTTTTAAAGAAATAATGTTTGGAAACTTGTGCCTCCACCTCAAGGTCACACATTAATTGGAACCAAATGGGTGTTTAAAAATAAACAAAGTGGGGATGGGATTGTGGTTAGGAATAGGGCTAGGTTGGTTGCTCAAGGTTTCACTCAAGTTGAAGGTCTAGATTTCGATGAAACATTTGCTCCTGTTGCTAGATTAGAAGCCATAAGAATTTTGTTAGCTTTTGTTGCATCTAAAGGTTTTAAGCTATATAAAATGGATGTTAAAAGTTCTTTTCTTAATGGCTAAATAGATGAGGAGGTTTATATCAAACAACCACCGGGTTTTGAAAATCCAGATTTTCCTAATCATGTTTACAAACTGTCAAAAGCCTTGTACGATCTCAAAAAAGCCCCTAGAACAAGGTATGATAGTTTAAAAACATTCTTACTTGAAAAGGGGTTTACTATGGGCAAGGTTGATACAACACTTTTTGTGCTTAAGCATGGCAATGACTCATTATTCGTTCAAGTGATGTGGATGATATTATCTTTGGTTGTGCTTCTCATGATCTTGTGTCCAAGTTTTCATCTATGATGAGTTCATAATTTGAGATGAGTATGATGGGAGAACTCACGTACTTTTTGGGGTTGCAAATCAAGCAAGCCATGGAGGGTACCTTTGTGCATCAAACGAAGTATATAAAAGACCTCCTAAGGTGCTTCAACATGGACAAAAGCAAGCCTTTTCTGACACCAATGGGAACAGCAACAACACTTGAACTTGATAAAGATGGTGAACCCGTGGATCAAAAAGAATATAGAAGCATGATCGGATCACTTTTGTACCTCGCGGCATCAAGACCGGACATACAATTCAGCGTATGTCTTTGTGCATGGTTTCAAGCCTCCCCACGTACTTCGCATCGTCAAGCTGTCAAAAGGATTCTCAGGTACTTACATGTAACTCAAGAATTTAGCATTTTTCTTCCTTCTTACTCGACCATTACTTTGAAAGCTTTTTCGGATGCTGATTTTGGGGGTTGTAGGATTGATAGGAAAAGTACTTTTGGTGCTTGTCATTTTCTTGGTAATTCACTTGTTGCTTGGTCCTCTAGAAAACAAAACTCAGTTGCACAATCCACAACTAAATCTGAATATCTAGCTGTTGCTAGTGCTTGCTCACAAATTCTTTGGTTTGTTCAAACACTTAAGGACTATGGGGTTGATCTACATAGTGTTCCACTGTTTTGTGATAACACTAGTGCCATTTGCATTGCTAAAAACCCCGTGCAACATTCTAGAACAAAGCACATTGACATTAGGTATCACTTTCTCTTTGATAATGTTGAAAAAGAAAACATTGTGCTTCACCATGTAGATACCGAACAACAATTGACTAACATTTTTACAAAACCTTTGGATTCCACTCGTTTTTGTTACATTCGTAGTGAAATGGGGGTTATGCATCCTCATGGCTTAAATTGAGGGGGAGTTTTTGAAACTTGAGAAGTCTACGTGTTAATCTGAAATTAAAATAATATGAGCATAGTATTTCATACATATATGACTTTGTGATTCCTTTTACATGCTGAAAGTTCTTACTACATTACTTGTGTTATACATTTTGTTGTTTTTGCCATGTATAGTAATTAAAATAATTACTTACACTAAGTCTGGTCATGGTCGAACTTTCTTGTTGTTTTGAACTTGTTGCATGCTCACGGGTGCTTTTAACCATAAAGAATTAATCAAGTAATTAACTTACATGTTGAGCTTTTATGGTCAAATATAAATTGTGAAAAGATCAAGAGAATATGCATGCATCACACTTCTTTTGAGATGGCTTATCATTGCACTTATATATGACCTTGAAAGATGTTGTGTATGACTAAAACCATGTCCTTAAGCTTCTGAATGTCAAATGACATAGGCTTAGCTTGGTTGGTTAGAATAAGGCAGATGCGCATATAATCTCTTGCAAATATCATATGATCTAAATTTGTGCATTGAAAAATAATAAAATGCAGCAACAAGTGTGATGCTTTCAGGTTTTGAAATAGTTAAGTTTGTGAGATCACGACTTGTTTAAATGGAAAATTACATTTGATCTCTAGCATGACTTACACCACTTTATGTATCTCATTGATGTGATAGTTTAAGTTACTTGATAGTATGACTTGGATGAGCTTTGTTTTATATGTTTATGTTATAATATGCTCATAACAATTAAAATTTGTCTTATAAACTTTGTTGAATCCATTGTCAAAGGGGGAGAGATAATATGTGAATTTTTAACATTTTTAAAAATAAGTATGCAAGCACGATTCTTCTCAGGGGGGGAATTTGTTTTTCTTCTCATTTTATTTCTGTTTTACAAATGGGGAGAAATTGTTTTCAAAACTTTTAATGTGAATAAGCCAATGTTCGGATCCTAAGCGGTGTTGCCAATGCATTCATCAAGGGTGAGGTTGTGAGACCTATGTGTGCTGAATACATTGGCTATGGCAATAAAAGTTTTGAATACTACCAAAACACCTTTATCATCAAGGTCCGACTCTATGTCCGACTAGCTTTGGTTAGCTCCGGCTTTTGGGTTGACTAGTTCCGACTAGCTCTGGCAAGCTCCGGCGCTAGGGTGTGCTGACTTTGGTAAGATTCGACACTAGGTTGTACTAGCTTTGGTAAGCTCTGGCTCAAGCTCCGGTTAGTTTTGGCAGGATTCGGAGCATGATCACAATGTTCCTCCTTTTTCTGTGAAATGTCTAAAACTTTCTTTACATTGTTGGAAAGATTGCTTAGTATTCATTTGCTAATTTTTTGGAGCATTTTGGTTTATATGGTTGATATCATTTTGCTATGGTTTCCAGCATGCTTATGTGAAGTGCTCACATAAGATGTTGCAGTTTCAGATCTAACGAGAGTCAAGTCGAGGACTTGTGCTCAGAAGTATTAGTTGTTTATTCATGTGCAGGTGTTGCTTGAGTCGAAGACATGTCTGGTGACAGGATCCATTGAACTAGTCTTAGGGAGAAGATGAGGTTCAACAACCAAGTTCGGGAGGAATTGTGGTTGAGTTGATCAGGAGGTCGCACAAGATGTATGAATCAAGAACAATGCATATGAAGGTATCATGGACGTCGTTGGAAGATGATTGCACGTGTGCAAGGAGTGCATGGACCTGGCTGCATGGTTCCAAGGCATGGTGAAGAGATGTGGACGTAAAAATTGGTCAGAAAGGTCCAACCGACTAGGTTATGGACTCAAGCTGCGGCTGAGTCGTGTTTGACTCAAATATGGAAAGATTTGAGTTGGTTACTATAGGATTTCGTGTGGGTCAAGAATTTGAGTTGTTTTAGGAATGTGGGATACGTTCCTAAGGTGTTTGGAAGTCTTAAGATTGCTTCTATCTGCATATAGAAGAGTCCTAAGCAGTTATGGAAAGTTTTGATTCGTGATTTGAGTAGGATTAGAGTCCTAGTTGAGATTGGGTTGACCTAAGGGCTGGTTATATAAGCAAGGGAGGCCAGAGCTCGTGGTAGATGACTTTGGGGCTGTTCCTCTTGTGTTCTATTGTATAAAATTCGTAGTTTGAAGAAACTTTTGTGCCTTGTTCGTCCCACTTGTTCCAAACAAGTTTTACTCGTCGAGTTTTAGGACAGCACTACTTTTCATTGGTGGGTTTATCATAACTCGAGTTTTACAAATCCTATTGACATGATTCTTTTTTAGTTGTCTTCATAACTTGATTATCTACCATCTATCGAAATTTCATATTCATTGGGTTTGTGGTTTTTAATCTACACGAGTTTCTTTGCAGCGTTCCAGAACTATTTTTCTCGGGTAGGACAGATTGACCATTGTATGATCTTTCAATCGTAACTTGAGTTTCTCTCGATGGATTTGACTTATTCTTGTCGTGTCTTCTTCGTGACTTGATTCTCTCTGATATATATCACTTTTTTCACGGTGTAACATGTTTAGATTAGTCTCACACATGATTTCTTTAACATATCGTTTTTCCGCCGAAGGAGTTGGTATTTAATTGTTTCCGCTCTGTAAGATTTTTTACTCTACCATTCACCCCCCCCCCCCCCAGTTGATTTTCACGTACTCTTCGATCCTACAAATTCCAACACTTACCCTAATGAGGGTGCATAAGAATTGAATGATGAAAAGGTGTGAACCTTCCTTACCAATGTAAGGTAAATGACATTCAATCCTAATGTAGTTCAAACGACGAAAAATTTTAAACTTGTACCTCAATTGAAGAGTAGTCCAGGTTGAAGGTTTTTGTGTGGGAGACTCACAACCAAGAATTTTGGTGTATCCTTCATGTTCAATTCCAACTTGAGGTTGAACATGAATGGGCTTCATCTTTCTCCTCCATTGGGCCACCATCTTGAGCATTCCTCCACCATGAACTCAAAATGAGATCGATGGAGGGATATGCACTTGATGGGGCCTTCCAAACTCTTTACAAAATTTGTCCTAGCTGCACTAAAAACCAAGAAAAAACAAAACAACGCAAAAACGGCTTACTTTAGCTCAAAAGCATGTTGTACCCTTTGTCAAATTGTTTTGCCCAACTTGAAACAACTTGCCAATGCAATGAATATTGAGGGGAATATTTTTAGTTTGAATTAGGAAGACGAATTCAAGTGATTATGCCAAAGGCTCATATCCAAATAATTATAATTCCTAATTAAAAATTTTAGTTTTATGAAGGTTGGAAATTTTACTCTCCAACATGCAAGTGTGAAAATTCAAACATGCTTATTGTAAATGCAAATATTGATGGGGAAATCAAATATGCAATTGGGAAATTAAATATGAGATAACTACCAATTTACCTATTGGCAAGGACTTACCGAATCTTTGAATTCCGATGTGTGGGACTTACCTTCATCCTGTTTAGTGCGATGATTTGCTGTCCAATCCCGAAGTTTAATATGTGGACTTCTCTTGATTGACATGCCAAATCTCCTTTGGCATGTTAGTTGGACATATAGACCACATGATGGCCCTAGCCTCCCCATCATCTTGATGAAGACTTGTTGATGTAGTGACCAACCTCTTGAAAATATTCTTTCGTGGTCATGGTGAGGCTTGTCCTTACTTAGAGGTGCCACTTCGACCTTCTTGATATACCTTAAGGTTAACCCATGCTTTGATCATGGATGAAAAGCTTCCCTGGGCATGATGACATGTGGACTCCACAATCAAACAAGAAACGATTCATCCACAATGTCACTTGCCCTAGGTTGCACGGGCTTGTTCGAAGTGTAGTAATCCCAACAAGTGATTGTGGGATATCTTGGATCTTGAATTCTCTTTTAGTTTTTTTGTTCTTGGCCAAGAGTTTGATGTTGTCTTGATTTCTTCTTTGGCCATGGACAGGATACTTCAAGGTAGGCTAGTTGAACTTAAATTCATTGAAATCTTCATAGCCTCCTTGATTACAAGGGTGATGTTGATTCCACCCTAGACCTCCTTGTTTGTGATATCCATTGGAGTTGTGTTTGGAAGGAAAAATCCTCATGGGTCTTAGGGAAATGATTCCCCAAGTGGCCCATGTTGACATGGTTTTTCACAAATCATGTGAATATCCATGGCTTGGCTCCTTCCAAACAATTCTCCATTGAACTGGTCTATCATGATAATTCAATGGGAGGTGTAGTTCCATAGCTAGCATGTCCACCTTGCTAAGTGGTGTGCATGCCGGGCTAAGAGCGATAGTGCATTTTTCAATCCACCCCTTGAGTATAGACCATATTCTCATCCATGATGAATGAGAATAGAACTCCTTTAGCTCAAGCACAAAAGTGGTCATGGATTGATGGACCAACCCATGACATGAATGTTGGATGAGTAGCCAACTATCCACCCTATGGTGGAGGCAAACCAAGAAGAACTCTTGGACCCTCCGCCAAGCTTGGGGATGGATGACTTTGGCTACTAGTGAAAGCTGAAATTCTTTTGCGGACGGCAATGGTGTTTCCTAGTGGACATTTGTTAAGGTACGCCTTCAATCATCTCGCAGTTGAGCACTAGCGAACTCGATGGCCATCCCATGAAATGGGTTAGCCAACAATACCCCGTTTTCACACAAAAAGGAGAAAACAAAAAAAGGGAAATCCTATCTAATAACTACTAGTACCTATAGCTAAATCACAAGTGATAGCTATCCTTCACTTCCTTTGCCTTCCCCGGCAATGGCGCCAGAAATTCATGTTGATATTTCCTACGCAACTCTAACAATTCACCCCTAGCAGGGGTGCAAGAAATGCTTGTTGGTAGGTTTTATATTATAGATGTAAATCCGCAAGTGCATTGAAACTATTGATGTAGCATTTCACCTCTAAGAGTATTCCCAAAGGGTGTCATTTATATTCTCCCAAAGGAAGGCTACATGTAAGTAAAACAATCATCAAGTGGAAAGGTTAGGTTGGCCAAGGTAGGGTTCTAGCAATGATGGATGAAGGGTACTTAAGGTAGTGTGACATACACAAGTGTAGGATCGAAGAGCACATGTAAAACTACCAGAGGGGGGTGAATGGTAGATTAAAACTTTTTCTTCCCCTTTGTAAATCAGAAATAAAATTAGAAGAAAAACAAAAATTAGCCCCCTGCAAAGAATCGTGCCAAATCATGCCAAAACACTTGTGAATGTGTGCAATGTGTTATCAGTTTCTCCCCCTTTGACAATGTTTTTAGCAAGGTTAAAAAAGAGAAACATTAGTTTGTTATGAGCATATTATAGCATATATATAAAACAAAGCTCATCAAAGTCATACTATCAAGTAACTTACACTATCACATCAACAAAATACATAAAGTAGTGTAAGCCATACTAGAGATCAAATGTAATTTTCAATTTAAGCAAGTCATGGTCTCACAAACTTAACTATTTCAAAACCTGAAAGCATGAAACTTGTTGCTGCATTTTTCATTTTTCAATATTATTTGAAGCACAGATTATGATCATATAACATTTGCAAGAGATTATATGCCGCATCTATCTTATTCTAACCAACCAAGCCAAGCCTATGTCATTTCACAATTAGAAGCTTAAGGTCATGGTTTTAGTCATACACAACTTCTTTTAAGTTCATATCTAAGTGCAATGATAAGCCAGCTCAAAAAATGAAGTGCGATGCACGCATATTCTCTTGATCTTTTCTCATTTTTATTTGATCATAAAAGTTCAACATGTGGATAGTTGATTGATTAATTTTTCATTATTAAAAGCACTTTTGAGCATGCAACAAGTTCAAAACAGCAAGAAAGTTTGATCATGACCAGATTTAGTGTAAGTAATTACTCCAATTACTAGTCATGGCAAAAACTACAAAATGTATAACACGAGTAATGTAGTAAGAACTTACAGCATGTAAAAGGAATCACAAAGTCATATATGTATGGAATACTATGCTCATATTACTTTTAAATTAAGATCCACACATAGACTTCCCAAGTTTCAAAACTCACCCTCAATTTAAGCCGTGAGGATGCATAACCCCTATTTGACTACGAAGGTAACAAAAATGAGTGAAATCCAAATGTTTTTGTAAAAATGTCAGCCTATTGTTGTTCGTTGTCTACATGGGGAAGCACAATATTTTCTTTTTCAACATTATCATAGAGAAACTGATACCTAAGGTCAATGTACTTTGGTCTTGAATGTTGCGCAGGGTTTTTAGCAATGCAAATGGAACTAGTGTTATCACAAAATTGTGGAACACTACCTAGATCAACCCCATAGTTCTTAAGTGTTTGAACAATCCAAAGAATTTGTGAGCAAGCGCTAGCAGCAGCTACATATTCAGATTCAGATGTGGATTGTGGAACTGAACTTTGTTTTCTAGAGGACCGAGCAATAAGTGAATTACCAAGAAAATGACAAGCACCTGAAGTACTTTTCCTATCAATCCTACAACCCCCAAAATCAGCATCCGAATAGGATTTCAAAGTAATGGTTGAGGAAGAAGGAAGAAAAGCGCCAAATTCTTGAGTTCCATGTAAGTACATGACAATTATTTTGATGGCTTGACGATGTGAAGCACGTGGGGATACTTGAAACCGTGCACAAAGACATTTGCTGAATTGTATGTCCGGTCATGATGTTGTGAGGTACAAAAGTGATCCGATCATGCTTCTATATTCTTTTTGATCCACGGGTTCTCCATATTCATCAAGTTCAAGTGTCGTTGTTGTACCCATTGGTGTCCGAAGAGGCTTGCTTTTATCCATGTTGAAGCTCTTAAGAAGGTCTCTTGTATACTTCATTTGATGCACAAAGGTTCCCTCCTTAGTTTGTTTGATTTGCAGCCGCAAAAAGTATGTGAGTTCTCCCATCACACCCATCTCATATTCTGAACTCATCATAGCTGAAAACTTGGACACAAGATCATGAGAAACACAACCAAATATAATATCATCCACATTCACTTGAACGAATAATGAGTCATTGCCATGCTTAAGCACAAAAAAGTTTTATCAACCTTGCCCATGGTAAACCCCTTTTCAAGTAAGAACATTTTTAACCTATCATACCATGCTCTAGGGGCCTGTTTGAGACTGTACAAGGCTTTGGACAGTTTGTAAACATGATTAGGAAAATCTGGATTTTCAAAACCGGATGCTTGACATAAACCTCCTCATCTATATAGACATTAAGAAAAGCACTTCTAGCATCCAATTGATATAGCTTAAAACCTTTATATGCAGCAAAAGCTAACAAAATTCTCATGGCTTCTAATCTAGCAACAGGAGCAAAAGTTCCATCAAAATCTAGACCTTCAACTTGTGTGAAACCTTTAGCAACCAACCTAGCCTTTTTCCTAATCACAAACCCATCCTCACTTTGTTTATTTTTGAACACCCATTTAGTTCCAATAAAAGTGTGACCCTGAGGTGGAGGTACAAGTTTCCAAACATTATTTCTTTCAAAATTTTCTAACTCTTCTTGCATGGAAATAATCCAAGATTCATTAGTGAGTATGTGTGATATATCATTGGGTTCAAAAGTAGAAACAAAAGAAGAATGAGCACGAGAGTTTGGACCGCAAAACCTGGACCGTGTGACTTGTTCGTGTGAGGTTCTAATAATTTGTTGTGGAGGATGACTTTTGAGAACCAGGAAGGGAGTGGACACTTCACAAGCTTCTTCTTCTTCATGTTCATCACAAATACATGAGCTTGTGACATGAGGACGATCTGGACCAACAATGGTGGTCGTCGGTGCTAGTTGTGAATCAAAATCAAGAGTTGGAACAATGTCATTAGCTGCTGAATTTTCGGGCAGCAGCACCTCTTCTTCCTCATCTTCAACGAAAATACTCTCCCCCCTATGGATATGGGTATGGACCTGCAATATTTGAGCTAGTACCTGGGCTAGCTTCATCAAAAGAAACCTCACAAGTCTCCACAATTTTGTTAGTGTCAAGTAAAAGCACATGGTAGCCTCTAGTATGAGATGGATAACCAAGAAACATGCCATTAACAGATGTAGCTTAAAATTTATCAAGATTACCATGTTTATTAACAAAGCATTTGCAACCAAAGACCCTAAAGTGTGTGACACTAGGCCTATGTACAAACCGAAGCTCAAATGGTTTTTTTCCTAGTCTAGCACGAAAGAAAACACGATTGAAAACATAACAAGCGGTTGCAATTGCATCTGCCCGAAACTTTCTAGGAGTTTGATATTCATCAAGTGTAGTCCTAGACATCTCAACTAAGGTTATGTTCTTTCTCTCTACAACAACATTTTGTTGAGGTACATATGGTGAAGAAAATTGATGATCTATTCCTTTCTCGACACAAAAATGATCAAAGGATTGATTTTCAAATTCAGTTCCATTATCACTTCTAATTGATCTTAAAGATCCTGGGTGATCAATTGATAAACTAAGAAATAATATTTTAAGTGACTAAAAGCTTCATTCTTAGATGCCATAAAATAAACCCAAGAGCATATAGAATAGTCATCAACAATAACAAGAACATACCATTTACCTCCGAAGGATTGAACAAATGAAGGTCCTATGGTGTCAAGATGCAAAAGTTGCCGGTTCAGTTGTCAAGGTCATTGTGAGAGGATCATGTGACATGCAACCATCTTAGCTTGTCTACAAGAAGAGCACACAATTTCTTTGTCCCTTTTAAGCTTAGGCAGCCCACGCATGCGATCAAGAGCACTAACACGGATGAGATGATCAAAGCCGACGTGACCAAGTCTACGATGCCAAAAATATAAATCTTTTGAATCATTAGCAACGAGACACCTATGCTTAGAAGAAGAAATCAAAATCAGCTTTAAAAACTCTTCCAAACCGAGACATGTTAAAAATAAGCTCACTATTTGAACCTACAACTTTGCAGCAATTTTTCTTGAAAATAATTTCCAGATTTTCATCTGGTAATTGTGAAACAGAAAGCAAGTTGTATTTCAAATTTTTAACATGTGCCACATCCTTCAAAGTGTAGTGATCGTTTAATCTAACTGAACCTTAACAAATATAGGAGTTGAAGATTTATCGGCAAAAGTAACATTATCTACACGTGACACAAAAGAGAGGAAGGAGAACCATTCTTTGTTAACGGCCATGTGGCGTGAGAAACATGAATCCACAATCCAAATGTTCTCCTTCCTCAAGCGTGTAACCTATATAGAAGCACCATACATCGATGACTCAATATTGGGGTTAGTCACACAACGTCTAGCAGGAATAACATGCAAAAATTGAGATAAAATAGCAGGATTATGAGCCAAAGCGTGAGGATTTTTGTACTTCACTACTGACCTACGAGGTGTTACATGTGTAGCACGAAAAACATTAAGTTTTGGAGCAAACTTTCCATGTTTTCGACTCATTACAACAGGTTGCATGTTCCTATCATTTGGTTTAGCATGTGCAACAAATTTTGCATGAAAGTTATGAGATCTAGCAATCATTCTTTCCTTTTTCTGTTGTTTAGCTAGTCTATAACAAAAATCTATGACATGACCATCACTACCACAATAGGTATAATGAAATTTAACTTTGTGTTCATGTCTAGATGAGCAAGCAACATTTTTATTTGAAACTGGATGAGACAACACTCATGCAGATTTGAAAACCACTTCTTTTTGTTTAGGAATTGTTTCAATCAAAACACTTCCTAATGACTATAAAATTTTAGGTGGATGTGCCTTAGCATGAGCATGAGAATCAAAACCTAAACCAGATTTATCATTGCAAGATTTAGCGGAATTCAGCAGCATGTTTAGGTTATTATTTGCATTACAAAATCTATCCAATGTCCTATGCGTGTCATCAAGTTTATTTGACATATCAAGGCAATTTTCACATGAAGTTTTTTCTTTTAATTTGCAATTGCAACAATATTTAATTTCATGAGAACATAAAGCATTGTTCAATATAGAAATTTCATTCATAGCATCTTGTCAAAATCATCACAAGTATAACAATGCAAATAAATTGTAGAACAACAAACATCTTTCATGTTTTTATCATTAAGTGCAGCAAGCTTTTTGTTCTTTTCTATTTCAAGTTCAAGTTTATCGAGTGTGGAGGTGTGTGCACTTCTTAGAGAGGACAATGGTTCATATATTAAATCACATGAGGAAAAAGAATCATCACTAGGAATCAATATTTTCAAATGATTAATTTCAGAATTTATTAAATCAATTTTAACAGCATTGTCCCTAAGATTTTTGTCCTTTTTCTTAACTATAATAGTGGCACGAGAAATAGCATCAAATGTTGCTTCGCAAGTAGGACGTACCTCTTTATTGTCACTGTTGTGTTCTGCCTCCTCCATACTTGATCTTGACTTGCCCACCATGAAACAAAAGTTTGCAAAATCATCTTCATCTTCATTACTTCCGATATTTACATTGCTCAAGTCAAGTTCTTGAAGTGCATAGATAAAACTATTCACCAATTGGCATCCTGTAAAACCCCTCTATTTCTTGTTGTTGTTAGCAGAGGAGTGCTTCGTCCTTGTTTGCTTTTCATCACAAGAAGTAGCACCTGAAAGGTTAGGGAAATTTGTGCGAAAATGTCATGTCTTACCACATTCGAAGCATTAGTGAGGTGCCACACTTCCTCTACTTCTAGTTCTCACATTTTGCAATGCTTTTGAGAATCAAGTAGAGATGACTGCAAGTTCTTCCTCTGGAAACTCTTCAATCTGTTCAAGGATTAGAGAGGACAACAAAACAAGTGTTCCACAGGATGAATATTGGCTGGAGCTAGACATGTCACGTTGAGAAACAAATGCAAGAGACTTGTTGGGGTTCTTTCGTAAGAGTATGTCAATTTAATGAGTTTTCAATTTAGAATATAGAACATCTAAAGTAAGTGTACTCATGACAGTAGATTCACGAATAGATGTGACTTTCATCTCCCAAATTGACATGTCTAATGCACTTAGTAATTGCCTAGCATTTTCAGCATCTGAAAAATTAACATTGACGCTATGCAAGTTGCTGAGAATTTCATGAAAACGAGCAAAGAGATCATCGATGGACTCACCTGGTTGCATCTCAAAGCGCACGGACTCCTTTTTGAACATGTCTTGCCTTACCTCCTTGACCGTGTTAGATCCTACGTTGTAGTCGCATAGTGCTTGCCACACATAATATGAAGATCGGAGGTGAGCAACACGGTCGAAGTCGCTTTGAGTAAATCCTTGTATGATCAAGTTCCATGCCTTGTTGTTGTTGTCGACATCTCTCGTGATTATAGTTGTGACTTGATCGTTTGATGGCACGTCGTAAGGCTTGTACACCTTTTCTCATATTGCGAAGCCTTGTGCCTTGATGAAAGACTCCATACGTGCCTTCCAAACCTGAAAATCATTACCCCTAAAGACACAAGGTTTTGCAGAGTATTTCTCCATGATGATTAGTCAAAAACACATGCAAATTACAAAAATTAGAGCACTGTGGTTCTGATACCAATTGTAGGATTGAAGAGCACGTGTAAAACTACCTGAGGGGGGTGAATGGTAGATTAATTTTTTTTTAGCAAAAGCAATGAAAACCCTCGGTAGAAAATTGATCTGTAATAGAAATCGTGTGTGCGACTAATCTAAACGTGATCAATCATGACAAAACCAGTATAGATTGTGGAGAATCAAGTCACGAAGATTATACAACAAGAATCACATAAAACGAGGGTCAATCTGTTTTACTCGAGAAAAACCGGATCTGCAACACTACAATGAAACTCGTGTAGATCCAAAACCATAAATCCAATGAACTTGAAATTTTTAAAGATGATAGATAATCAAGATGTGAAGACAACCTTAAAATAATCACGTCAATTGGATCTGTAAAACTCGAGTTATGATAAAACAACCGTAGCAAGGTAGTGTTGTCCAGAAAATCGACTAGATAGACTTGACAAAAACAAGTCGGACAAACAAGGCACAAAAGTTCCTTTAGAATTCGAATTTTATTGATCAAACCACAAGAGGAAGAGCCCCAAAGTCGTGCACCACGAGCTCTGGCCTCCCTTTCTTATATAACTAGGCCTAAGGCCAACCCAATCCTATCTAGAACTCAAATCCTACTCAGATTCAATTGAAACTTTCCATAACTGCTTAAGACACTTCCATACACAGATAGAACCAATTTCAAGACTTCCAAACACCTTAGGAATGTACCCCACATTCCTAAAAATACCCAACTTTGTGATCCACACGAAATCCTATCATAACCAACTGAAATCTTTCCATATTTGAGTCAAACCCGACTTAGCCGCAGCCTGAGTCCATAACCTAGTCAGTTGGACCTTTCCAACAAATTTTTTTACGTCCACATCTCTTCATCACGCCTCGGAAACATGTAGCTACGTACATGCACTCCTTGCACATGTACAAACATCTTCCAACAACATCCACGATACCTTCATCTGCATTGTTCTTTATTCAAACATGTTGCGCGACCTCCCGATCAACTCAACCACAATTCCTCCCAAACTTGGTTGTTGAACCTCATCTTCTCCCTAAGAATAGTTCAATGGATCCGGTCACCAGCCATGTCTTGAAGTCAAGCAACACCTGAACATGAATAAGCAACCAATATTTCCAAGCACAAGTCCTCGACTTGACTCACGTTAATTCTGAAACCACAGCACCTTATGTGAGCACCTCACATAAGCATGTTGCAAACTCTAGCAAAAACTATGAACCATAACCACAAAAACACACCAAAAACTTAGGAAAAGAATACTAAGCAAACATTCCATAGATGTAAAGCAAGTTCAAATCGATTCAAAGTAAAAGAAGAATCATTGCAATCTAGCTCCGGACCTTGCCGAAACTAACCGGACCTTGAGCCGGAGCTTACCAAAGCTAGCAGGACCTAGCACTGGAGCCTAACAAAGCTAGTTGGACCTAGCGCTGGATCTTACTAAAGCTTAGTCGGACCTTGCCAAAGCAAGTCGGTCCTTGCCGTAGCTACCCAAAGCAAGTCGGGCCTATTGTCGGACCTTGCAGGAACTCGGACCTAGAGTCAGACCTTGTTAAAAGGGTGTTTTGGCAGTATTAAAAACTTTTATCATCATAGCCAATGTATTCAGCACACATAGGTCTCACAATAAGATCATTCTATCCAAAGGGGATAAATATGGTAAAGAGGGACTAGGCTAAGAACTAGGTAGAGACATCTACAATGCTTCTAATGTACGTATACATAGTCTAGGTTAGTTACTAATGATCATGTTATTATGAATTCTCATGCTAAATGGATTAACAAATCGGACATGGGTTTATCCCTAGCAACACTAGGATGATTCCCGCCAAGAGCTAGTGGCATAGCCGAACGTGGAGGATTACAAAGGACAGATATGGTTGTCACCACCTACTGCCTACCTTTTCTTTCTGTGGGCATACGAGACATTCAACGCTACTCTCTATCCTAGCACCATGCTAGAATATTAAGTAATTACCTTAAGATCCTAGGCACAAGCCATCCTAAGGCAATGAAGTAACTCATCGTTGAACGAATGTTAATTCATAGCATAAGTGATTCATGTTAACATAATCATATCATAGTTAATTAGACTATATTGGAGGTTCATAGTGTTTATGATGATATAATGACAATGGTATAGCAGAATCATAAATACTACTCCTACCACATACATGGAATCCACAATCAAACAAGAAGCGCATCATCCAAGTATATGAACAATCGAAGACTAAAGATAACATATTTATTAATAATAAAGTCACAAATACACATAGGAATATGGGAGGCATACCTTTCCCAATTGGAAATTGGGAAGAGACTCCTTCTACTCCTCTCCTACTTGGACTATGGACTAGAGACTCTCTTCTCTATGGCCTATACTCCTCTAAACCTATGGAGAGTTGTAGATACATTGGATGAGTACTAAAGTGGTGTGTGTTGAAGTGAGGCTTGAGGGGCCTATTTATAGCTTGAAGAAGGATCTGTTCCCGCCACCAAAAGCGCATGAATCAGTCACCCATGACCTCTTCAAGTCGGGAGGAGCCAACACGTGGTGTTTGACCGTGTTTCGCGCCAGGACCTAGTCGGCCGACTACGGGGGTCGGCCGACTTGGTCCTGGCTCCAAACGAACAGTTCTTTCTCTATGTGACTGACAGGTGGCTCCTTTCCATGATATGGAAGCTACATCGTTGGATGGCCTTGGTACTTCAGTTTGTTGGCCATTTGATCCATGTGGTTCCACGTGTCGATGCTTGATTGGCTGGGATGATATTTTATAGGATCTATCCCCATGTTTCACTTAAATTTTGTGTAAAATGCCTACATGCACCTATTTCTCCAATTACAAGTGGAAAAAGGTTAAATAGAAAGGTGATGTGTGCAAGAAATGATATTTACTTCGCATAATTGAGTTATATTGACGTGTGAAATTGGTATATAACAGCCGTCAACAGTGGTCCACATGTCCAACTGACATGCTAAAGGATATTAGGCATGTCAATCAAGAGAAGTTGTACACATCTTCAACATCGGAATTGGACAACAAATCATTGCACTAAACGGGACGAAGGTAAGTCCCACTCATCGGACATAAAATATTCGGTGAGTCCTTGCAAGTAGGTTAATTGGAAGATATCTCATATTTCCTTTCTCAAATACATATTTGAATTTCCCACCAATCTTTGCATTTGCATTTAGCATGTTTGAATTTTCACACTTACATGTTGGAAAGTAAAAATTCCAACCATCATAAAACTAAAGTTTTGAATTAATAAATAAATTTATTTGATATGAACCTTGGGCGTAACCACTTGAATTTAGCTAATCATTGCATTTGAAATAAAGTTTAACACTTAAACTTTTGAATTAAGAAATAAATTTATTTGGATATGAACCTTGGGCGTAACCACTCGAATTTAGTTAATTATTGCATTTGAATTGAAGTTTCACACATGAATTTTCACACTAAAAGTTTTGAATTAAGAAATAAATTCAAACCAAAAATATTTCCCTTAAATAATCATTTCATTTGCAAGTTGCTTCAAGTTAGGGCAAAACAATTTGACAAAGCGTACAACATCCTTTTGAGCTAACGCAACCCGTCTCCGAGTTGTTTTGTTTGTTCTTGATTTTAGTGCAACCATGACAAAATGTGTAAAGAGGAGGGAAGGCCTCACCAAGTGCATATCACTCCATCAATCTCATTTTGTGTTTGTGGTAGAAGAATGCTCAAGATGGTGGCCAGATGGAGGAACAAGATGAAGCCCATTCAACTCCAACATCAACTTGGCAGTAGACATTGAACATGAAGGTTACACCAACAATTCATTGTTGTTTCTCACACAACAACCTTCAACCCAGACTGCTCTTCAATTGAGGTACAAGTTTAAAATTTTTCGTCGTCGGAATTACATTAGGATTGAATGATTTCTGCTTACATTGGTAAGGAAGGTTTACACCTTCTCATCATTCAACTCTTATACATCCTCACGAGAGTAAGTGGTTGCATTGCTCTTTTTTATTCTTCAAAAAGTAATGTCACCTTACATGGGAATAAATTTAAACAAGTACTTAGAATTTCATAAGCATTGCTCCAGTTGACTTAGACATTTTCGGCCTAGGTAATGCTTATTGAATGACTTAATGGTTGAATTGTTATGTAGCAACCTAGGAAGAGTCATGTCCATAATTTTGATTTGAAACTCATTCATGGATGGATCACTAAATCTCAAATTATTGGGCAAGAAATAAAAAAGTTCAGGAGAATAAAACTGAAAATCTTGTTTTCCATGACCCAAATGATAAATATTTGCTCGAGTAAAAAATAATGATGGTTAGAAATTTTACAAGATGAAGGGATCCATATAGTGTATTTATATCACTCGCATTTCTATGAGTAAGAGCTTTAGAAAATGTTTAACTAGATTTATCTATAAAGCCCCACTCCTAGCAATGATTCATACACTGTTCATGGATACACTAGAAATTGGACCCAATGCATCTTTTGTCTTGTTCTTCCCGTGCGTACAAATGAAGATTCAGTTACCTATCCTAGAAATTCATTTGTACAAGTATTGGGAGCTAACCATCCCTCTCTATCATAGAGAGGAAGTTTACAGGAGTAAAATAACTATGCAGGCATTCAAAGATCCGATTGTTGGAAATCCTAAGAGGATTCCATTTCAATATCTCTTGGCCAAGGAGTAAATTAGGATGGTTGCTACCTATCAGAAATTAAGCTCTAAGGTGAACCATAACTATACGAGGTCAAAGATTTGACATGGAAACCCTCCATGAGCAACTAATGGGCCGCTATGGATATGTGAGAGCATTATGCTCTCAACTGTTCTAAACACTCATTCAAGCTCAAGGGAGCGACCATCATTGGGTGTAAGATATTACTTTGTGGCTAAAAGTTATGATGTACCATAACCAAGGAATGACAAGATCACATCCAATATATATTGGGTGCAAGTTGTTCCTATGTGGCTGGAAGGTATTTTATACCTTAGCTAAGGAATAACGGATCACACTCAACCCATGTTGAGTGTACGTCATCCCTTTGTGGTTATAGGTATGTTGCACCTTAGCCAAGGAACAACGGATCATACTCAACACATGTTGGGTAAAAGTCACTTATTTGTGGCTAAATGTTATCATTACCTTAGCCAAGGAATGACGGATCACACCAAATACATGACAGGTACAAGTTATTCCTTTATGGAAAGAGGGTATGATACACCTTAGCCACGGAACACACTCAACCATGTTGTGTGCACGTCATTCCTTTGTAGATAAAGGTTTTAATTACCTTATCCATGGAATAACAAGGTACATCGAACTTATGGAAACCTTGAGGTGTGCATGAGCAACATCGACAACTCTCTCGTCGACCACACTCATTGAACCCGTGGAAGGCAACCGAACATCGACACTCAATCCTGCAATGTCAAAGCCATGTTGGAGCAAGTTTAGGCCAAACTCATGGCCTACATCCATTGTTAGAGTTTCAACCCATGTCGCGGACCTTGACCAAGAACAAGCTTGGGGGAGCACCCCCCCCCCCCCACTTGAGGTAACTTGTATATCATGCCATTTGCATTCCTTTATTTTATTTCTCTCTTTCCACCAGATGTGCATCCTAAAAAATAATAATAACATAGTGTTGGGTACGTTAATAAAATAAGGGATGTGCGGTAAGAATATATTTACTTTCCATAAGTTGAAATGATGAATAGTTCCTCCATTTTATTTTCTCTAGACCCTTGCATACAACTTTGTATTCTCCATGTATTGGGTTTATTGGCTTAGAATGTTCTTGCCTAAAACATGGAAATTGTGGGTAGCAAAAGCTAATTCCAATTCTAGGTTGTTGTGGGATATGATATAGTGATAAGAGTTGCTCATATCCTAGTTGAAAGTGAAACTTGATTTCACAGAGAAAATTTAAATGGGAGTTCCTCATTTGATAGAAGTTCCTCATTTCTATCAAATGAGACTGGTCAAACTAGTATAGACCTATGTGAGAATCCTTTCATGCTTTTAAGATCAAGATTACACAGGCACATGCTAAACTTCTACACTAGGAGTTAGCAAAATTCAATCATACCATTCTACAACAAAAAATATACTCCATGATTTTCATGCATAATACTCTCTCAAAAATATTTGGAAAGAGGAGTAGAAGACATGGCTACAAGAAAAAGAAAATGCATGCTCATGTACAAGAGCGTGAGACAAAAAAAAAAGAGAAAAGAAAAAAGAGAGAAAATAAGTAGCCATGTTTCATCTTCACAAAAAGAGAGTGCATACAAAGGAGTCATCTTCATATTCCCACTCCACATATATTCCATCACATTTGCACAAATATTGATCAAAAGTATGATTTGTTTTCTCCTAAGGCTTACTCTTTTGACTTAGCAATATATGTTGCAAATATGCCTACTCTTGATCTCTAACAAGCTCCACATACAAGCCTTATTTAGATTTAGGACAAGAATGGCATTGCCTTGGTGATGATACAAATACTGCTTCCCATATAGGAATGATTGAGTGCATCATTTGAGGAACTTAAATCCAAACCCCATTTGAAATTCTCCAGAAATTTGAGTGGAACTCATGCATTAGGTGATGCATGCTCAATTTGATGTTCTGTCCTTTAACCACCCAAGAAAAGGATGAGACATACGCCCCATAATGACTAAGAAAAAGGGTGAGGTACCATAGCCAATATTCAATGCAAGGTAGAATACTTTGTTGTGCACTTGGTACTTTTGCAAGATAGGACATAGTAGCAAAGGGTAAGCTTATGGGAGTTTGTTGACGATCATTATATACCAATTTCGATCGTCAATATAACTCGATTATGTGAAGGAATGAATATTTCTTACACACATCATAGTTAGGAATAACCTAGTTCCACTTGTACTAGGAGAAATTGGTTCATGCAAGTTTTATATGTATATTTGAGGTGAATGCAAGGCCACAAGGCAAGGAAACACAATTCCCACAAATCAAGCACAAGAACGAGGATTCTTGGGCCCACTCGAAGGAGAAAACCAACTAAAAATGAGGGAAATCACATATACCCATGATGGGCCCCCACAAAATAGACTCTCGGAAGAAAAAAACCGCTTTTGGGGCCACCAGAAAGTCGGTCGAAGTGCCAATTCGGCCGACTAGGTAAACGCGCCAAACGCGATCAACCGCCACATGTTGGCTCCTCACGACTTGGAGATCAAGGTGGTGAATGATTCCATCGCTTTTTCTGGCGCCAAACTAACCTTTGGAGGGTATAAATAGGGGGTAGGGTAGGGGGCTCCCTCACTCCACACACCACTTAAGCATTCATTCTCTTGTATACATTAGTTCTCCAAGTACTTAGTGGAGGTTAGGCTATAGAGAGGAGCATCTAGTCCCAAGTCTAAATTGCAAAAGGTATAGCTCATGTATCTTTTCTTGTATTTCAGACTTTATGCATAAAAGAATAGTATTATTATTCTATCTTTATTCATATACTTGGGCAAAGCATTTCTTGTTTGATATTGGAGTCCATGTATATGCTAGGTGTAGATGTTGTTATGATCTATACATAATGCCATTGTCATATTATGATAAACACCATACACCTTCACTATAGTCTAATTAGGTAATAATATGATTATGTTAATATGAATATGCTAGTGCTTGGTCCCAACATTTGTTAAACGATCTTTAGGTTAGTCATTGCCTTAGGATGAATATAATGTTCTAACTCTTAAGGTATTTACCTAGCATGCAAGCATGGTGCTTGGATAGTTAAGTAGCATTGGATGCATCATAATCCGCGGTTTGTAGAGGTAGACGGTAGGTGGTGACAGCCCTATCCATCCATTGTAATCCTCTACGTTGACATAGGCTCTTGGCGGGAGTCGCCTGGCAGACCAGGATAAACCCGTGCCCGGTATGTTGGACCACTAAGCCCTAGTATTCACCATTAGCATATTCATGTGTACTTTATTAGGCTATGTATATGAGTAACTAGAGCACAGTAGGAGTAGCTCCGTCTCGTAGTCTAATCCTCACTAGGACAACCTTACCCTTAGAGTAGATTGCTTAGGTGTGTGTGACACTATCCATATTATCATCTTACCCCTATCTTGATAATTGATTAGTATCCCATAGCTTGATCATAAGAGTAGTGTCTAATTTACTTCACCGCCATACTTTTGGATAAATGTGATACCCTTGGGAATACTCTTAGGTGAAATGCTACACGACAATTTCCGTGCGCTTGTGGACCTCATCTCTTACTGGAGATAAGCTATGATGTTAAGAAACATCAACATCGGGATACATCCAAATGAAGATTAGACCATCAGACATACCTAAAACAGCTTTCCGGACATGGTATGGATCCGATGAGTATACGGTCATGTCATTTGGATTGACTAATGCACCCGCATACTTCATGTACCTCATGAATCTCATGGAGTATTTGACCAAGTTCATTGTAGTGTTCATTGATGACATCATGATCTACTCAAAAAGTAAAGAGGACCACGAAGAGCATCTAATGTTGACTTTGTAGAAATTGCGAGATCACCTGTTGTATGCCAAGTTTAACAACAGCCAATTCAAGTTAAGGGAGATATCGTTCCTAGGCCATGTCATGTCTGAAGGAGGAGTGTGAGTCGATCTAGGAAAGGTTAGAGATGTGCTAAAGTGGGAACAACCGCAAAATGTGAAAGAAATAAGGAGTTTTCTTGGAATGACAGGATACTATCGTTGGGTCATCAAGGAATTTTCCAAGATAGCAAAGCCCATGGCTGAACAGTTAATGAAGGAGAAGCCCTTCAAGTGGACTCAAGGTTGTTAAGACAGCTTTGAAGAGTTAAAGAAGAGACTGATGACAACAGTTGTGTTGGTATTGCAAACGTAAGCAAGAGCTTCGATATCTATTGCGATGCTTCAAGGCAAGGACTTGGTTGTGTATTAATGCAAGAAGGACGATTCGTAGCTTATGCACCCAGGCAATTGAAGAAACATGAGCTGAATTATGCTACGCATGATCTCGAACTTGCAACTGTAGTGCATGTGTTGAATATTTTGAGACATTACGTTCTTGGTCATAGATGCGAGGTTTATACGGATCATAAGAGTCTCAAGTCCGTATTCACGCAAACGGATCTGTATTTGAGGCCACAATGATGGTTGGAACTCATTAAGGATTATGATGTATGAATCAATTATCATCCGGCAAAAGACAATGTAGTGGCTGATGCTTTGAGTCAAAAAGGATCATGCCACCAGCTCACCGTTAGGGAGTTGACACCCGAGCTATGCAAGGAGGTTGAGCGGTTGAATCTTGGATTTGTGAATGAGATGAAAATAATGGAGTTGAACCCTACCATGGAACACAAAATTCGAGAGGGTCAAACGAAGGATAAGGAAATTTAGGAAATCACGGAAAGGACCCAAGAGGGGAGAGAATTCAGATTTGATGAGAACGACCATGGTACTCCATGGCTTGGAAAACAGATTGTAGTTCCTAATGAGAAGCGTCTCCGACAGTTGATATTAAAGGGGGCACATGACTCACTTTACTCCATCCATCCCGGCTGTACGAAGATGTACAAGGACCTGAAGACGTGCTACTGGTGAGATTGTATGAAAAGGGACATAGCTGAAAATGTCGCATTATGTGGTGTATGCCAGCAAGTCAAGACTGAACATCAAAGGCCAGCTGGATTATTGCAGCCTTTGAAGATTCCGGAGTTGAAATGGGAGGAGGTTGGTATGGATTTCATAGTTGGCTTACTTTGCACTTCAGTGGGATATAATTCCATATGGGTTATTGTGGATCGATTGACAAAATCTGCTCATTTCATTCTAGTCAAGACTACCTATAGTGGAGCGAAGTTGGCAGAATTGTATATGGGAAGAATAGTGTGTTTACACGGTGTACCAAAGAAAATAGTGTCTGATAGAGGTTCTCAATTTACCTCAAGGTTCTGGCAGAAGTTGCACGAGTATATGGGAACTCAATTGAATTTCAGTTATGCATATCACCCTCAGACGAATAGATAGACCGAGAGAACAAATCACATATTGGAAGATATGCTAAGAGCTTGTGCGCTAAAATATGGAGGAAGTTGGGTCAAAAGTCTATCATATGCTAAATTCTCCTACAATAACAGTTACCAAGCAAGTTTAAAAATGTCGCCATATGAAACATTGTATGGGAGAAGGTGTAGAACACCCTTGTTTTGGAATGGGACGGGGGAGACCCAAGTATTTGGACTTGATGTAATACAAGATGCTGAAAAGCAAGTTCAGACAATTCACGAGAATTTGAGGGCTACTCAGTCAGAACAAAAGGGTTATGCGGATAACAGACGAAGAAGCATAGCTTTTGAGGTGGGAGACTTCGTATATCTCAAAGTGTTACCTATGCGAGGTCATAAGTAATTTAATGTCAAAGGCAAGTTGGCACCTCGCTATATTGGACCATTCAAAATTTTTAACAAACAGGGACAAGTAGCATATAAGTTGGAGATGCCAACACATATTTCTCATGTTCATGATGTGTTTCACGTTTCTCAGCTCAAGAAGTGCCTCAGAGTACCAGAAGAGCAAGTGCCAATGAAAGAATTGGAGCCTGAAGAAGATCTGACCTATACTGAGCATCCTGTCAAAATTTTTAAAACCAAGCAGAGGGTTACAAGGAACAAGGTGATTATATGGTGCAAAGTGCAATGGAAGCATCATACAGAATCGGAAGCAACTTGGGAGCGAGAAGATGATCTCAAGACAGAATTTTCCTATCTCTTTCCCTTCGCGTCGAATCTCAAGACGAGATTTTTTAAGGGGGGTAGGTTTGTAACACCCTCATTTTCATGCATAATGCATTGCATACGTCCTCAATCATGTTTCGCATAAAGCAACCTTAAAAGAAGATTTATTAAAATGAATTTAGGGCTAAAAAAATTTAATCCTGTCAGGGAGCAGACTTATCCGGCCTAAACCCTGGACTAGTCCGGTGTCCCTTTCCTATTTCAAAAAATTCAGTCTTCAGAACTCTGGACTGGTATGGCACATTGCACAGACTAGTCCGATGTAGTTTCTGATGTTTTTCTGGACTTGTCCGACATTGAGCGGATTAGTCGGATGTTGTTTCAGCCCCGAAAAATTTCTTGCAAGGCCGTGAACTTGTCTGACCTCGAGCACCAGACTTGTATGATTTCCTCCCTGTTCCAAAACGGACTTGTTTGGCCATCCTTTCAGACTAGTCCGGCCTTCAGAGTCCAACATGGATTCTATTTTTCTTCCAAGTCAAGTTATTGGGTAATTTCCTTAATTGGGCCCATGAACTTTGTGCCAAACCTCAGAGGAGCCCAAGTGGACCCCACCACAGCCCCTATTAATTCTCCACCGAATTCTACTCCAAATCTACTCCAAAAACCTACCACAACCCCCTATACAAGCAACCAAATATCCTTACCTCTCCACACGTTGGAAAACCCTTGCTGCCATCTTTTGTTGTGCGCCGTCGTCAAGAGAAGGGCCAATAGCGAGATGAAGGAGGAGAAGAAGGAGAATGATCAAGCGAGTATGATATTCATCAACTTTTTGACATCAACATTCTTCATCATCAAATCATCATCAACACCTTATTGTCAAACACTAGACGTCAAGATTCGAGTGTTGCACCCAATTCTCGACCTTTGGAACTCTAAACCCACGGTATACCCTCTACATTCAATTTCTGACATGAAATTATCCCTTGATCTCCATGTCTAGAAAAACCCTATTTCTGGAGTTTCTGGACAGGGCGGACTAGTCCGGCCCTGATACCGGACTTGTCTGGCCTCTGAATCTATAGTTGCTGAATCAATTCCAATTTGACTCAAATCAATTCAAAACTTGTTCAAACTTGTTATAATCCATTGTAACCAGTTAGTAAACATTAATAGCAACTTATTAACAAGTTTTACATAACAATTGCATCAATCATGCATATCATGGCATACTGAGTAATATATGAGTATTATTTGATTGTGATGTTTGTTTTGCATGTTTGTCATGTGAAGGTGTCGCTATAGAAAGTGCTTTCGAGAACCTACAGAACCAGAACTTCGAAGCTTTTGATCCAAACCAAGCTCAAGAGCAAGGCAAGTGTCCTTGATCATTTTGATCTGGGTTTTTTAATGTTTTGTTTGCAAAATTGCATGCTTGTGTCAAATCAATGGGAAAACCCAATTACAGGAGTTTACTAGTTTTTTATGACCACCCTTGTCGCTTGAACAAAATGTAGAGAGTCGGGAAGGGTATTTTATACTTTTTGCTTCGCTATACTGAATTGGGTTTGGGAAATAACCATATTACTTAAGTATGAACTATTGAACACATGAATGATGAAAACTGATAATATTGACCCCATAGCAACATGGTATCTAGGGATCTAAGGAAGCCCTTTGTGTGGAATGGGTTGGACTATTTTTGTGGTTTTGCTTGCTTTAGATCTAAGGATCAGTTCGCGAAGCGACAACCCAGGTTTTACGGTGCCACCACAGGGCCAAGTATGGGTGCGGCTTAGCTGACTAATTAGTGTGTTGCCAGTACTGTTCGAACATGTGACACCCTCATTTTCATGCATAATGCATTGCATGCATCCTCATACATGATAAAGCAACCTTAAATGGAACAAAATTCAAATGAATTTAGGCTTAATAAGGAATTCAAGTCCGCCAGAGTACGGACTTGTTCGACCCCAAACCCGGACTAGTCCGACATTCCCCTTCTGTTCATAAAATTCAGTCTTATTCACAACACAGACTTGTCTGGCACAATGCACGGACTAGTTCGTTGAGCTTCTGATGGTTTTCCAGACTTGTCTAATTTTGAGCGGACTAGTGCGATCTTGTCCAAATTTCAGTCAGGAAGACTTTTGTTTTGCAACCCCAGACTTTTCTGGCTTATAGAACCAAACTTGTCCGAAATAGTCTCTGTTTCACACCAGACTTGTTCGGTTCCTATTACGGACTAGTCTCGCCTGCAAAATTAACCTGGATTCTATTATTCTTCAATGATTGGTTATTGGGTAATTGCCTTAATTGGGCCCAAGAACTTCGTGCCCAACCTCAGAGAAGCCAGAGTGGACCCCACCTTGGCCACTAATTGTCCCCCCCCCCCCCGAAATCCTCTTGTAATTCACCACAAAACCCTACCTCTCCACCCCCTTATAAGTAACCCAATACCACACACCTCTCCATCACCATTGAAAACCCTTCTATGACCTTTTGCCTTGCGCTAATGTCAAGAAGGAGTCCAGAAGCAAGGAAGAGGAGGCGAAGAGGGAGAAGGATCAATCAAGATCGATCTTCATCAACTTTTCGGCAATTGGTGTTCTCCATCACATAATCTTCATCAATTCATATCCGCCAACACTAGATCGTCAAGATTCAAGTCTCATGTCTAATTCTTAACATTTGGGTCTCTAAACACGTGGTACATCCTCTACATCCACATTTCCACGTGAAATTAACCCCAAATCCTCCCTGGTTAGAAAACCCTAATTCGCAGTTCTGATCAGGGTGGACTAGTCTGGCACTGATAGAATGGTATTTCAAGAAACTCACTAGTTGTGGTGGATTTACGACAAATTTTAGAAGACATCCTAATAGTGCTACACATATATTTCATAGGAAATATATTATCAAAAAATGTTGCATCATAAAATTCTATATGTACGATCGAATAGCACGTGAAAAGCTACCAGAAGGAGGTCAATGGTAGATTTAAAACTTTTTCAGCGAAGCAACAAAAACCCCTCGGTAGAAAATCAATCTGTTAAGAAATCATGTGTGCGACTAATATAAACGTGTTTAATCATTAGACTTGTGTGTCCTCTGAATCTGTATTGTGCTGAATTGAATCCAAATTGACTCAAAACAATTTTAAACTTGTTCAGACCTGTCAAAAATCATTATAACTAGTTAGTAAACATTAATTGCAACTAATTTACAAGTTTACCTCACAATTGCATTAAACATGCATATCATGGCATATTGAGTAACATATGAGCATTTATTGACTGTAATGTTGTTTTGCATGTGTGTCGCGCAGAATAGAAGGTCTCGCTGTAGAGAGTGCTTTTGAGGAACTGCAGAACACGAACTTCGAAGCCTTCAATCCAAACCAAGCTCAAGAGAAAGGCAAGTGTCTTTGATCATTTTGATCTAGGTTTTTAAATGTTTTTTTTTTGCAAAATTGCATGCTTGTGTCAAATTGATTGGAAGAACCAATTATAGGAGTTTACTAGTTTTGTATGACCACTCTTGTCGCTTGAACACAATGTAGAGAGTCAGGAAGGGTATTTTACACTTTTTGCCTTGCTATACTCAATTGGGTTTGGGAGACATCATATTGCTAATTATGAACTATTGAACACATGAATGGTGGAATTTGATAATAATGACCTTTTAGAAACATTGTGCCTAGGGATCTAAGCACGCCGGTTATGTGGAATGAATTAGACTATTTTGGTGGGTTTGCTTGCTTTAGATCTAAGGACCGTTTCGTGAAGCGACCATCCAGGATTTACAGTGCCACCACAGGGCCATGTATGGGTGCGGCTTAGCTGACTAATTAGTGTTTTGACAGTACTATTTGGACCATTAAGAACGCTCAGGGAAGGGGTAGTTGGATGGGGTTGCAATGATGGTGGGACTACCCTGGGATCTGAATGGCTCAAGAGGGGGCCCTGGGTTAGATGTGCTCGGTTGGAGACATCACCACCAGTGAAACCATAGTGGGGTCTAAATATGATAGTAATCACTTTGTAAAGGCTATTTTGTGATGTCTTGGCCACACATCTAAGGAAGTGTGAAACGGCATAATTGAGATCCATAGTCTTCAAAAAGTGATGAAATTATGAACTTGTGGGTAAAGTGGTACAACTTCTGTAGAGTGTGCTTAAAACATCATTATAGCCATGCTCCCGGCTATGAGCAACCTAGACCCTCACATGATTAGAGTTATGGACTTGAGCATGGTTTAATTGCTGGAATTGAATTGAGAGTTGGTAATGATTCATTAATTAGCTTTGGTATATGGAATTGATGAAATTGAGGCAAATGAGCAGTTATGAGTTGATTATGGATATCAATAACTGATATTGGTTACTTAGGTTGAAATTAATCAAATTTTGGTTATTTTGGGAAGGACCTCACTTTATGATAATAATATTGCATTTTTAAGTATTTTGAATGTATTTTTATGCAGTTAGCCAAATTATTATTATTCCTTGTTTAAGCTACATGTCATACTTTTCCACACTTGCTGAGTACGACATGTGCTCACCCTTGATATTCCGCCGACAAATTCAGACACAGACTTCAACGTGGAGTACCAGGAGGTCTTTGAGGAGTTCTAGACGTGTGTGTTACCGTCAAGCTTGTCTGTGGAGTTTGGAGTCTTTAGTGTTTAGTGTTTTTTCTGCTGCAGTTGTTTAGAGCTTGTATTTGAGACTATTTGTTTGTAATAAGGTACTATTGTTAGTGTTATTATTTGAGACATGGTTTTATCTGTTTATTGTATGTAAAACACTGGTGCATGTGTGTTGAACATTCTTGGCACACATATGCATCACTGTTGGTTTATTTTCAGAACCGGGTGTCACAATTTCGTATCAGAACCGTGTTTGACCGTAGGACGCATGCCTAGGTAGAATGGACACCACAAATAACTTAGGACATTTTTCCTATTCAAAATTAGCCCATTTTGCACTATTTTGCCTTCCACTAGCTATATAAAGTGGAAAAATTTGTGGTTTTTTCTGCTGATGCAATTTTTGCCACTTTTCCATCTTTTTGAGCAAATGCACGTCTTCTCATCTTGATTTATCGCTGCTGCAATTTCATAACTGATATTTGTGTTTTCTTCTACTTTTCTCATGTTTTTGGTAGATGGCTCACACCAAAATGACAGCCTGCAAGAGAGCTCATTTGCCACCCCTTGGAAGCAAGCTTAGGCCTTGCAAAGAGCCACAAATGGAACCAGCCCAAGAGGAGGAAGAAGTGAGTTCTCCCAAAAAGGAAGTCGAGCATAAACAGTCCAACACGACGGACGAAGATCCTAAGATGGTGGAATTCTATGATGATGAGGAGGAGGAAGATCCTGAGCTGGTGGAAATCTATGATAGTGAGGAAGAGGAAGGTGAAGTCCATGAGCAGAATGAAGATGAAGCCCAAGAAGAGGAGGAACCACGGGAGTAGGAACCCGCTGCAGAAGAAGAAGCACCTGAAGCTTAAAGGAATGCATAACAGCCTAGTGAAGCCAGGAAGGGGGACAAATGCCTAGTTTACCATGATACCCAAGAATTTCGCTTAGACGGTACTGATGGAGGATTTGCAGCTAAGCAAGATGCACCCGGAGTATGCAAGATGCACCCGGAGTATTATGTCAAGAGGATTCCTCACCATGGACGTGAGGAATGTAGGGCTCAAGTTACCGTTCCTTCCAAAGATGAGGTGGTCACCCGACAATTTGCGTCCACATGGAGAAGCACCAGGGAGAAAGCTATTGATGATGTTGCTTGGCATGCACTTACTAGATTGTGCCACATCTACCAGGAGAGGGTTGGAGGTACTAGTTTTGCACTGCACCCGCAACGCAAGAAGGGAACAATGAAAGTCTTAAGGCTGCAAGATGGATCTCAAGTTAGTTCTCGTGCCATTGACAGGTCTCAGGAAGTATTGGCGAACTTGGGAAATCGCTATGCTGATGCTATGGAAGAGATCCGTTACCTTCGTGAGAGGTTGTTCATCATGGAAAAGCAAGAGGAAGTCTGTACCACCGTGGAGGTCAATGGTGTAGCAACCTCTCCAGCGCCTACATGGACGGCCCACTCGCCCTGGCATGCACCCGTGTATGCCTCGCCGCAGCTGTCACCCTTGCCGCCTCATGGCCAGGACAACCACGGTTCACAAAATTAAGTCTTGGTCTCTTGTCTAGATGTTAGAAAAGCGTGTAGATCATTTTAGTTGTGATTAGTGTGGTGTGCTGAATTTTCTTGGTGCGTGCTTGTGCTTGTGTGCTTGGTGTGAGCTGTGGGATGTTTAGCGTTTTGTCCACATCCGCACGTAATAGAGAGTTGCAAGAATCTTGTCCACATCCTCTAATAGGATTATTAGTATTAATAAAGAGTTGTTTAGTTACATCTACCTTGATGCATATAGTTGGGGCGTTTCTTTTCAAATTCTAAATTCTTCCGTCTCTACTATTCTTTCACTAATAGATGTCGAGGACTCGTAACTAGAGAATGCCAATGGTGAGGAGGAGAATATTGAAGCCCCCCAAAACAACCATGGACCTGCACATGGAGCTATCAACCTTGAGCAGCTGTTGGCGATGCAGAACCAGCTCATGTACACCATGATACAGACCATGGGATAGCTGCAAGCTGGAAACAACAATCAGCCTCACATGCCGCCACCACTATCACCCCCACCACCCCACAATCGTTTGGGAGAATTTATGAGAACCAGGCCTCCTACCTTTGCTCAAGCAACAGACCCTATGGAAGTTGATGATTGGCTGAATTCTGTAGAGAAAAAACTTGCTATTGTCCACTGCGATGACAGATAATAGGTTCTTTTTGACTCACACAGTTAGTTGGAGCTGCTGCAAATTGGTGGGAATCTCTATGCAATGCCCATGAAAATCAAGAGAGAATCACCAGGGCTGAATTCAAGGAGAAGTTTTGCTCTCACTATGTACCTGAGGGAGACATGATACTGAGAAGATAGGAATTTGAAAACCTCAGGCAAGGAAGGATGAGTGTGAGCGAGTATCTCCACAAATTCACGCAACTATCTAGATATGCTCCAGAGGACATCAACACTAGTAGCAGGAAGTAGTTTTTGTTCATGAGAGGTCTCAACAATGAAATTAAAATTCAGCTGCTCAATGTTGACTATGCAAACTTTTAGAAGGCTGTTGACAAGGCCATTGTGGTTAAGAACAAGATCAGTGAGATGGAGCTAGATCACAAGAGGTAAATGCCATATCAGGGAAAGCCGCAAGGAAGCAATGTCCATCCTCGCCATGCATCGCCTGCTACACCATATTACAACCCGTATGCTGCTACATACAACCCTACTTATCCACCGCGACTGCAACAGCCTAGGCAGCAATGCCCGCCCATGCAAGCACCTTGCTTACCTATACAGCCAGCGCCACGCCCAAATATGCCTCCTTACGCTCAGAATCAGCCTCGCCCTAACTTTGCTAGCACCATTGGTGAAAAAACTTGTTGTACTTGTGGTCAAGAAGGACATTTTGCAAATCAAAGACCAAGATCAAGTCAAGGTCAGGTGAACAATGTTCCAAGGTAGAACCCTAGGCCCATTGGAGGAGCAACTCAAGGCAACCGAGGGTCGTAGAATTTCGCTCGTGGCAAGGTGAACCATGTATCTACAGAAGAGGCCCAACAAGTTGAAGATGTTGTGATTGGTATGTTTCTCAAAGACACCAACCCCACTACTATATTACTTATCAAAGTATGTTGCAAAGCATAGCATGCTCATATCATACCTGAAGTATACTTTGTTGGTAAATCTCCCGAAGGAGAGATGAGGATGAATATAATATGTCCAATAGTAAGTATTTCCATAAGGGGGGGGGGTAGATTTCCTCGCTAACCTCATAGTCCTGAATTTACAAGGCTTTGGACATCATACTTGGATTGGATTAGCTAAGGAAGCATAAGAGAGTAATTCAGTGTGCCACTCAGACAGTATAATTGACGAATGAGGAAGGAGTCAGTATAGAATTCAAGGCGGCTCAACCGACAACCGAGAAGGAAATGGTAAATCATACAGAAGGAGTAACCTTGGAGGAAATTCCAGATTTTCAGGAGTACCCAGATGTGTTTCCTGAGGAATTGTGAGGTATGCCACCTGATCGTGACATCAAGTTTGTCATTTATTTAATAACTGGAACTGCACCTATAGCAAAGAGTCCATATAGGATGCCTCCTAAGGAATTAGTAGAGCTCAAGAAGCAGATTCATGAGCAGTTAGAGAAGGTTTTTATACGCCCAAGTTCGTCGCCATGTGGAGCCCTAATGCTTTTCATAGATAAGAAAGATGGATCCCAAGGAATTTGTTTTGATTACTGGTCTCTCAACGAGGTGACAATAAAGAATAAGTATAACTGCACCGTATAGAGGACATGTTCGACCAAATGAAGAGAGCTAGAATATTCTCTAAGATTGATCTTTGGTCGGGATATTTCCAAATGAATATTAGACCATCTGACATACCCAAAACGGCTTTCAGGACACGGGATGGATCCTATGAGTATACGGTCATGTCATTTGGATTGACTAATGCACCCGCGTACTTCATGTATCTCATGAATAAGGTCTTCATGGAGTATTTGGATAAGTCTGTGGTAGTGTTCATTGATGAAATCATGATCTACTGGAAAAGTGAAGAGGAGCACGAAGAGCATTTAAGGCTGATGTTGAAGAAATTGCGAGAGCACCAGTTGTATGCCAAGTTTAAAAGTGTCAATTCTGGTTGAGGGAGATATCATTCCTAGGCCATGTTATCTCTGGAGGAGGTGTATCATTGACCCAGGAAAGGTTAGAGATGTGCTAAAGTGGAAACCGCCACAGAATGTGAAGGAAATAAGTAGTTTTCTTCGAATGGCTAGATACTACCGTTGGTTCATCAAGGACTTCTCCAAGATAGCGAAGCCCATGAATGAGCTGTTAATGAAGGAGAAGCCTTTCAAGTGGACTCAAACTTGTCACGATAGTTTTGAGGAGCTAAGGAAGAGATTAACAACATCTCCTATGTTGGTATTGCCAAATGTGAGCGAGAACTTTGATATATATTGTGATGCTTCAAGGCAAGGACTTGGTTGTGTATTGATGCAAGAAGGTCGAGTAGTAGCTTATGCATCCAGGCAATTGATGAAACATGTGCAAAACTATCCTATGTATGATCTCAAACTTGCAGCTGTAGTGCATGCGTTGAAGATTCGAAGACATTATATTCTTGGCCGTAGATGTGAGATTTATATGGACCATAAGAGTCTCAAGTACATTTTCACACAGACGGATCTGAATTTGAGGCAACCAAGATGGTTGGAACTCATTAAGGATTATGATGTGGGAATCAATTATCATTCGGGGAAGCCAACGTAGTGGATGATGCCTTGAGTCAAAAGGGACCAAGCAACCAGCTCACCGTGATGGAGCTGCCATCCGAGCTATGCAAGGAGTGTGAACTATTGAATCTTGGATTTGCAAATGCGATGGGAACAATGGAAGTGAATCCAACCCTGGAGCAAGAGATAAGAGAAGGTCAAACAAGGGATAAGGAAATCCAGGAAATCAAACAAAGGACCCAAGAAGAGAGAGAATTCAGATTCAATGAAGATGACCATGGTACTTTGTGGTTTGGGAAACGGATTGGTTTGCAAAATGAAAAGAGTCTCCGACAGTTGATATTAAAAGAGGCACATGACTCGCTTTACTCCATCCATCCCGGCTGTACAAAAAATGTATAAGGACCTGAAGAAATGTTATTGGTGGGATGGTATGAAGAGAGACATAACTGTATATGTCACATTATGTGATGTGTGCCAATGAGTAAAAGCTGAACATCAAAGGCAGCTAGATTATTGCATCCATTGAAGATTCTGGAATGGAAGTTGGAAGATGTTGGTATGGATTCATAGTTCGTTTACCTTGAACTTTAGCAAGTTATGATTCAATATGGGTTTTTGTGGATCGATTGACGAAATCAACACATTTCATTCCTGTCAAGACTACTTATAGTGGAGTGAAGATGGAAGAATTATATATGGGAAAAATTATGTGTTTACAAGGAGTACCATAGAAAATAGTGTCTGATAGATGTTCTCAATTTACCTTGAGGATCTGGCAGAAGCTACATGAATCCATGGGAACTCAATTGAATTTCAGTTCTTCCTATAACTCCCAAATGGATGGAAAGACTGAGAGAACAAATCAGATATTGGAGGATATGCTAAGGTATTGTGCGTTAAAGTATGGAGGAAGTTGGGACAAGAGCTTGCCATATGCTGAATTTTCCTACAACAATAGTAATCAAGCAAGCTTGAAGATGTCAACATATGAAGCATTGTATGGGAGAAGGTGTAGAACACCCTTGTTTAGGAATGAGAAAGGGAAACTCAAGTATTTTGACCTGACATAATACAAGATGTCAAAAAGCAAGTTCATACAAACCGGGAGAACTTAAGAGCTGCTCAGTTAAGACAAAAGGGTTACACGGATAATAGGCGAAGAAGACTGTCTTTTGAGGTGGGAGACTTCTTATAACTCAATGTGTCACCCATGCGAGGTCATAAGTGATTTAATGTGTAAAAGCCCAAATTTCTATAATGCAAAATTCAGTTAGGACTAAAAATTTTGAATGATAAAAAGAAATAAGAAGGAAATGAGAAAAACAAATTAATTCAAATTCCAAATGATGGAGTTCATAAAAAAAATTTGCTACGGTTCAAATGAAATTAACATGAATATTTGAGTTGACCAATGGATTCCAAGTATTCCAAATACTCTCTTTGCAAAGTTCCAAGACTTTTGAACTTCATTCTCTATTTTATTTGAAACGCATAGCAAATTTAAACCATATTTAGATTCAAATTTTGAATTCTGTTCAAACTTATTTGAACATAAGATTTGAACACACCATCATGATGAGCATGACTTGCTTGACTTATCCACGAAGTTTCACAATTTATAGAGCTCATTTACTATTTTAAATCGAATTTCAAAGCTTGCTGCAAGTGTGAGGCTGCATTGTGGGACCCACCAGTCAGCAGCTCTAAAGCTTATCGTCTCTGTTCTTTGACGTATACGGCGCCGACCGCTTAAGGAATTCCTCCATGATCACAGCTCACCGCAAGTGGGTGGCCTTTAAATCGAGCTCATCCTCTCCTCTGTAGTGTTCCTGCCACAACCGAGCAACTCTCTCCCGCCGAAGCTCTGCTCGTTTTCATTCCCGCGCGCGCTTTCCGACCGCCAGTGCTGCACGGCCGTTGTCGGCCAACCATAGGACACCCTCGCCGAGCTCTCAACAGCGAAGTTGTTCCACACTCCCTCCTCTATCGTCTAGTTCAATCCCTTCGTCATTTCGTTGATGTTTTGGCCGGTATTTTGATGCCAAACCGGAGCTCGCCGTAGAAGTTGCCGTGCGCCGTCTCTATTCCATGGTGCCAAGCCGCTACGTGCTGTTTCAGTCTTTGACTCCAACAGCAAGAAGGTGCGCCGAGGCACCCTCTAACTAACCGTGAAAACTGTTCCCCTTTTCGTTAAGTATCTAGCAAGTTATTCAAGTTTTGTTCTCGGCCGAAACCAATGAACTCGCTACATTGTCGATTGAATTTGGTTTCCACATCTATCTAACTTCACGATTGCTACGAGATAGTTTCCTCAAATCCGAGCGCACCCTCTCAACCACTTAGTACCAAAAGTTATCGAGTAGGGGTGATGAATGTTGAGTTTTCATCGCCGCCAATAGAAATTCCGCGGTTCACCGTCGAGACCGTGATGGCCGGCTGTGTCATGCCATTTGCACACTCCCAGAAGCTTCCTGAAAACCCCAGGAGCGTTCCTGATCATTTGACGATGAGTTTGATCTAAGAAAGTTGGGTTTCCGACATCACCGGAACCCTACCTCCGCCACCGCCGTCGCACACAGAGTTCCGGTCCTCCGTTGTCTTCACCGACCCCACCATCGTGTTCAGCGCATGATTTTAAGTTTAGGGGGGCAAAACCAGGCACTGTGGTGGCCCGGACCTTGTTTCCAGCGAGGCTTGCCGTAGCGTGCCGCCGCTGTAACCCCAGCCGCCGACTGCGTCGGGAGGTTGACGATGACACGGCGGGTCCCGCGTGTCAGCGGTTGATATTCCTCTGTCGGATCAGGTGTGGCCGCAGGATTTGTTGTGGCTATGTGGTTTAAATCCGTGGCCCCCGTGTGGCTTGCTTTTGATTGGTCCATTTTAAACCTGTGGGCCCCCCCTGGATTATTTCAACTTTCCCATTTAGTTTTGATTACAGATTTGGTCCCCACTTCAAAAATCCATATCTCCTAGTAGAATTGTCCAATAATTCTCAAAAAAAAATTGATAGAACCAGCATGAAGAATACTTTCCAGTAGTGCAATTGGACCTGTATGAAAAACCATGGGAATTTCTACATATTTCAAATAAACAAAATGCTTATAGAATTAATTCCTACAGTTCTGCTCTTTGGAAAATTACCAAATTCTTCCAGAACCTTCATTTGAATATACTTGAACTCCAGTAAATATTTTGTGGTAATTAGACTTCATTTACATGGTCTGATCACCTGTGTATTCTCTATTCACATAAAAATAGCCAGATTCTTTTAGAATTTGTACAGAAACTTGTGCAAGCTTCTAAATTCAATATCTCACTCATATATACTTAGAAAATTATGAAACCAATTTTTCTAAAACCAGGATAACCTCCTCTATCATGATCGTCAACTGGTTGCTATGTTAAAGCTGCAGTTTCTCCTCTAAAATTCTCGGAAAGTTATTGCTTGCCATAATTTTAGAGACAACAAACTTTCTTGATCCTCTCCTGTTCTTTTCAAGAGTCTCCATTATAGTCCCTAGTATCTACCATAAAAGTCCCAAAGCCAAATAAAATCATTCACTCACTATAACCATAGTCGGAATCTATGAACTATATATGCAATATAATTTCACTAGCATTCATATATGTTCTGTATGCATGTCATGTGGTGATTGATATTGACGAGGAGTGTTGCTTGGAGGAGAAGGCCAGGGTGTCCACTTGAAGTCCTTGGCATAGTCCTCAGAGGAGGACCACTAACAATTGACATTTAATCGAGTCGCAAACTAAGGCAAGCCCTGGTTTGCATTTAAGAGCTTTTCAAAGTTTTCCAGTTTTATTCACTTATGTGTTGAGTTGATATTTTGCATTATGTATAAGGTGTTTGATAATCCACTTGCATATCCACAAATCCTATGGTAAGGTTGGAAAGTTTTACAACTTGACGTGTAGAACTGCCAATGCTAATATTGTAGATATACCGGTAGAAGTCGAGTAGATGGAATCTACTTGCGAGATAGGAATAACAGTTTATATGATGGTGAAAGATGAAAGAATGGCTTATGAGATGAATATGAGACCAGGCAGGGGGATAGGAGTCGACGAGATGGAGTCTCGGGGGCATAGCCCTGCCTGTGTCGCTTGAGGAACGTGTCGTATTCGGCACCGCTGGGCAAGCTTGAACTGTACCAGCTACATAATGGGATATGGGCCCGATAAACTGATGTAACTCCATACTGTAGTGTGGAGACTCCTATGTTGTCCTTTGGATATGCAAATGCACAAAGGTGTAGATCTTTTAGCGGGCAACTTTGATATGTCTGTGTAGGGGATCTTTTGCTCGGGATGAAGAGGTTTGTCGGCGTTGGGGTCTTGGGTGAAAGGTGGCCACGTATGATGCGGGGAGGAGAGCACGTATGTGTCTCCCACACGGGTGTGCGTGACGTGTAGCCGAGTGTGTCCTTATTGCAATCACCGCCCCTCGCGGTAATAGAGTACCACTTGTTCACTGTGTCGTGACGTAGTAAATACTGAAGAAGCCAGAAGTGTATGATGTATTGAATTATAATTGTTTTGCAACCTTGTGTGGCTTAGAGATATCACAATTAAGAGTTTATAGTTTACAGATACTTAACCAGTAATAGCATTATGTGCTTTGGGCATGTCATATCATCGGCGAAGTGTTTCTTTTTTTATTGTCGAGTCTTTGATGTGTCGTGCCTGAAGAATGTCATTTGCTACTTTAAACATTATTATAAGGATCCACTTGTAGGTGAGTCTATTTATGCCATTCCTTACCTATGTTTAGTCTTTACCTTGCATATGTCTAGTGAGACGGGTCAGTCTTGCTGAGTATTAGCTCACGTTTGCAGTTAAGGAGTTTTTGCAGATTATACCGTTGATTAAGGGCCTAACAATGACGCCTTACCCCCTTTAGGGTTCACGGCTGATTGGAAGCCCTACACGCCGCCGATATCTGTGAGTGCTGCTAGTGTAAAGTGTTTGAGGGCATGGACAGCTTTACTCATGCACAGCTAGTGCTGAGAGCATAGTATGATGTATAGATTTCTTTCCTACATTATACATTGTAAAACTTCCGCTGTGTTTATAAATATAATACTTGTGTTGTGTTTTATTCTAAATCTTTTCATGTATGCAGTTGGGTGTCGCATCGCACGACACCACCCGATGAGATCCTTGGATGTCGGGACCCGGGTCCCCACAGACATGGTATCAGAGCAGCATTGGGAACAGTGTGCCTAAAAAGAGCATATTTTCAAAAACTTAGGAGGATATGAGTTATGAAATAGTTATATGCCCACTAAGGAATATTACTAGTATAAGATAAAGGTGGCAATACTAACCTACTCGTTATTATATTCTGCAACGACGCTCTGACATGAGGTAAGAGGTAAGGTACGCAACCGAGAGCGGATCAATCTCGGTAAGCTCTTCCATACAAGATGTGGTATGTGATTGTTTCCATGGCTTGGCACGGAACATCAATATGAGTCTCTGAAACCCTGCACGTTTCTGAGAACATATGACATGCGGTACCCCAGCGTGCATCAAAATTAGTGGGAGCCCCCGTTGGGTGGTGTATAACCCAATAGTATTCATGTTCTATGGGAGCATGCGAAACACGTATGCCCGAGCGTGTATAAGAGGGTTTGTGCGGGAGTCATTGCTGTACAGACGTAGTACAACCATGTATCTCGAGACATGACTTCGCTCGAGGGCAACTCACACCAGAGTCGTATGTATTCACTTTCATATATATTATTGTGACTGTCTGTCGTGTTTCTCCGTGCCTCCCTTGACGTGTGAAGGAGTGAAAGGGGATTGTGTGTTTTCTGCAGCTACACTAACTACGGTAGTGACCCGTGTAGAACACGTTTGTGAGTGAACGGTACTAGGGCCACCTATAAACGTATCCGGATATATCGGTTAGATTTTTCCTTGGTGAGGCGCATAGTACCACAGTATCACATTTGATACATTGACCATACCCCACGACAGAATGGATGCATTGTGTTTTGTAGTCCGACTACCAGTTGCTGGTAGGTTTTGGACATCACAAAGTGAATTTCAATCATAACTAGTGAAGAATCAAGGTTCTTTATTTCTGGCAGAAGTTTGCTTAACTTCGCCAGGTTGAAACCTGGATAAGTTTACAGAAAACATAGGCTTATGCTATATGGATGGAAATATCATCAAGTTCACTACAAAGTTTATTTTGGTCATTAGGCCTGAAAATGATCCTACCTTGGTGTAAACTGAACTCCACAAAAACTACTACAAATGTCTTACCCAATTACACAGTCTCTGTATTTTCACCAAAACATCTGGTAGAAAAATCTTATGCCCCATTGTGATACATATCTGGAGAGGGTATAAGCATCTCTATAACTTTGTAAATTGAAGTATTTTCTAATTCGAAAATGAACCAATCAAAATTCCAGGTTGAAACTGGTGCACTGCAGAGCTGCTGGCAGAAAACCAGTCAGCTCAGCTGTCAACTTTAAACAGTCATATATCTTAGTCTTAAAACTTGACATAGTCATATATATACATTTCTTGAAATCCTAGGAGGTCCTCTATAAATTTTCTATTCAACTCCTGGACTGAATCTTTCATTCGCAGAGCCTAATTCCACTTGTCGCAAACGCTGTTCTGGCAGTCCAGAACCAGAAAACATTTGTGGATAGTTGGAATTTGCGCGCTTTGACCTGTATAACAACTTCGTAAACCTGAACCAATTTGTTTCGGGAATGTTAACATGATATGGTACCATGTTTTTTTGTCATTACCTCAAGATATTGTTTTTATATACCTGTATAAACTGTGGACAAAAGCCACATATACAGGGGAGGTTCTGTCAATATTTCCAGGAAATTTTAGTCAACTTCAAACCTGTATAACATTTAATCCAGAGCTCACCTGGAAGTGTTCATGTACAATCTGGAAAGGTTATGAAGTGCTATAAATCTTTTGTATTCAACTCAAATCCTATTCCTGCCATTTACTGGGAGCAAATTTCGAGTTTATACAGGATGGTCAGCTGGAACAGAACTGAAGTTTATATTCCAGATTTGAACTGTCTTGTAACCGTTAATCAAACTTCTATATCTTCCATTAAAGAATTGCCATGGGGACAAATTAATACAATATGGAAAGGTTTTTGAGTCTACTACAAATTTCTAGTTGAACTCCAGACCAAATTTTGTATTTAACTGTGAGAAATAATTACGTTTCTACACACTGGTCTGTTGGAACAGAAACTGGACAGCATACCAGTGTTAGATGTTATCAACTCAAATCGTTTTAGTTTCACCTTCTTGGGTCGCTCATCATGTAAAGAGATGATTACTCGACTTGATAGTTTAACATAAAGTTGAAACACCATGTTGAGTAATTGGTGAGCAGTATCACTTATTTGAGTATAGTTCAATGTCCTAATTTTTATTTATACCTAGCCTACTGCATTGTTAAGTGATATATATTACGGTCTTTATCATGATTCCAGTTGATATTGCAACTTTGGATCTTAACCGTAATGCTCACTCTTGCAGCACGGATTAAACTCATTTTGAGGGTGAACCAGGTATTTCTGTTCATGGTGGAGATGACTCAACTCTACCACAAGTGCCATCATCAACCGGATTGGCAGATGTCTTAGCAAGGATGGCCGAGTTTCTGCATACGTTGGTACAGCGGAGTGTACAACCTGAGGCTCGACCACTTGATCAGCCTCAAGTCACATATCTGGATTTCTTGGTGACTCAACCACCGGTTTTCACAGAAGCCTTGGAACTATTGGAGTCGGCTCATTGGCTCCGGGTGATTGAAGCCAAGTTTGAGTTACTCCAGTGTGACGAATAACAAAAGGCTTTATTTTCCGCTCAACAACTTCACGGACACGCAAGAGCTTGGAGGTCTGAATATCTCACCACTCTCCTTGACGGTCATCGTGTGACCTGGCCGAAGTTCCGTGATGCTTTCCGTGCACATCACATATCTTATGTGATGATTAAAACCAAGTTGGAGGAATTTGTAGAGTCGAAGCAAGGAGAAATGAGTGCATATGAATACTCCAAGGCCTTCAATCGTTTGGCACAATATGCGCCTGAGTATGTGAATATCAAGGCATGGAAGTGTGGTTGTTTTTTTCGAGGGCTAAATGTCAAGCTTTGAGCTCAACTGGTGTTATTCAATAACGGCAACTACAATGACTTGGTTGATGCCGCTATTGTTCAGGAGGATGTAACTCTTTGCTATCAGTCGGAGAAGAGGAAGAGGAAGACATCATAGGAGGTTATTAGTGATGTTCCTTAGGAGGATCGGGTGGTGTATTGCTTACCGTCCGGTCGAGAGCTGTGGTCGAGTGAGCAACCACATCAAATTTGATATCATTCTTATTCTGTGGAGACTTTACCTGCACCTCAGCAAAGCGTGCAAATGTGTCCTGGTCCTCCACTGCAGCAGTATGATCTCACTCTTGCAGCCCCATCTTTGCATGATGTGCAGGTTGTCAGTCCACCCCAATTTAGTGAAAAGCACATAATGCATTTAGCACGCGAACGTTGCAAGATGGAACATGACCATGTCCATTTGTCTTTTTCCAAGAATGCTGATCAGCACCATAAACATAAAAAGAAAATTTCATCGAAGTCTGCCAGTGTTAATTATGCCGCGATTGAGGATATTCCAGAAAGAGAACCTGTTTTAGCAGGCATGTTTATTTTACATGATCAACCAGTAGTCATTCTATTTGACTATGGAGCTACTCATAACTTTGTGAGAAAGTATTTTGTGCTGAAACATCAAGTGCCAATTGTGACTGTCTCACACCCTTTCCGTATCAGTTCACCTGGAGGCAATATTTCAGCTAATGAGGTCGTTTCATGGGCACCTCTGTGCATCTGGAGAACCTCATCATCTTAGAAGGTCAGCAAATTGACCTCATCTTGGGGATGCCATGGTTGACACATCATGGAGCTCGCAGACTCTCCAACTGAATTATCAATTCTATGGTTACAACACTTTGAATATTTTGAATACCGCACCAATAGTCTCAGCGGTGCATCACATAAGTGACAAGAAGTTTGAGGATATCCCAGTGGTATGTGAGTATCCATACGTGTTTCCTGACGATCTTCTAGGCATGCCACCAGAACGTGATGTCGAGTTCAAGATTAAACTGGCGCCAGGGACCATGCCAAATTCGAGGAAGCCATATAGGTTGGCACTGAAGGAACTTGCAGAATTTAAGGAGCAACTGAATGACTTATGGTGCAAAGGTTTTTTTCGCCCAAGTTCATCCCCTTGGGGCTATTCCGCGTTGTTTGCTATGAAGAAGGATATGACCTTGAGGTTGTGTCTGGGCAATCATCCACTGAATGCTGTCACCATCAAGAACAAGTATCCACTACCACACATTGGTATCTTGTTCGATCAACTAGTGGGTGCTAAGTATTCTCGAAGATGGACCTTCGTTTAGGTTATCAACAGATCAAGATTCGACCTGAGGACATTCCAAAAACTGCATCCTCAAATAGGTATGGGCTGTATGAGTATCTCATCGTGTCCTTTGGGTTGACTAATGCACCGGTTCACTTCATGTATCTCATGAATTCAGTGTTTATGCCAGAATTGGACAAATTTGTCATGGTCTTTATCGATGACATTCTTGTGTATTCTAAATCTCAAGAAGAACACGTTAAACACTTGCATATTATGCTAAAACGGTTAAGGGAACACAGACTGTTTGCAAAGTTTAGCAAGTGTGAGTTCTGGATCAGTCAAGTGCCATTTCCAAGGAACATCATCTCGGCTGATGGTATTGTAGTTGATCCGAGCAAAATTGTACAAGTACTGAAGTGGAAAACTCCCAAGTTCGTACATGAAGTTCGCAGTTTCCTTGGCTTGGGTTTCTATTATCAGTGGTTCATTCCGAGTTTCTCAAAGATAGCTAAACCTATAACAGAACTATTGAAGAAGGGAACGATGTATGTATGAACTAAAGAATGTGAAGAAGCATTCAAGCCTTGGTGAAACATCTCACAACAGCACCAGTGTTGGCTCAACCGGACACTACCAAACCATTTGATGTCTATTGTGATGCATCTGGCATTGGTCTTGGTTGTGTACTTATGCAAGATAGAAGAGTGATCGCATATGGGTCCCGATAGCTTCAGAATCATGAACAACATTATCTGACTCATGATCTTGAGCTCGCTGCTGTGGTGCTCACATTGAAGATGTGGAGGCAATATCTATTAGGAAATCTAGTGCATCTCTACACTGATCATAAGAGTTTGAAGTACATCTTCACCCAGAAAGACTTGAATATGCGACAACGAAGATGGTTAGAATTGATCAAAGATTATGAGATTGAGATTCACTACCATCCTGGCAAGGCGAATGTGGTGGCAGCTGCGCTGAGCCGCAAGTCCCATGTAAATTATTTATCCATCACTTCAATGGAAGAGGACGAGCCGAGTTTATACTTGGTTCTTTATAGAGCGCTCTATAATCTTTCTCACATTCCCACCATCCGGGAAGAGATTGTAGAATCTCAGAAGAAAGACATGGGGATGTCACACATCCAAAGAAGAATGAAGAAGGGTGAGATGAAAAGATTTCAATGTGATGATCATAGTACTAATTGTTTTAAAGACCGTATAGTCGTACCCCATGACATGGAACTTCGAAATAAGATCTTGGATGAAGCTCACTTATCCATGTACTCTATTCACTCGGGTAGCAACAAGATGTACCATGATCTGAAGAAGAAATTCTGGTGGTCCGGATGAAGTGAGAGATAGCGAAGTATGTATCCGAATGTGATACATGTCGGCGAGTGAAAGCCGACCATTTGAGGGAAGCCGAACAGCTACAACCTTTAAGCATAACGGCCTGGAATTGGGAGGACATCAGCATGGACTTCATCATTGGATTCCCTCTCACGTTCCGTAAGCATGATTCCATTTGGGTGATAGTTAATCGATTGACCAGGTCAGCTCATTTTATACCCGTCAATATCAACTACTATGCACTGAAGTACGCAAAGTTGTATATCGCTAGAACCATGTGCTTACATGGAGTACCCCGAACCATCATCTCAGATCGTGGAGCCATATTCGTTGCTCGATTTTTGGAGCAGCCCGAAGCATCATTAGGTACTAAGTTGATTCGAGGCTCAGCTTACCATCCTCAGACTGATGGTCAAACAGAGCGAGTGAACCAAGTTCTAGAGGATATGCTCCATGCCTGTGCCATCCACCATGGTAAGAATTGGGATGATCATCTACCGTTGGCTGAGTTTTCCTACAATAATGGTTATCAAGCTAGCATCCATATGGCACCATATGAAGCTCTTTATGGCCGGAAATGCCGCACACCATCGAATTGTTGTGAGTCTGGTGAACGAGTGATTTACGGCATTGATCTGGCGAATGAAGCTAATGAACGGGTGCGAGTAATCCAAGCCAATCTTAAAGCTGCTCAGTCTTGTCAAAAAAAAAGTTATGCCGACAAACGGCGTCGACCTCCTCACATCAAGGTCGGAGATCACGTTTATCTTCGTGTCTCCCCAATGAAAGGGAATCATCGCTTCGGAGTAAAAGGGAAGCTAGCTCCACACTTCATTGGGCCGTTCGCAGTAACTAAACGATGCTGACCTATGGCCTATAGGCTAGAGCTACTAGCGTTGCTTTCAGGGGTCCACAATGTTTTTCACATTTCGCAGTTGCGGAAATGTCTCAAGGCCCAACAGACGTCCGTATGGAGGATTCGGAAGACCTCCAACAAGATCTTACTTACTCTGAGCATCCAACCCAAATAATCGATGAGAAGACTCTCACCACAAGAAGCTGCACATTGCATTTCTACAAGGTCTTGTAGGGCAACCACACCGCTGATGAATCGACTTGGGAAAGCGAGGATTTTCTTAGATCAAACTATCCGGACTTGTTAGCGGCATATGTTCATTAGATCTACTTCCTTAGTTTTTTTTGTAATCTCATGACGAGATTCTCTTAAAGAGGGAGGAATGTAAAATCCCAAATTTCTTTAATGCAAAATTCGGTTAGGACTAAAAATTTTTGAATGGTAAAAAGAAATAAGAAGGAAATGAGAAAAACAAATTAATTCAAATTCCAAAAGAGGGAATTCAAAAAAAATTTGCTACTGTCAAATAAAATTAACATGAAGATTGAGTTGACCAATGGATTCCAAATATTCCAAATACTCTCTCTGCAAAGTTGCAAGATTTTTGAACCTCATTTGCTATTTTATTTTAAACGCATAGCAATTTCAAACCATATTTAGATTCAAATTTTGAATTCTGTTCAAACTTATTTGAACATAAGATTTGAACACACCATCATGATCAGCATGACTTGCTTGACTTATCCACGAAGTTTCACAATTTTTAGAGCTCATTACTATTTTAAATCGAATTTCAAAACTTGCTGCAAGTGTGAGGCTGCATCGTGGGAACCACTAGTCAGCAGCTCTAGAGCTTATCGTCTCTGTTCTTTGACGTATACGGCGCCGACCGCTTGAGGAATTCCTCCGTGGTCACAGCTCACCGCAAGTGGGTGGCCTTTAAATTGAGCTCATCCTCTCCTCTCTAGCGTTCCTGCCACAACCGAGCAACTCTCTCTCTCTCTCTCTCTCCGGCCGAAGCTCTGCTCGTTTTTATTCCCGCGCGTGCTTTCCGACCGCCAGTTCTGCACGGCTGTTGCCGGCCAACCGGAGGACACTCTCTCCAAGCTCTCAACAGCGAAATTGTTCCCCACTCCCTCCTCTATCCTCTGGTTCAATCCGTTCGTCATTTCGTTGATGTTTTGGCTGGTGTTTTTAAGAACTGGAGCTCGCCATCGAAGTCGCCATGCGCCTTCTTGATTCCACAGTGCCAAGCTCCTGCGACCCGTTTCAGTCTTCAACTCCATCAGAAAGAAGGTGCGCCCAGGCACCCTCTAACTAACCGTGAACACTGTTCCCCTTTTGTTAAGTATCTAGCAAGTTATTCAAGTTTTGTTCTCGGCCAAAACCAATGAACTCGCTAGATTGTCGATTAAATTCATTTTCCACAAGTATATAATCTTCATGATTGCTAGGAGATAGTTTCCTCACATCCTAGCGCACCCTCTCGACCACTTAGTACCAATAGATATCAAGTAGGGGTGATGAATGTTGAGTTTTCGTTGCCGCCAATAGAAATGCCGAGGTTCACAGTCGAAACCATGATGCCCAGCCGTGTCATGCCATTTGCACACTCCTAGCAGCTTCCTCAAAACCCCAGGAGCATTCCCGATCATTTGACGATGAGTTTGAGCTAAGAAAGTCGGGTTTCCAACATCACCAGAACCCTAGCTCCGCCGCCGCCGTCGCACGCAAAGTTCCGGTCCTCAGTGCTATTCACCAAACCCACCATCGTGTTCAGCGCATGATTTTAGGTTTGGAGGCTCAAAACCAGACACTGCAGTGGCCTGGAACTTGGTTCCAGCGAGGCTCACCAGAGCACGCCGCCTCTGTAACCCCGGGCACTGCCCGCGTCGGGAGTTTGACGATGACACCGCGGGTCCCATGTGTTAGCGTCTGATATTCCTCCATCGGATCAGGTGTGGCCGCAGGATTTGTTGTGGCTATGCGGTTTAAATCCGTGGCCCCCATGTGGCTTGCACCCGATTGGTCCATTTTAAGCCTGTGGGCCCCCCTGGATTATTTAAACTTTCCCGTTTAGATTTAATTCCAGATATGGTCCCCACTTCAAAAATTTATATCTCCTAGTAGAATTGTCTAAAAATTCTCAAATAAATTTTGTTAGAACCAGCATTAAGAATAATTTCCAGTATTGCAATTGGATCTGTCTGAAAGTCCATGGGAATTTCTCCATATTTCAAATAATAAAAATGCTTATAGAATTAACTGCTATAGTTCTGCTCTTTGGAAAATTTCCAAATTTTTCCAGAACCTTCATTTGAATATACTTGAACTCCAGTAAATATTTCAGGGTCCTTAGACTTCATTTAAATGGTCTGATCAACTGTGTATTCTCTATGCACATAAAAATAGCCAAATTCATTAAGATTTTGTAAAGAAACCTGTGCAAGCTTCTAAATGCAATATATCGCTCATATATGATTAGAAAATTATAAAACCAGATTTTCTAAAACCAGGACAACCTCCTCTATCATGATCGTCAACTGGTGGCTATGTTAAAGCTACAATTTCTCCTCTAAAATTCTGGAAAGGTTATTGCTTGCCATAATTTTAGATACAACAACTTCCTTGATCATCTCCTGTTTTTTGCAAGAGTCTCCAATATAGTCCCTAGTATCTACCATAAAAATCCCAAAGACAAATAAGATTATTCACTCACATAACCATAGTCAGAAGCTATGAACAATATGTGCATTATAATTTCACTAGCATTCATATATGTTCTATATGCATGTCATGTAGTGATCGATATTGGCGAGTGTCGATTGGAGGAGAAGGCCAGGGTGTCCACTTGAAGTCCTTGGTGTATTCTTCAGAGGAGGACCACTAACAATTGACATTTAATCAAGTCGCAAACTAAGGCAAGCCTCGGTTTGCATTAAGAGCTTTCCAAAGTTTTCCAGTTTTATTCACTTACATCTTCAGTTGATATTGTGCATTATGTATAAGATGTTTGATACTCCACTTGCATATCCACAAATCCTATGGGAAGGTTGGAAAGGTTTACATCTTGACGTGTAGAACTGCCAATGCTAATATTGTAGATATACCGGTAGAACTCGAGTAGTTGGAATCTATTTGCGAGATAGGAATAAACGTTCATATTAGGGTGAAAGATTAAAGAATGGCTTATAAGATGAATACGAGACCGGGCATGGGGATAGGAGTCGACGAGATGAAGTCTCGTGTGCATAGCCCTACCTGTGTCGCTTGAGGACCATGCCGTATGCGGCACCGTTGGGCAACTTGAACTGTATCGATTGCATAATGGGATATGGGCCCAATAAACTAATGTAACTCCACACTGTAGTGTGGAGACTCCTCTGTTGTCCTTAAATGGAGATGCGAAGGCACAAAGGTGTAGCGGGTAACTTCGACGTGTCCGTGTAGGGGACCTTTTGCTCGGGATGAAGAGGTTTGTCGGCATTGGGGTCTTGGGTGAAAGGTGGCCACGTATGACGAGGGGAGGAGAGCATGTATGTGTCTCCCACGAGGGTGTGCGTGTCGTGTAGCTGGGAGTGTCCTGGTTGCAATCACCATCCCTCGCGGTAATTGAGTACCGCTTATTCACTGTGTCATGACATAGAAAATACTGAAAAAGCTAGAAGAATATGATGTATCAAATTATAATTGTTTTGCAACCTTGTGTGGCTTAGAGGTATCACAATTAAATGTTTATAGTTTCCAAATATTTAACCTATAGTAGCATTATGTGCTTTGGGCATGTCATATCATCGGCAAAGCATTTCTTGTTTGATTGTGGAGTCTATGATGTGCCGTGCCTGAAGAATGTCATTTGCTACTTTAAACATGATTATAAGGATCCACTTGTAGGTGAGTCTATTTATGCCATTCCTTACCCATGTTTAGTCTTTACCTTGCATATGTCTAGTGATACGGGTCAGTCTTGCTGAGCCTTATGCTCACGTTTGCAGTTAACGAGTTTTTGCAGGTTATACCATTGATTAAGGGCCTAACAACGACGCCTTACCCCCTTTAGGGTTCACGGTTGAGTGGAAGTCCTGCACGCTGCCGATATCTGTGAGTGCTGCTAGTGTAAAGCGTCTGAGGGCATGGACAGCTTTACTCATGCATAGCTAGTGCTGCGAGCATAGTATGATGTATAGATTTCTTTCCTACGTTATATATTGTAAAAAAATTTATGTGTTTATAAATAAAAGACTTGTGTTGTGTTTTATTCTCGTTCTTTTCATGTATGTTGTTGTGTGTCGCATCGCACGACACCACCCGATGAGATCCTTGAATGTTGGGACCCCGGTCCCCACATAATGTCAAAGGCAAGTTGGCACCTTGCTATATTGGGTTATTCAAGATTTTGGACAAACAGGGAGAAGTAGCATATAAGTTGGAGATCCTAGCACATCCTTCCGATTTCCATGATGTGTTTCATGTTTCTTAGCTCAAGAAGTGCTTGAGAGTTCCGGAAGAGCAGGTACCGATGGAAGAACTGGAGCTTGAGGAAGATTTGACTTATGTGGAGCAACCTGTCAAGATTTTGGAAACCAAGGAGAGGGTCATAAGAAACAAGGTGATTCTATGGTGCAAAGTGTAATGGAAGCATCATACAGAATCAGAAGCAACTTGGGAGCGAGAAGGTGATCTCAAGAAGGAATTTCCCTATCTCTTTCCTTGCACGTTGAATCTCGAGGGCGTGATTCATTTTAAATGGGGTAGGTTTGTGACACCCTAATTTTCATGCATAATGCATTGCATGCATCCTCATACATGTTTAACATAAAGCAACCTTGAATGGAACAAGATTGAAATGAATTTAGGATTAATCAAGAATTCGAGTCTGTCAAGGGACGAACATGTCCGGCCCCAAACCCAGACTAGTACGGTATTCCCCTTCTGTTCACAAAATTCAGTATTCTTCAGAGCACGGACTTGTCCGACACAATGCATGGACTAGTCCATTTGAGATTCTAATGTTTTTCCGGACTTGTCCGATTTTGGGCGGACTAGTCCGATGTTGTCCAAATTTCAGTCCGGAAGACTTTTGTTTTGCAACCCTGGACTTGCCCGGCCTACAGAACCGTACTTGTCCAAAATAGTCTCTATTCCACAACGGACTTGTCCAGTCCCTATTGTGGACTAGTCCGGCCTGCATAATTCAACTCGGATTCTATTATTCTTCCAATAAGGTTATTGGGTAATTGCATTAATTAGGCCCAAGAACTTCGTGCCCAACCTCAGAGGAGCACAAGTGGACCCCACCTTGATCGCTACTCGTCCTTGCCCGAAATTCACATGGAATTCAACCCAAAACCCTTCCTCTCCACCCCCATTTAAGCAACCCAATACCCCACACCTTTCCAATACCATTGAAAACCCTTGCTGCCACCTTTTGCCCCGCACTGATGTCAAGAAGGAGTCCTGAAGCATGGAAGAGGAGGAGAAGAGGGAGAGGGATCAATCAAAATCGATCTTCATCAATTTTCAATAATTGACTTTCTTCATCTCAAAATCTTCATCAATTCATCTCCACCAACCCAAGATCGTCAAGATTCAAGTCTCACATCCAATTCTCAACCTTTGGGTCTCTAAAAATTTGTTACACCCTCTACATCCACTTTTCCATGTGAAATTAACACTAAATCCTCGCTGATCAAAAGAACCTTAATTCGCTATTCTAATCTGGGTGGACTAGTCCGGCTTTGATACCGGACTTGTCCGGCCTCTGAAACTGTATTGTGCTGAATTGAATCTAGATTGACTCAAATAAATTCCAAACTTGTTAGAAACCATTGTAACTAGTTAGTAAACATTAATAGCAACTCATTCACAAGTTTTAACTTACAAATGCATTAATCATGCATATCATGGCATATTGAGTAACATATGAGCATTTATTGATTGTAATGTTATTTTCCATGTTTCTCGCGCGAAATAGAAATTGCGCCGTAGAGAGTGATTTCGAGGACCTGGATAACTAGACTTCGAAGCCTTCGATCCAAACCAAGCTCAAGAGCAAGGCAAGTGTCCTTGTCCATTTTGATTCGGGTTTTTAAATGTTTTGTTTGCAAAATTGCATGCTTGTGTCAAATTGATGAGAAAACCCAACTATTGGAACTTGCTAGTTTTGAATGATCACCATTTCGCTTGAGCACAATTTAGAGAGTCTCGAAGGGTATTTTATACTTTTTGCTTCACTATACTCAATTGGGTTTGGGAAACAATCATATTTCCTAATTATGAACTATTGAACAAGTGAATTATGGAATTTGATAATAATGGCCTTTTAGCAACATGGTGCCTAGGGATCTAAGCAAGCCGGTTATGTGGAATGGGTTGGACTATTTTGGTGGATTTGCTTGCTTTAGATATAAGGACCGGTTCATGAAGCGACCATCCAGGATTTACAGTGCCACCACAAGGCCAAGAATGAGTGCAGCTTGGCTGACTAATTAGTGTTTTGCCAATACTATTGGGACCATTAAGAATACTCGGGGAAGGGATAGTCGGATTTTTTTGGAGTGATCGTGGGACTACCCTGGGATCCGAATGGCTCAAGAGGGGGCCTTTGGTTGGATGTGCTCAGTTGGAGACATTACCACCGGTAAACCTCAGTGGGGTCTAAATATTCTAGTAATCACTTTGTAAAGGCTATTTAGTGATCTCTTGGCCACACGTCTAAGGAAGTGTGTGACGGCATAATTGAGATTCCATAGTCATCGAAAGGTGATGAAAAGACAAACTTGTGAGTAATGTGGAACAACCTCTGCAGAGTGTGTTAAAAACTATCATGATAGCAGTGGTTGAGCAACCTGGACCCTCACATGTTTAGAGTTATGGACTTGAACATGGTTTAATGGCTGGAATCTAATTGAAAGTTGGTAATGGTTCAATAATTGGCTTTGGTATATGGAAATTATGAAATTGAGGAAAATGAGCAGTTATGAGTTGATTATTGATATTTATTGCTGATATTGGTTACTTAAGTTGAAATTAATGATATTTGGGTTATTTTGGGAAGGACCTCAATTAATGATCATAATATTCCATTTTCAACTTTTTTGAATGTACTTTTATGCAATTGGCCAATTCATTATCATTCCTTGTTCAAGCTACATGTCATACTTTCCCACACTTGCTGATTACGACATGTGCTCACCCTTCCTATTCCCCCAACAAATTTAGATGCGGGCATTGACATGGAGTACTAGGAGGTCGTTGAGGAGTTCTAGGCGTGCGTGTTACCGTCAAGCTTGCCCGTGGAGTTTGGAGTCTTAAGTGTTTAGTGCTATTCCGCTGCAGTTGTATAGAGCTTGTATTCGAGACTATTTGATTTGTAATAAGGTACTATTATTAGTTTTATTATTCGAGGCATGGTTTTATCTGTTTATTGTTTGTGAAACACTTGTGTATGTGTATTTAACATCCTGGGCACACATATGCATCACGCTTGGTTCATTTTTGAAACCGAGTGACACATGACCATTTGGAAAGCTCGGGGAAGGGGTAGATGGATGGGTTTGTAGAGATGGTGGGACTACCATGGGATCCGAATGACTCAAGAGGGGGCCATTGGATGGATGTGCTCACATGGAGACATCACCATCGGTGAAACCTTAGTGGGGTTCGAATAGACTAGTAACCACTTTCTAAAGGCTATTTTGTGATCTCTTGACCACACACCAAAGGAAGTGTTAGACGACATAATTGAGAATCCATAATCATCGAAAGATGATGAAATCATAAACTTGTGGGTAAAGTGGTACAACCTATGCAAAGTGTTAAAAACTATCATGATAGTCATGCTCCCAGTTATGAGTGACCTGGACCCTCACATGATTGGAGTTATGGACCTTGAATTCGGTTTAATGGCTCGAATTGAATTGGGAATCGATATTGTTATAGTAATTGGGTTTGGAATATGAAAATGGTAATATTGAGTTAAATGGACCATTATGAGTTGAATATGATATATTATTCGTGGTTTGGGTTAATTATGTTGGAATTATAGTATTAAATATGAAATTAATTTTTCAGTTATTTTGGGAAGGACCACACATAATGATCATATTATTGCATTTTTAACTATTTGAATGTACTTTTATGCAAATAGCCATTTTATTATCATTCCTTGTTTAAGCTAAATGTCATACTTTCCCACACTTGCTGAGTACGACATGTGCTCACCCTTGCCATTCCCCAACAAATTCAGTCGCAGGTGACAACGTAGAGTACCAGGAGGTCTTTGAAGAGTTCTAGAAGTGCGTATTACCGTCAAGCTTGACTGTGGAGTTGGTGTCATTAGTGTTTAGTGTTTTTTGCTGTAGTCTTTTAGAGCTTGTATTCAAGACTATTTGGTTTGCAATAAGGTACTACTATTAGTGTTGTTATTCGAGACATGGTTATAATTTGGCTATCGTTTGTGAATCATTTTTGTATGTGTGTTAAACATCATGGGCACACATATGCATCACGCTTGGTTAATTTTTGGAACCGGGCGTCACAAATAGGTATCAGAGCCATGTTTGACCATAGGATGCAAGCCTAGGTAGAATGGACACAACAAATCACTTATGGCTTCTTCCCTATTCAAAATTATTCTGTTTTGCATTGTTTTGCCCTCCAGTAGCTATATAATATGGGAAAATTTGTGTTTTTCCTGCTGCTGCAATTTTTGCTAGTTTTCCATCTTTTTGAGCAAATGCACTTCCTATCACCTTGATTTATAAATGCTGCAATTTCAGAACTGATATTTACGTTTTCCTCTAATATTCTCATGTTTTCTTATGTAAGGCTCACACCAAAATAACAGCCCGCAAGAGAGCTCATTTGCCACCCCTTAGAAGCAAGCTTAGGCCTCGCTAGGAGTCGCAAATGGAACCAGTCCAAGAGGAGGAGGAAGTGAGTTCTCCCGCAAAGTAAGTTGAGCATGAACACTCCAACATGACAGGGGAAGAACCTGAGGTGGTGGAACTCTATGATAATGAAGAGGAGGAAGATTCCGAGGAGGTGGAACTCTATGATGATAAGGAGGGTGAAGACGAGGAAAATGAGGTGGAGGAAGCTCATGAGGAGGGGCTGCGGGTTCAGGACGAGATGGCATGGCCAGAAGAGGTACCCAAAGCTCAAAAGAGTGCATCGCAGCCTAGTGAAGCTAGAAAAGGGGATAAACACCCATTTTTTTGTTTTGCGCAAGAATTCTGTTTCGGCAGCACTGATGAAGGATTTGCAGCTAAGCAATTGAAGGAGTTCCTTGATTTATGTAAAATTCACTCGTAATACTATGTTAAGAGGATTCCTCGCCGTGGACATGAAGAATGGAGGGCTCAAGTTACTGTTCTTGCCAAAGATGAAGTGATTACCCGACACTTTGCATCCACATGGAGATCCACTAGGGAGCAAGCTATTGATGATGTTGCTTGGAACGCACTCAGTACATTGTGCCATATCTATCGAGAGCGGGTTGGAGGTACTAGCTTTGCACTGCACCCACATCGCAGGAGTGGAACAAGTGAAGTCTTAAGACAGCAAGAAGGACCTCAAACAAGTTCTCGTGCCATTGACAAATCTCAGGAAATATTGGTGAATTTGGGAAATCACTATGTTGACACCATGGAGGAGATCCGCTACCTCCGAAAGAAATTGTTCATCATGGAGAAGCAAGCAGAAGTACGTGTCACTGTGGCGCTCAATCGTTTGTTAATCACTTGTGTATTTGTGTTAAAAATCTTGGGTACACATATGCATCACGCTTGGTTCATTTTTGGAATCGGGTGTCACATCAATGTAGGAAAACATGGATAGGGCTCAATGCACGGGCTCATCACCGCCCCCTAGGGTGGACCCAAGAGCCACTGTTGGTACCCTTCATACGGTGTAATCTCACACACAGGCTGGAAGTACCTTAGTACGTCCAAATGGCACCACATGTCTAGAAGGCGCGGGACCCTGACCTTCCTTAAATTACGGGATCCGACACTACCAGGTGGACCTCAAAGATAGGACCCAACTCCTCCAGTGCAACGGGCTCCCAAGTTGCCACGTGTGTAGCTAGACGGGACCTCACTCCATTATAGGAGTGGGCTCCGGTGCAGCCACGGGGCCAGAAACCTCCCGCAAAGAAGGGCTCCAAAGATGCCTCGTGCCCCAAAGGTCTCTGGGGATGCCACGTGCCCTGAAGTACTGAACCTGCCCTCCCTCGCAGTAACCAGCTTGGAAGCTGCCACATGTCTTGCAACTAGTCCTGGGCAGGTTGCGAAACTTAAGGGATGGTGCACTCGGTCAAAATCAAGCATTGAAAACATGCACCAGCCCCCGACGCATGATGCGATGCACGCCTATTGTCAGAGACAGCAGCGCCCAATCGCATCACAGTAAAGACGCCGCAGGCCTGCCCCACTCCGCCAAGTGGGTAGCTTACGGTGACAAGATAGACGGACGGGACATCCCACCATCAACAACGACTACGCATGGTCACTGGCGTTTGAGGCGGCGAGATGGCGAGTCTTCAAGCTATGATCGGGGGAAGCTTGTGCGGAAAGCCTTGGATCTTTAAGATAAGATCGACCCGTGGCAACCTATCGGGCCCCGGACCCCACTTGTAAGGTGTTCGGCCTTGTCTATAAAATGACCAAACCGCCACCATTACAAAGGATCCCCAATCTAACGCATACACACGCTACACCTTCATTCATAGCAGCAATACAACCTCACTGTGGAGTAGGGTATTATCCTCTAGCTGCCCGAACCACATAAAAACCATTGTCTTGCCATTATCATACGCGTAATCTCTCTGTTGAGGGCTAAGCCCTACCGATCAAGAACCTCTGCGGACTGCTCTCATAGCAGGTCCAGGGGAAGTGTCGCAACAAAACTTTGACAAGCTCCTTCCTCATGGTGCTTCGGTCGTATTCGTCTTCGTCAAAGACGCTATCCTACGGACCCTCTGCTAGGAACATCTTTGGGCACCATCTACTTGGACTCCTCGTATGCTAACGACATCATGTGCAATTTCCTCAAGTTCAACAACCTCATTTTGGCATCATTGACAATGGCTACCTTACTCACAACTTACTCAACAACGGCTACTCTTCTTAGCTCTCAGTTAAATCAACAACGACACAAAGGGCTATCGTTTGTATATGGTACTCATCGGTTTCTACTCGCATCCGTGACACTATGATGCAACATATGTCATGGGATGTTAACTTGTTGGTTTCTACCTTTAGCTTACCCTCTAGTCTCCCCATCTACGTGCTTTCATTGTGATCGTGGATGGAAGTTATAGTATATTTGGAAATATATCTGGTAGATTAGATAAAATTTTCATATATATATATATATATCACAAGTATATTTGGCAAGATGGATATGATGTCATATGTGCCAATATCTTGTACGCCATATACACTGACCGAGTGGCATAATGTAATCCAACCATCATACAGACTCCAACAGTTAACAATCATTAATCCATCTGTCGAAGTGTTCTTGCAACACTTACCCTAGACCTGCTATGGGAGCAACCTGTGGAGGTTCTTGATCAGCAGGGCTTAGTCCTCAATGGAGAGATTGTGTGTATGAGAGTGGTGAGACAGTGTTGTTACGTGGTTCGAGCCGCCAGAGCGTAATACCCTACTCCACGGTGAGGTTGTTTTGCTGGTGTGAATGAGTGTGTAGCATGTGTATGTGTTTTATTGGGGTTCCTTTGTAATAGTGGAGGTCCGGTCCTTTTATAGACAAGGTCAGACGCCTTACAAGTGGGGTCTGGGGCTCGACATGTGGCCCCAGGGTGACCTTATCTTGAAGATCTAAGGCTTCTCGCATAAGCGTCCTCTGACCGTTGCTTGAAGACCCGCTTTATTGCCGCATCAAACGCCAGTGGCCCATGCGTAGTCATTGATAATGGCAGGGAATGTCCCGTCCAACTGTCCCTATCACCGTAAGCTACCCACTTGGCAGAGTGGGGTAGTCTTGCGGCGTCTTCACTATGATGCGATCGAGTGTAGTGGTACCTGATAGTAGGCATGCGCCGCATTATGCGCCTGGGGAATGTGCATGTCTTCAATGCTTGATTGGAGAAGGCGCATCGCCCTCATAACTCCCGCAACCCACCGCCCAGGGCAAGTTGCATGGTACGTGGCAGCTCGGGAGCTAGCCTCTGTGGGGGAGGCCGGGTCCTGATCCGCAGACCACATGGCAGCCCTGGAGCCTGTTCCTAAGTTGAGCGGGGGATTCAGGTCCACAGGACACGTGGTTGAGCCAGAGCCCGCCTCCGCGGGATGCAGCCAACCTGGTGCTTCGATCCATGTGGCTGCACCGAAGTCCACTCCTATGGGGGATTGGGGTCCCGTCTGGCTAGATTTGTGGCCGCTTGGGAGCCTGTCTGCCCTGGGGAGCTCGACCCCGGCTTGAGGTCCATGTGGAAGTGTCAGATCCCATATCTGATGTAGGGAGGAGTCCGGTCCTTCTGGACACGTGGCGCCCTCAGACCCTGCATCAGCATGAAGGCAGGGCACTTAGATATTTTGAGCCTATGCGCGAGGGTACCTGGTATGCCGGGTACCGACAGTGGCCCCAGGGTCCACCCTGGGGAGATGATGAGCCTGATGCTAGAGTTGTATCCTTACTTTCCTGCTCTGCCTTTTGATTTTGTCTTGATCAGCTAGAGCGGTGCGTGCCTCTTCAATCGTAGCCACGCGTCTGCCTCTGGTTGAGGAGTCGTGGTGACGGGATCTTTACATGCTGCAGCATGTTTATCATGATTATTCCCAATGTAGCTGCTGTGCTTCTGCTGCTCTCTCTTCCGCCTTTATGGGAACCGCCGAGTTCTCTCTTCAGATGGGGGCCCGCTCGGGTCTATCTCTCTGACAAGGGACTTGGGCTCTGCTATCATGGACGATGTGGTTTGAGCATTCTGTTACGAGCCCATATGACCTACACAATGTGCTCAAACATCTCCAGGGTGTTTAAAAAGGGAACCTTTGTGGGCAAAGGTTATTCCTCCGTTACTCACATCCCAACGTTCGAGCCTTTGTCTTCCTGCTTGAGCACCCACGCTTTCCCAACCTTCGAGGTTCTTGACTCCTGCTCCAACGGACTCCGCCTTGCCTCCTTCCCACATGGTGGATGTAGCGCCCATGAGGCGGCTACTTGGCTAGAGGGATGAGGAGCGATGGGATCTAATCCGTCCCGGCTCCCTGCCTCTAGATTTGGAGCACAACGAGATCGTCTTCTACAATTCATATGGGTACTTCGGGTTCATTTCTCCTTTTTACTCCTTCTTAGTGATGCTTCTGGAGGTCCTCAGGCTCCAGCTTCATCACCTGTTGCCAAATTCTTTGGCGATGGATCTGATGTTCTCGCACTTCTACGAGATGTTTGTCGGGGTGTACCTTTCTGTGCTGGCGTTCCAACAGTTCTTCATGCTGAGGCGGACTGGGCAGAGCAAGAAGAGCTTCCTTGGTGCCTACTACTTCTAGCGTCGGGCCAACAACCCCTTCAAGTACATCACCCCGCTCTCCACTACGAGATAGGCCAACTGGAGGAGTGACTAGGTGATCGTACACGCTGATGCCAACAATTGCATGGTCCTGCCCACCGACTGGCCGGCACATATGAAGAAGACCTGGGAGGAGCGCCCCGAGTTGGAGCTAGCGTATACCTCGGTGATGGAGAGGATCTGATTCCTGGCGGATCATGGTTTGTCATAGCTGATGGTGTTGACTGCCTTCGTGCATCAACGCGTGGCACCCCTTCAACATTGTTGCCGCGTTGCATGGTTATACTTCGGGCCACAGGATGGCACAAGGCTGGTGTGGGTTTGTGACACGAAAATGACCTCGCAAGAGGTGTTTGATTTGATGTCCAAGGCGTTTGATAACCCGTTGTATCCTGACGTCTTCATCCTTCCGCGTACCTTCCAGTCGCTTCACTCAGGATCAGAACCTCATGGTGAAGATCTTAAAGGAGGTGGTGAATCTGGACGCACTTGGTCTTTTATCACAGTAGATTGACGAAGTGGACTGTGGACTGGCCATCGTAGACCCAGCATAGGAGTCTGCACCTGCTCCAGTCTTCGAAGTGTCGAGGGAGGAAGACGTGCCCTCAGACAGAGGGAGAGACGAGGTGTCGGTCCCCGACACAGGGAAGGGGAAGTCGCCGGTGATTAAGGTTGTGAAAGTAATGCTTTTGGTCGCCACCGAGGACGGTCCTTGCTCCAAGTCAATTTCCAATGGAGCACCACTCCTTAGCCTCGGGTGTTGGCGATTCTTTGTGGGGAGGCCCGGTTCGCCAAGCGACGACTCCGCAATTGGCTGCAGCCAGCACACCGGCCAGCATCTCCACCACCGATGCAGTCAAAGACGCCGAATAGGGCTTCGGGAGTGCTACACTCACAGAGTCGCAAGCCAAGAAGCCTCAGGCCACAAGAAATCCGGTCCCAGGTTTGTCAATGGACGTTGGCAGCTGTTCGAGAGGAGGCTCCGAGAGTGGCACAATTGAAGTTGGTGGAGACACGCCGATTAGGGCTGGCAACATCGTCGGTGGTTCTAGTGGAGGTCCAATCTGATCTACGCCGCCTGCCACAACGTCGGCAAAGCCCAAAGCCTCAGAGCCGCCGAAAGTCGAGGCTCGCTAGAGCTTCCAGGGACGTCGGTATGGCATTCTTACCAAAGCTTACAACACGGCACATCATAGACTCCAGAATCAAACAAGAAACGCTCTGCCGATGATATGACATGCCCAAAGCACATAATGCTATTATAGGATATGTATTTGGAAACTATAAACTTTTAATTGTGCTATCTCTAAGCTACACAAGGTTGCTAAGCAATTATAATTCAATACATAATATTCTTCTGGCTTCTTCAGTATTTACTACGTCACGATAGGGACGGACAAGTGGTACCCAAATAACCGTGAGGGACGGTGATTGCAATCATGACACACCCGGCTACACGACATGCACACCCGCGTGGGAAACACATACATGCTCTCCTCCCGCGTCATACGTGGACACCTTTCACCCAAGACCCCGATGCCGACAAACCTCTTCACCCCGAGCAAAAAGGTCCCCTACACGGACACGTCGAAGTTGCCTGCTAGAAGATTTACACCTTTATGCCTTCGCATCTCCATTCAAGGACAACAGAGGAGTTTCCACACTACAGTCTGGAGTTACATCAGTTTATTGGGCCCATATCTCATTATGCAACAGGTACAGTTCAAGCTTGCCCAACGGTGCCGCATATGACACGGTCCTCAAGCAACACAGGCAGGGCTATGCGCCCGAGACTCTATCTCGTCGACTCCTATTCCCCCTGCCCGGTCTCGTATTCATCAAATAAGCCATTCTTTCTTCTTTCATCCCCATATGAACTGTCATTCCTATCTCGCGAGTAGATTCCAACTACTTGACTTCTACCGGTATATCTACATCATTAGCATTGGTAGTTCTACACGTCAAGCTATAAACCTTTCCAGCCCTCCCGTAGGATTTGTGGATATGCAAGTGGAGTAACAAACATCTTACACATAATGCACAATATCAACTGAAGACGTAAGTGATTAAAGCTGGAAAACTTTGAGAAGCTCTTAAATGCAAACCGGGGCTTGCCATAGTTTGCTACTCGATTAAATGTCAATTGTTAGTGGTCCTCCTCTGAAGACTCCACGAAGGACATCAAGTGGACACCCTGGCCTTCTCTTCCAAGCGACACTACTCGTCAATCTCGATCACTACATGACATGCATATAGAACATATATGAATGCTAGTGAAATTATAATGCCTATATAGTTCATAAGCTTTTAACTACGGTTATATTGAGGGAATGAAATTAATTGGCTTTGGAACTTTTATGGTAGATACTAGGGACTATAATGGAGACTCTTGCAAATAACAGGAGATGATCAAGGAAGTTTGTTGTCTCTAAAATTATGGCAAGCAATAACCTTCCGAGAATTTTGGAGGAGAAACTGTAGTTTTAACATATCCACCAGTTGACTATCAAGAAAGAGGAGGTTGTCCTGGTTCTCGCAAAATTGGTTTCATAATCTACTAAGCATATATGAGTGAGATATTGAATTTCAAAGTTGCTAAGAATTCCTGGAAGTATTTTATAATTGAAATTAGACCTTCAGTTATTATCTAGGTTTGGAACTCAACTTAGATTAGAAGATTATGTCAATTAAATCTGAAACTTTTACTGGAATTGGTAAATGTCTAAAAGAATGTTTAGGTCAAATTTGGGATATAACAAGGAAACTGAACATCTGTTATAATTCAGCGTTTGAAAAAGGCGATTGGATTATAAAAAAAATTATACAGGTTTTTATACCAAACCACTTGTACAACTTGAAGGTTCAGAGCATAAGGGTTATACATAATTTTAATTGAGATATTGAGAGTAAGGCTACTAGGAGAAATTTAATTTAGAAGTTTGAATCCATTTATGGTTACAGTTCTGTTATATAAATGAACAGCAGATAAGAATTTGAAATTTGGTTAAGTTATATAGGCTCAATGGCTCCCAATTTTTTTCTGGTAACCAAGAACAGGAAAAAGTATTTTATGTGAATTTTTGGGGATTTTTCCAGAGGAAGGATTTTCTGTGAAAATTCCAGAAATGTGTGGAGAAAAATAAATTTCCATAAATAAAAAATGATTTTTATGGACATTAATTGGTACTAACGGAAACTAGAGCTCAAGAGCTTTCAAACAAAATTTGTTTCCAGATTTTTGGAGCAGTCTACAGAGAGTTATGGATTTTCTAATTTGGAGCAAAATCTGGAATTTAAATTCCAATGGGAAAATTGGAATAAAAAGTAGGCCCCACGGTTTTAAAATGGACCAGTGGCATTCAAGCCACACGGGGGCCACAGAGAAAACAGTGTAGCCACAACCGATCCACGGACCGCACCAGATCCGGGGCGCGCCTTCCTTTCACTGACGAACGGGCTCCACAAGGGGTCGTCTTCCACCTCGGGCTGGCGGCGTTTGGGCGCGCCGCGTGGCGGCGCGCTCGGGTGAGCCTCGCCAAAACCGAGTTCCCGGCCATCGCAGTGCCTGTTTTTGGCCACCTAACCTTAAAGTCATGCGCTAAACACGATGGTGGGGTCGGTGAAGCTTGCCGACGGCCGGAAACTGCGGCGCATCGGCGGTGGCGGCGGATAGCTGAAACTTATCGTCAAATGATCGGGAACGCTCCTGGTGGTTTTTGGAAGCTGCTAGGAGTGTGCGAATGGCATGACACGACCGGCCATCATGGTTTCGATGGTGAACCGCGTCATTTCTAATGGCGGCAACAAAAACTCAACATTCATCACCCCTACTCGATAACGTTTGGTACTAAGTGGTCGAGAGGGTGTGTTAGGATGTGAGGAAACTATCTCCTAGCAATCGTGAAGATTAGATACTTGTGGAAACTGAATTTAATCAACAATCTAGCGAGTTCATTGGTTTCGACCGAGAACAAAACTTGAATAACTTGCTAGATACTTAACAAAAAGGGGAATGGTTTTCACGGTTAGTTAGAGGGTGCCTGGGCGCACCTTCTTGCTGTTGGAGTGGAAGACTGAAACGGCTTGCAGCAGCCTGGCACCGTGGAACAGAGACGGCGCATGGCGACTTTGACCGCGAGCTCCGGTTTGGCTTCAAAATACTGGCCAAAACATGAACGAAATGACGAAGGGATTGAACCAGAGGATAGTGGAGGGAATGGGGAACAACTTCGCTGTTGAGAGCTCAGCGAGAGTATCCTCCGTTTGGCCGCAACGGCTGTGCAGCGCCTGCGGCTGGAAAAGCGCGCGCGGGAATGAAAATGAGCAGAGCTCCGGCTGGAGAGAGAGAAAGTTGCTCGGTTGTGGCAGGAACGCTAGAGAGGAGGGATGAGCTCGACTTAAAGGCCACCCACTTGTGGTGAGCTGTGATCACGGGGGAATTCCTCAAGCGGTCGGCGCCGTATACGTCAAAGAACAGAGACGATAAGCTCTAGAGCTGCCGACTGGTGGGTCCCACACTGCAGCCTCACACTTGCAGCAAGCTTGTAAATTCAATTTAAAATAGTAATTGACCTCTAAAAATTGTGAAACTTCATGAATAAGTCAAGAAAGTCATTCTTATCATGATGGTGTGTTCAAATCTTATGTTGAAATAAGTTTTAACAGAATTAAAAATTTGAATTTTAAATATGGTTTGAATTTGCTATGCGTCTCAAATAAAATAGCAAATGAAGTTCAAAAATCTTGGAACTTTGCAGAGAGAGTATTTGGAATACTTGGAATCCATTGGTCAGATCAAATCTTCATGTTAATTTCATTTGAACAGTAGCAATTTTTTTGAATTCCGTCTTCTGGAGTTTAATTTGTTTTTCTCATATTCTTTATTATTTCTTTTTGTACATCAAAATTTTTAGACCTAACTGAATTTTGAATTGTAGAAATTTGGGCTTTTACATTCCCCCCCCTTAAAATAATCTCATCCCTAGATACAAAAGAAAGACTAAGGAAAGAGATCTAATGAACATATGCCGCTAACAAGTTCGGATAGTTCGATCTAAGAAAATCCTTGTTTTCCCACATTACTTCTTCAGCGGTGTGGTTGCCCCACAAGGCCTTGTAGAAATGCAAGGTGTGGCTTCTTGTGGTGCGAGTCTTTTCATCGATTATCTGGGTTGGATGCTCAGAGTAGGTAAGATCAGGTTGTAGAGCTTCATGATCTTTCGTGCAGACTTCAGCTGAGGATTTAAGACACTTCCGCGGCTGAGAGATGTGGAATACATTGTGAATTCCAGAGAGAGACGCCGGTCACTCCAAACGATAGGCCACGTGTCCGCATTTTTCAATCACCACGAACGGCCCAATGAAGCGTGGAGCTAGCTTCCCTTTTACTCTGAAGCGATGAATCCCTTTCATCGGAGATACCCGAAGGTAAATGTGATCTCCGATGTTGATGTGAAGAGGTCGACGTCGTTTATCCGCATAACTTTTCTGACGAGACTGAGCAGCTTTAAGATTGGTTTGGATTACTCGCACTCGTTCTTCAGCTTCATTCACCAGATCAATGTCGTAAATCACTCGTTCACCAGACTCACACCAATTCAAAGGTGTGTGACACTTCCGGCCATAAAGAGCTTCATATGGCGCCATCTGGATACTAGCTTGATAGCCATTGTTGTATGAGAACTCTGCCAATGGTAAGTGATCATCCCAGTTCTTACCATGGTGGATGGCACAAGCTCGTAGCATGTCCCCAAGGACTTGATTTACTCGCTCAGTCTGACCATCAGTCTGCGGATGATAAGTAGAGCTTGGAATCAACTTGGTACCCAATGATGCGTGGAGCTTCTTCCAAAATCGAGCAACAAATAAGGCTCCACGGTCTAAAATGATAGTGTGGGGCACTCCGTGTAAGCACATGATCCTTGTGACATACAACTCTGCATACTTGGGAGCATTATAGTTCGTGTTGACAGAGATAAAATGAGATGACTTGGTCAACCGATCAACTATCACCCAAATTGAATCATGCTTACGGAAAGTGAGAGGTAACCCTACAATGAAATCCATGCTGATGTCTTCCCACTTCCATATTGGTATGTTCAAGGGTTGCAACTGTCTGGCTTGCCTCAGGTGGTCGGCTTTCACTCGCCGACATGTATCACATTCGGATACATACTTCGCTGTCTCTCTCTTCATTCGGGCCACCAGAATTTCTTCTTCAGATCTTGGTACATCTTGTTGCTACCCGAATGAATAAAGTACTTGGATAAGTGAGCTTCATCCAAGATCTTCTTTCGAAGTTCCATGTCATGGGGTACGACTGTACGGTCTTTAAACCAAATAGTACCATGATCATCACATTGAAAGCATTTCATCTCACCCTCCTTCATTCTCCTTTGGATGTGTGACATCCCTATGTCTGTCTTCTGAGCTTCTACAATCTCTTCCCGGATGGTGGGAATGAGAGCAAGATTATAGAGTTCTCCATAAGGAACCAAGTATAAACCCAACATGTCTTCTTCCATTGAAGTGATGGATAAATGATTTATATGGGACTTGCGGCTCAGCGCATCTGCAATCACATTCGCCTTGCCAGGATGGTAGTGAATCTCAATCTCATAATCTTTGATCAACTCTAACCATCTTCGTTGTCGCATATTCCAGTCTTTCTGTGTAAAGATGTACATCAAACTCTTGTCATCATTGTAGAGATGCACTAGATTGCCCAATAGATAGTGCCACCACATTTTCAATGCGAGCACCACAACAGCAAGCTCAAGATCATGAGTCAGATAATGTTGTTCATGATTCTGAAGCTGCCAAGATCCATACGTGACCACTCTTCTATCTTGCATGAGCACACAACCAAGACCAATGCCAGACGCATCACAATATACATCACATGGTTTGGTTGTGTCCGGTTGAGCCAACATCAGTGCTGTTGTGAGGTGTTTCACCCACGCTTGAAATGCTTCTTCACATTCTTTAGTCCATACATACTTCGTTCTCTTCTTCAGTAGTTCTGTTATTGGTTTGGCTATCTTTGAGAAACTAAGAATGAACCTCCGATAATAGCCAACAGAGCCAAGGAAATTGCGAACTTCATTTACGGACTCAGGAGACTTCCACTTCAGGTCATGTACAATATCGCTTGGATCAACTGCAATACCATCAGCCGAGATGGTGTGCCCTAGAAATGGCACTTGGCTGCTCCAAAACTCACACTTGCTGAACTTTGCATACAGTTTGTGATCCCTTAACCGTTGTAGCACAATATTCAAGTGTTTAGTGTGTTCTTCTTTAGATTTAGAATACACAATAATGTCATTGATGAAGACCATGACAAACTTGTCCAACTCCGGCATAAACACCGAATTCATGAGATACATGAAGTGAGCAGGTGCATTAGTCAACCCTGAACGAAGGTCCATCTTCGAGAATACCTTAGCACCCACTAGTTGATCGAATAAGATATCAATGCGTGGTAGTGGATACTTGTTCTTGATGGTGACAACATTCAGTGGACGATAGTCCACACACAACCTCAAAGTCTCATCCTTCTTCTTAACAAACAATGCAGAACAGCACCAAGGTGAGGAACTTGGGCGAATAAAACCCTTGCTCAATAAGTCATTCAGCCGCTCTTTCAATTCCACAAGTTCCTTTGGTGCCATCCTATACAACTTTCTCGAGATTGGCATGGTTCCTGGCGCCAGTTCAATTTTTAAGTCGACGTGACGTTCTTGTGGTATGCTGGGAAGATCGTCAGGAAACACGTCTGGATATTCATGCACCACTGGGATATCCTCAAGCTTCATGGCACTTGTGTGATGCACCGCTGAGAATCTTGGTGTAGTATTCAGAAGATTCAAAGTGATGCAACCATGGACTTGAGAATCTAGTTGGACAGTCCGCGAGCTGATATCAAAGATAGCTCCATGATGTGTCAACCATGACATGCCCAAGATGAGGTCAATCTGCTGACCTTCTAAGATGATGAGGTTCACTAGATAGATACTTCCACCCATGCACAGAGGTGCTCGAGAAACAACCTCATTACCTGAAATATTGCCCCCAGGTGAACTGATACGGAAAGGATGTGAGACAGTCACAATTGGCACTTGATGTTTCAGCACAAATGACTTACTCACAAAGTTACGAGTAGCTCCAGAGTCAAAAAGAACGACTACTGGTTCATCATGTAAAGTAAACATGCCTGCAAAAATAGGTTCTCCTTCTGGAATGTCCTCAATAGTAGCATAACTAACACAGGCAGACATTGATGAAGTTTTCTTTTTAAGTTTATGGTGCTGATCAGAATTCTTGGAATAGGACAATTGGACACAGTCGTGTTCCGCCTTGCGACGTTCCCGTGCTAAATGCATGTTGTGCTTTTTTCCACTGAATTGGGGTGTACTGACAACCTGCACATCTTGCAGAGATGGGGCTGCAAGAGTGAGATTAGATTGCTGCGGTGGTGGACAAGGACACACTTGCATGCTTTGTTGAGGTGCAGGTAAAGTCTCCCCTGTATATGAGTGATACTGAATCTGTTGTGGTTGCTCACTCGACCACAGCTCTTGACCAGACGATAAGCAATACACTGCTCGATCCTCCTGAGGAACATCACTAATAAACTCCTGTGATGCCTTCCTCTTCCTCTTCTCCGCCTGATAGCGAAGAGTTGCATCCTCCTGAACAATAGTGGCATCAACCAAGACATTTAGTTTCTGTTATTGAATAACACCAGTCGAGCTCAAAGCTTGACGTTCAGTCCTCGAAAGAAACAACCACACTTCAACGCCTCGGTATTCACATACTCAGGCGCATATTGAGCCAAACGATTGAATGCCTTGGAGTACTCATAAGCACTCATTTCTCCTTCCTTTAACTCCATAAATTCCTCCAACTTTGTTTTAATCATCCCATAAGATATGTGACGTGCATGGATGGCATCACGGAACTCCGGCCAGGTCACACAATGACCGTCACAGAGAGTGGTGAGATATTCAGACCACCAAGCTCCTGCGGATTTGTGAAGTTGTTGAGCGGCAAATAAAGCCTTCTGATATTCGTCACACAATAGTAACTCTCACTTGGCTTCAATCACCCGGAGCCAATGACCCGACTCCAATGGTTCCAAGGTTTATGTGAAAACCGGTAGTTGATTCACCAAGAAATCCAGATATGTGACTTGAGGTGGATCAAGTGGTTGAGCCTCAGGTTGTACACTCTGCTTTACCATCGTCTGCAGAGACTCGGCCATCCTTGCTAAGACTTCTACCAATCCGGGTGATGATGGAATTTGTGGTAGAGATGAGTCATCTCCACCACGAGCAGAAATACCCGGTTAACCCTCAGAATGAGTGGGATCCATGCTGCAAGAATGAGCATTACGGTTAAGATCCAGAGTTGCAATACCAACTGGAATCATGATAAAGACCGTAATATACATCACTTAACAATGCAGTAGGCTAGGTGTAAATAAAGATTAGGACATTGAACTAGACTCAAATAAGTGATACTGCTCACCAAAGACATAACATGGTGTTTCAACTTTTACGTTAATCTATCATGTCGAGCAATCACCTCCAGATATGATGAGTGACACAAGAAGGTGAAACCAAAACAATTTGAGTTGATAACATCGCACATTGGTATGCTGTCCAGTTTCTGGTCCATCAGACTAGTCTGTAGAAATGCAATTATTTCTCACAGTTAAATGCAAAATTTGGTCTGGAGTTCAACTATAAATTTTTAGTGAACTCAAAAACCTTTCAAGAATGTATTCATTTGTCCACATAGCAATTCTGCAATGGAAGGTATAGAAGTTTGATTAACGGTCACAAGACAGTTCAAATCTGGAATATGAACTTCAGTTCTGTTCCAACTGACCATCCTGTAAAAACTCGAAATTTGCTCCCAGTAAACGGCAGGAATAGGATCTGAGTTGAATACAAAAGTATTATGGCACTTCATATACTTTACATATTGTACTGAACACCTCCATGTAAACTCTGGATTAAAAGTTATACAGGTTTGAAGTTGAGTAAAATTTCCTGGAAATTTTGACAGAACCTCGCCTGTATATGTGGGTTTTTGTCCACAGTTTATACAGGTATATCAAAACAATATCTTGAGGTAGTGAAAAAATAAACATGGCACCCCATCATGTTAAAATTCTAGGAATAAATTGGTTCAGACTTATGAAGTTGTTATACAGTTCAAAGCGCGCAAATTCCAACTATACACAAATGGTTTCTGGTTCTGGACTGCCAGAACAGCGTTTGCAACAAATGGAATGAGTCTCTGATAATGAAAGATTAAGACCAGATGTTGAATAGAAAGTTAATAGAGGACTTCCTAGGCTTTCCAGAAATGTATATATATGACTATGTCAAGTTTTAAGATTAGGAGATATGACTGTCTAAAGTTTACAGATGAGATGACTGGTTTTCTGCCAGCAGCTCTGCAGTGTACCAGTTTCAACCTTGAATTTGGATTGGTTCAGTGTCGAATTAGAAAATACTTCAATTTACAAAGTTGTAGTGATGCTTCTACCTTCTCCAGATATGTATCACAATAGGGCAGAAGATTTTTCTACAAAAAGTTATAGTGAAAATACATAGACAGAGTAGTTGGGTAAGACATTTGTAGTAGTTTTTGTGGAGTTCAGTTTACAACAAGGTAGGATCATTTCAGTCCTAATGACCAAAATAAACTTTGTAGTTGACTTAATGATATATCCACCATATAGCCCAAGCTTATGTTTTCTGTAAACTAATCCAGGTTTCAATCTGGCGAAGTTGAGCAAACATCAGCCATAAATAAAGAACCTTGATTCTTCTCTAGTTACGATTGAAAATTCACTTTGCAATGTCCCAAACCTACCAGCAACTGGTAGTCGGACTTTAAAACACAATGCATCCATTCTGTGGTTGGGGATGGTCAATGTATCAAATATGATACGACTGTACTACGTGCCTCACCTAATGAAAAATCTAACTGGTATATCCGGATACGTCTATAGGTGGCCCTAGCATCGTTCACTCGCAAACGTATTTTACACGGGTCGCTACCATAGTTACTGTAGCTGCAGAAAACACACAATCCCCTTTCACTCCTTCACACCTCAAGGGCGGCACGAGAAAACACGACAGGCAGTCACAATATACAGATATTTATATGAAAGTAAATGGATACTTTTCTGGTTTGAGTCACCCTCGAGCAAGGTCATGTCTTGAGGTACATTGTTGTACTACATCTGTACAGCAAAGACTCCCACACGAACCGGCTTATACACACTTACGCATACGTGTTTTGCATGCTCCCATAGAACATGAATAGTTCTAGAGACGCATACTATCGGGTTTTACACCACCCGACGGGGGCTCCCACTAATTTTGAAGCACGCTGGGGTACCGCGTGTCATATGTTCTTAGAAACATGGAGAGTTTCAGAGACTTATATTGACATTCCGTGCCAAGCCACGAAAACTATCACATACCACATCTTGTATGGGAGAGCTTACCGGGATTGATCCGCTCTCGGTGGCGTACCTTATCTCTTACCTGATGTCGTAGCGTCTTTACAGAATATAATAACAAGTAGGTTAGTATTTCCACCTTTATATCTTATACTAGTAATACTCTTTAGTGGGCATATAACTATTTCCTCACTAATATACTCCTAAGTTTTTGAAAATATGCTCTTTTCAGGCACACTGTTCCTAATGATGCTCTGATACCATGCCTATGGGGACCGGAGTCCCGACATCCCAGGATCTCATTGGGTGGTGTCGTGTGATGCCACACCCAACAGTATACGAAAAAAGAACAAGAATGAAATACAATACCAAGTATTTTATTTATAAACACAACAGAAGTTTTACAATACATAACATAGGAGAGAAGTCTATACATTATACTACTCCCTCAGCACTACCTATGCATGAGTAAAGCAGTTTATGCCCTCGGACACTTTACACTAGCAGCACTCACAGATTTCGGCGGCGTGCAGGGCTCCTACTCAGCCGTGAATCCTAAAGGGGGTAAGGCGTCGTCGTTATGCCCTTAATCAATGGTATAACATGCAAAAACTCGTTAACTGCAAATGTTACCATAAGGCTCAGCAAGACTGACCCGTCTCACTAGAGATATGGAAGGTAAAGACTAAATATAGGTAAGGAATGGCATAAATAGACTCGCCTACGAGTGGATCCTGATAATCATGTTTAAAGTAGCAAATGACATTCTTCAGGCACAACACATCATAGACTCCACAATCAAAGAAGAAACGCTTTGTCGATGATATGACATGCCCAAAGCACATAATGCTATTATAGGATAAGTAGTTGGAAACTGTAAACTTTTAATTGTGCCATCTCTAAGCCACACAATGTTGCAAAGCAATTATAATTCAATACATCATATTCTTCTGGCTTCTTCAGTATTTACTACGTCAGGACATCGACAGACAAGTGATACTCAAATAACTGCGAGGGACGGTGATTTCAATCAGGACACACCCAGCTATACAATACGCACACCCAGGTGGGAGACACATACGTGCTCTCCTCCCCGCGTCATACGTGGCCACCTTTCACTCAAGACCCCAATGTCGACAAAGCTCTTCATCGCGAGCAAAAAGGTCCCCTGCACAGACACGTCGAAGTTGCCCGCTAGAAGATTTACACCTTTATGCCTTCGTATCTCCATTCAAGGGCAACCGAGGAGTTTCCACACTAATGTCTGGAGTTACATCAGTTTATTTGGCCCATATCCCATTATGTAGCCGGTACAGTTGAAGCTTGCCCAATAGTGCCGCATACAACACAGTCCTCAAGCGACACAGGAAGGGCTATGCGCCCGAGACTCCATCTCATTGGCTACTGTTCCCCCCTACCCGGTCTCGTATTCATCTCATAAGCCATTATTTTATCTTTCATCCCCATATGAACTGTCATTCCTATCTCGTGAGTAGATTCCAACTACTCGACTTCTACTGGTATATCTACATCATTTGCATTGGCAGTTCTACACGTCAAGCTGTAAACCTTACCAACCTGGATATGCAAGTGGAGTATCAAACACCTTACACGTAATGCACAATATCAACTGAAGACGTAAGTGAATAAAACATGAAAACTTTGAAAAGCTCTTAAATGCAAACCAAGGATTTTCCTTGTTTGTGACTCGATTAAATGTCAATTGTTAGTGGTCCTCATATGAAGACTCCACGAAGGACTCAAGTGGACATCCTGGCCTTCTCTTCCAAGTGACACTACTCGTCAATCTCGATCACTACATGACATGCATATAGAACATATATGAATGCTAGTTAAATTATAATGCATATATAGTTCATAAGCTTCTAACTACGGTTATAGTGAGAGAATGATCTTAATTGGCTTTGGAACTTTTATGGTAGATACTAGGGACGATAATGGAGACTCTTGCAAATATCAGGAGATGATCAAGGAAGTTCGTTGTCTCTAAAATTATGGCAAGCAATAACCTTCCCAGAATTTTAGAGGAGAAATTGTAGTTTTAACATAGCCACCTGTTGACTATCAAGACAGAGGGGGTTGTCCTGGTTCTAGCAAAATTGGTTTCATAATCTTCTAAGCATATATGAGTGAGATATTGAATTTCAAAGTCGCTAAGAATTCTTGGAAGTATTTTATAATTGAAATTAGACTTTCAGATATTATCTAGATTTGGAACTGAATTTAGATTAGAAGATTATGTCAATTAAATCTGAAACTTTTACTGGAGTTGGTAAATGTCTGAAAGAATGATTAGGTCAAATTTGGGACATAACAAGTAAACTGAACATCAATGATTTAAAAAAGCAATTGAATTGTACAAAAAAGTATACAGGTTTTTATACCAAACCACTTGTACAACTTGAAATTATAGAGCATAAGGGATATACATAATTTTACTTGAGATTTTTAGGGTAAGGCTACTAGGAGAAATTTAATTTAGAAGTTTGAATCCATTTATGGTTACAGTTCTGTTATATAAATGATCAGCATATAGGAATTTGGAGTTTGGTTAAGTTATACAGGTTCGATGTCTCCCAAACTTTTTTCTGGTAACCAAGAAGAGGACAAAGTATTTTATGTGAATTTTTGGGGATTTTTCCAGTGGAAGGATTTTCTGTGAAAATTCAAGGAATGTTTGGAGAAAAATAATTGTCCATAAAGGAAAAATGATTTTTATTGACATTAATTGGCACTAACAGAAACTAGAGCTCAATATCTTTCAAACAAAATTTGTTTCAAGATTTTTGGAGCAGTATACAGAGAGTTATGGATTTTCTAAGTTGGAGCAACATCTGGAATTTAAATTCCACTGGAAAATTTTGAATAAACAGTGGGCCCCACGGTTTTAAAATGGACCAGTGGCATTCAAGCCACACGGGGGCCACAGAGACAATGGTGTAGCCACAGCCGATCCATGGACCGCACCAGATCCGGGGCGTTCCTTACACTGACGAACGGGCCCCACAAGGGGTCGTCTTCCACCTCGGGCTGGCGGCGCTTGGGCGCGGCGCGCGGCGGCGCCTTCCAGCGAGCCTCGCCGGAACCGAGTTCCCGGCCACCGCAGTGCAGGGTTTTTGCCACCTAACCTTTAAATCATGCGCTAAACACGATGGTGGGGTCGGTGAAGCTTGCCGACGGCTGGAAACGGTGGCGCATCGGCGGCGGCGGCGGCTAGGGTTCCGGCCATGTCGGAACCCGACTTTCGTAGCTCAAACTCATCGTCAAATGATCGGGCACTCTCCTGGTGGTTTGAGGAAGCTGCTACGAGTGTGCAAATGGCATGACAAGACCGGCCATCATGGTTTCGACGGTGAACCGTGGCATTTCTATTGGCGGCGACGAAAACTCAACATTCATCACCCCTACTCGATAACATTTGGTACTAAGTGGTCGAGAGGGTGTGTTAGGATGTGTGGAAACTACCTCCTAACAATCATGAAGATTAGATACTCGTGGAAACCAAATTTAATTGACAATCTAGCGAGTTCATTGGTTTCGGCCGAGAACAATACTTGATTAACTTGCTAGATACTTAACGAAAAGGGGAACGGTTTTCACGGTTAGTTAGAGGGTGCCTGGACGCACCTTCTTGCTATTGGAGTCAAAGACTAAAACGGATCGCAGCAGCCTGGCACCGTGGAACAGAGACGGCGCACGGTGACTTCGACGGCGAGCTCCGGTTTGGCTTCAAAATACCAGCCAAAACATCAATGAAGTGACGAAGCGATTGAACCAGAGGATAGAGGAGGGAGTGGGGAACAACTTCGCTGTTGATTGTTCGGCGAGAGTGTCCTCCGGTTGGCCAGCAACGGCCGTGCAGCGCTGGCGGTCAGAAAAGCGCGCGCGGGAATGTAAACGAGCAGAGCTCCGGCAGGAGAGAGAGAGAGAGATAGTTGCTCGGTTATGGCAGGAAAGCTAGAGAGGAGGAGATGAGCTTGACTTAAAGGCCACCCACTTGCGGTGAAATGTGATCACGGAGGAATTCCTCAAGCGGTCGGCGCCGTCTACGTCAAAGAACAGAGACGATAAGCTCTAGAGCACCTGACTGGTGGGTCCCACAATGCAGCTTCACACTTGCAGCAAGCTTGTAAATTCAATTTAAAATAGTAATTCAGCTCTAAAAATTGTGAAACTTCGTGGATAAGTCAAGCAAGTCATGCTTATCATGATGGTGTGTCAAATCTTATTTTCAAATAAGTTTGAACAGAATTCAAATTTTGAATTTAAATATGGTTTGAATTTGCCATGCGTCTCAAATAAAGTAGCAAATGAAGTTCAAAAATCATGGAACTTTGCAGAGAGAGTATTTTTAATATTTTAAATCCATTGGTCAACTCAAATCTTCATATTAATTTCATTTGAACAGTAGCAAATTTTATTTATATTTTTTGAATTCCCTCTTTTGGAGTTTGAATTAATTTGTTTTTCTCATTTACTTCTTATTTCTTTTTATCCTTCAAAATTTTTAGTGCTAACTGAATTTTGCATTATAGAAATTTGGCCTTTTTCATTCTGGTACTAGAGGTCCTCGACAACATCCTCTAGCGTAGCTCCTGCTATTCCGAGCGACAAACATGCAAACACACAATTCAATGAAATAATGCTCATATAGTACTCAATATGCCATGACAGGCATGATTAATGCAATTATGAGGTAAAGCTTGTTAATGAGTTGCTACCAATGTTTACTAACTAGTTCTAATGGTCTTTAACAAGTTTGTACAGGTTTGGAATTGATTCGAGTCAATTTGGAATTAATTTAGCACCAAACAGATTTAGAGGCCGGACAAGTCCTATACCAGGGTCGGACTAGTTCACCCCGTCCAAGAATTGCGAATTAGGGTTTTCTTGATCTGCGAGAATTGGCGTCGAATTAGCATGAAAAGGAAATTAGAAGGTGTAGCACGTGTGTATAACTCCAAGGATCGAGAATTTAAGATGAAACGTGAATCTTGACAATCTAGGGGTTATAATGAAGAGTTGATGGAGAGTTGGGGGTGAATTGGTGATGAAGACCAAAGAGTCGATGAAGATCTTGCTCGATTGATCCTCCTTCGTGTTTCCCCCCTCCTTCTTGTTGCTGGATCTTCTTTTGATAATGGCTCTCACGAACTAGGGTTTGGAGGTATTTCAGAAGTGGCAAAGAGATGAGAAGTTTGGGTGTTGGGTTGTTTATATAGGGGTGGAGGTGTAGGGTTTGATGGATTTCGAGTTTGAGGGTGGGTGGAGGCCAATGTGGGGTCCCACACGGGCTCCAAAAAGGTTAGACATGATTTCATTGGGCTTACTTAAGGCAAAAATCCTAAAACAAGTCGTGGAGGAAAAGATTGAATCAGAGTCGCAAATACCAGAAAAGTCCGCAATGGACCGGACTAGTCTGATAGCTAGACAGAGAGAAAACGGACAAGTATGGCCACAATCGAACAAGTCTGATTTTAGTCAGAGAGCAACGTGGACAAGTTCAGCAGAAAACGAACAAGTCTGGGGAATTGGCAAAATTTTCGAAGGATGTGATGAACGGACTAGTCCGCACTAGACCGGACAAGTCTGAAACCAGAACAGTGAGAAAACGGACTAGTCTGCAGCAAAAAAAAGGACAAGTCCAGAGGGGCATCAGAGCGGCAAACTGGACAAGTTCGGGGTATAAACCGGACAAGTTCGTACTTATACAGACTTTAAGGTATTGTTTTGCTTCTAATTCATTTTAAACTTGTTTCTTTTTATGTTGCTTATTGCTAAACATGTATAAGAATGTACACAATGCATGATGGATGAAATGAGGGTGTTACAAGCCTACCCCCCCTTAAAATGAATCTCGCCATTGAGATTTGATGTAGAATGAAACAGATAGGGAAAATCCTTCTTGATATCAAATTCCAGCTCCCAAGTTGCTTCCAATTTCGTATGATGCTTCCATTATACTTTACACCATCTAATTACCTTGTTTCTTGTGACCCTCTCCTTGGTTTCCAAGATTTTGACCAGTTGCTCGACATAAGTCAAATCTGCCTCTAATTCCAATTCTTCCATTGGCACTTGTTCTTTCGATACCCTCAAGCACTTCATGAGATGTGAAACATGAAACACATCATGGACATCTGAAATGTGTATTGGTATCTCTATTTTATATGCTATTTCCCCTCGTTTGTCGAAAATCTTGAATGGTCCAATATAGTGAGGTGCTAACTTGCCTTTGACATTAAACCTCTTATGACCTCGCATTGGTGACACTTTGAGGTAAACGAAGTCTCCCACTTCAAAGGCTAGGTCTCTGTGTCTATTATCCGCGTATCCTTTTTTCTTGATTGGGAAGCCCTCAAATTTTCATGGATTATTTGGACTTCTTTTTCAGCTTCTTGCAACACATCAGATCCAAATACTTGGTTCTCCCCCATCTCACTGAAAAACAAGGGAGTCGTACACTTCCTTCCATATAGCGCTTCATATGGTGACATCTTCGAACTTACTTGGTAACTATTGTTATATGAGAATTCCACATATGGCAAGCTTTTGTCCCAACTTCTTCCATGCTTTTAAGTACAAGCTCTTAACATGACCTCTAAAATTTGATTCGTCCTCTAGGTTTGTCCATCGGTTTGAGGGTGATATGCCGAACTGAAATTCAACCTTGTACCCAATGCATCATGCAATTTTTGCAATAACCTAGAGGTAAATTGAGAACCTCTATCTGAAACTATTTTCGCTGGAACTCCATGTTGGCACACAATATGCTGCATATATAATTCTGCTAGCTTTGAGATTGTATATGTGGTCTTGGCAGGTATGACATTAGTTGATGTTGTCAACTGATCCATAATAACCCAGATCGAGTCATAACCGGACTGGGTTCACGGTAATCCAACTATGACATCAATTCTAATTTCTTCTCACTTCCACTCCGGAATCTTCGATGGCTGCAATAATCCAGCTGGCCTTTGATGTTCAGCCTTGACTCATTGGCATACATCACACAAAGCTACATATTCAACTATGTTCTTTTTCATGCTATCCCACCAATAATATGTCTTCAAATCCTTGTACATCTGTTTACTACTGGGGTGAATTGAGTAAGGCGAGTCATGTGCCTCCTTTAGTATCGTTTGTTGGAGACTCTTGTCATTCGGCACAACAATCCGTTTCCCAAGCCATATTGTACCTTGATCGTCCTCATCACATCTGAATTCTCTCCCTTCCTGGGTCCTTTCCTTGAATTCCTAGATTTCCTTGTCCTTGGTCTGACCTTCTTGTATTTCTTGCTCTAGGGTCGGATTTAGCTCCATAATCCCCACCTCATTCACAAATCCAAGATTCAACCGTTCAAACTCCTTGCATAACTTGGATGGCAGCTCTCGAACTGTGAGTTGGTGGCTTACCCCTTTCAGACTCAAAGCATTATCCACTACATTCGCCTTCCGTGGATGATAGTTGATTCCCACATCATAATCCTCGATGAGTTCCAACCATCTTTGTTGCCCCAAATTTAGGTCCGTTTGTGTGAAAATGTACTTGAGACTCTTATGATCTGTATAAATTTCACACCTATGACCAAGAATGTAATGTCTCCAAATATTTAAGGCATGTACCTTGGCTGCAAGATTGAGATCATACGTTGGATAATTCTACTCATGTTTCTTGAATTGCCTCGATGCATAGGCTACCACTTGACCTTCTTGCATGATCACATATTCAAGTACTTGTCTTGAGGCGTCACAATAGATATCAAAACTTATGCTCACGTCAGGAAAGATCCAGACTGGGGCTGTAGTTGACCTCTTCTTTCCACTCCTCAAAGCTGTCTTGACAAGTTTGAGTCCATCGAAAAGATTTCCCCTTCATTAGCAATTCTTTCATTGGCTTGGCTATCTTGGAAAAGTCATTGATGAACCTACGGTAATATCCAGCCATCCCAAGAAAACTTTGGATCTCCTTTACATTATGCGGGGGTTGCCATTTTCAGCACATCTCTCACTTTTCCTGGGTCAACTGATAGTCCACCTTAGGAGACGATATGGCCTAAAAACGACACTTCCCTCAACCAAAACTAACACTCACTGAATTTGGCGTACAATTGATGCTCCCTCAATTTTTGCAACGTGAGCCTCAAATGTTACTCATGCTCCTCCTCACTTCTCGAGTAGATCATAATGTCATCAATGAACACCACAACAAATTTATCCAAGTACTCTATGAAGACCTTATCCATGAGGTACATAAAGTACGAAGTGCATTTGTCAATCCAAAAGACATCACGATGTACTCATAACATCCCTACCGTTTCCAAAAAGTTGTTTTGGGTATATCCGACGATCTTATCTCCATTTGGAAGTAGCATGACCTCATATTAATCTTGGAGAAAACAAAAGCATCCTTCATCAGATCGAACAAATCCTCTATGCGGGACAAAGTATACAAGTTCTTGATTGTCACCTCATCGAGAGCTCGGTAGTCCACACACATCTTTTGGGATCCATCCTCCTTGTCCACAGAAAGCACTAGTGCTGCTCAAGGTGAAGAGCTTGGGTGAATGAAACCCTTCTCTAGCTGCTCTTGAATCTGTTTCTTGATCTCCGCTAACTACTTAGGAGGCATCCTATATGGCCTCCTAGCTATAGGTGCAGTTCCAAGTATTAATTCAATAGCAAATTCTATGTCTTGATCAGGTGGCAAACCTGACAACTCAACTGGAAACACATCCAAGAATTCACACACCACTAGAATCTCCTCAATTGCGGCACCGTCTATGTCATTCATCTCCAATTGTGATGAGTAAGAGGATGAGGCCCAATCTTCCGATAGGTAATGGGTAAGTCGATTGATGGAGATCTCAACGTTGATGATCCGAGGCTCTTGAGTAGAACACGGAAAACCCCTGCAATCACTACACCACCGCTCCATTGGTTATCAACCGTGCTGCACATGATTGACCTTGCCAAGAAGGCTAATCCCTGCAAGTGCAACCGAGAACACAAGCAAGAATGTATATGACACGATCTAAAATCGCGAAGTTGGGGTTTCACAAACCGTAGAGCGGCGATATTATTAATCTAAGCAAAACCCAATTGTTCATAGTGGATACTATGGAGTATATATAGGTGGGAGGACGTCCAAGGGGGTGTTGGGATCGTGACCTAACCCTAAGAAACAGAAATAATAGACTTAGACTTGATACAAGGCCCAATGGCCCAATACGATGGTGCAACACCCTGACAGATCCTGAACTCGATTTTGTTTCGACGATTTTTGTCGACTCCAAAGGAATTTTGACATGTGACCAATGCCATTGGAAAGGTTATCCTCTCCCATTTCCGTGCATATGTAGAACATCCAAAATGGAGTTTGTATGCATCCTGGACGTCCGTTTTAGTGCGTACCTGGACTCCATGTTGGACACGATCTTGAGTTGGGGTCTGTTTCCATCCTCTTTGAATGTATCATCTGTTTCTCCACGCCCCTACATCTTCCTCCAATTACTCCTTTAACTTCTCTATGGATCCTATTCACAATTAAGTCATTAGGTAGCAATCTATTCTCAAAAATATATAAGGCAACATATAAGAACGAGGTCACCTCTGAAATTAATTGTTGTGTGTGAATTCTATTGATCGCATCTTGTATGTTCAATGGAGTGTTGTGTAGATCCATAGGTCTGATGTCCTCATCATCCTCCCCTTCTTGAACTGGAGTCGACCTCGACTCAAGTTCTTCTTCTCTCATATGTGGGTCCATATGTGCAACACCATCAAATCTTCTTGTATGCATGAAAGGAGGAGACAAAGGTGGTGGACGACATAGTGCACCATCTCCATGTTCTTCATCAAATAAGCATGCACATTCACTCGAGCCAGGATCCCAAACAAATAAACATCATTCCATGCTTGTATGTGCAATGACATTCTGCTTGATCTCATCATTCTCCCCTTCTTTATGACAAGCCGTCCACGGCTTGCTCGTATGTCTAGCAAAGAGGCTTGCTTTGGGGGTAGAATGAGCGCTGTCCATATTGCACAACCACAGCGAACAATGCTCCTCTATTATATGTTGTCCCTGCTGCAAGAAAAAAAATACGAGAAAAACTTGACAAAGAATTATTAGTGTTAGTGCATCCATTCATTTCACCATATTGTTGCAGCACAAAATGGGATTTCTCATTTGAGCATTTGTAAACTTTATGCACCACAAATTCACCAATATGTTCATATTTTCCTATTGCATAAAAAATATTTCTTGTAAACAAAGATAATTCAGTTTTCAAAAATATTCTTCTCTCTAGAGTGTCTAGATCACTAGATTGTCAAATTCAATATAACCCAAAGTATTTAGAGAAGACAACAATTTCAGCTGATCTCTTTTACATGTAATTGGAATGGAATGCTTAATTTCAGCAATAGTGGGTGATAAAGTATCAAATTCATTCACTTGTTCTAGCATAGGTACAATAAAATTATCAGCACAAAATGCATTTTTGTCGTAAGGATCAGTAGGAAAATCAACTAGTGGTAAATGAGTTTTCAGAAAAGGCTCATCAAATTGTTGCTTTCCAATAGAATGATTGAGGGAAACATTTGAAACATTCAAAAACTTCTCAACATTGATAAGTGTAGTGCGAGGTACATTACCTTCATTCTCACATTGAGCAGTAACTGTTGGTGAAATAGGAATTGAAAGATCTGAATTTTCACAAGAGGTGTTGAACACCTCATTTCTTTTGAATTTTCTACATTTATTTGTTTATGTTCCTGCAAAAGGTTAGGCATAGGAGGAGGTACAACAAGAAAATTCTTCTCAAGTTCATTTATTTTAACTTTGCAATTAGATTTATTGGGAAAAGTTTCTCACATAAGAATTTTCATATCTTTCCATGTTCCTGGTTTTTCTAAATCACTTAAGTTGTTCCACCAAGTTAATACACAATCTACTAATGCACTTGCAATATTTCTAATCTTTCTCCTCTCACACATATGACATTGTCCATAAGTTTTATGCAACTCTATTTCCCAAGCAATATATTCATCGTAACCAAAACCATCATAAGAAGGAAGAGATGAGAGAATGTAATTACTTTTTGTGGAAAGAGTTGTAAAGATGGTCTGAATGTCATGTGAAACCTTGGTTGATATTTGATTCTTAGCGATCAACTCCATCATCGTCTTCATCATGACAATCATCTCAGCATATATTGTATGATTCTTGCTTTTACCGGACATTGTTAGTAGCAAACAGAAGACGACAAAAAAATATGTTATACCTATCAAATACAAAGGATAATGGTAAAGTGGGAGTGGAATCACACACTCTCAAACATCTTACCACGCTCTTACAGGTGTTCTTACCGACACTGCAGGTGGCAAACGGTGGCTGATATGAAGAAACCAACGAAGCGTAGGATGATTGCAAAGGTGTATCAATTCTGCTTAACAGTAAAGTGTAGCTTGGATGACACTTTATATGTAGCAAGGATTAGAAACAATGCAATCACATAGTAAAGTTGAATAAGTGTCCAAAGTACTTGTCAAAGTTGCTGGCCAAAATGTGTTCCTAGTAGTTCAAGCTAGCAAGACATGAAACAAAGACTATAGGACACAAAGGATGCAAGCACTTTTTTTCCTTTTTTTCTCTTTTTTGTGTGGCTTTTGTATATTTTTATTTTCGCACTTGCCTTTTTTATTGTCTTTTTTTTTTCAGAATGTGCTGCAAAAGAAGAACACAATGCAAGACAATCAAAGATATCTCGTAGGTCTGTCACAAATTTTCTGCTCAATCTTCCAAAGAGAATTAAGTACACATAGAAGCTAAAAATAGAAACTCTTAAAATAGAAATATTGTACATATATCTCTCCTATTTAATTTAATTATATGGAAGACCTATTTTGGACAAGAATAATAGGAGATATTGCCCCTGAAATTCAGACTATTCAGAATTCTAGATCGAGAACAGATTCAGATCTAATGAAATTTCGACCTCGGTAACTCAATTTTATGGGAAACTGATGAATACAAAAGTAATAGAGAACTTCTTAAGCTTTCCAGGAAGTACAAGAACACAAAAATCAGAGTTGATATGAGAGAGATATGATGAAAATACTGAACTGGACAGAAATGAATCTAATCTGGACGTGATGACGTGATTCAAAAGGATGAATCAACACAATGCAAAACTCAAACTAAGACCAAAAACACTTCTAAACCAGCAATATGACTCAACCACGGACACAAACTCAACAAAACCAAACTGAATAACAAAGTTGCAAAGGCTCAATGTAGTTTGGACAAAGTAATGAACAGATCTACTAAACAGCAAGTTTTTTTGTGGCTTTTTTGTGGACTCTAGGTATGAAAAATAAAACTAATGTAATGGATAGATGAATTACCAAACGGGAAATCCGGAAATCTGATACCAATTGATGAGTAAGAGGATGAGGCCCGGTCTTTCGATAGGTAATGGGTAAGTCGATTGATGGAGATCTCGACGTTGATGATCCGAGGCTCTCGAGTAGAACACGAAAAACTCTTGCAATCACTACACCACCGCCCTATTGGTTATCAACCGTGCTACAAACGATTGACCTCACCAAGAAGGCTAATCCCTGTAAGTGCAACCGAGAACACAAGCAAGAACATAGAAGACACGATCTGAAATCGCAAAGTTGGGGTTTCACAAACCGTAGAGCGGCGATATTATTAATCTAAGCAAAACTCAATTGTTCATGGCGGCTACTATGTAGTATATATAGGTGGGAGGACGTCCATGGGGGTTCTGGGGTCGTGACCTAACCCTAAGACACGAAAATAATGAACTTAGACTTGATACAAGGCCCAATGGCCCAATACGGTGGCGCAGCACCCTGAAAGATTCTGAACTCGATTTTGTATCGACGATTCCCATCCACTCCGTAGGAACTTTGACATGGGAACAATGCCATTGGAAAGGTTATCCTATCCCCTTTCTGTGCGATGTAGAACGTCCAAAACGGAGTTCGTATGCGTCCTGGGCGTCTATTTTAGTGCGTATTGCTCCTGGACTCCGAGTTGGACACGATTTTGAGTTGGGGTCAGTTTCCATCCTCTTTGAACGTATCCTCTAGTCCTCCACACCCCTTCATCTTCCTCCAATTACTCCTTTAACTTCTCTATGGATCCTATTCGCAATAAAGTTATTAGGTAGCAATCTATTCTCAAAAATATATAAGGAAACATATAAGAACGAGCTCACCTCTGAAATTAATTGTTGTGTGTCAATTCTATTGATCCCATCTTGTATGTTCAATGGAGTGTTGTGTAGATCCATAGGTGTGATGTCCTCATCAAATTTCTTCGGTGCATGTTGAGATGCTTCAAATTTTATGGTGATACCTTCCTCATTGTTCAACTTAACCGTCTTTGTGGCATATTGTATAACTTCATTGTGCTTCCTCAACCAGTCCTTACCAAGTATAATGTCCAATCCTCGAGAATCCAAAACAATGAGGCTGGCAAAGAAGTCTACCCCCTTATTCTAAGGCTTACTTTTGAACATACTATATTCGTCCTCATCTCTCCTCCAGGAGATTTATCCAATAAAGTATACTTCATATGAGAGATAAGAAAACAATACTTGGCAACATACTTCGATGCAATGAATGAATGCGATGCTCCAGAATCAAATAACATGGTCGTCGGGTTGGAGTTTGCGAGAAACATACCAATCACCATGTCATCCTCTTGTTGTGCTTCCTCTGTAGAGATATGGTTCACATTGTCACGAGTAAAATTCTGCTGTCCACGGTTGCCTGGTGGCGCTCCTCCATTCAGTCTTGGGTTCTGTCTTGGATCATTGCTTCCTTGACCAAGTCTTGAATTAGAACATTGAGATGCAAAGTTTCCTACCTCTCCACAAGTATAGCACAACCTTGCTGCACCAGCATTGTTAGGGCGAACTTGAATTTGGGCATTGGCAGGAAAGTTGGTGCGGGGCGCTTGAGGCATTGGAGAATGAGGTGCTTTCCTCTTAGTTTTTTGCTCCATCTCATTAACTTTGTTCTCAACCACAATTTCTTTGTCCACAAGCTTCTAAAAGTTGTCATAATCACAGTTGACCAATTGCACTTGGATCTCATTATTAAGGACCCTCAAAAACAAATACTGCTTCTGGCTGTCCCGGCTGACATCTTCCGGCGCATACCTTGAATGTTGAGTGAATTTATCAAGATATTCACTCACGCTTGATCTTTCTTGCCTCAAGTTCTCAAATTCTTGTATCTTTAGGATCATAACACCTTTCGGCACATAACAAGAACGAAAGCCCTTCTTGAATTCAGCCCAAGTGATCCTCTCCCGATTCTCATGGGCATTGCATAAAGAATCTCACCAATCTGCAGTTGCTCCAACTAGTTGATGAGAAGCAAATAGGACCTTCTCCCGGTCGCTGCATTGGACGATAGCAAACTTCTTCTCCACGGACTTCAACCAATCACCCGCCTCCATTAGATCAATAGCTTGAGCAAAGGTGGGCGGCCTGGTCCTCATAAACTCTCCCAACCGGTTATGAGGTGGTGGGGGTTGTGGCAGTGGAGGCATGTGGGGCTGATTGTTGTTGCCAGCTTGTAGCTGTCCCATAGTCTGTATCATTGTTTGCATGCGGTGGTTTTGCATAGCCAATAGCTGCTCAAGGTTGATAGCTCCCTGAGCAGGTCCATTGTTGTTCTGAGGTGCTCCATTGTTCTCCTCCTCATTATTGGCATCCCTCTAGTTGCGGGTCATCACCATCTGAAGAAAAGCAAGAGATAGAAGAATTTAGAAAACATCCCCAACTATATGCATCAAATGATATGAAACTAAAACACTACCTACACAAGCCTATATGGACATGGCAATGCTAAATCATCCCACAATCCTCTACTAAGCACACAAGCAACATATATAGCAATCAGCACACCAAAAAAAATCACAATGCTTCCTGAGTGCCCCTATGTGCTCTCAAGTGTCCATACTACCTTCGCTGCATCCTACGGTCAACCTGTGGCTCTGACACCAATTTGTGACACCCGGTTCTGAAAAATGATACAAGTGCAGTATTTGTGTGTCCAAGATGTTTGACACACATACACAAGTGATTCACAAATGATAAATAGATAATTACCACAACTCAAATTATCAAATAAGTACTTTATTACAATATTCAAATAATCCTCATATTGCAATTCTAATGTTCATTATTGAACTATAACTGCAGTGGAAAACAATCTAAATACTAAACTAAGCAAATTGAGCATAAAGGGATAGCGCGGGTCCAAGCAACACCACAGGCAAGTCGGCAGCAGCACACAACCTAGTGCTTCGTATTATCATCACAGTACTCCTAAACATCACCTGAAACTGTTGGTGGGGGAATTGCAAGGGTGAGTACATGTTGTACTCAGCAAGTGTAGGAAAGTATGACATTTAGCTTAAACAAGGCATGATAATATACAACGGCTAATTGCTAAAAAGAACATTTAAAACATGTAAAATGCATAATACTATGTCTATGTGAAGCAGTCCCATCATATCCCACATAATTAACATAATACAGAACCATAATAAAGTATCCGTCCATATACCAAATTATTACCATCATCATCATTCATGTTCATTTATCATAACTTAATTCATAACCATAACTATAACCATAACCAACCATAACCAACCATCCTAGGTTCCCTCTAATCATATAGTTCATCCAGGTGCTCTTAACCGGAAGCACGGCTATCATGATAGTTTTAACGCTCATGCAGAGGTTGTACCACTTTATCACAAGTTCGTGATTTTATCACCCATCAGCAACTAAGGGAACTTCCCTTATGCCAATTACACTTCCTTAGGTGTATGACCAAGAGATCACAAAATAACCTTTACAAAGGGACTACCAGCATATTTAGACCCACCGAGGTTTCACTGGTGGTAATGCCTCCAGCTGAGCAAATACTAAACCAAGGGTCCTGTGACACCCAATTCCAAAAATGAACTAAGTAAACGCATATGTGTGCCCAGGACGTTCAACACACATACATGAGTGTAATCACAAAAAGATATACAAAAAATTACCACAAAACAAGATTAATTATCCACTTTTATTAAACAATTTATAGCATCCTCGAATACAAGCTCTAATGAATATTAATGACAAGTCCGAACTAATGTAGCGGAAACAAACTAAATAAGCAACTAAGGAGCTAAGCAAATAGGGTAGCGCAGCTCCAATCAACACCACAGGCAAAGCTGACAGCAGACACGACCTAGAACTCCGCATTATCATCGTTATACTCCAAAATCTGACCTGCAACTATTGGTGGGGGAATTGCAAGGGTGAGTATATGTTGTACTTAGCAAGTGTGGAAAGTATGACATGTAGCTGATTCAAATGACGAATATAATAATGATAAGTGCTGAAAAGTACATTAAAACATTTGAAAAGAAGTATATTAAATATATGTGAAGTAAAACCATCATAAACCATGTAATTACCATAATACCAGTCAATATTCAACGTCCATTATCCATATTCCAGATTATCACCATCATCAGCATCCATGTGCAATTATCATTATTCAATTCACAACCACAACCATCACCAACCATCCCAATACAAAAATCCCCCTAATCATGTAGGTCATCCAGGTGCTCATAACCGGGAGCACGGCTATGATGACAATTTTTATACTCTGCAGTGTTTTGTACCACTTTACCCACGTGTTTGTGATTTCATCACCCATCGGCGACTAAAGAAAAAACCTCCATTATGACAAAACACTACCATAGGTGTATGGCCAAGAGCTCGCAAAATAGCCTTTACAAATGGACTACTAGCATCTACGGACCACTGAGGTTTCATCGGTGGCGATGTCTCCAACTAAGCACATCTTAAACCAATGGCCCCCTCTAGTGCCATTCGGATCCCAGGGAGTCCCGCCAACCATATCCACGCCCAATCCGACTCCACTTCCCTAGTGCGCCAAATGATCCATACAATACTAGCAATACCGTAATTACTCAGCTACACCACACCCATACTTGGCCCCGTGGTGGCACTGTTGTCCTGGCTTATTCTCACATGAACCGGTCTTAGATCTAAAGAAATTTAAACCGCCAAAATAGTCCAACCCATCCACATACCATGCTTGCTTAGATCACCCATTACCATGTCATATTAACTAGTTCATGTTAAGCATAATCTTATCAATGCATAATTAATGTGCAGTGTTGTTTTCCCATCCCAATTAATTAAGCGAAGCAAAAAGGTAAAAAGCCCTTTCTGACTCTCTACCATGAATTCTAGGTGAAAAGGGTGGTTAACAATGCTAGTAAACTTCCTATCATGGGATTTCCTATCAAAATTGACACAAGCATGCAGTTTTGCAAGGAAGCCATTTATTGTAAAAAAATAGGATCAATATGTTCAAGGACACTTGCCTTGCTCTTGAGCTTGGTTAGGATCAAAGAATTCAAATTCTCGGTGTTGGAGATCCTCCGCGGCACTCTCTAGCGCAAATCCGTCTAATCCACACAACGAACATACAAGACAATAATCACAATCAATAAGTGCACATATATTACTCAATATGTCATGACATGCATGATTAATGCAATTGCAAAGCAAAACTAGTTAATGAGTTGTTAATGATGTTTACCAACTAGTTCTAATAACTTTTAACAAGTTTGAACAGGTGTGGAATTGATTTCAACTAATTTAGATTTAATTTAACAGACTTTAGATTGCAAGATCGGACAAGTCCGCAGCAGGGTCGAAGTAGTACGCACTGCGCAGGAACAAAAGATTAGGGTTTTCTAGATCGACGTGAATTTGGGAAACTAGGATCGAATTCTTGTGAGAAAAAGAGAATAGAAGGTATACCAGGTGTTTAGGACTCCAATGAATCAAGGGTCTGGGAGGTAACACTTGGATCTTGACGATCTAGGGTTGATTAAGATACTTGATGGTGACTTGTTGATGGAGAATGAAGGCTTGATGGAGATCTTGATCCTCTTTCGCTTCCTCGTCTTCTTCTTCTTGTTCGGGATCTCCTTTTCCCACCTTGATGGAGGCACCCACGAACTAGGGTTGGGTGGTGTTTCAATGGGGGCAAAAGGATGCAGAGTGAGGGGGTGGGGTTGTTTATATAGAGGTGGAGTCTAGGGTTTCAATGAATTCGAGTTTGGGGAGGGTTGAGGCCGGTGTGGGGTCCTACATGGGCTCCAAAAAGAGTTAGACACAACGTCCTTACGCCCACTTAAAGTAAAACCCAAAAGCAAGTCATGAAACAGAGGATCAACTTGGAGTCATGATTTATCGGACAAGTCCGCAAGAGGCCGGACTAGTTCGAAGTTGGACAGAGAGATATCAGACAAGTCCGGACCAAATCGGACAAGTCCGAACTTGGCCGGAGGGAAATCAGACAAGTCTGTCCAAAAATGGACAAGTCTAGTTTTAGTCAGAGGGAAAACGGACAAGTCCGCTCGAATACCAGAATAGTTCGGACAAGTCTAGGGACTAAGCAAAATTTTCAAGGATTCAGTACATCGAACTAGTCCGCAATGGATCGGACAAGTATGAAACTCTCCAGAGGCAAAAACAGACTAGTCCGCAGCAAAAACAGACTAGTCTTATGGAGCTCAGAGAGAAATCGGACTAGTTCGCACCAAAATCGGACTAGTACAGACTTTCCAAAACTCTTAAGTGCAGTTTTACTCTAAATTCATTTTAAACATGTTCATTTTTACGTGGATTAATGTTAGACGTGTATTAGAATGTATGCAATGCATGATGGATGAAAATGAGGGTATTACAGGCCCCCTCTCGTGCCGTTCGGATCCCAGAGGAGTCCCACCACTATTGCAAACCCAACTGACTCCCATTCCCCGCTCCTCCAAATGATTAGAATAGATGCCGGTAATACTCCTAATTAGTTGGCTAAGCAGCACCCATATTTGGCCTTGTGGTGGCACTGTAGTCCTGGCCTATTCTCGCATGAACCGGTCCTTAGATCCAAGACAAGCAAGCCACCATAACATCCAACCCAATCCACAAACAATGCTTGCTTAGATCTCCCAAGTCCCACATTACCAATTAACCATATTCATCAATTTCTCATCATGCATAGGTTCATTAAATCGTGATTAAGCATTTTGGTTATCTTCCCATCCTAATTAATTTAGAGTGAAGCGAAAAGGTAAAAGGACCTTCTTGACACTCTACAACATATCCCAATAGACAAGGATGGTCAAGCAAGTTTAGTAAACACCTATAAATGGGTTTCCCATTAAATCGACACAAGCATGCAATTTTGCAAACAAAACATTTAAAAACAGAATCAAAATGATCAAGGACACTTGCCTTGCTCCTGATATTGATTAGGGTTGAAAGCTTCAAAGTTCTGGTACTATAGGTCCTCGACAACACCCCCTAGCGTAGCTCCTTCTATACCATGCGACAAACATGCAAAACACAAAATTCAATCAAATAATTCTCATATAGTACTCAATTTTCCATGACATGCATGATTAATGCAATTATGAGGAAAATCTTGTTAATGAGTTGGTATCAATGTTTACTAACTGGTTCTAATTGTTTTTAACAAGTTTGGACAGGTTTGGAATTGATTCAAGTCAATTTGGAATTAATTCAGCACCAAACAGATTTAGAGGCCGGACGCTAGCAGGGCCGGACTAGTCCGCCCTGTCCAGGAATTGCGAATTAGGGTTTTCTTGATCTGCGAGAATTGGGGTCGAATTTGCATGGAAAAGGGAAAGTAGAAGGTGTACCACATGTGTAGAACTCCAAGGATCGAGAATTGGATATGAAACTTGAATCTTGACGATCTACGGTTGATATTGAAAAGTTGACGGAGAGTTGGGGTGAATTGGTGATGAAGAACAAAGAGTCGATGAAGATCTTGCTCGATTGATACCCCTTCGTGTTCTCCCCTTCCTTCTTTCTGTTGGATCTTCTTTTGATGATGGCTACACGAACTAGGTTTGGAGGTATTTCAAAAGTGGCACAGAGATGAGAAGTTGGGGTGTTGAGTTGATTATATAGGGGTGGAGGTGTAGGATTAGATGGATTCCGAGTTTGGGGGTGGGTGGAGGCTGGTGTACGATCTCACATGGGCTCCAAAAAGGTTAGACACGATGTCCACGGGCCCACATAAGGTAAAAACCCTAAAACAAGTCGTGGAGGAAAAGATTGAATCGGAGTAACGAATATCGGACAAGTTCCCAATGGACCGGACTAGTGTGATAGAGTTAGAGAGAAAACGGACAAGAATGGCCACAATAGACAAGTCTGATATCAGTTAGAGAGCAACACAGACAAGTCCGGTAGAAAACGGACAAGTCCGGACAACTCTGGGGACTTGGCGAAATTTTCAAAGGATGTGGTGAATGGATTAGTCCACACTAGACCGGACATGTCCGAAACCAGAATAGAGAGAAAACAGACTAGTCCGCAGCAAAAACAGACAAGTCTGGAGAGGCATCAGAGGGCTAACCAGACTACTCCGGGGTACAAACTGGACAAGTCCGTACTTATACAGACTTTTAAGTACAATTTTGCTTCTAATTCATTTAAAGCTTGTTTCTTTTTATGTTGTTTATTGCTAAACATGTATAACAATGTATGTAATGCATGATGGATGAAAATGATGGTGTTACAACCCTACCCCCCTTAAAATGAATCTCGCCCTCGAGATTCGACATAGAAGGAAAGAGATAGTGAAAATCTTTCTTGAGATCATCTTCCAGCTCCCAAGTAGCTTCCAATTTTGTATGATGCTTCCATTGTACTTTACACCATCTAATGACCTTGTTTCTTGTGACCGTCTCCTTGTTTTCCAAGATTTTGACCGGTTGCTTGGCATAAGTCAAATTTGCCTCTAATTCCAATTCTTCATTGGCACTTGTTCTTCCGGTACCCTCAAGCACTTCTTGAGTTGTGAAACATGAAACACATCATGCACATCTGAAAGGTGTGTTGGCATCTCCAGTTTATATGATACTTCTCCTCGTTTGTCCAAAATCTTCAATGCTCCAATATAGCGAGGTGCTAACATGCCTCTGACAGTAAACCTCTTATGACCTCGCATTGGTGACGCTTTGAGGCAAACAAAGTCTCCCACTTCAAAGTCTAGGTCTATCCATCTACTATTTGCATATCCTTTTTGTCTTGATTGGGCACCCCTCAAATTTTCGCGGATTATTTGGACTTGTTTTTCAGTTTCTTGCAACACATCAGGTCCAAATACTTGGTTCTCCCCATTCTCGGTGTCCTACACTTCCTTCCATGTAGTGCTTCATATGGTGAAATCTTCAAACTTGCTTGGTAACTATTGTTATATGAGAATTCCGCATATGACAAGATTTTGTCCCAACTTCTTCCATGCTTTAAAGCATAAGCTCTTAACATGTCCTCTAAAATATGATTCATCCTCTCAGTCTGTCCATTGGTTTAGGGTGATATGCCGAACTAAAATTCAACCTTGTAACCAATGCTTCATGCAATTTCTGCCAGAACCTAGCGGTGGATTAAGAACCTCTATCCGAAACTATTCTCTTTGGAACTCCATGTCGACACACAATATGCTGTATATACAGTTCTGCTAGCTTTGCGATGGTATACGTGGTCTTTACAGGTATGAAATGAGCTGATTTTGTCAACTGATCACCAATAACCCAAATCGAGTCATAACCGGACTGGATTCACGGTAATCCAACTATGAAGTCAATTCCAATTTCTTCTCACTTCCACTCTTGAATCTTCAATGGCTACAATAATCCAGCTGGCCTTTGATGTTTAGCGTTGACTCATTGGCATACATCACACAAAGCTACATATTCAGCTATGTTCTTTTTCATGCTACCCCACCAATAACATGTCTTCAAATCCTTGTACAACTTTGTACTACCGGGGTGAATTGAGTAAGGCGAGTCATGTGCCTCCTTTAGTATCATTTGTCGGAGACTCTTGTCATTCGGCACAACAATCCGTTTTCCAAGCCATATAGTACCTTGGTTGTCATCATCAAATCTGAATTCTCTCCCTCATTTGGTCCTTTCCTTGATTTCCTGGATTTCCTTGTCCTTGGTCTGACCTTCTCGGATTTCTCGCTACAGGGTCGATTTAACTCCATTATCCCTACCTCATTCACAAATCCAATATTCAACCATTCAAACTCATTGCATAACTTGGATGGCAGCTCGCGAACTGTGAGTGGGTGGCTTACTCCTTTTTGACTCAAAGCATCTGCAACTACGTTCACCTTCCCTGGTTAACAGTTGATTCCCAGATCATAATCCTTGATGAGCTCCAATCATCTTTGTTGCCTCAAATTTAGGTCCGTTTGTGTGAAAATGTTCTTGAGACTCTTATGATCCGTATAAATTTCACACCTATGACCAAAAATGTAATATATCCAAATCTTCAAGGCATGTACCATGGCTGCAAGTTCGAGATCATGCGTTGGATAATTCTACTCATGTTTCTTCAATTGCCTTGATGCATAGGCTACCAATTGTTCTTCTTGCATGAGCACACATCCAAGTCCTTATGTTGAGGCATCACAATAGATATCAAAACTTTTGCTCACATCTGGCAATATCAAGACTGGGCTGTTGTTAACCTCTTCTTCAACTCCTCAAAGTTGTCTTAACAAGCTAGAGTGTATCGGAAAGATTTCCCCTTCATTAGCAATTATATCATTGGCTTGGCTATCTTGGAAAGTCCCTGATGAACCTACGGTAATATCCATCCATCCAAAGAAAACTTCGGATCTCCATTAAATTCTGCAGGGGTTCCCATTTCAGCACATCTCTAACTTTTCCTATGTCAGCTGATAGTCCTCCTCCAGACATGATGTGGACTAAAAACTAAACTTCCCAAAACCAAAACTGGCACTTGCTGAATTTGGCGTAAGATTGATGCTCCCTCAATTTCTGCAATGTGGGCCTCAAATGTTGCGCATTCTCCTCCTCGCTTCTCGAGTACATCATAATGTCATCAATGAACACCACAAAAAGTTTACCCAAGTACTCCATGAAGACCTTATTCATGGGGTACATAAAGTACACAGGTGCATTTGTCAATCCAAAAGTCATCACGGTGTACTCATAAGATCCATACCGTGTCTGAAAAGTTGTTTTGGGTATATCCGACGGTCTTATCTTCATTTGGATGTAGTCTGACCTCAAATCAATCTTGGAGAAAACACAAGCACCCTTTATCTAATTGAAAAAAAAAATCCTCTTTGCGGGGCAAAGTATACTTGTTCTTGATTCTCACCTTGTTGAGAGCTCGGTAGTCCACACACATCCTTTGCGATCCATCCTTTTCGTCCACGAAAAGCGCTGGTACTCCCCATGGTGAAAATCTTGGGCGATTGACACCCTTCTCCAGCTACTCTTGAATATGCTTCTCAAGCTCCGCTAACTCCTTAGAAGGCATCCTATATGGCCTCTTAGCTATAGGTGCAGTTCCAGGTATTAATTCAATAGCAAATTCTATGTCTCGATCAGGTGGCATACGTGGCAACTCATCCGAAAACACATCAAAATATTCACACACCACTGGAATCTCCTCAATTGCGGCACCATCCATGTGATTCAGCTCCAATTGCTTCTGTGCATGTTGAGATCCTTCAAATTCTATTGTGATCCCTTCCTCATTGGTCAACTTTACCGTCTTTGTGGCACATTGTATAACTCCATTGTGCTGCCTCAACCAGTCCATACCAAGTATAATGTCCAATCCTTGAGAATCCAAAACAATGAGGTTGGCACAGAAGTCTACCCCCGTTATTCTATGTCTTACTTTTGGACATTATATTCGTCCTCATCTCTCCTCCAGGAGATTTAACCAACAAAGTATACTTCATATGAGAGATAGGGAAACTATACTCGACAACATACATCGGTACAATGAACGAATGCGATGCTTCGGAATCAAATATCATAGACGTTGGGTTGGAGTTTGCAAGAAACATACCAATCACCATGTCATCTGATTATTGTGCTTCGTCTGTAGACACATGGTTCACATTGCCAAGAGCAAAATTCTGCTGTCCACAGTTGCCTTGTGGCGCTCCTCCATACGGTTCTGTCTTGGTGCATTGCTTCCTCGACCTAGGCCTGACTTAGGACATTGAGATGCAAAGTGTCCTACCTCACCACATGTATAGCACGATGTTGCTGCACCAGCATTGTTAGGGCGAACTTTATTTTGGGCATTGGCAGGAAAGTTTGCACGGGGCGCTTGAGGCATTGGAGAATGAGGTGCTTGCATAGCGGGGCGTTGCTGCATTGGTTGAGCTGGACGTGGTGGAATAGCAGCGTGATATGCAGGAGCCGTGGGGTTGTAGTTTGGCGCATTGGGTGGTGCAAACCGGGGGGTGAACATTGCTTCCTTGCGGCTGTCCTTGATATGGAGCTTTCCTCTTAGTTTCTTGCTCCATCACACGAACATTGTTCTCAACCACAATTGCTTTGTCCACAATCTTCTGAAAGTTGGCATAATCACAGTTGACCAATTACACTTGGATCTCATTGTTAAGGCCCCTCAAAAACAAATATTGCTTTCGGCTGTCCCGGCTGACATCTTCTGGCGCATACCTTGAAAGTTGAGTGAATTTACCAAGATATTCACTCAAGCTTGATTTTCCTTGCCTCAAGTTCTCAAATTCTTGTCTCTTTAGTATCATAACACCTTCAGGCACATAATGAGAACAAAACCTGTCCTTGAATTCAGCCCAAGTGATCCTCTCATGATTCTCACGGTCATTGCATAAAGAATCCCACCAATCCGCAGGTGCTCAAACTAGTTGATGAGTAGCAAATAGGAACTTCTCCCGGTCGCTGCATTGGACAATATCAAGCTTCTTCTCCACCGACTTCAACCAATCATCCTCCTCCATAGGATCAGTAGCTCGAGCAAAGGTGGGTGGCCTAGTCTTCATAAACTCTCCCAACTGGTTATGAGGTGGTGGGGGTGGTGGCAGTGGAGGCATGTGGGGCTGATTGTTGTTGCCAGCTTGCAACTGTCCCATAGTCTGGCTCATGGTCTACATGAGCTGGTTTTGCTTAGCCAATAGTTGCTCAAGGTTGGTAGCTCCCTAAGCAGGTCCATTGTTGTTGTGAGGTGCTCCATTGTCCTACTCCTTATTATTGGCATCCTTCTGGTTTCGAGTCCTCACCATCTGAAGAAAAGCAAGAGATAGAAGAATTTGGAAAACGTCCCCAACTATATGCAACAAGGGATATGAAACTAAACAACTACCTAGACAAGCTTATATGGACATGGCAATGCTACAACATCCCACAATCCTCTACTAAGCACACAAGCAACATATATAGCAATCAGCAAACCAAACAAATCATGACGCTTCCTATGTGCTCCTATATGCTCTAGGTTGCGTCCTACGGTCAACCTGTGGCTCTGATACCAATTTGTGACACCCGGTTCTTAAAAACGAACCAAGTGTAGTATATGTGTGTCCAGGATAACACACATACACAAGTGATTCACTAATGATAAACAAATAATTAGCACAACTCAAATTATTAAATAATTACTTTTGTTACAATATTCAAATAATCCTCACATTACAATTCTACTGTTCATTATTGAACTATAACTGCAGCGGAAAACAATCTAAATATGATACTAAGCAAACTGAGCATAAATGGATAGAGAGGATCCAAACGACACCACAGGCAAGTCGATGGCAGCACACAAGCTAGTACTCTTTATTATCGCATGGTACTCCCAAACATCACCTGAAACTATTGGTGGGGGAATTGCGGGGGTGATTACATGACGTACTCAGCAAGTGTGGGAAGGTGTGACATGTAGCTTAAACAAGGCATGATAATAAAAAATGGCTAACTGTTGAAAATTACATTTAAAACAGGTAAAAAGCATTATACTATGTCTAAGTTAAGTAATCCCATCATATCTCACATAATTACAATAATATGAAACCATTATCATTTATCCATCCATATACCAAATTATTACCATCCTCATCATTCATGTTCATTTGTCATAACTTAATTCATAACCATAACCATAACCGACCATAACCAACCATCCCAAGTTACCTCTAATCATGTAGGTCATCCAAATGCTCTTAACCGGGGGCACGACTATAATGACAGTTTTTAACACTATGCAAAGGCTGTACCACTTTACCCACAAGTTCGTGATTTCATCACCAGTCGGTGACTAAAGGAACCTCCCTAATTCCAATTACACTTCCTTAGGTGTATGATTAAGAGATCACAAAATAACCTTTACAAAGGGAATATCAGCATATGCAGACCCACTAAGGTTTCACTGTTGGTGATGCCTCCAACTGAGTGTAACACCCCAGCCACTACAGGCCTGGTGGTGGTTACTTCTGCAGCTCTCTAGGATCACATACTAGCCCCACAAACAAACACTAGTCTTTTCTGCACATTTTGTCCTCACTTGTGCGCACTCGGGAAAACTTCCCGATCGGTCACCCATCCACAAATTGCTCCGGGCCAAGCACGCTAAACCTCAGAGTTCTTTGCAGGTGAGCTTTCGCAAAAGATGGTATACCTTGGTGGTATGAGAATTCTATCAATCCTATTAAGCCTTGAGTTAGGATGTCACACTGAGCACATCCTAAACCAAGGGCCCCCTCTTATTCCATTCGGATCCCAGGGCAGTCCCACCATTATTAGAAACCCAACCGACTCCAATTCCCCACTCTTCCAAATAATCCAAATCAATGTTGCTAATAATACTCCTAATTATTTGGCTAAGCCGCACCCATACTTGGCCTTGTGGTGGCACTGTAGTTCTGGCCTATTCTTGCATGAACCGGTCCTTGGACCCAAGGCAGGCATACCACCATAACATCCAACCCAATCCACAAACCATGCTTGCTTAGATCTCCCAAGTCCCACATTACCAGTTAACCATATTCATCGATTTCTCATCATCCATAGGTTCATTAAATCATGACTAAGCATTTTGGTTGTTTTCCCATCCGAATTAGTTTAGAGCCAAGCAAAAAGGTAAAAGGCCCTTCCCGACACTCTACAACATGTCCCAAGCGAAAAGGATGGTCAAACAAGTCTTGTAAACGCCTATAAATTGGTTTCCCATCAAATTGACACAATCATGCAGTTTTGCAAACAAAAACTTTAAATACAGGATCAAAATGATCAAGGACACTTGCCTTGCTCCTGAGATTGATTAGGATTGAAAGCTTCAAAGTTCTGGTACTAGTGGTCCTCAACAGCACCCCCTAACGCAACTCCTTCTATTCTGAGCGACATACATGCAAAACACACGATTCAATCAAATAACGCTCATACAGTACTCAATATGCCATGACATGCATGATTAATGCAATTATTAGGTAAAGCTTGTTGATGAGTTGCTATCAATGTTTAGTGGCTGGTTCTAATGGTTTTTAACAAGTTTGGACAGGTTTGGAATTGATTCGAGTCAATTTGGAATTAATTCAACACCAAACATATTTAGAGGTTGGACAAGTCAGGTACCAGGGCCGAACTAGTCCGCCCTGTCCAGGAATTGCAAATTAGGGTTTTCTTGATCTACGAGAATTGGTTTCGAATTTGCATGGAAAAAGGAAAGTAGAAGGTGTACAACGTGTGTAGAACTCCAAGGATCGAGAATTGGAGATGCAACTTGAATCGTCTCAATCTAGGGTTGATAATGAAGAGTTGATGGAGAGTTGGGGGTGAATTGGTGATGAAGAACAAAGAGTCGATGAAGATCTTGCTCGATTGATCCTGCTTCATGTTCGCCCCCTCTTCTTGTTGTTGGATCTTCTTTTGATGATGGCTCCCACAAACTAGGGTTTGGAGGTCTTTCAAAAGTGGCAAAGAGATGAGAAGTTGGGGTGTTGGGTTGTTTATATAGGGATGGAGGTGTAGGGTTTGATGGATTTCAAGTTTGGGGGTGGGTGGAGGCTGATGTGGGGTCCCACATGGGATCTAAAAAGGTTAGACATGACGTCCTTGGGCCCACTTAAGGTAAAACCCTAAAACAAGTCATGGAGGAAAAGATTGAATCAGAGTCGCGAATACCGGACAAGTCCGCAATGGACAGGACTAGTCTGATAACTAGTCAGAGAAAAAACGGACAAGTATGGCCACAATTAGACAAGTCCGATATTAGTCAGAGCAACACGAACAAGTCTAGCAGAAAACGAACAACTTCGAACAAGTCTGGGGACTTGGCGGATTTTTCGAAGGATGGGGTGAACGGACTAGTCTGCACTAGACCAGACAAGTTCGAAACCAGAACAGAGAGAAAACGGACTAGTATGTAGCAAAAATGAACAAATCCGGAGGGGCGTGAGAGAGGCAAATCGGACTTCTCTGGGGTACAAACTCGACAAGTCTGTACTTATACAGACTTTTAAGTACTGTTTTGCTTCTAATTCATTTTAAACATGTTTCTTTTTATGTTGCTTATTGCTAAAATGTATAAGAATGTATGCAATGCATGATGGATGAAAATGATGGTGTTACATCAAGTTCCACTTTCAACTAGGATATTAGCAGCTCTTATCACTACATCATATCCCACGACAACCTAGGATTGGACTTAGCTTTTGCTACCCACAATTTCTAAGTTTCAAGCAAGAATATTATAGGCCAAAAAACCTAATACTTGGGGAATACTAAGTTGTATGCAAGGGACTAGAGAAAATAAAACAGAGCAACTATTCATCATTTCAACTTATGCAAGGTAAAAATATTCTCAACGCACATCCTTTATTTTATTAACGTAACGTATACTACATTATTATTATTTTTTATTTTATTTTTTTGATGCAAATGTGGTGGAAAGAAATAAATAAAATAATGGAATGGAAATGGGATGTGATACAAGTTACCTCAAGTTGGGGGTCCTCCCCCAAGCTTTTTCTTGGTCAAGGTCCGCTAGGGGTTGAAACCCTAATGACATATGTAGGCCATGAGGTTGGCCTATAATTGGTGCATCATGGATTTGATATCAGAGGGTTGAGTGTCGATGTTGGTTTGCCTTCCATGAATTCCACGAGTGTGGTCAAGGAGAGTGTTGTCGATGTCGCTCATCCACACCTCTAGGTTTCCATAGGTTGGATGTACTTTGTTGTTCCTTAGCTATGGTAATGATAACCTTTAGCTACAGAGGAATGACATTTACTCAACATGCATTGAGTGTGTTCCATCATTCTTTGGCTAAGGTGTATCATACCATCTTGCCATAAAGAAACAACTTGTACCCATCATGCATTGGGTGTGATCCGTCATTCTATGGCTAAGGTAATGATAACCTTTAGCCACAAAGGAGTGACATGTACCCAACATGTGTTGAGTACGATCTGTTATTCCTTGGCTAAGGTACAACATACCGATAACCATAAAGGGATGACATGCACTCAACATGGGTTGAGTGTGATATGTTGCTCCTTGGCTAAAGTATAAAATACCTTCTAGCCACATAGGAACAACTTGCACCCAATATACATTGGATGTGATCTTGTCATTCCTTGGTTAAGGTGCATCATACCTTTTAGCCACAAATGAATAACTTACACCCAATGATGGTGGCAATTCCCTTGAGCTTTAATGAGTGCTTATAATAGTTGAGAGCATAATGCTCTCACATATTTGTAGGAGCCCATAGGTTGCTCGCGAAGGGTTTCCATGACAAACCTCCGGCCTCGTATAGTTATGGTTGACCTCCAGGCTTAATTTCCAATAGGTAGCAACCATCCTAATTTACTGCTTGGCCAAAAGATGTTGAAGTGGAATCCTCTTAGGGTTTCAAACAATCTGATCTTTGAATGCCTACATAGTTATTTTACTCCTGCAAAATCCCCCTCTATGATAGAGAGGGTTGGTTAGTTCCCCATACTTGTACAAATGAATTTTGGGTTAGGTAACCGAATCTTCATTTGTACGTACGGGGAAGAACAAAATCAAAGATGCAATGGGTCCAATTTCAAGTGTATCCATTAACAATGCATGAATCATTGATAGGAGTGGAGCTTTATGGATAAATCAATTGGAACATTTTCTAAAGCTCCTACTTATAGCAATTCAAGTGATATAAACACACTATATGATTCCCTTCATCCTGTAAAATTTCTAAGCATCATAGTTTTACACAAGAGAAAATGTTGTCATTTGGATCATGGCAAACAATATTCTCAATTTTATCCTCCTGAATATTTTTAATTTCTTGCCTAGGAATATAAAATTTAGTGATCCATGCATGAATGAGTTTCAAATCAAAATTATGGACATCACTATTCCTAGGTTGCTACATACCAATTCAACCATTATGTAATTCCATAAGCATTTCGTAGGCAAAAAAATTTCTAAGTCAATTGTAGCAATGCTTATGAAATTCTATATACTTGTTTAAATTTATTCCCAAGTAAGGTGACATTCCTTTTTGAAGAATCAAAAAGCGCAATGCCAATACTTACTCCTGTGAGGATGCATAAGAATTGAATGATGAGAAGGTGTGAACCTTCCTTACCAATGTAAGACAAAATCGTTCAATCCTAATATAATTCCAATGATGGAAAATTTTAAACGTGTACCTCAATTGAAGAGCAGTCTGCGTTGAAGGTCGTTGTGTGAAACTCACGACCATGAATTTTGGTGTAGCCTTTACGTTCAATGTCTTTTGCCAAGTTGAGGTTGGAGTTGAGCTTCATCTTGTTCCTCTATTGGACCACCATCTTGAGCATTCCTCCATCATGAACTCAAAATGAGACTGATGGAGGGATATGCGCTTGATGAGGCCTTCTAACCTCTATACATGTGTTTTTCTTGGCTGCACTAAAATTAAGAACAAACAAAACAACTCGAAAATAGGTTACGTGAGCTTAAAAGCATGTTGTACCCTTTGTCAAATTGTTCTGCCTAACATCAAACAACTTGCAAATGCAATGAATCTTAAGGAAAATATTTTTGGTTTGAATTATGAAGATGAATTCAAGTGGTTATGCCCAAGGTTCATATCCAAATAAATTTATTTCCTAGTTCAAAATTTTAGTTTAATGAAGGTTGGAAATTTTACTCTCCAACATGCAAGTGTGAAAAAAATCAAACATGCTAAATGCAAATGCAAAGATTGATGGGAAATTCAAATATGCAATTAACAAAGCAAATATGAGATAACTACCAATTAACCTATTGGCAAGGACTCACCAAATTTTTGAAGTCCGATGAGTAGGACTTAGCTCCGTCCTATTTATTGTGATGATTTGTTGTCCAACCCCGGAGTTGAAGATGTGGACAACTTCTCTTGATCAACATGCCAAATCTCCTTTGGCATGTCAGTTGGACATGTGGGCCACACGGTGGCCGTAGCCTCTCAGTTGTCTTGATGAAGACTTGTTGATGTAGTGACGGCTTTTCCCTCTTTAACATATTCTCTCATGATCATGGTTAGGCTTTTCCTTCTTTAGGGGTCTCACTTCGACCTTTTTGATATTACTTAAGGTCAACCCATACTTTGATCATGGATCGAAATCTTCTTTGGGCATGATGACATGTGGACTCCACAATCAAACAAGAAATGCTTCATCCACAATGTCACTTTCTTCTTGCTACTTCTTGCACTTATCATCCAAGCTTCTTGCTCTTTTCATCGTTCCTCTCTCTCTGTTGTACGTTTCATCAATGGTGCTGCTCTGCTCGAGCTCACCGTGGCCACCCCTTGTTCTTCGTTGTCCAGCGGAAAGTATGATCTTTAAGCAAACCTGGTGCAGAAGTTAGGTGTGCCGGCGTCTTCTAAACTTTCCCTCACAGCTCCTCTAGTGTCTTCTTCCTGTGCCGACGGTGCACGACGTTTCATTCCCAAAGCTCAAAAACATCAGCGCTGCCCCTGTTCATCGATGCCCGGTCGTCTCGGCCCATCTTCCACGCAACAAAAGATGCCCCAAGGATTGCCACAACTCTACCATGCTGTCCCCATAGTTGCTAGTCCGTTCGTAGCACCGTTTAGCCAAAGTTCGAACTTTTTGCTTCGGCCGTTCTCAAGAACAGGAGAACTTCCGCCAAGCATTTCGGATTCTACAGATAATTAATTTCAATTCAGTTAGGTAAGATCTTACTTATGACCAAACGAACCCCCTGAATCAAAAACCAAAGGAAACGATCAATCCTAGGCTCTATTCTCCGAGTTCTTGTACCTGCCAAAGCTGGTGACCTAGGTCACAGGTGTAATCTTTTTTTCCAGTAAATTTATACTTGATTTTAGTTCATATGCTTGTTACTCATCGCTTACTTGTGCCGTGCGATCAAATCCCAAGTGCTATGGTGCTCTCTTTACACCTGGTGACCTCGCTAGAGCTGTGCCATCCGCCGCCGCCGCCGTGGAGATGCTACTTCCGGCCATCCTTCGCTTCCCTTGACCGCACTAGTGTCATCTCGGTTGTGATTTAAGGCCAAGCAGAGATTTTTGGGAAGGGAGGAGCATAGGGGAGGGCAGAAGGCGAGGGGCGCCGCCGTGGCAGCTTCAGGCACTGCCCGCTCGATCTGGACCAAGGTGGAAAAAAGCTCCCCCCTCGGGCCCACTCGTTAGCCAATGTTTTAAACCTCCGGATCTGAGTGTGGCTCAAATTTTTTATGAAGTTGCGGGTTAACCCTGTAGCCTGCTGTGTCCTCGCCTTGATTGGAGGGTTTTCAATGGTAGGGCCCACTGTCAACGGTTCAGCCAATTTCCAGTAGAAAAATAATTGCAGAAACTACCCAATCATTGGAAATTCACCATTCACTGTATAGATGTTCAAAAAGTATGAAATAAATTTTGTTGGATTTATAATGGCATGTACTTTGCAATGGTAAAGATTATTTGCTATGAAAGTCCTTGGATTCTCCGCAATAATTACCACAATTTAAATCATTGGGAATTTATTCCAGGTGCTTCCTTTATTGGACAATTATCAAACTTGGCCACAATCTTTATTTTAGTGCCTTTGATGTCCAGTAAAAATTTCAGAACCATTTGACTTCATTTACTGGAGAAAATTCTGATTCATTCTCCTCTGTTCCTGAAAATGGGAAATACAACAAAGACATTTTCATAATATAGTAAGAACTTGTAAATTTCATATCTCGCTGTAGAATCATTGGAAAATTGTCAAATCAGTTGTGCTGGACTCTATATGAATACGTCCATACAGAAAACCTAGTTTGACCTATACAGAAGCCTCTATTTGTCCATGAAAATTCAGAGAAGGATAAACACTTAAGAAATTTTGTGGACCAATATATTCCATTGTTGTATCTTAAACTTACCTATTATTCCTCCATGACCATATGAACTCACTGTAATTTTCTCAGGCTCAGGGGATCCGTTGAACCTGTATAAATTGAGATCACATCTCTATTCCAAAACAATATCTATTTCACTTCATATTTCCATTGCCTAAGTTCATATTATTTCCTCTCTGTTGCTGTGCATTATCAGCAACAAAACTTTTATTCTTAGCTAGTATTAATACTTCTTGAATTATAATCAACTTCAATTGTTACATTGCTAAATTGCATTCTTTTATTTGATGCATATGCATGACGATAGTGATCGTGACGAAGGTGGACGAAGCACAATCTGGAGGAGTAGAATTCTCTATTGGATCTGCTGTAGCATGAATTCTCGATGGAGTGTACTAACTGATCGTTGCTGACTTTTAATCTCAACCAAAAAGCAAGCCCCGGTTTGCATTTAAGAAATCTTGCAAAGTTTTTTTTCTACCCAACAAATGGATGAGATGTATTGTGCGTTAGGTCTTGTGCAGTGAAACCCATTTGCATGACCAGATTAATCCAGAGAGTGCTTTGGGTACATTAACACCGCACGTTTCTATGAGGTATGCTTAACTGTTTAGTAAAATATTCGGTAGAAGTCGAGTGGTTTAAAACTACTCGCGAGACTAGCACTTGGTTTTATATCGTATTAGGATCATGAGTTGTATTGTGAGGATTCACCTTAATGAATTGGAGACCGGGAAGGAGAATAGGATGCAGCAGGATATGGTCCTGGGTGCATAGTCTTGCCTGTGTCAATTAAGGCTCGTCTCGTGTCTGGCCCTGTTGGACAAGTTTGAATTGTACCAGGTGCATACTAGCTATATAAGACCCAAGAAACCGATGTACCTTGTGGATCCTATGTTGGAACCTTTTCAATCGGCTTAAGCTGTTGGCGGTTAGTACAGTGGGAGTCAACTCCCTCATGAACATATCACAACGGAGGTGCACCTTGAGGGAGCTCGCTGTTTGGGTCGATTGAACTGTTTTGATGTAGTTGAATCTTAGGAAAGGTGGCTGCGCGCGACATCATTGGAGTCTGTTGTCACAACTCTGAGTATGGCCCTACGTGTCGTGCAGTCCGGGTGTCTACTGGTTGCAATTACCATCGCTCTCAATTGTTTGAGCATACTTGGACACTAAGTCTTGACGTAGTAAGAAGTAAACATGGTTTATTGGAGTTTGATAATTCTTCTCATATAATTGTAATGCAAACTTGTATGTAGTAGTTGTAGTGCAAACTAAATTTACTTTCTATGAAGCCTTAATGCTAAAAATGAAAGTAGGGATTCACTTGTATGCGTGTCCTTTATGCAAATTCAGCTTCCATTATTTAGAGATTCCAGCATGTAGAGTTTCATGCCTTAGGTGAGACAGTTAATTCTTGCTGAGCGTCAAGCTCACGGTAGCTCTATTGTGGTTTTCGCAGGTATTTTAGCTTATGCTTATGTTGCGGTTGTCCGTGAGACCTCGATCTTGTCGAGATGTATCTCTCACGTAAACCTTGTCGTTGCTCTCTTCTTCCTGTTTCTAGCGAGAAGCGTTCGCGGGCATGGACGGCTTTGCTTGTGCATAGATAGTTGAGAGTGTGAGTATAAAATATTCCGTTGCATTGTCTATTATGTTGTAAAATAGAATCACCTGGTGAAATAAAATATTTGTGTTGGTTATTTTGTATGGTTTTTCTTGTGTGCTGCAGGGTGCCGCATCGCACGACACCTCCCAATGCGATTTCTTGAATGTGCGGACCCTATTCCCCACATGCACATGGTAATTTGAAAAGTAGAACATAGTAACAACTCCTGATCATCAACCTAAAGTCTTTACGTTGCTTGAGACGAGCAAAGGATAAGCTTGGGGGAGTTTGTTGACGGCTTTTATATACCAATTTCACCCGTCAATATAACTTAACTATGTAAAGGAAACATCATTTCTTGCACACATCACCTTTCTATTTAACCTATTTCCACTTGTCTTTGAGGAAAGTAGTGCATGCAGGCATTCTATGCAGAATTGAAGTGAGACAACGGGATGGATCCTATAAAATATCATTCCAGCCAATCATGCGATGCCATGTGGCACCACATGGTCAAACGGCCCACAAACAGAAGTATTCGAGGCAATCCAACGGTGTAGCGCCCATATCATTCAATGGGACCCACCTGGCAGTCACCCCGAGGAAGCACAATAGAAATGTTCACTTTTTTATTCGGCCAACTAGGGGGTTTGGCCGAACCCTTCCCGGCGCGAAATTTGGCCAGCTTCCATGTGTCGACTCCCTGTGGTGCTCTGGTCACGATGAAGACTAATTCGCGCGCTTTTGGTGGCGGGAACCCACCCTTCTCCAAGCTATAAATAGGACACCTCACTTCAACACACACCACTTGAGTATTCATCCATTGTATCCACTACTCTACATAGGTTTAGAGGAGTATAGGCTGTAGAGATGAGAGTCTCTAGTCTATAGTCCAAGTAGGAGAGGGGTATAAGTTGTCTCATCCCAATTTCGAATTGGGAAAGATATGTCTCTTATATTCCTATTTGTATTTTTGACTTTGTTATTAAAAAATATTTTATCTTTAGTCACCCATTGTTCATATACTTGGATGAAGAGTTTCTTGTTTGATTGTGGATTCCATGTATGTGGTAGGAGTAATATTTATGATTATGCTGTACCATTCTCAATATATCATCATAAACACTATAAACCTCCAGTATAGCCTAATTAGCTATGACATGATTATGTTAACACGAATCACTTATGCTTTGAATTAACATTGGTTACACGATGATTTAGTTCATTGCGTTAGGATGGCTTGTGCCTAGGCTCTTAAGGTAATTACTTAATATGCTAGCAAGGTGCTAGGATAGAGAGTAGCTTTGAATGTCTCATAGACCCACGGATTGAAGAGGTAGGCAGTAGATGTTGACAGTCCTATCTGTCCTTTGTAATCCTCCACATTCGTCTATGGCACTGGCTCTTGGCGGAAGTCATCCTAATATTGCTAGGTGTAAACCCGTGCCCGATATGTTAATCCACTTAGTATGATAATTCATAATTGACATTATCATTAGTAACTAACTTAGGCTATGTATATGTACATTAGAAGCATTGAAGGAGTATCCGTCCTTTGTAATACTCCACATTCGTCTATGCCACATGCTCTTGGCGGGAGTTATCCTAGTATTGCTAGGGGTAAACCCGTGTCTGATATGTTAATCCACTTAGCATGATAATTCATAATTGACGTGATCATTAGTAACTAACTTAGGCTATGTATCATTAGAAGCATTGCAGGAGTCTCTACCTAACTCTTAGCCTAGTCCTTCTTTACCCCAGTTATCCACTTAGGATACAATGCTCTTTCGTGTGTCACACTACTCAAATTCATCATCTATCCATCCTTGCTAGAACCCTACCTAGGCCAACGTAGCCTTTCAACTTCCATCTAGCCCTCCTCTGGAGAATATATATCCCTTTGCGAATACTCTTAGAGGGAAAATGCTACATCGATAGTTTCTGTTTGCTTGCGGATTTATATGTATAATCTAAAATCTATTAATAGCATTTCTGGAACCACTGCTAGAGATGAATTGTCAGCAGTTTGTAGGAACCGTCAACAGAGAGATTCCCATTAGCCAGCTGAAGATCAATTATGCCTTATCCAAGAAGCAATCAACTAATGACAAGACCCTATAAAAAATAAATGCAAAGATTGAAGGAATATCCTGAACTTTCAAAAATCAACGGAGCTTAAACATGATGTTGGAAACTCAGTTGGCCCAAATTGCTACAGTTGTTCCTCCATTGGAAAGTAACAAAATTCTGGGACAACCAGAAGCTCCGTTGGAAAATGTGAATGCGGTGGCTACGAGAGGTGGCAAGACAACTCGTGACCCACCGTATCCCATAGAAGAAAAGAGGATAATCAATCACGGGTTATTGACATACTTACCAACCTATTCACTTCCGTGTCGACTTGACGCATACGGTACCACTGCAATGGTCTACCCGGCACGATCACACTTATTACGTGTCGTGCCCTCAATGGACAAGTGTGAAATCACAAGTGTAATACATATAAAGGATATTAGCCAATTTTGCAAGGCAACATATAAAGCATAGACAATTATGCAAGACAAAAACCATATTAGCCACAAAAATAGCCTAAAATCCAATTATACTAAATCTAATACAAGACAATCTTACAGCAATTTTGCATACTGCACAACAGACAATTAGCCACAATGTAAAAAAAAATTGAGACCTAATACCTTGAAGGGGGCGGGGTCGGGCGCAGCAGGGGGCGGGGCCGTGGGCGGCGAGGCCGGGGTCGGTAGGGCTGGGGGTGGCGATGGCGCGGTCGGCGCTGGCGCGGCGGGCCAGCGACAGGGCAGTGCGGCGGGGCCGTGGTGGGACTGAGGGAGACCGGGGCGCGGTGGGGCCGGGGGAGGCAGGGACGTGGCTTGGCCGGGGGAGGCTGCGGCGCAGAGGGCCGGAGGCGGGAGCTGGGGCGGTGGGCCGGCGGTGGACGCGGCGGCGGTAGGCACGGAAGGGCGGCGGTAGGCCCGACGGCGGCAGCGTATGTGTGGGAGTTGAAGAGAATGTGGCATCGGGCTCCGATGCGCCCGATATTAGCACTAATTTGCGACGGCTTCCTTAATTGCGATGGCCCTAACTTATGGCTGTCGTGATTAAGTTTATTTGCGACAGTACTTTATGCAGCCATCGCAAATAAGGCTTTATTTGTGACGACTACATTATTTGTGACGGCCCTAGTATTGGCCGTCGCAAATAAAGTCTTATTTGTGACGGCTGCCGACGAATCCGTCGCAAATAATCTTTTATTTGCGACGGCTAGCTTATTTGCGACGGCCGCGGATAGGCCGTCGCAATTTATGTTATTTGCGACGTCCGACCATCGCAAATAAATCTAGCCATCGCAAATATTGTGTTTCCTATAGTGGAAAGAGAAATCGGATGTCCCAACTGGCATAAATGAACCACTCAGTGAGAGAATGGCCGAGCAATTTGAAGACACCAATTTTATGCCATTATCTCACAGACAAAGGAAGCCTACAATGGATGAGGAATTCAATCACTTTTTTGAAATTATTAAGAAGATCCACATCAATGTGCCCTTGATAGATGCTATGCAGGTACCCACTTATGCTCTCTATCTCAAGGACATAATGAATAACAAGCGGCCACAGCCCATTACTGAGGTTGTCAAGCGTACAGGGGACTGCAGTGCAGCCATCGTCAATAGTCTTTTGGAGAAGAAGAAGGACTCTGGATGTCCTACTATATCTTGCTCAGTTGGGGTCACTACTTTGACAAGGCACTTTGTTACATTGGAGCAAGTGTGAGTGTTATGCCCGAGATGGCTTCGACCCACTTAATATCATGGAGCCGACTCCAACACCAATGCTGCTCCAACTAGCTGACTCTTCAGTCCGTTATCCAGCGGTTATTGCTTAAGACGTTCTGGTGAAAATCGAAATTGCTTAATACCCGTGGACTTTATGGTGCTTGACATGGATGTCGAGAAAGATACGCCGCAAATTCTTGGGTGCCCGTTCCTTCTCACCGTAGAAGCTCACATAGATGTGGGAGCTAGAGAAATCCACTTCCATATCAATGGCAGGGAGGAGAAGTTTAACTTTCGCCCAAAGCCAGAGCAATGCTCCATGATTTGGATCAAGTATGGGCTGAATGTTAAACACATTCAAAGAGGTCGAAGTCACACCTCCAAAGGTTGATCAGCTAATTGCATTAATGATAAAATTAATCTACGTGAAGAATCCATCTTTTCATCCATGCCGACATCCCATGAAGACAGAGAAGCCTAGGCCTTCCAAAAGTCTCAAGTCCACCAAACTGCCAAATAAGGAGTGGCGGAAGAAGCAAGACAAGCCGTCCAAGCCCATTCCTCTGGGCCCGGATGCCAAGAAATGAAGATAGAGGAAAAGTCCATCTCATCGGACTTTGGTGAGACCTAGCCAATAGGATAATTAGAAGTTATGTTTTATTTGATTTTTCTTTTGATCCCATTTGATCTTTCTCACTTAGTTTGAATTTTTCCACTGCATATTTGATTTTCCCTAGCAAGTTGAGAACCTTCTATTCTCAACAATCAATTTTATTTTTTTTTTCACAAAAAGATTTTTTTGGATTTGAAAAAGAGTTTTACTCAAAAAACAATTTTCTTAAACTACAAATGTGGTAATTCACGAATGAGCTAATTTTATAGCCATTGGGAAGCCACTTGCCAAAAGAGGGACTAGGAGGGCCCACCTGCAAGGTCGGCTTACACCCCTGGTCGGTCGATATGGGGAAGGGCCAATGAGGCTCTCTCTCCTCCAACGGCTACATTTTGTCCCTCTTAAGACTATTGGGGGTGTACGCTATTGATTGTGTGCTTAGTAGAGGATTGTGGGATGCTTTAGTGTTTGTCACATCCATATAGGCTAGTATAGGTACTTGCTTAGTTTCATATCCTTTGATGCATATAGTCGGGGATGTTTTCTAAATCCTTCTATCTCTTACTCTTTCTTCAGATGTCGAGGACCCGCAATCAGAGGGATGCCAGTGAGAATGAGAACAATGAAGCACCTCAGAACAACAATAACAATGGACCTGAACCTGAGGCTATCAACCTTCAACAGTTGTTGGCTATGCAGAATCAGCTTATGCAGACCGTGATGCAGACTTTGGGACAACTGCAGGTCAATAATCAGTATACGCCTCACATGCCACCACCACCACCACCACCACCCCCACCACCTCATAACATGTTGGGAGAGCTTATGAGGACTAGGCCACCTACTTTTGATCAAGCCGCAGATCCTATGGAAGCCGATGATTGGCTGAAATTTGTGGAGAAGAAGCTTGCTATTGTGCAATGCAGTGACAGGTAGAAGGTTCTCTTTGCTTCCCATCAACTAGTTGGAGCAGTTGTGGATTGGTGGGACTCTTTTTGCAATGCCCATGAAAATCAGGAGAGGATCACTTGGGATGAATTCAAGGAGAAATTATGTTCTCACTTTGTTCCTGAAGGTGTTATGATCCTAGAGAAGCAGGAATTTGAGAACCTAAGGCAGGGGAAGTCAAGTATGAGTGAGTATATCAATAAATTCACTCAACTCTTAAGTTATGCTCTAGAGGATGTCGACCGGGATAGCTACAAGCAATATTTGTTCATGAGAGGCCTAATCAACGAGATTTAAGTCCAATTACTCATTTGTGACTATGCCAATTTCCAGAAGCCGGTGGACAAGACCATTGTGGTTGAAAACAAGGTCCGGGAGATGGAACAAGATAATAAGAGGAATATGCCATATCAAGGGCAGCCGCGGGGGACCAATGTCCGTCCTTGCCTTGCGCTGCCAAATGCGCCATATTACAACCCCTCCGCTCCTGTTTATTGAGTTGCTTATCAATCACGCCCAAACCAGCAGCAGTGCCCTGTTATGCAAGTGCTTCAGCGTCCTACGCTATATGCAACGCACCATAATGTAATGAATAACCCTCAAGGTCAGCAGTGCCCCAGTTTCTCTGGTGCTTCGGGCGGCAAGCCATGCTATGTTTGTGGAGAGGCTGGTCACTTTGCAAGCCAGTGCCCCAAGAGGAGCTATAGACCAATGGACAATGCACCAAGGCAGAATCCACAAACGAGTGGAGGAGCACCACAAGGCAACCGTGGGAAGAAGAATGTCACTCATGGCAATGTAAATAACATCTCTACTGAGGAGGCCCAGCAAGGTGATGACATTGTGATTGGTATGTTCCTCGTTAACATCAACCGTGCAACAATTCTATTTGATTCCACAGCGTCTCATTCATTCCTATCATTGAAGTATGTTGCCAAGTATAATATCCCTATAGCTCATTTGAAACACACTATGTTGGTAATTCTCCTAGAGAGGTGAGGATAAAAATAGTGTGTCCAAGAGTAACTATCAAAATAAGGGGGGTAGACTTTCTTGCGAATCTCATCGCCCTGGATTCCCAAGGCATAGAAATAATACTTGGTATGGATTGGTTGAGCAAGGATAATGGAGTGATTCATTGTGTCGAGAGGATTGTGCAATTGACAAGTGAGCATGTCACCCGTATTGAAGTTGAGACATCCCAACCCCCAACGGATAAAGCAACGTTGAGTCATGTGGAAGGTGTGACATTGGAGAGCAATTCAGTTATTCACGAGTATCCAGATGTGTTCCCGGATGAGTTGCTAGGTATGCCGCCTGATTGTGATATTGAGTTTGTTATTGATTTGATACCTGGAACTGCACCTATAGCTAAGAGGCCATATAGTATGCTTCCTATGGAGTTAGCGGAGCTTAAGAAGCAAATTAAAGAGCAGCTAGAGAAGGGTTTCATCTGCCCAAGCTCATCACCTTGCAGAGCGCTGATACTTTTAGTGGACAAGAAGGATGGATCCTGAAGTATGTGTGTGGATTACTGAGCTTTCAATGAGGTGACAGTCAAGAACAAGTACACATTCACCCATATAGAGGATTTGTTCGATCAGATGAAGGGTGCATGTGTTTTCTCAAGATTGATTGAGGTCAAGTTACTTCCAAATGAAGATTTGATCGTCGGACATACCCAAAACTTCTTTTCGGATGCGATATGGATCCTATGAGTACACTTTTATGTCCTTTGGATTAACAAATGCACCTGCTTACTTTATGTACCTCATGAATAAGGTCTTCATGGAGTATTTGGATAAGTACGTGGTAGTGTTCATTGATGACATTATGATCTACTCGAGAAGTGGGGAGGAACATGAGAAGCATTTGAGGCTCACATTGCAGAAATTGAGGGAACACCAATTATATGGCAAATTGAGCAAGTGCAAGTTTTAGTTAAGGGAGGTGTCAGTTTTGGGACATATCATCTCCGGAGGATGAGTATCGGTTGACCCAGGAAAAGTGAGAGATGTGCTAAAATGGGAACCGCCACAAAATGTGAAGGAAATAAGGAGTTTTCTTGGAATGGATTGATATTACCGTCGGTTCATCAAGGACTTTTCGAAAATAGCAAAGCCCATTACTGAGTTGTTGATGAAGGGAAAAGCATTCCAATAGACTCAATCTTGCCAAGATAGTTTTGAGGAGCTTAATAAGAGGTTGACAACAACACTTGAGTTGGTTTTGCCAAGTGCAAGCAAAAGTTTTGATATTTAATGCGATGCATCAAGGCAGGGACTTAGATGTGTGCTCATGCAAGAAGGTCAAGTGGTAGATTATGCATCGAGGCAGTTGAAGAAACATGAGCAGAACTATCCTATGCATGATCTAAAACTTGCAGCCGTAGTGCATGCTTTGAAGATGTAGATGCACTAAATTCGTGGTCATAGGTGTGAGATTTATATGGATCATAAGAGCCTCAATTACATTTACACATAAACGAACCTGAAGTTGAGGCAAAGAACATGTTTGGAGCTCATCAAGGATTATGATGTTGGAATCAAATATCACCCGGGGAATGCTAATGTAGTGGCTGATGCCTTGCGTAGGAAAGGAGTAAGTCACCATTTCACGGTTCAAGAATTGCCATTCGAGCTATGCAAGGAGTTTGAACGGTTGAATCTTGGATTTGTGAATGATATGGGGATAATGGAGTTAAATCCAACCTTGGAGCAAGAAATTTGAGAAGGTCAGACAAAGGATGAGGAAATTCAAGAAATCATAGAAAGGACCCAAAAAGGGAGGGAATTCAGATTTGATGAGGATGACCAAGGTACTCTATGGCTTGGGAAACGGATTGTTGTGCCTAATGTACAGCATATTCGGGAAGCGATATTAAAGGAGGCACATGACTCACCTTACTCAATTCATCCCGGCTGTACGAAGATGTCCAAGGACTTGAACACATATTATTGGTGGGCTAGCATGAAAAGAGACATAGCTGAATATGTAGCCATGTGTGATGTGTGCCAACGGGTCAAAGCGGAATATCAAAGGCCACATGGATTGTTGCAGTCATTGAAGATTGCGGAATGGAAGTGGGAAGAAATTGGTATGGATTTCATAGTTGGATTACCTCGAACCCAGTCTGGCTATGGCTCAATATGGGTTATTGTGGATCGATTGACCAAATCAGCTCACTTCATTCATGTCAAGACGAAGTATATCGTTGTACAGTTGGCTTTGTTGTACATGAAGAAAATTGTATGCCGACATAAGGACCAACCAAATATTGGAATATATGTTGAGAGCTTGTGCTTTGAAGCATGGACGCAGCTGGGACAAGAGCTTGATGTGTGCTGAGTTTTCCTACAATAACAGTTACCAAGCCTGTTTGAAGATGTCACCATATGAAGCACTATATGGAAAGAAGTGTAGGACACCATTGTTTCGGAATGAGACATGAGAGAACCAAGTGTTTGGACCGGATGTGTTGCAAGAGGCTGAAAAGCAAGTTCAGATAATCTGCGAGAATTGGAGGGTCACTCAAACAAGACAAAAGGGCTATGCGGATAATAGGCGGAGAAACTTAGCTTTTGAAGTGGGAGACTTCGTATACCTCAAAGTTTCACCTATGCGAGGTCATAAGCGGTTCAATGTCAGAGGCAAGTTGGCATCTTGCTATATTGGACCATTCAAGATTTTGAGCAAACATGGAGAAGTGGCATATAATTTGGAGATGCCAGCACATCTTGCTGATGTTCATGATGTGTTTCATGTTTCGCAGCTCAAGAAGTACTTAAGGGCACCGAAAGAACAAGTGTCAATGGAGGATTTGGAATTGGAGGTAGTTCTTACTTATGTGGAGCAACCTGTCAAAAATTTTTGGAAACCACGGAGAGGGTCACAGGGAACAAGGTGATTCGATGGTGCAACCTTCAATGAAAGCATCATACAAAATCAGAAGCAACTTGGGAGCTAGAAGATGATCTCAATAAAGAATTTCCCTATCTCTTTCCTTCTATGTCGAATCTCGAGGGCGAGATTCATTTTGAGGGGGGTAGGTTTATAACGCCCTCTTTTTCATCCATCATGCATTGCATACATCCTTATACATGTTTAGCATTAAGCAACATAAAAAGGAATAAGTTTAAAATGAATCAGAAGCAAAAACCCAATTAGGACCAAAACATGCATCATTTTTATCCATCATGCATTGTATTCATTCTTATACATGTCTAACATGATGCAACACAAAAAGGAACAAGATTAAAATGAATTAGGACCAAAACAGCAGTTTAAAACTTGGCTTGGCACGAACTTGTCCGGATTGGATCCTGAACTAGTCCGATTTAGCTACTGTTGTCCCCCGAACTTTTTCTCTAATTGCTATAGATTAGTCTGGAAATTGTTTCTAATGTTCACTGGACTTCTCCGGTGCACATACAGACTAGTTCGATGATCTCTGCTGGAAACTCCCAATAACTTGGTTTGGATTTGATACTGGACAAACCATGGACTTGTCCGGCTTGACACCAGACTTGTCCGATTGAGTTCTTGATCTTGAACGGACTTGTCTGGCCCTGCACCTGACTTCTCCATTGAACCTTCTGTACCCGATCGGACTTGTCTGGCCTAACTATGGACTAGTCCGGTAGGTAGGGTTTCAACTTGGATTCAATTTTTCCTCCACGATTAGTTATTGGGTAATTGCCTTAATTGGACAGAAGAACGTTGTGCCTCACCCTTGAGGAGCCCAAGAGGGACCCCACCGAGGCCCCTACTTCATCCCACTGCTTTCTACTTTGATTCTACCCTAAACCCACCCCTCCCCTCCTATATAAACACCCCACCACCCACAGTGTACCCCTTTGTCACGTTTGAGAAACCCTTAGCCTCTGTCATGCTGTGAGCTGCTATCAAGAAGAATTCCCTGCATGGAAGAACAGGGGGGGAGGAAGAGGAGGAAAAGGAAGAAATATGATCAAGCGAGATTGTCGTTGCTGCAGCGATCTTCTTCATTAGTTCTTTGACGTCGACGTTCTTTCTCATCAATTCTTCATGTTCATCAATCTAGTCATCGAGTTCTCGCGTTTCACCTATTCTCGGACTTGTGAACCCTTGAGTTCACGGTAAATAACTTAGATCCAAATTTCCTACGCCAATTATGGTTCCATGTTTAACTCAAACCATGCTCTAGTTCAGAAATTCGCTAAACCCTAGAGTTAGCGGACTTCTCCGGTCCCCTGTGGACTTGTCCGTTGGACTTTCTGGTCCGAAGCAGACATGTCCGGCCCATGGTGCAGACTAGTCCGGTCTTTCAATCTAGAATTCCTAGAACTTCTTTAGTTTCTCCAAAATGACTCGTAACTTGCTGTAACATGTAAAACTTAACTGTTGTAAAACCCCACTTTTGTGGCATGTGAATTCAGTTATGAGTTTTGTGATCAACTATATTAGAGATCCAATATAGTGGTACACATGAACTTAATTCCATCCAAACCTTTCTTGCACTCATGGTTAAATTTTATTAACATGAGTATTGGACTTCACCACTAATTCCAGAATGATTCTATTCACCCCTTTTCAAACATTAGAATTATTTGGATGAAGTTTATTAAGGCAATTCAAAGTGCAGTACTAAATGGGCCCTGCCAAAAATATTCAAATTAGAGGCTCTAAAATTTTCCTTTAGCTTCTAATATTCTCAATAGCTTACCTGCAAAATTTCAAGATTTTAGGAACTCATTTGTTATTTTATTTGAGACACTCAGCGAATTTGAATCAAGTTTAAATTCAAATTCAAAATCTTGTCAAAATATACTTGAACATAAAGATCTAAACACACCATTGTGTTCATCAATTTTCTTGACTTAGCCCTGAAGTTTCATGATTTTTGGAGTTCATTTGCTATTTTTAAGTGAATTGCTAAAATGGCAGTAGCTGTGGGGCTGACTGGCGGGGCCCACCAGTCAGCAGCCCACGTGCAGCCGCATTTCAACGCGCGCTGTGCGCGCCACTGCGACAGCGTGCATGCCCAGCGCGACTGCAGCAAGCCACCGCCGTTTGAGCTCTATAAATAGTGCCCCGGCTCTCCCTTATCACTCCCTAGTCGCCCTTATCGCCTCCCCTCACGTTGAGCCAACGGACTGCACCGTTTTCGTTCCGCGCGCGAGTTTCCGACCGCCGGCGCCGCGCGCCCGTTGCTGGCCAACCGGAGGCCTCTCGTGCCAAGCCTCCAACAGCTAGGTTGTTCCTCTCTTCCTCCTCTGTCCTCTGGATCAATCCTTTCGTTGCCTAGTTGATGGTTTGGCCGATAATTTGAAGCTACACCGAAGGTCGCCATCGTGTTCACCACACGCCGTCCCTGCTCCACGGTGCCAGACCACTGCACGCAGTTTCGTGCTTCGACTCCGATATCAAACTGGTGCGTCGGGACACGCTCTACGCAACGGTGAAAGCCGTTCCTTGTTTACGTAAGTATCGTGCAAGTTAGCTAAGTTTTACTCTTGGCCGAAGCTTATGAACTCGCTTGGTTTTTCATTCAATTTGAGTTCCACACTTAATCATTCTCCACAATTGCTAGCAAATAGTTTTTACACTTCTTTGCGCGCCCTCTCGAACTGGAATCACCAAAAATGATCGACCGTAGCTCAAGAATCGCGAGTTCTCCCCTCTGCCGTTAAGAAGTTGCCTCTGTCGCCGTCGACGACTGCTTTGCCGACAGTTACACGACGATATCACCTGCCATAACGTTCCTCATGGTTCCAGGAGATTTCCCCAGCCTTTTTAGAAGGGTTTTAGCCACGGAGCGGCAGTTCCGACATGGCCAGAATCCTAGCGGCCGCCGCCGCCGATGCGCCGTTGTTTCCGACCGTCGGCAGACCTCCCCGACCCCACTATTGTGCTCAGCGCGTGATTTTATGGTTGGGTGCCAAAGTGCAGGAGCTGCGGTGGCCGGGAACTCAGATTCGGCGAGGCTCGCCGGAGAGCACCGCCGCGGGAGCCCCGCGCGCCGCCCGCGTCGAGAGGTGGAAGACGATGCAGTGGGTCCCACGTGTCAGCGTCTGTCAACCCCGTCGGATCGGGTGTGGCCATGGGATCTGTTGTGGCTACGCGGTGTATATCTGTGGTCCCCGTGTGGTTTAAATGCCATTGGTCCATTTTAAAACGGTGGAGCCCACGGTTTAATTCAAATTAGAAATTAATTCCAGATTTGGCTCCAACTTAGAAAATCCATAACTTTCTGTAGGATGCTCCAAAAATCTTCAAACAAATTTTTTTTGAAAGCCCGTGAGCTCTAGATTCTGTCAGTACCAATTAGGTTCTGTGAAACTCATAATTAAAGTCTTTAGAAAATAATCTTTCCCAATGCAAATACATTTTTTTCAGATAAGATAGCCACTGGAAAAATCCCCAAAATTCACATAAAAATTATTGCCCTATTCTTGACTACCAGCAAAAGTTTGGGAGCCACTGCACCTGTTTAACACTCTGTATAGTTCAATTACCTTTTTCAGTTATTGAATTTTCACAGATGTTCAGTTGCTTTACTATGTCTCAAATTTGGACTGAATTTTCCGTTGGTCATACACTAGTTCCTGTAAGAATCTTGGATTTAATTGACCTACCATCCTAGTCCTAATTCAGTCACAAACAGAATATTGAGTAAAAGGTTAAAATCCAATTACAAGATAATTCCAGAAATTCTTGCCAACTTAGAAATTCAATAACTCCTTCCCCAGAGCTTAGAAAATTATGAAACAAATTTTGCTAGAACCAGGACAATTTCCTCTATCTTGATTATCAACTGATAGCTATGTTCAATCTACAGTTTCTTCTATAAAATTTTTGGAAGATAATTGCTTGCCATAATTTTGGAGACAACAACCTACTTTGATCATCTCCTGTTCTTTGCAAGAGATTCTATCATAGTCCCTAATACCTAACTTCAAAGTTCCAAAGCCCATTAAGTCATTAGCACATAATGGTCACCATAAATTAAATCATGGTCTTTGTAATAATTATTTTTCAAAGTCATTCATATACGTATTCTATGCACATCGTATAATGACCGAAGTCGAGGAGGAGCCAGAAGCCTTGGAGGAGCATCTTCCAAAGATTAACTCAGACTCTGACCTGCAACAAGGCAAGCCCCGGTTTGCATTTAAGTCGTTTATAAAATTTTACTTTATCACTATGATGAGTAGTATATGAATTGTGCATTACGTTTAGGATGATTGATACTCCACATGCATGACCAAAAATCCTAGGGATTGGTTGGAACGAGTTACAGTTTGACCTGTAGTAACTGCTTTGCTAATGCATAGGAAATCTGGTAGAAGTCAAGTAGTTGGAATCTACTCGCGAGAGATGTAGGACATATCTCACAGGATTGGTTAGATAGGAAATGGCATAATATAATGAAATGGAGACCGGGCAGGGAATGGATAGGAAGTGGCGAGAATTGAGTCTCGGTCGCATAGCCCTGCCTGTGTCGATTAAGGCCCGTCCGTATGCGGCCCCTTCGGACAAGCTTAAATTGTACCGGCAATATAATGGACATATGGAATCCAATAAACTGATGTAACTTGATAATTGGGGTGTCGAGGCCCATTAACTCAACATCGATAGGGGTGGGATGAGGATAGTAAGGTGTAAATCGGTCGGCGGACATATGAGGTGTTCCGTGCGGAGACCTTTTGTTCGCGGAGTTGAGACGGGCTCGGCGTTCGGGTTTCTTGTGAAAAGTGGCCATATACGCCTAGTACTAAAGTGTTATGTAGGTACAGGTGTGCTCGCTGACACTTCCAAATGACGTATGTGTCGTGTTGTCTGGGTGTGTCCTGATTGCAATCACTGTCCTTCGCAGTAATAGAGTACCACTTGTTCATTGCGCCATGACGTAGTAAATACTAAAGAAGCCAGGCAATCATATTGTATTGAATTATAATTACTTTGCAACCTTGCATGATTTAGAGATAGTACAATTAAAAGTGTACAGTTTCCCCATACTTTAGTTGTTATAGCATTATGTGGTCTGGGCATGTCATATCATCGGTAAAGTGTTTCTTGTTTGATTGTGGAGCCCATGATGTGCCGTGCTCGGAGAATGTCATTTGCTACATAAAACCTGATTATAAGGATCCACTTGTAGGTGAGTCATTTACGCTTCACCTCACCTATGTTTTAGTGTTCCCCTTGCATATTTCTAGTGAGACGGGTTAGTCTTGCTGATCCTTATGATCACATTTGCAGTTAACGAGTTTTTGCAGGTTATACGGTTGATGAAGGGTTTGATGATGAGGCTGCACCCCCTCCAGGGTGTACAGCCGAGTGGGGACCCTGCACGCCGCCCTAATTGAGTGTTTCTAGTGCAAAGTATCCAAGGCATGGATAACTTTGCTTTTGCATAGCTAGTGTTGAGAGCGTAGCTATGATGAGTATATATTTCTTTACTTCTGCTAGTATTGTAAAAACTTCCGCTGTATGATAAATAAAAGACTTCGTCTTGTACTTATTCAGGTTCTATTCTTGTATAACTGTTGGGTGTCGCATCGCACGACACCACCCAATGAGATCCTTGGATGTCGGGATTCTGGTCCCCACAGACATGGTATTAGAGCATCATTGGGAACAGTGTATTTGAAAGGAACATATTTTCAAAAATTAGGACTTGAGTGAGGAATTAGCTATATGCCTTTATAAGGAGTATTATTAGTATAAGGTGTAAATGTGGTAAACTAACTATTTGTTATTATATTCTGTAATGACGCCCCAACGTCAGGTAAGAGGTAAGGTACGCCACCGAGAGCGGATCAATCTCGGTAAGCTCAGCATACGAGGAATGGTATGTGAAATTTTTGTGGCTTGGCACGGGAAGTTAATAGGAGGCTCTGAAGCTCTCAATGTTTCTGAGAACCTATGACACGCGGTACCCCAGCGTGCTTCAAAGTTAGTGGGAGCCCCCATCGGGTGGTGTATAACCCGATAGTATGCATCTCTAGAACTATCCATGTTCTATGGGAGCGTGCGAAACACGTATGTCCGAGCGTGTATAAGCCGGATCGTACGGGCGTCTTTTCTGTACAGACATATTTACAGCCATGTACCTCGAGACATGATCTCGCTCGAGGACGACTCACACCAGAGTCGTATGCTTTTATTTTCATATATATTATTGTGACTGCCTATCGTGTTTCCCCGTGCCTCCCTTGAGGTGTGAAGGTGTGAAAGGGGATTGTTTATCTTTTGCAGCATTAACTACGGTAGAAGACCGTGTAGAAGCCGTTTGCGAGAGAACGATATAGGAACCACCTATAGACGTTACCAGAAATACCGGATAGAATTTTCTTTGGTGAGATACGTAGTACCGTCAGTATCAAACATGATACTAGACCATCCCTACTGATAGAATGGATGCATAATGCTTTGGAAAGTCCGACTATCAGGTGCTGGTAGGTTTGGACTCCGCAAAAAGGGTTCCGACTCGATAGAATAAATAGAATCAAGATTCTTGTTTTCTGGCAGAAGTTGGCTCGACTTCGCCGGATTGTAATCTTGGTTATTTAATAGATAGTATAGGAGTATCATATATGGATGGAAAGCTCGTGAAGATCTCTATAACTTTTCTGTTGACCATAAAGACAGACAAGCTTGATAATCTCTTGAAATCTGGGGTGTATTGTAACTGCTCCAGATGACCTTACCATTGTACTAGTCTCTGTATTTCTGCCATAACTTGCTGTAGAAAAATCCACTGCCTTATTGTGATACATGTATGGAAATGGTAGGAGGAGCTTTACATGTTTGTTATGGGAGGTTTTTCCTGATTTGGGTTGGAGTTAAACCAAATTGGGAAGTCAACACAGTGAACTGCAGGACTGCTGGTGCAAACCAGTCAGTTCAACTGTTAAGTTTGGATAGTTATAGCTCTTAATCCCGAATAGTGACATGGTCACATATATACATTTCTGGAAATATTAGGAAGTCCTCTATCAAATTTATTTGTCACTCCTGACATGAATCTGGGTGTAGCTATGCCTAATTCCATTTGTCGCAAACTTGGTTCTTGCAGTCCAGAACTTGGAACAGTTTGCACAGGGTTGTGAATTTGTGCGCGATACGTGTATAATAAAGTTTTTAGGGTGGAACTCTTTTATTTCTGGATTGTTAACGCAATGTTATACAATGTTTATTTTGTCATTACCTCAATATCTTATCAGGATAAACCTGTATAGAATGTGGAGGTAAGCCCATATACAGGGGAGGTTCTGTCAAAATATCCAGAAAACTTGAGTCAACTTAAGACCTGTATAGATTCTTCATATTAGTTCACCTGGAGATCTATGAGTACAATCTGGAATGGTTTTGAAGTGTACTACAACTTTTATATTCAACTTAACTCTTAACACTGGCGTTTCCTGTATGAAACTTTTGGGTTGATACAGGAAGGTCAGCTGATTCAGAACTGTGATCACTTCCAGTTTGCAGATTTTCTTGAATCAATTGATTATGGATATTTCCTTTTGTCCAACATTATCATTGATTGATTTTAATACTTATACGGTGCATTGACATCCGGGTATGTTTGTCGATAGATGGCAGCACCAAGAATTAAGTTGCCTAATGGATGGGTGTTCTCCACGTGCACCGGACAAGCCGGTTTCCCGGACGTGTTTGTTAGGTTTCTTCGCCAGTTTGGCTATCTGGTGTTGCCTAGCTATTGGGGCAAGAAGTTCCAGGAGAGTGGTATGTGGAGTTGCACCATCTACGTCGATGTGCCTGCTGGTCCACTGCAACTCAGATGGGCTCCATACTCCATCAAGATCAAAGGGTTGATATTAGAGGAAACATGGAGCTACGCCTCAAGTTTTGCCATAGGGAGGTTTTGCAAACTTCATTACCATAATCTGGTGGGTACTCCGTATGAGTTCTTTCCAGTTAACGGCAGGGCTTCTGAAGCCTGGGCAACCCGCTTGCTTGCGGAGGTGGACAAGCACGGTGAAACATCCGCGACAACCTTAGCGGTGTATGCATCCGCATCACATCGCGAGAAGGGTAATCAAAGGGCATGCATAAAAGAATTGACGGACAATCTAAAGCAAGCCATGATTCGAGCGAATCACTTTGAGTGGGCAAATGACGGACTTAGGGATATGATGGCTCCTCTCAACTATCGTTTGAACCTCAGGGAGAATCAATGGCATGACGCTGTTATGGATTTAGCCGCGTCTCTCCAGGAGACTCTAGAGATGAAAACTGAGTTGGAGGCGAGCCTACTCTATGGGCACCAGCGGGACACCCAGTTAAACACGGTGACTACAGATCGGGATCAGTCCAGAGTGGAGGCTCAGAGCTGGAAGACCAGCTGTGAGCAGGCTCAGCAGGAGAACGAGGCCTGGAGGATGTTTATGATACAGACAGATTGGCAAGCTAAGATTGCCAAAAGGACGTCGCTTTTGAACGAGTCATCAACTTCTGCTCCAACACCCATACCAGTGGTGCCTAACCCTGAGGATGACGAGGAAGAAGAAGATCCTCAGGAGGTCGAGTTTTATGAGTAGAGGGCAGCGTTGGTGTACTTATCACTTTAGGCTGAGTGTAATGATGTGTAGTAAACACCACGCGTGTTTTGTGACTTTATGAGCCTTGTTGTAAATAGTAGTGAGGTGTGTGTACGATGACATAGACATGACGACTTGTGGTGACCAAGCATAGATGAGACGACTTCTTTAGATGAAGTCTGTCTATTTTTGGAGTTCTAATGTACACTTGGGCCCAAGATAATATAGATTGTATAAAGTTTGTGCTTTATCAATATATGTGAATGTTATGCATCATCTATTGTTATCTACCGCATTACTATTTATATGGAAGGATGAACTTGAGACAATGAGAATTATGGTGTGAATCGTTGTATTGTAGCATGGTGCATACACGTGCAGCCCCAGAAGTTGGAGGCTCAAGTGGAGGGCAGGGGGATGACACACCACCCCCGGGGCAGAATACATCTCAAACGCAACCACCTCCACCACCTCCACCCACACTTCCCAGGAGCCTCGCGGAGGTTCTCGCTGTAGTGCTCGGCTCGCGCGACGAGCAAACTGAGCTACTGCGAACTCTGGTGCAGCACTCGTCCCGTCAAGGGGGATGATAGAATGATGGACCACATCATCAATATCAGAGTTCCTACTCTGATTTCTCATCGACACATCCGCCGGTCTTCAGAGAGGCTGACGAGCCTTTGGAGGCGGATAATTGGCTCCGCACCATTGAAGGGAAGTTCGGTTTACTCGAGGTAACCAAACAGCAGAAGACGTTGTTTGCAGCGTAGCAACTGCAGGGGTCTACCGGTGCATGGTGGGCCAATTACCTCGCCGCCTGCCCTGCAGGCCATGTCGTAAACTGGGCCGAATTCCGGGAGGCGTTCCGCGCCTACCACATCCCTCCGGGAATTATGAGGATGAAGCTTCAAGAGTTCTTAGAGCTAAGGCAGGGAGGAAGGAGTGCATACGAGTACTCCAAATCATTCAACCACTTGGCCCAATACGCTCAGGACCAAGTGAATAGTGAATACCGAAGATCGGAAGCGCGAATGCTTCTACCGGGGTTTGAACCCCAAGTTGAAGGACAAGCTTGTCCTGTTCAACCGCGGCAGCTTCAACGACATCATCAATGCCGCTATCATGCAGAAGGACGCTACGTGCAAGCTGTCCTCAGATAAAAAGAAGAGGAGTGCTCCGCAAGGCAGCGGAGGTGGTGCTCCTCAGAAGTACCGTATGGTGTACCGATCACCATCTGTCCAGAGGTGGCAACCTGAAAGTTGCCTAGAGGGGGGGGGGGTGAATAGGCTAATCGACCTGCAAATGACTTAATAAAATGAGGTTAAATCACAGGGGGCGGACTAGTCCGGTCTGGGGGCGGACTAGTCCGGTCATCCTGCGTGAGGAACCCTAAAAAGTGTTTCTAGCAAATTTTAAGGGAATTTTCTCGAGGCTACATGTGAGGATATGTTTATGACAAGTTTAGAAACTATTAACACAAGAGTGAGTCAAGTTTCAACTAGATTATATCAATGTGAAGCGCAAGACAATACTAGCAACCCTAGAACGAAGTAAGCGATAAACAAAATGCGAAGAACACGGAGACACAAGGAATTTTATCCCGAGGTTTGATTCCACACAAGAATCTACATCCCCGTTGAGGAGTCCACAAAGGACCGGGTTCACTAACCCTTCCCTCACCAAGTTTACCGCACGGGCCTAACTTGGTTCTCCACTATCTCAAAGTGCGAATACAAGATTCGTTGGGGCTTCTCACAATCTTAGGCTCCCATACCACAAAGATGATCAACAACGCAAAACACACTCAACACACAGCCCACAAAGACTCAATGAGTGCAAGAGATCAAACCGGGAGCACAAGCGCGATGTTCTTCCTCTTCTCCACCTCACTAAAACCTAATCCACTCAAGAATTAGTTTTAGAGGGAAAGTTGGCAAGAAAGAGGCTCAAGAGTGCTCCAAGTTGGCTGTGGCGGCGCTAGGGTTCAAGTCAGTTCAAGAGTTGGTTCAAAAGAACCCAGGGGACCTCTATTTATAGAGGTCCCAAGCCCATACTACTGACTTCAGCAGAAGGGCGGACTAGTCCGGCCTCAAGCACGGACTAGTCCGGCCTAGGGGACCACTGACCTCTTGTCAGGCCCCAGACAGCTGACACGCTATCGTCACACTACCCGCCAAACTTCAAATTCAAACGGTCACTTCAACAACGGACTAGTCCGGTCACCACCGGACTAGTCCGATCTCACACAGAGCCTTTTGCTCTGTGTGAAAACGGACTAGTCTGAGGACCACGAACTAGTCCGGCCCCAAGGGCAGACTAGTCCGGTCCTCCCAGACTTAGTCACAGAAGCACCTTCAACTCGCCTACCTGGACTAGTCCGGCCTCACGGGCGGACTAGTCCGTTCTCACTCAGGACCTCTTGGTCCGGACTCAAACGGACAAGTCCGTGGTTTTGAGACTTAGTCTCCAAAACCCACTCACTGCTACCCGGACTAGTCCGGCCACGAACAGACTAGTCCGATCTCAGTCAGACCCTTCTGGTCCGGTCGAATACGGACTTGGCCAGCCAGGGGCGGACTAGTCCGACCACCTGCACGGACTAGTCCGGCCCTACTGCCAGACTATTTATCCACTCTTTTCTCTCAAGGGGTTTGACCTCTAAACCACTTTGAGCTCCCAAACTTGATCTCAATGCACTTTACACACGCACCCTCCTATTTCTACGGCTAGAATAACTCAACACGCTGGAAACCCTAGTTTCTACGCTTCGAGTTGACTCCGTTTCCTTCCTTTTCCTTTTTGAGGGTTTGCGTCTCCGATCGAGTCCACACCTGTGCTAAGATCACTTGAGCTCATTAGCGACTTAATTGTCATCATCAATCATCCAAAACCCACGGGGAACCTAGATGCACTTTCAATCTCCCCCTTTTTGGTGATTGATGACAACACATTAAGTCCTTCAACAATTAAGAGAATTAAAATTGGTTTTCATAACTTGTGTGCGTATGAATGACTCCCCCTCAATGTATGCAACATGTAAAAGAGGTGGAGGAGATCTTTCATACCCACACACGTTATGGTGGGGTGCCTACGTGATGTGCTCAACAATTGTGACAAGACATAAAGAGCATCAATATAATGAAAAGATTGACAATAAGAGCATTATATTGATATTAAACAACATTAAAAAGTCTTGCACAAATGTAAACATCCAAGAGCATGCATGAAAGTATTACAAGACAAGTCCACAAACCACAAGCACACCCACAAAAGATTAACTTCCCCTTAACTCTCCCCCTTTCGCATCAAAGCACCAAAAAGGAAAAGAAGGGAGGAAACTAAGACCTAAGAACTAGTCCTCATCTTCGCCACTTCCACTCTCCGTGGCCTCGGAATCTTCGACGTCGTCCTCATGATCATCGGCGTCGTCGTCGTCATCGGAGTTCCTTGCCGAGGGAGCAGCCCGAGAGGAGCTTCCATCCTCTTGGAGCTGGGCGAGCTCATCAGCGGTGAAGCTGGGGAATGGAGTGATCTCCCCATCACTCACCTCCGGAGAGGACATCGGGACCTCCAGCTTGTCGCACACCGCCTTAAGATATTTTTCCTGACGCTTGTGTGCCCTTTGAGCGTGGATCTCTTGCTTCCGGCAGGAAGTGAAGATCGCCTTGAAGCATTTGAAGAAGGCACTCATGGATTGAGGCGGAGGCAGAGACGGAGGTGCCACGGGGCGAGATGGAGGATCTGCATTCTTGCGACAAGGAGGAACAGGTACATTCGGGGGCTTCTGAGGATGAAGCGGGCGATGCGACACGTCCTTGACGAAGGTCACGCCCGACACCTTCTCGATGAGGCACATGATGTAGGGGGCATACCCGCAAGCACGGTTAGGGGTATGCGAGATGTTGAAGATGTCGTCGAAGATGTAATCGATGAGGTTGAACTTCTCTTCCCCATCAACCAGAAGTAGCAAGTGCCTCAAGTTCCCTTGAATTACCCCAGCATCACCGTCCTTCGGTGCTATCGTCCTTCTGAGGATTCTGTTCATAATGCTGTAGAAGGGCTTGATGTTGCGGGCGAGACAGGCATCAAATGGAACGTGACTTGGATACATATATGCTAGCTCTTCACGGTCCACGGCCTTGAGGTCAGAGATTATAATCTCATGATCCATGTGTGCCTCAAGCCCTAGAATCTTGGCGAATTCTGCGAAAGTGACTGAGTACTGCTCACCATGTGTCATCCAAATAATTCTTCTGTCACCTGAGGTGGTGAAGTAGATGGTGGAGTAGAACTGCAGAATCACTTCGACATTCCAGTCATACTTGAAACCCATGATCTTCTTGAGGTCATGGCGCTCAGAAGCTTCGATGACAGCGTCAAAAGCAGAGTGTTGCTTTTTGGCCATGTAATCCCAGTCAACCCATTGAGCTTCTATTACCGGCTTCTTCATCTGCTGATAGACTAGCCGGTAGTAGTCACAATGAAAGTCACACCAGAACCTGGGATCTGCCATGCTCCTCTCAAACTTGTTGACCTTCTCGGTCCTTAGCCTCCTGGCTTTTTCAGCCCCTTTTCCATGAAACACATTGGCAAACAACTCCTTCTGCCTGTTGGGGTTCCTTTCTAGTGTGTGAACCTCAAGGGGGCCAATGGAAGTGGCCTTCCCTTTCTCCTTGATCACCAAACCTCCAGCTGCCTTCTTTGCTGACATCTTGACAGTTGGCTTCTTCTTCGTCGGCTCGACAGGAGCCGGAGCCTTTCCCTTCTTAGGGTCACGCTCAACCCTAGGCTCAGCTTCCATTTGGGCTCTCTCCTTGCCCTTCGCTTTCTCGCCAATGGTGACGAGCTTCTTTCTCTTGGGGGCATTGGCCTCAGCAGCCCTGGAGTTGTGAGCTTCCCTGTCTTCCCTTTTCTTCTTCCGCAGCTCATTGAGGACTCTGCGGTTGCTCTAGCTATGGCTTCTTCCTCGTTGTAGATGCTTGCGGCGACTTTGGAGGCTACGAGTGCCTTCAGCCGTCTCTCTTCCTTTGCCTTTTGCGCCTCTATGAGCGCAGCCTTTGTCCTTGCCTCGACAATTTGAGCTTTGGTTCGCCCCTCGGGGTTGAGACGAGGAGGGGAACGCTCCGAGTTCGACATGCTGCGGAAAGCATAGAGAAAGGAAGGTATGAATCCAAGGAGAGGGAGCATTGCGGAAAAGATCTCGAGAAAGGACTAGAAGTAGGGTTTGCCCTGTGCAAATCGGACTTGTCCGCCAGGGACCGGACTAGTCCGGGTTGCGCAGAATGAACCCTAACCCTAATCGATTCATCGAAAAATCATGGAATCAACGCGCAATACTCCTAGTCTATGATCGCAAGGGTATATGGAGCAACATTAATGAAGGTGTTCCTATCAAAAACTTTAAGAATCAAGAATGGAGCTAGTTTTTGAAGAACGAGGGAATACCTTCTCAAATTCGCTAGAATCGACGAAATCGGAGATGGATCGCGAATGTGGAGCGCGGGGAAGTGATCCCTCACTCCCAAAGACTCCGATGCGTGGATTGGAGTCGAGATTTGGAGATTGGAGCGCAAAATCGCCGATGGGGGGGCGGTTGCTAGCGCGTGGAAGTGAGAGAGTCAAGTGAGAGAGGGAGAGGAGGGGTCTGGACCGCCTGGGGGTTTTAAGTCCCCAAGGGCCGGACTAGTCCGGTCCGCGGACCAGACCCAGACTAGTCCGGATCCGGACTTGTCCGGTTCAAGGGCGGACTAGTCCGGTGTGCGGACCAGCCGCGGACTAGTCTGGACTCGGACTTGTCTGTCCACAGGGGCGGACTAGTCCGGTCCGACTGGGCTGAAAAGCGATGTTTTGATCTGCACACACACTATTGGTCCTTATGGATAACAAGCAACACAAACATGACAATAAAAGAAAGAATGTGATAAAAACATGATCAAATCCCAAGAAAAGGTTTTCTCAAACAGATTTTGAAGAGAAATCACAATAGAGAAGATGTTTTCAAAATGGCTCAAAAATGTGAGGAATGTGGGTTAAGACACATTCCTAGAATCCAAAATGTTGAGCTCACTTCTTAGCTTACAGAAACGCTTCTCATCAAGAGGCTTGGCAAAGATATCCGCGAGTTGATGTTCCGTCCTCACATGAGAAATCACAATATCTCTCTTCATTGAGTGATCTCTCAAGAAATGATGACGTATGTCTATGTGCTTGGTCCTAGAGTGCTCCACCGGATTATGGGCTATCTTGATGGCACTCTCGTTGTCACACAAGAGTGGAATGTTGCGCAAGTTAATCCCATAATCCCTAAGGGTTTGACGCATCCAAAGAAGTTGTGCACAACAACTTCCGGCTGCAACATATTCCGCTTCGGCGGTGGAGAGAGCAATAGAGTTTTGCTTCTTTGAGGACCAAGACACTAGAGATCGACCCAAGAATTGGCATGTACCCGATGTGCTCTTCCTATCAACTTTGCACCCCGCATAGTCCGCATCGGAATATCCAATGAGGTTAAACTTAGATCCTTTGGGGTACCAAAGTCCTAGGGAAGGTGTGTGTACTAGATATCTCAAGATCCTTTTAACGGCGGTCAAATGTGTGCCGCTTGAAAGTGTGCACACATACACACACATAGCATGATATCGGGCCTAGATGCACAAAGATAGAGAAGTGAACCAATCATAGACCTATATAACTTTTGATCCACACTTGGACCTTCCTCATTTAGGTCTAGGTGTCCATTTGTCCCCATAGGGGTTTTGATGGGTTTTGCCTTATCCATGTCAAACTTCCTTAGAATATCTTGTGTATACTTAGTTTGACTTATGAACGTCCCTTCTTTGAGTTGTTTTACTTGAAATCCTAGAAAGAACTTCAACTCACCCATCATGGACATTTCAAACCTCTCCGTCATTATCTTGGAGAACTCATCACAAAACACCTTATTTGTGGAACCAAATATGATGTCATCCACATATATTTGGCACACAAAAAGATCTTCGTTGAAGTGCTTTGTCAAAAGGGTATAATCCGCTTTGCCTATCCTAAAACCATTTTCAACTAGAAAGTCTCTTAGGCACTCATACCAAGCTCTAGGAGCTTGCTTGAGGCCATAAAGAGCCTTTCGCAATTTGTAAACATGGTTAGGATAGTCTTGGTCTTCAAACCCTGGAGGTTGCTCTACATAAACTTCTTCCTTGATTGGGCCATTAAGGAATGCACTCTTAACATCCATTTGGTAGAGCTTGAAGTCATGATTAGTAGAAAAAGCTAGTAATATCCAAATTGACTCAAGCCTAGCTACGGGGGCAAATATCTCATCAAAATCCAATCCTTCAACTTGTGAGTACCCTTTTGCCACAAGTCGTGCCTTGTTCCTAGTTACCACGCCATGCTCATCTTGTTTGTTGCGGAACACCCACTTGGTTCCAACAACATTAGCTTGTGGGCGCTTGACAAGCTCCCAAACCTTGTTCCTTTCAAAGTTATTGGGCTCCTCTTGCATGGCAACTACCCAATCCGGATCTCTTAAGGCATCTTCAACCTTATTGGGTTCCAAGGATGAGACAAAGGAGAAATGCTCACAAAAGTTTACAACACGTGAACGTGTTGTTACTCCTCTTGTGATATCTCCTAGAATGTTGTCAACGGGATGATCCCGTTGAACACTTTGATGAACACGAGGATGCGGAGGTTGAGCTTTTGAATCACTTGCTTCATCTTCTTCACTTTGGTCTCCCCCTTGATCCAAGCCTCCCCCTTGATCTTCATTCCCATTATCATTTTGGGGAGTATCTAGTGGATCTCCAACTTGTCCAATGGGGGTTTGACCTACTTCATAATGATGATGGTCACTTGGGCTTTGAGATGGTTCTTGTGGACGAACATCTCCAAGTGTCATTTTCCTTAGAGCTTCTAGTGGAGGTTCCTCTTGATCAACGGCATGTTGATCAAATTGCTCCACTTGAGAGCCATTGGTTTCATCAAACACCACGTCACGTGCTACTTCAACAATTCCGGAGGATTTATTGAACACACGGTACGCATGAGTGTTTGAGTCATATCCAAGCAAGAAACCCTCATCGGACTTTGAAGCAAACTTCGAAGTCCTAGGCTTCTTGTTGAGGATATAACACTTGCTACCAAAAACACGAAAGTAAGAAACATTGGGTTTCTTGCCAACGAGAAGCTCATAAGGAGTCTTCTTGAGGAGTCGATGAAGGTACAATCGGTTTACGGCATGGCAAGCGGTGTTAACCGCTTCCGCCCAAAACCGGTTCGATGTTTTGTACTCATCTAGCATCGTCCTTGACATCTCAATAAGCGTCCTATTCTTTCTTTTGGCAATTCCATTTTGTTGAGGAGAATAGGGAGCGGAAAACTCATGCTTGATGCCCTCCTCATCTAGGAACTCTTCTACTTGCATGTTCTTGAATTCGGTGCCATTGTCACTCCTTATAGCCTTTATCCTTAAGTTGAACTCATTTTGAGCTCTCCTTAGGAATTTCTTGAGGACACCGGGGGTTTCACTCTTATCATGCAAGAAGAACACCCAAGTATATCTAGAGAAGTCATCAACGATGACTAGACCATACTTGTTGCCATCGATGCTAATGTAAGCAATGGGGCCAAAAAGATCCATATGGAGTAACTCCAAAGGTCTAGTTGTCGTCATGATATTCTTAGAGGGGTGTTGAGCTCCTACTTGCTTTCCCGCTTGGCATGCACTACATGGCCTATCCTTTTCAAATACCACATCCTTTAGGCCACGAACGTGCTCTCCTTTAAGGAGCTTTTGAAGGATCCTCATTCCAACATGGGCTAGCCTTCTATGCCAAAGCCATCCCATGTTGGCTTTCGCCATTAAGCATGTGTCAAGTTGAGCTTTATCCGTGGTAAAATCCACAAGATAGAGCTTTCCCTTGAGCACTCCCTTAAAGGCTATTGAGTCATTGCCCTCTCTCAGAACATTCACACCATCACTAGAAAAAACACACTTATATCCTTTATCACAAAGCTGTGATATGGATAGGAGATTATAGTCTAGGGAATCAACATGCAATACATTAGATAAAGTATGCGAAGGGGAGATAGCAATTTTACCGGAGCCAAGGATTTTCCCTTGGCTATTATCCCCAAAGAAGATTCCTTCACTTGGGTCCTCATTCTCCTCATACTCTATAAACATGCTCCTCTCTCCGGTCATGCGGTTGGTACATCCGCTATCCAACACCCATTTCGATCCACCGGAGGAGTAATCCTACAAAACAAGTTTATGCCTTCCTTTTAGGTACCCAAGCGGAGTTGGGTCCTTTCACGTTAGTAGTTAGGCATTTGGGCACCCACACGCAAGGCTTGGGGCTCTTGCGGAGTGGCCCAACATATCTAGCAAACACATTGCCGTGTTTGTTCCTCTTTAGCACATAAGATGCATCAAAATCATGGAATAGAGGATGCGGTTCAGATTTCGGCAATTTGTTGCTAGAGGGTGAGTTCTTTTCAATTTTAGTTGGGGATGAACTCCCCTTAACAAAGACAATTATGTCTTTGCCATACTTGGAGGTTTTGGCGTTATGCCTTCCACCTCAAGTATAGCCAAGACCATCCTTGACATGGGGAGGTCTTGTGTTGGTGTATGCACTTCGTGCATACGCCACCTTCTCCTTGTCAAAGATGGCACCCTTAGGTGCTTGCTTGCCTTGTGCTGAGTTGAGTTCATCCTTAAGCTTAAGGATTAAGTTAGAGCACTTGTAAGGCGGAGTTGCATTGGATGAGGTCTTTGAGAAGGTTGAGCTCTTAGAGGAAGAGGCTACATTGTTCTTGAGAGACTCAACTTGAGTCTCAAGATTCTTGTTAACTTTTGACAAGTTCCCAAGTTCATCCTTGAGCTCAATTGTTTTCTCCTCAAGACTTGAACACGTTTTCTTACTTAGAGCAAGTTCGTGTTCCAATGCCTTGCTCTTCTCTCTTTCGAGCTCAAGGAGCTCATCAAGCTCTCGACATCTCTCCTTCTCAAGGATGAGCATGTCCTCTTGTCTATTGATGAGATCCTCCTTCTCAAAGATCTCATCCATAAGCAATTTCATCCTTCGCAAGGTGCTTTTGCTTATGTCCTTAAACATGTGTTCATTCTCACTAGCACTATCAAATTCATCTTGCAGGGAAGTTGTGGAGGCGGGATGAGATGTTACCTTTCTCCTTCCCTCCCTTGCCATAAGGCAAGTAGGTTTGTAGTCGTTGTTGAGGTTGGGGAAGAGCTTGCTTCCCTTGGAGCTCCTCCCGATGGCTATGGTAGCCATCTTCTCCTCTTCTTCTTCGGAGGAGGAATCATCGTTAGAGTCCCACTCCTTCCCCAAGTGGGCTTGTCCGGAGGGCCTCTTCTTCTTGTAGAATTTCTTATCTTGAAGCTTGCCCTCCTTCTTCTTCTTTGCTTCTTCATGTGGGCAATCAGCGATGAAGTGCCCATACTCGCCACAATTGTAGCGAGACCTTTTTGATTTGGGCCTTGCTCTTTCCTTCCCTTTACCCTCATGGTTGTATCCACCTTTCTTCCTTCTCATCATTCTCTTGAATTTGTTGATGAAGAAGGCCTCTTCCTCATCGGTGTCGAGGCTCTCCTCATCACTTTCCTCTTGTTCCCTTGAAGAGGGTGTTGCCTTGAGTGCAACGTTCTTCATCTTGGAGGCGGTGAACTTCTGAAGGTCGTTATAGAACAGCGCCTCCTTCTCCATGATCTCATGGTTGATGATCCTGCCAAGGACCTCCTCCGGGGTCATTTGAGTGAACCCCGGGCTTTCTTGAATCATGGAGCAAAGAGCGACGTTCCTAGGCATGAATGCCCGGATCATCCTCTTCACTACCTCGTGGTCGGTCCACTTGGTGCAGCCATATGATCGGCTCTTGTTGATAAGTACCTTCAACCGGTTGTACATGTCTTGGGGGGATTCACCATCCAAGATGGCGAATCTCCCAAGATCTCCTTCGATGAGCTTGATCTTGGCCTCCTTGACCACCCGATTTCCTTCATGCGCCGTCTTGAGGGTGTTCCATATGTCTTTGGCCACCTCAAGGCCATCGACGCGGTTGAACTCATCTCTTGAGAGAGATGAGATAATCACACCCGCAGCTTGAGCATTGCGGTGGATGAGGATGGCTTGTTCTTGCGTGATGTTGTCCTCATCCTTCGGGCTCTCCACCCCGGTCATGACGATTTGCCACAATGCCGGATTGAGTGACACGAGGTGGATCTTCATGTTGTGTTTCCACATCCCGTAGTCGGTTCCATCGAATTGGGGAGGTTTCCCCAATGGGATGGAGAGGTAGTGGTTGTTGGCGGCAAGGCGTTCATAGTTGAACCCTTGTCGGTTGTAGTTGACTCCGCCACTACCACTTGATTAGTTCGACGGATCGATCTTGGAGATGTTTAGCTTCTCCCGGAGCTTCGCCTTGAGTTGGCGAGTCTCCTCATCGTCCGTTGGCTTATCTTGATAGGCCAGCGTCTCCTCACGGGTTGCCTCGTAGTTGCTGCTCGATGCGTCGTCATTCACCACCCCGGCCATCTCTCCGATTTGTTTGACTCTTTGTGGAGAGTCCTGCTCTGATACCAATTGAAAGTTGCCTAGAGGGGGGTGAATAGGCTAATCGACCTGCAAATGACTTAATAAAATGAGGTTAAATCACAGGGGGCGGACTAGTCCGGTCTGGGGGCGGACTAGTCCGGTCAGCCTGCGTGAGGAACCCTAAAAAGTGTTTCTAGCAAATTTTAAGGGAATTTTCTCGAGGCTACAAGTGAGGATATGTTTATGACAAGTTTAGAAACTATTAACACAAGAGTGAGTCAAGTTTCAACTAGATTATATCAATGTGAAGTGCAAGACAAGACTAGCAACCCTAGAACGAAGTAAGCGATAAACAAAATGCGAAGAACACGGAGACACAAGGAATTTATCCCGAGGTTCGATTCCACACAAGAATCTACGTCCCTGTTGAGGAGTCCACAATGGACCGGGTTCACTAACCCTTCCCTCACCAAGTTTACCGCACGGGCCTAACTTGGTTCTCCACTATCTCAAAGTGCGAATACAAGATTCATTGGGGCTTCTCACAATCTGAGGCTCCCACACCACAAAGATGATCAACAACGCAAAACACACTCAACACACAGCTCACAAAGACTCAATGAGTGCAAGAGATCAAACTGGGAGCACAAGCGCGATGTTCTTCCTCTTCTCCACCTCACTAAACCCTAATCCACTCAAGAATTAGTTTTAGAGGGAAAGTTGGCAAGAAAGAGACTCAAGAGTGCTCCAAGTTGGCTGTGGCGGCGCTAGGGTTCAAGTCAGTTCAAGAGTTGGTTCAAAAGAACCCAGGGGACCTCTATTTATAGAGGTCCCAAGCCCATACTGCTGACTTCAGCAGAAGGGCGGACTAGTCCGGCCTCAGGCACGGACTAGTCCAGCCTAGGGACCACTGACCTCTTGTCAGGCCCCAAACAGGTGACACGCTATCGTCACACTACCCGCCAAACTTCAAATTCAAACGGTCACTTCAACAACGGACTAGTCCGGTCACCACCGGACTAGTCTGATCTCACACAGAGCCTTTTGCTCCGTGTGAAAACGGACTAGTCTGAGGACCACGGACTAGTCCAGCCCCAAGGGCGGACTAGTCCGGTCCTCCCAGACTTAGTCACAGAAGCACCTTCAACTCGCCTACCCGGACTAGTCCGGCCCCACGGGCGGAATAGTCCGTTCTCACTCAGGACCTCTTGGTCCGGACTCAAATGGACAAGTCCGTGGTTTTGAGACTTAGTCTCCAAAACCCACTCACTGCTACCCGGACTAGTCTGGCCACGAACGGACTAGTCCGATCTCAGTCAGACCCTTCTGGTCCGGCCGAATACGGACTTGGCCGGCCAGGGGCGGACTAGTCCGGCCACCTGCACGGACTAGTCCGGCCCTATTGCCAGACTACTTATCCACTCTTTTCTCTCAAGGGGTTTGACCTCTAAACCACTTTGAGCTCCCAAACATGATCTCAATGCACTTTACACACGCACCCTCCTATTTCTACTACTAGTCTAACTCAACACGCTAGAAACCCTAGTTTCTACGCTTCGAGTTGACTCCGTTTCCTTCCTTTTCCTTTTTGAGGGTTTGCGTCTCCGATCGAGTCCACACCTGTGCTAAGATCACTTGAGCTCATTAGCGACTTAATTGTCGTCATCAATCATCCAAAACCCACGGGGAACCTAGATGCACTTTCACAACCGCCATCGCGACCACAGATTTCTTGGTCGTCAGTCCAACAACTCCGGGTTCCGACCGTAGCAACAGCGGGGGATGATCCCACGTGAACTTCCACCTCCACCGCGTGCACCGGGATTCCGTCTTCCCAACAGTACCGGCCAAACCCCGTACACGTGTTTCACGTGTGGGCGTACGGGGCACTTCGCCAAGGACTGCCCTCAGAATCGACAAGGCGGAGGGCAATCATCCTACCTTGGGGCCAAGCAACCCCGCAACCAGCCCAAGAAGCCAGCCACCAGAACCGGCAACGTCCACCACCTCGCCATCAAGGACGTTCCGGAAGGCGCACCCGTGCTCACGGGTACGTTCTCTATCTTCAATCATCCCGTAGTCATACTCTTTGACTCCGGAGCTTCACACAGTTTCATTAGTAAATCTTTTGTCATTAAAAGTCTATTGCCTGTTATCTCCACCAAAACTCCATATGTGATTAGCACTCCAGCCGGAAACAGTAACAAATGAATTGGTTCCTGGGATACCACTGAACCTAGATGGAACCATATATATTACTTCACTTCTGATACTAGAGCATCAGAAATTAGATGTCATCTTGGGAATGGCATGGTTACAATATCATGGTGCTATTCTAGATCTGGTCCCTCGAAAAATATATCTAAATTCTCAACGCCATCCATCTCAAGTCCTCAAGCTTGACAAAGCCATTCTAGTGAATTCATCTACTCACAATACCGAGATTATGGAACTTAAGGATATTCCGGTAGTGTGTGAATACCCTGATGTATTCCCTGATGATCTTCCTGGTATGCCCCAGAACGAGATATAGAGTTCAAGATTGAACTTGCACCGGGAATAGTGCCAATCTCAAGACCACCCTACAAGATGGCACCCAAGGAACTTGCAGAACTTAAGGAACAATTAACAGAACTTGAGAACAAGGGTTTCATTCGTCCAAGTTCATCACCATGGGGTTGTTCTGCACTGTTTGTAGAAAAGAAAGATAAGACCTTGAGACTGTGTGTAGACTATCGTCCACTAAATGCTGTCACTATCAAGAACAAGTATCCACTACCACTCATTGATATTCTTTTCGATCAATTGGTGGGTGCTAAAGTATTTTCGAAAATGGATCCTCATTCTGGTTATCATCAGATTAGAATCCGACTAGAAGATATACCAAAGACAGCGTTCTCGACGAGCTATGGACTGTATGAGTACCTTGTTCTGTCTTTCGGATTGACCAACGCACCGGATCATTTCATGTATCTCATGAACTCGGTGTTTATGCCAGAATTGGACAAGTTTGTCGTGGTCTTCATTGACGACATACTTGTGTATTCAAAATCCGAAGAAGAACATGCTCAACACTTGTGTATCGTGCTTCAACGATTACGGGACCACCAGCTATATGCTAAGTTCAGCAAGTGTGAATTCTAGATCAGCCAAGTGCCATTTTTAGGGCACATCATATCAGCAGAAGGGATTGCAGTTGATCCAATCCAGATCAAGCAAGTCCTCAAATGGGAGTCTCCGAAATCTGTACATGAAGTCCGAAGTTTCCTAGGTTTAGCAGGATATTACCGGAGGTTTATACCCAATTTCTCCAAGATAGCTAAACCAATGATAGAACTTCTGAAGAAAGGGTAGAAGTATGTACGGACTGAGGCATGTGAGGCAGGTTTCAAAGCATTGGTAAAACACCTTACAACGGCACCAGTTATAGCCCAACCAGACACAACCAAATCATTTGATGTCTATTGCGATGCATCTGGGATTGGTTTGGGTTGTGTATTGATGCAAGAGTGAAGAGTGATCGCGTATGGGTCACGGCAGCTCCGGAACCATGAGCAGCACTACCCGACTCATGATCTTGAGCTCGCTACTGTGGTACTGGCATTGAAGATGTGGAGGCATTATTTACTGGGTAATCTACTACACCTCTACACTGATCACAAGAGCTTGAAATACATTTTCACCCAGAAGGATTTGAATATGCGATAACGGAGATGGTTAGAATTGATCAAGGACTATGAGATTGAGATCCACTACCACCCAGACAAGGCGAATGTAGTCGCAGATGCACTGAGCCGCAAGTCCCATGTCAACAATCTTTCCATTACCTCAATGGAAGGAGAAGAAGAACCGAGCCTCTACTTGGTTCCATATGGGGCACTCTACAACCTAGCTCTCATTCCTACTATCAAAGAGGATATTATGGCAGCTCAGAAGGAGGACCAGGGGATGTCGCATTTTCGGCAAAGAATGAAGGAGGGGGAGATGAAATGTTTCCAAAGTGACGATGAGGGCACCCCCTGGTTTAACAACCGTATAGTGGTACCCTGAAACATGGAACTTCGGAAGAAGATACTGCATGAAGCTCATTTATCCAAGTATTCCATTCATCCGGGAAGTAACAAAATGTACCAAGATTTGAGAAAAAAGTTCTAGTGGACTCGGATGAAGAGGGAAGTAGCTAAATACGTATCCGAGTGTGATACGTGCCGGCGAGTGAAGGCCGTCCATATGAAAGCAGCAGGACAGCTTCAACCTTTAGGCATACCGACTTGGAAATGGGAGGATATCAGCATGGATTTCATTGTTGGGTTGCCTCCCACTCTCCATAAGCACGACTCAATTTGGGTGATCGTTGATCGGTTGACCAAATCGGCTCATTTCATACCTGTTAGTGTCAAGTATGATGTAAAGGGGTATGCAGAACTTTATATCTCCAGAATAGTATGTCTACATGGTGTACCCCGCACTATCATTTCAGATCGTGGATCTATTTTTGTTGCCCGCTTTTGGGAGCATCTCCACGATGCATTGGGTACCAAACTGATTCGAAGCTCGGCTTATTATCCTCAAACTGATGGACAAACCAAACGGGTAAATCAAGTGCTAGAGGATATGCTTCGTGCCTGTGCCATCCACCATGGTAGGAATTGGGATGATCATCTACCATTGGCGGAATTTTTGTACAACAACGGGTACCAGGCTAGCATCCAGATGGCGCCATATGAAGCTCTTTATGGCCGGAAGTGTCGCACACCCTTGAACTGGCACGAATCTGGTGAACGAGTGGTATATGGCATCGACTTAATAAAAGAAGCCGAAGAGCAAGTGCGCATTATTCAAACAAATCTCAAAGCCGCTCAGTCTCGTCAGAAGAGCTACGCGAACAAACGACGTCGACCTCTTCACTTCGAAGTTGGCAATCAAGTTTATCTCCGGGTATCCCCTATTAAAGGTATCCATCGATTCGGAGTGAAAGGGAAGCTAGCTCCACGTTTTATTGGGCCGTTCGCAATAATCAAAAGACGCGAACCTGTGGCATATCAATTGGAGTTACCGCCGTCACTTTCAGGGGTTCACAATGTATTCCACATTTCCCAGTTACAGAAAAGTCCTAAAACTCCCGCTGATGTCCGTATAGAAGATTTGTAAGCTCTCCAACCAGATCTCACTTATTCCGAGCATCCAACTCAGATCGTCGATGATAAGACTCGCACCACAAGAAGTCGCACCTTGCATTTCTACAAGGTCTTGGGGAGCAACCACAGTGCTAAAGAAGCCACGTGGGAAAACGAGGAGTATCTTAGAACGAACTATCCGGACTTGTTAGCGGCATATGTTCGTTAGATCTTTTCCTTTTGCCTTCTTTTGTAATCTCGGGACGAGATTCTTTTAATGGGGGAGGAATGTAAAACCCAACTTTTGTGGCATGTGAATTCAGTTATGAGTTTTGTGATCAACTATATTAGAGATCCAATATAGTGGTACACATGAACTTAATTCCATCCAAACCATTCTTGCACTCATGGTTAAATTTTATTAACATGAGTATTGGACTTCACCACTAATTCTAGAATGATTCTATTCACCCCTTTTCAAACATTAGAATTATTTGGATGAAGTTTATTAAGGCAATTCAAAGTGCAGTACTAAATGGGCCCTGCCAAAAATATTCAAATTAGAGGCTCTAAATTTTTCCTTTACCTTCTAATATTATCAATAGCTTGCCTGCAAAATTTCAAGATTTTAGGAACTCATTTATTATTTTATTTGAGACACTCAGTGAATTTGAATCAAGTTTAAATTCAAATTCAAAATCTGTTCAAAATATACTTGAACATAAAGATCTAAACACACCATTGTGTCCATCACAATTTTCTTGACTTAGCCCTGAAGTTTCATGATTTTTGGAGTTCATTTGCTATTTTTAAGTGAATTTCTAAAATGGTAGTAGCTGTGGGGCTGACTGGCGGGGCCCACCAGTCAGCAGCCCACGTGCAGCCGCATTTCAAAGCGCGCTGTGCGCGCCACCGCGATGACGTGCATGCCCAGCGCGACAGCAGCAAGCCACCGCCGTTTGAGCTCTATAAATAGCGCCCTGGCTCTCCCTTATCACACCCCAGCCGCCCTTATCGCCTCCCCTCACGCTGAGCCGACGGACTGCACCGTTTTCGTTCCGCGCGCGAGTTTCCGACCACCGGCGCCGCGCGCCCGTTGCTGGCCAACCGTAGGCCTCTCGCGCCAAGCCTCCAACAGCTAGGTTGTTCCTCTCTTCCTCCTCTGTCCTCTGGATCAATCCTTTTGTTGCCTAGTTGACGGTTTGTCCGATAATTTGAAGCTACACTGAAGGTCGCCGTCGTGTTCACCGCGCGCCGTCCCTGCTCCACGATGCCAGGCCGCTGCACGCAGTTTCGTGCTTCAACTCCCATAGCAAACTGGTGCGCCGGGACACGCTCTACGCAACGGTGAAAGCCGTTCCTTGTATACATAAGTACCGAGCAAGTTAGCTAAGTTTTACTCTTGGCCGAAGCTTATGAACTCGCTCGTTTTTTCATTCAATTTGAGTTCCACACTTAATCACTCTCCACAATTGCTAGCAAATAGTTTCTACACTTCTTTGCGCACCCTCTCGAACTGGAATCACCGAAAATGATCGACCGTACCTCAAGAATCGCGAGTTCTTCCCTCCGCCGTTAAGAAGTTGCCTCTGTCGCCGTCGACGACTGCTTTGCTGACCATTACACGTCAATATCACCTGCCCATCACGTTCCTCGTGGTTCCAGGAGATTTCCCCAGCCATTTTATAAGGGTTTTAGCCACGGAGCGGCAGTTCCGACATGGCCGGAACCCTAGCGACCGCCGCCGCCGATGCGCCATTGTTTTCGACCGTCGGCAGACCTCCCCGACCCCACCATCGTGCTCAGCGCGTGATTTTACGGTTGGGTGCCCAAGTTCAGGAGCTGCGCTGGCCGGGAACTCAGATTCGGCGAGGCTCGCCGGAGAGCACCGCCGCGGGAGCCCCGCGCGCCGCCCGCGTCGAGAGGTGGAAGACGACGCGGTGGGTCCCGCGTGTCAGCGTCTGTCAACCCCGTCGGATCGGGTGTGGCCACGGGATCTGTTGTGGCTACGCGGTGTATATCTGTGGTCCCCGTGTGGTTTAAATGCCATTGGTCCATTTTAAAACGGTGGAGCCCACAGTTTAATTCAAATTAGAAATTAATTCTAGATTTGGCTCCAACTTAGAAAATCCATAACTTTCTGTAGGATGCTCCAAAAATCTTCAAACAAATTTTGTTTGAAAGCCCTTGAGCTCTAGTTTCTGTCAGCACCAATTAGGTTCTGTGAAACTCACAGTTAAATTCTTTAGGAAATAATATTTCCCAATGCAAATACATTATTTCCAGATAAGATAGCCACTGGAAAAATCCCCAAAATTCACATAAAATGTTTTGTCGTATTCTTGACTAACAGAAAAAGTTTGGCAACCACTGCACCTGTTTGACCCTCTGTATAGTTCAATTACCTTTTTCCCTTATTGAATTTTCACAGATGTTCAGTTGCATTACTATGTCTCAAATTTGGACTGAATTTTCCATTGGTCATAAACTAGTTCCTGTAAAAATCTTGGATTTAATTGACCTACCATCTTAGTCCTAATTCAGTCACAAACAGAATATTGAGTAAAAGGTTAAAAATCCAATTACAATATAACTTCAGAAATTTCTTGTCAACTTAGAAATTCAATAACTCCTTCACCATAGCTTAGAAAATTATGAAACAAATTTTGTTAGAACCAGGACAATTTCCTATATCTTGATTATCAACTGCTAGCTATGTTCAAGCTACAGTTTCTTCTCTAAAATTTTTGGAAGATAATTACTTGCCATAATGGTCATATCCTGTTCTTTGCAAGAGCTTCTATCATAGTCCCTAATACCTACCTTCAAAGTTCCAAAGCCCATTAAGTCATTAGCACATAATGGTCACCATAAATAAAATCATGGTCTTGGTAATAATTATTTTTCAAAGTCATTCATATACGTATTCTATGCACATCGTATAGTGATCGAAGTCGAGGAGGAGCCAGAAGCCTTGGAAGAGCAACTTCCAAATATTAACTCAGACTCTGACCTACAACAAGGCAAGCCCCGGTTTGCATTTAAGTCGTTTATAAAATTTTACTTTATCACTATGATGAGTAGTATATGAATTGTGGATTACGTTTAGGATGATTGATACTCCACATGCATGACCAAAAATCCTAGGGATTGGTTGGAACGAGTTACAGTTTGACCTGTAGTAACTGCTTTGCTAATGCATAGGAAATCCGGTAGAAGTCGAGTAGTTGGAATCTACTCGCGAGAGATGTAGGACATATCTCATAGGATTGGTTAGATATGAAATGGCATAATATAATGAAATGGAGAGTGGGCAGGGAATGGATAGGAAGCGGCGAGAATTGAGTCTCGGTCGCATAGCCCTGCCTGTGTCGATTAAGGCCCGTCCGTATGCGGCCCCTTCAGAGAAGCTTGAATTGTACCGGCAATATAATGGACATATGGAATCCAATAAACTGATGTAACTTGATAACTGGGGTGTCGAGGCCTATTAACTCACCATCGATAGGGGTGGGTTGAGGATAGTAAGGTGTAAATCGATCGGCGGACATATGAGGTGTTCCGTGCGGAGACCTTCTGTTCACGGAGGTGAGACGGGCTCGGCGTTCTGGTTTCTTGTGAAAGGTGGCCATATACGCCTAGTACTGAAGTGTTATGTAGGTACAGGTGTACTCGCTGACACTTCCGAACGATGTATGTGTCGTGTTGTCTGGGTGTGTCCTGATTGCAATCACTGTCCCTCGCAGTAATAGAGTATCACTTGTTCACTGCGCCGTGACGTAGTAAATACTAAAGAAGCCAGGAAATCATATTGTATTGAATTATAATTACTTTGCAACCTTGCATGATTTAGAGATAGTACAATTAAAAGTGTATAGTTTCCCCATACTTCAGCTGTAATAGCATTATGTGCTCTAGGCATGTCATATCATCGGTAAAGCATTTCTTGTTTGATTGTGGAGCCCATGATGTGCCGTGCTCGGAGAATGTCATTTGCTACATATAACCCGATTATAAGGATCCACTTGTAGGCGAGTCATTTACGCTTCACCTTACCTATGTTTTAGTGTTACCCTTGCATATGTCTATTGAGACGGGTTAGTCTTGCTGAGTCTTATGCTCACGTTTGCAGTTAACGAGTTTTTGCAGGTTATACATTTGATGAAGGGTTTGATGATGAGGCTGCACCCCCTCCAGGGTGTACAGCCGAGTGGGAACCCTGCACGCCGCTCTAATTGAGTGTTGCTAGTGCAAAGTATCCAAGGAATGGATAACTTTGCTTTTGGATAGCTAGTGTTGAGAGTGTAGCTATGATATGTATATATTTCTTTACTTCCGCTAGTATTGTAAAAACTTCAACTGTATGATAAATAAAAGACTTCGTCTTGTACTTATTCAGGTTCTATTCTTGTATAACTGTTGGGTGTCGCATCGCACGACACCACCCAATGAGATCCTTGGATGTCGGGATTCTGGTCCCCACAATTGTAAGTAGTTAGTAAGCAACAATAGCAACCTAATAACATGTGTTACTACATAATTGCATCATTCATGCATGATATGGAATATTGAGTACCATATGAGCTTTTATTGATTGTAATGCTTGTTTCACATGTTCGTCGCACAGAATAGAATGTAATGCTCTAGAGGGTGCTTACGAGGACCTCCAGTACAAGAACTTTGAAGCTTTTGAACCTAACCACCCTCAAGAGCAAGGCAAGTGTCCTTGAATATTTTGATCCTGTTTTCAAATGTTTTGTTTGCAAAATTGCACACTTGTGTCAATTTGATGGAAACCCATGAACAGGTGTTTACTAGACTTGTACACCCATCATTGTCGCTTGGGATATATTGTAGAGAGTCAACAAGGGTATTTTCCAGTTTTCCTTCGCTTTACTTATTTGGGATTGGGATTAACTCAATGACTTAATTATGAACTATTGAATCGATGAGTTATGTGATTTGGTGATAATGACCTTTAGCAACATGGAACCTAGGGATCTAAGCAAGTTGGTAATGTGGAATGGGTTGGAAGGATTTGGTGGTTTTGCTTGCTTTAGATCTAAGGACCGGTTCATGGAGGGACCACCCAGGATTTATAGTGCCGCCACAAGGCCAAGTATGGGTGCGTCTTAGCTGATTAATTAGTTGCATTGCCAGCATTGTTTGGATCATTTAGAAGGCTCGGGGAATGGGAGTCGCTTGGGTTTGCAATATTATCGGGACTGCCTTGGGATCCGAACAGCACAAGAGGGGGCCCTTGGATGGATGTGCTAAGTTGTGAGACATCACCTCCGGTGAAACCTTAGTGGTTCTAAGCATGCTGGTAGTCCCTTTGTAAAGGCTATTTTGTCATCTCTTTGCCATACACCTAAGGTAGTGTAATTGGCATAATGGAGGTTTTTCTTTAATCATTGACGGGTGACGAAATTACGAACTTGTGCGTAAAGCGGTACAACCTCTGTAGAGTGTTAAGAACTATCATGATAGTCGTGCTCCCAATTATGAGCAATCTGGACCCTCACATGATTAGAGTTATGGACCCGAGTATGGAATAATAGTTGGAATTGAATGGTGATTGGAATTGGGAGATGAGTTTACTGATAATGATTGGTGGAACAGTTATGAGTTGAATATGGATGGTTATGGACTATTATGGATGATTATGGTTATTTATGCTGGAATAATGGTGTTGGACATGATATTATTGGTATTTGGGTTATGATGAGTTTGACCTCACTTAATGATCATAATATCGCATCTCAACTGTTTTGAATGTACTTTTGTGCAATTAGCCATTTATTATCGTCCTAGTTTCTAGCTACAAGTCATATTTTCCCACACTTGCTGAGTATGACATGTACTCACCATTGCAATTCCCCCACCAACAGGTACAGGATGATTGGGAGTACCACGAGGATCTTGTGGAGTACTAGGTCGTGTGCTATCATCAACTGCCTGTGGAGTGGTGTTGCGCTGTTTAGTCTAGTTTATTTTTCTGTTGCATTAGTAATAACTAGAGATTTGCAATTCGTGAGCCATTGGAATATTGTAATAAAGTACCTGTTTACTTTTTGAGACTGGAATATTTCTATATATCTTTGTGATGTACTCGTGTATGTGTGTTAAACATCCTAGACACACTTACGCGTCACACTTGGTTCAATGTTGGAACCGACTGTCACAAATTGGTATCAGAGATGCATCGACCGAAGGATGCAGCCTAGGTAGAATGGACACATTAGAGCACATAAGAACACTTGGTAAGGGTCATAGTTGGTTGTTGTGCTGAATTTTATGTGACTGCTTTCTTGTGTGCTTGTGTTCTTAGTACAGTTGTGGGATGCTTCGGCACTTGCAACATCCACATAGGCTTATATATGTAGGTGCTTAGTTTCATATCTATTAATGCATATAGTTGGGGACATTTTCTAAAATACTTTCATCTCTTGCTCTTTTTCCTCGGATGCCAAGGGTGACCCACAACCAAAGAAATGTCGATGGCGATAGAGACAACAACGGGGTGCCTGAGAATATTCCCCTGGGTACTAAAGCTAGCAACCTTGAGTGCTTGTTGGCTATGCCAAATCAGCTCATGCAAACCATGATGCAAACCTTGGCACAACTGCAAGCCAACAACAATAACCAGCCTCACATGCCTCCATCACCACAACCGCCACCCCAGTACCTCATAACCGCTTGGGAGAGTTTATGAGGACTAGGCCACCAACTTTTGTTCAAGCCAATGATCCTATGGAAGCTGATGATTGGCTGCAATTTGTGGAGAAGAAGCTTGTTATTGTCCAATTTAACAAATGGGAAAAAGTCCATTTTGTCTCCCATCAGCTGGTTGGAGAAGCTGCACATTGGTGGCAAGCTCTTTGCAATGCCCATGCAAATCAAGAGAGAATCACTTCGGCGGAGCTCAAGGAGAGCTTCTGTTCTCACTATGTTCCTGAAGGTGTCATGATCTTGAAGAGACAAGAAATTGAAAACCTGAGGCAAGGAAGGTTGAGTGTGAGAGAGTACCTTAATAAATCCAATCAACTCTCAACGTATGCTCCAGAAGATGTGAACATGGCCAGCCGTAAGCAATACTTGTTCATGAGGAGCCTAAACAATGAGATTTAAGTCCAATTGCTCAATAGTGACTATGCAAATTTATAGAATCTTGTGGACAAGGCTATTGTGGCTAACAGTGTTTGTAAGATGGAGCAAGACAATAAGAGGAAAAATGCCATATAAGGGACAACCAAAAGAAGCAATGTTCACCATCTCTATGCACCACCTAATGCATCATACTACACTCCAACTGCCCCTGCATATCACGTTGCTATTCCACCGCGCCCAGCTCAGCCAATGCAGCAACGCCCTACCCTACAAGCACCTCGCCCTCAAATGCCACATGCGCCCCGCGCCAATTTCCCTACTAATGCTCAGGATCAAGCTCGTCCTAACTATTCTGGTGTAGCAAGAACGTGCTATAATGGTGGTGAGGTAGGACACTTCACATCTCAATTCCCGAAGTCAGGCTATGGTCAACTGAACAATGCTCCAAGGAAGAACCCAAGATTGAAATGGGGAGCACCACAAGGCAACCATGGACCGCAGAATTTTGCATGTGGCAGGGTGAACCATGTCTCTACGGAGGAAGTCCAACAAGCCGAGGACATTGTAATTGGTATGTTCCTCGCAAACTCCAACTCAACAACTATATTATTTGATTTTCGAGCACCACATTCATTCATATCATCAAAGTATGTTTCAAAGTAAAGTTTGCCTATATGTCACATGATGTATACCTTGCTGGTTAAGTCTCCTGGAGGGGAGATGAGAACTAATATAATATGTCCAAAAGTAAGCCTTAAAATAAGGGGGGTAGACTTTCTCGCCAACTTCATTGTTTGGGAATCACAGGGACTGGACATAATACTTGGAATGGATTGGTTATAGAAGCACCATGGCGTAATTCGGTGTGCCACAAAGACGGTGAAATTGACAAATGATGAGGGGATCAACATAGAGTTTGAAGCATCTCAACCTACAAAAGAGAAGGTAGTGCTGAATCAAGCGAACGGTGCAACATTAGAGGAGATTCCAATGGAGTGCGAGTTTTTGGATTTGTTTCCGGATGAGTTGCAAGGTATGCCACCACATCGTGACATCAAGTTCATCGTTGATTTAGTACATGGAAATGCACCTATAGCTAAGAGGTCGTACAGGATGCCTACTAAGGAGTTAGCAGAGCTCAAGAAGCAAATTCAAGAGCAGCTAGAAAAGGGTTTTATACGCCCAAGCTCGTCACCATTGGGAGCACCAATGCTCTTCGTAAATAAGAAGGATGGAACCCAGAGAATGTGTTTGGACTATAGGTTTCTCAACAAGGTGACAATCAAGAACAAATACACGTTTTCCCGTATAAAGGACCTGTTCGACCAGATGAAGGGCACCTGTGTTTTCTCCAAGATCGACTTGAGGTTAGGTTACTTCCAAATGAAGATTAGACCATCAGATATACCTAAAACGGCTTTTTGGACACGGTATGTGTGACACTCGGTTCCAAAAATGAACCAAGTGTGACACGTATGTGTGCCCAGGATGTTCAACACACATACACGAGTGCATCACAAATGATATACAAAAAATTACCACAGCACAAACTAGTAAATAAGAACTTTTATTACAATATTCGAATAATTCTCAAATTACAAATGCTAATGATTATTATTACTAATAATCAAACTAATACTGCAGTGTAAATAATCTATGCATTAGGCAAACTAAGCAAATGGGATAGCGCGGCTCCAAGCATAACTACAGGCAAAAAGGTAAAATACCCTTCCTGACTCTCTACAATATATTCCAAGCAAAAAGGATGGACAAACAAGAACCTATCATGGGTTTCCCATCAATTAGACACAAGCATGCAAGTTTGCAAACAAAACATTTAAAAACAGAATCAAAATGATCAAAGACACTTTCCTTCCTCTTGAGGTTGGTTAGGATCAAAAGCTTCGAAATTCTGGTGCTGGAGGTCCTGGACAACACCCTCTAGAGCAACACCATTATTACATGAAATAAACATAAAAAACAAGCATCACAATCAATAAATGCTAATATATTACTCAATATGTTATGACATGGATGAATGGTGCAATTATGTGGTAATGCAAGTTGCCATTATTGCTTACTATCTAGTAACAATTGAGTTTTACATGTTTGAAAAAGTTCCAACTTATTTCGGAGAATATTAAAGAAGTTCCAGGAGTTTTGAAAATTGAAGGACCATACTAGTTCGCACTCTGGCCGGACATGTCCGTTCTAGAACAGAAAGGAGATCGGACTAGTCTGCATATGACCAGACAGGTCCGTTAAAGTTAGGGTTTTGGCGAATTTTCAACTAGGGCCTAGTTTGAGTTAAATATGGGACCAATATTGACGTAGAAAGATGATCTAAGGTAATTACTGTGAATTTAACAACTCAAGGGTCAAGAATTGGGTTGATGATGAAGGGTTGGTGGCGATTGACGAAGATCGATCTTGCTTCATCCCCTCTCCTCCTCCTCCTCCTTCTCTTGGTTGTGAGTTCCTCTCTCCTTGATGGTCGCTTCCACATGAATAGGGGTTAGGGTTTTCTTCAATTGTGGAATGGAGATGAAAGGGTGGGTGGTGGGGTGTTTATATAGTGTGGAGATGGTAGGATTTGGGTGGAATCCAAGTATTAGGTGGTGGAGGCCTTTGTGGGGTTCCACCTGGGCTCCACAAAGGTTCGACATGACTTTCATGGGCCCACTTAAGGCAATTACCATGAAGGAAAAATAGAATTAGAGTCAAGCACACCGGACTAGTCGGCTAGAGGCCGAACAAGTCTGATCCGGTACATAGACTAGAATAGACAAGTTTGGTGATTGTCCGGACGAGTTCGATATGGTACAGAGAGCAAAATGGACAAGTCCTGTATTGCGCCAGACAAGTCCTGAGGTTTGTCCAATTTTCAAAAACTAGACCAAATTGAGGAATTACCAGACAACTCTGGAAAGTTTCAGTAGGGAAGATCGGACTAGTCCGTACTTGAGAACGGACAAGTCTGGAAAACAACAGAAACATTTTCGGACTAATCCACAGCAAAAAGTGGATTAGTCCAGAAAACAACAGAAGGAAAATCGGACTAGTCCGGGGTCCAGTCAGGACAAGTTCGCACTAATACAGGTTTTTAATTGTTTTTTTGGCTCTAATTCATTCTAAACTTGTTTCTTAATTGTTCCTTAATGTTAAACATGTATAAGAATTTATGCAATGCATGATGGATAAAAATGAGGGTGTTACAATCCTACTCCCCTTAAACTGAATCTCATCCTCAAGATTTGATGTAGAAGGAAACATATATGGAAATTTGTAGGATCGAATAGCACATGTAAAGCTACCAGAGGGGGGCGAATGGCAGATCAAAACTTTTCAGCGGAAGCAACGAAAACACCCCTCGGCAGAAAACCGATCTGTTAAAGAAACCGTGTGTGCGACTAATCTAAATGTGTTCAATTGTGACAAAACTAGTATAGATCATAGAGAATCAAGTCACAAAGACGTCACAACAAGGATCATGAAAATCTGTCAAGAGAAACTCATGTTATGATCGAAAGATCGAACAAAGGTCAATCTGCCCTACCTGAGAAAAACAGTCTGGAACGGTGGAAAGAAACTCGTGTAGATAAGAAACCACAAATTCAATGACAGTGAAATTTTCACAGATGATAGAAAATTAAATAGTGAAGACAACCCAAAAAGAATTGCATCAATCGGATCGGTAAAACTCGAGTTATGATAAAACCACCGAAGAAAGGTAGTGCTGTGCAAAAACTCAACGAGAAAGACTTGACAAAAACAAGTCGGATGAACAAGGCACAAAAGTTCCTTCGAACTACGAATTTTATTGATCAAACCACCACAAGAGGAACAGCCCTAAAGTCGTCTACCACGAGCTCTGGTCTACCTTGCTTATATAACCAGCCCAAAAGCCAACTCAACTCAAACTAGAACTCTAATCCTACGCAATTCATGAATCAAAACTTTCCATATTTGAGTCAAACGCGACTCAGCAGTAGCCTGAGTCCACAACCTAGTCAGTTGGACCTTTCTAACCAATTTTTTTTTCATCCATTTCTCTTCAACACGCCTCAGAACCATGTAGCCACGTCCATGCACTCCTTGCACACATGCAAACACCTTTCAATGACGTCCACGATACCTTCATATGCATTGTTCTCGATTCATACATGTTGCGCGACCTCCTGATCAACTCAACCACAATTCCTCCTGAACTTGGTTGTTGAACCTCATCTTTTCCCTAAGACTAGTTCAATGGATCCCGTCACTAGCCATGTCTTGAACTCAAGCAACACCTGCACATGAATAAAAAACTAATACTTCCGAGCACAAGTCCTCGACTTGACTCTCATTTGTTCTGAAACCAAAACACCTTACGTGAGCACCTCACATAAGCATGTTGCAAACCATAGCAAATTGATAACAGCAATAACCACCAAAACGCACCAAAAACTTAGTAAAAGAATACTAAGCAAACTTTCCATAGATGTAAAACAAGTTCGAAATATTTCAATGTGAAAGAAAAACCATTGCAATCTAGCTCCGGACCTTGCCAAAACTAACCGGGCCTTGAGCTGGGGCTTACCAACGATAGAAGGACCTAGCGTTAGAGCTTACCAAAGTTTGTCGGTCCTAGCGCCGGAGCTGACCAAAGCTAGTCAGACCTTGCACCGGAGCTGACCTAAGCTAGTCGAACCTAGCCACAGCAAGTCATACCTTATGTCGGACCTTATCTGAGCTACCCAAAACAAGCCGGACCTATAGTCGGACCATGCTTGAGCGCAAACGTAGAGTCAGAACTTAATGATAACGGTGTTTTGGTAGTGTTAAAAACTTTTATCGTCATAGCCAATGTATTCAGCACACATAGTTCTCACAAAATTCCCTCTTGAGGTCATCTTCCAACTCCCAAGTTGCTTCTGATTCTGCATGATGCTTCCATTGTACTTTGCACCATCGAATCACCTTGTTCCTTGTGACCATCTCCTTGGTTGCTAAAATTTTTACTGGTTGCTCCGCATAAGTAAAATTTCTCTCCAATTCCAATTCTTACATTGGCACTTGTTCTTCCGGTACTCTTATGCACTTTTTGAGCTATGAAACGTGGAGCACATCATGAACTTCAGAAAGATGTGTTGGCGTCTCCACTTTATATGCCACTTCTCCAAGTTGTCACTACAACAATCGCGATAATAGACAATGGCCAGGAACCGTCGTCTATAAGGCCTTCACCGTCGTCTATAACTTATAGACGACGGTATAAGCTTATAGACGACGGTAACCGGCCGTCTACGATTATTTGTCGTCTATAACCTTATATACGAAAGTTACCGTCGTCAATTAACTAATTGACGACGGCCAACTTTAGCTGTCGTCAATAAGTTAGCTCCACCACGTGGCAGGATAAAAACCTTATAGACGACGGTAACCGTCGTATATAAGTGTTCCTTATAAACGACGGTGGTCGAGGTGCCGTCGTCTATATTGAACCCAAAAGACGACGGTTTCTCTTGGGCCGTCGTCTATAAGTGTTCCTTATAAACGACGGCCAAAGATACACCGTCGTCTATTATTATTTTTTTTTAAGAAAAAACAGAAATTAAGTATTATACAGGTTTCGCAAACCCACAGAACCACATAACCACAAATATTATACAGAAACACTATCACATTTCGAAACACCACAGAAACACTAGAAATTTGCCATGTTCAAAATAGAAGACTGCTATGGTTTTTTTTGCCAACCTCCCGCTGCCTTGCCTTGCCTTGCCCCTTCTTCAAAGCAACAACACAAAGTTAATAATCAGCAACAGGTCGTTAATAATCAGCAACAATCTGACATTTTGCACATCAGGTCTAGTTAAATTGATGGCTGCATTTATTAGTATAGCCCTCTAATTTTGCTAGTGCACAACTTGTTATATGTTTTTGGCCAAAGAACAAATAACATGCATGTCATATATTTTTTTAAATGTTCAGATGTTGCACCATTGGCTTATTCCAGTTGCTGTTGAAAAATGAAATTCTTTTGGTATCAGACATTAATCGAGGAAAAAACATGAATACTAACAATAGATGTAGAACGAAAATATGCACAAAATCAAAATAATATCGCTGAAGATGACAATTTCATTTCTTTTTCATTTTGTTTGGAAAGATGTCTGCTCATTCTAGGGGACTTGTGGGTCTCTGTGTTGAAAGGGGAGAAAAGCTCATGCAGTTTTATAGGGCTTTGCATCTCTACATCAACAAAAAAAACAGATAAAAAACACAGAGGTCACCTGCATAATCACCGTAATGTTCTGTTCATTTTTGTAAAAACATTAATAGGACACACGTTGATCGCCTGGTTCCCACTTTTACTGACGGTGTACAGAGTTTAGCTCAAATATCTCAACTAAGTGCCAAAAGAATTACTTCCTCCATTCAAAAATATTTGTCACTCTCTAATTCATTTTTAAACTAAAGAGTGACAAATATTTTAGAATGAAGAAAGCAAGGACTTGCAGTACTAAAACATTTTGCAGCTTTCCACTACTACTTTAGCGTGATAGCTGAAAAGATGCACAATCTATTTTCAGTGACACACACACACAATGAAAAAAAGATAACTGAAACTCTAAATAGCATCCTGACACCGTTCAGTCTGAACTCTCTCAGCGTCTTGGCGCCTCCATGCGGCATATACTTTCACCATTATTAAATTAATATTTTTAATATAATAGATTTTTTAATATAATAAATGTTATTTTTCTAACATTTAGTTCTGTTTTTTCTATTTTTAACCATGTGGTCTCTTGGAGTATAATACAATGCTATTTTTAACCCTACTGGGCAAAGCAGCAGGCGTGGTATAGGGGACTGGTGCTTGCTCGACGGCGGTAAGAAAATGATAAGAATTAACATGCAAGTAGATTTCAAATCGGCTGACCTGACAATCACACGCTACCCTGTCCGTTGTCGCCGAAGTTTAGAAAGTTGTCCTTCGACAGTCGTCCAAGCGCCGGAATCTGGGGCGACGGAGTTTGAGCCTCCGTCCCCGATCCCTGTGATATGCAAGCGTGGTTAGACAAGTTATAAGTACAAAAAAGCATATTTTACTAAATTTGAACAAGTTTAACTAGTTTCAGTTATTTTGAATAATTTTGTACCTGTATTCCTGTCGTCGGGACCGGTGGAAACTCCACCGATGGCGGCGCCCACTGCGGAAACACAGCCGGCTGTCCTGCGCTCATAGCCTGCGAATACAAATCAAATCATTATAACTGTCATTTGTATATTACAAATGTTAAGTACAACATTCAGAACTTACATGGAAGGCAGCTTGCCACTGTAGCATGTATGAGTTTTGATACTCGTCCCTAGCCCTGAGCGCCGCTGCCTGCATCTCGTCCCTAGTCCGGAGCGCTTCTTGTGTCCTCTGGAGCTCCTCTCGAAGACTCTGGAGCTCCAAATCTCGTCCCGTACGGCTGCTGCTGGACCCACCCTGCTGCGATGAAGAGGCTCTCGAGGAAGCCCACGCCTGCCTCGAGTCGACCACTCCATCGAAGATGGCCAACCTGCACAGCGAAGTAAGATGATTAAATTTTTGTAACTCAAAGTTCGTGACAGTAAAATAAAATTAACAAAACTCACCGTCCATGAGGTTTCCTGCCACCAATTGCATACGCGGCTTCGGGGACAATTGGCGCGCTCTGCCAATCGAACTCTTCGCCTCGAAGCCTCTGTGCCTCCTGCCCGTACTTTGCCTGGAAACACAGTAAAATAACATTATTGAAACTATTAAAGAAAATTCAATTAAGTTAACAAAATAACTCACCAACGTCTGAGTCGCCGTCTGAGAAGACAGCTGCTCAGGCTGCGATGGGTCACTTCCCAAGTGACCCCTCTTCCACACCTCAATAGGTCACGGCTCCTGACCCCTCTCGTGCTCCTATCAATACATGTTAGCACAATGAAAGATTATAAAATTACTTAAATAGAATTCAAGTCACACTTACCATCCGTTTAGCCAGACGTATGTAGTTGTCCCCACCCATACGGTGTTTTTCGTCTGTCCCTCTACTCTCTCGACAGGTTTTAGACATGCCCTGGAAGTTTTGGCTCCCCCAACGAGCACACAAGGCACGGTACGCGTCCGGACGGCTGTCAAGCCACGGTACACCGACCTGCACACATTTTATTATTAAATGAAAGCATTGATCACAATCATATAATGAAGTAAAGTACAATAAATACTTTACCTCTGCGTATTGCGCCTCCGTCAAGTACTTGTCGTCCCCTTCCTTGTACTTCCCCGGCTGACCCTCCTCCGGATGCAAATTGAAATACGCATTCGTAGCTTGAATGCGAGCCGTCGATAGTGACTGAGTAACGAGCTTCCTGGCGCAGTTATGGAAGACGAGACGAGCTTGATCCGTCTGCTCGGCCTCGTTCTCCAAACGGTACCGTGCCTGGAAGAACAAATATACAAGTAAATGTATTTAATTTATAATAAATATGTATTACACAAATATTTGTTCATACTTACCATAAAGTCATACCACACAGCCTCCTGGTGGTTGCCGTAAGCAAGGTCCTGGGCCGTAGCGTAATGGTCCCAAGACGTGGCAGGCTGTTCGTTCACTACACCGGGGTAGTGCAAACGGACTAGACTGCCCAAGACACCATTCACCTGCTTGTGGTGTCCCTGCCCTGTGAACGAACAATCCTCGCAAGCCCCGATATATGATTCTCAATTAGTATATATATAAGCCTTTAAATATCTGAATTGGTAAAGATTTACTTACTTCTCGCCAATAGGACGAATAACGATCCGATCATTTGGGTTTGCAGGAGCCGGAGGAGGAGCCACGTAGTGGCTCCTCCTAGTCCGTCGCTGTGCAGCTGGCTCCACATCAGGTGACCCAGAAGTGGGGTCACCCGACTGCACTGGCTCTGAACAAGGTGGCACCGAAGAAGAAGGCTCTGAAGCAGGCACCAAAGAAGTAGGCTCTGAAGTAGGCACCGAAGAAGGAGGCTCCAAAGCAGGCACCGAAAGAGGCATCCTAGCCTCCGAGTCCTCGGACATAGAGTCGTCCTGATAATTTCAAAGATTTATATTAGAGAATAAAGAATTTATTATATAATTTATGTAATTAAATGTTCTTTACCTGGCCACGTGATGACTGCGGCAGATGGCTCACCAACTGAGCCCGTCTACCTCCGCTAAGGTGACTGCCCTGGAAGACCTCGTCTCCTCTTGTGGCTCTCAGTGACAGAAAGCTCTGTGCCTCTGTCCCTCGTCGTCTGCTGCTCCTCAATGACATCCTGTTTAATAAAAAACTGTTAATGAATGTAATGGAAAATATAGAAGAAGAAAGAAGAGATGAAGCAAATGTTACTTGTACTCAATTTTAAAATTCATCAGCATCACGCTCATGTACTCTACTCCGTAAACTGGACCATCGATCTTCTGTAGTGGAAGTTGCCTGTTTTCATTTTCGCATCTTAGGAGTTTCTACATCTTCTGCATCTCCAACTAAGTCATCGAGTCCTAAACCAGGCTCGACGACAAAAGAGTCCGGCAAATCTTTTTCTTGGTTAACAATATCAACATCATCATCAAGGTATCCATCATTGCCTGGTGTATATAACCGCTCACGAGGATTCACCTTGTGTACAACCCACCAAGCATTAAGCTTTTCGCATGGATAATGTAAATAATACACTTGCTCGACTTGGTGTGCAAGGACGAAGGTGTCGCAGCCTTGTAGCCGGTCCTTGTGTTTTACTTCTACCATGCCAAATTGATTTTGTCGAGTTCCATGATTATGATTAAACCAATCGCAATCAAAGAAGATTACTTTAAGGACCTTATTCCCCGCAAAACTGAATTCAAGGATATTTTTAATGATCCCATAATAATTAGTTTCACGTCCTTCGGCGTCAACTACCCTCGTCACAACTCCGGTGTTACATGTTTCCCTGAAAGGACGTTGAGTTTCAAATTGAGTGGAACAAAATCGGAACCCATTGACGTCGTATCGACCATAACTTTTAATTTTAATGTATTCGTAGGAAAGTTGTCGCAAATCTTCATGGACACCGACTCGTTTTTTTGCACTGTTCAACATACGAAGTTAGAAGACTATTTTATGCTATACATGTAATTACTAAGAGAAACAAAACATGAACACGTTACATGTGCATGAAACCAGGATATGAAGTTAGGCCCTCCTTGTACTCCATAATATCGCATCGATTGTATTTGTCGAAGCGTAGGTTGCTGCTTCGATTTCCAATTTTGTTGATTGAACTCACTAAATAAGGAAAAAAGAGAATAATTAGCATAGATATATAACACAACACGCTAATTATTATAGATGTTGAACAAACACTTACTGAAAATATTCTTCCATCCCCTCTATATTAGCGTACATGTACAGCGAAGCAGCCGTCTTGTCATCTGTTTCAATATCGTAGCTCGTGCCGCTATTAACAGTAGTGCCTCTTGCTTGAAAAATGGAGAGCTTGCTACAAGAGGGTGCTTCATCCATACTGTACCGCAACGTGGAAGCATTAACATTGTTTTCTTCTGCAAAATATACACTTGAAAAGTATCCTATCTCTTGAATGGCGTATGCTTCGGCGATGCATCCTTCAACCCTTGCCCGATTGCGAACCATTGGTTTAAGACACCTGAGTGCTCTTTCAACGTGATACATCCACCTATATTGCACAGGGCCGCCCACTTTAGCTTCATATGGAAGATGTATCACGAAATGTTGCATTGGATTGAAGAACCCTGGAGGGAAAACTTTTTCCATCTTACATAAAAGCATTGGTATCTCCCTTTCCAACTTCTCCATCATCTCCCTTGTGATTTCTTTAGCACAAAGCTGTCTATAAAAGTAGCTAAGCTCGGCTAACACCTTCCACACCGCATCGTCAATGTAGCCTCGAAACATAACTGGCAGTAGTCTTTCCATGATTATGTGATAATCATGACTCTTCAACCCTGTGAGATTTCCAGTCTTAACATTTACGGCTCGTCTCAGGCTAGCAGCATAACCGTCTGGGAATTTCAAACTTTTCAACCACTCAAAGACTTCTTTCTTTTCTTTTGGTCGAAGATAGAAAGAAGCACGCGGTTTTCCACCAGCTTCAGATAGCTCAAGAGTTGGACGATTACAAACCTTTGCCAAATCCTTACGAGCTTTTATATTGTCTTTTGTTCTGCCAGTCACATCGAAGCATGTGCTTATGATGCATTCGCCCATGTTACGTTCCTGATGCATGACATCAATGTTATGCATTAAGATTAAGGACTTAACATACGGTAGCTCCCATATTGCACATATATGAGTCCAATTGTGGTCCTCTCCGTAACCAACAAAATATCCAGCACGATCTTCATCTGGCACTAAGTTGTTCAACTATTCAACAATCTCCGACCCGTTTAGACGTTGTGGTGGTCCTTTTTTGACAACGGTGTCCTTCCTGAAGGCATTTCTCTGTTGCCTAAATACGTGATTGGGCGGTAGCCAACGTCTGTGGCAATCAAAGTAGCAAATCTTGCCACCATGCTTTAAACGAAAACATTCTGTGTCCGAAGCACATATTGGACATGTCAAACGACCATGAGTGCTCCAGCCAGAAACCATGCCGTAAGCTGGAAAATCGTGGACAGACCACAAGTATGCAGCTCGAAGGTTGAATTTCTGTTTTTTGTAGCAGTCGTACGCTTCAATTCCTATCCATAACATTTTCAACTCTTCAATCAACAGCTTCAACATCACGTTTAGTCGTGAACCGGGATGATCCGGTCCAGGTACAATAAGGCAAAGGAACATGAACTCATACTTCATACAAAGAGATGGTGGTAAGTTGTACGGAATAGCGAACACAGGCCAATAAGAGTATGGTGTTGCGTTTGTACTGAACGGTGAAAAGCCATTTGTCGCCAACCCGATGCAAACATTTCTCGCGTCATTGGCGAAATCTGGATCGAAGCGGTCAAGCGCTTTCCATGCCTCACCGTCGGACGGGTGCACCATCATTCCGTCATTCTCGCGTACACCTTCTTTGTGCCACCTCATGTGTCTGGCTGTTTTTTTTTTGAGAGAAACAAGCGCTTCAACCTAGGTGTGACAGGCAAGTAGCGAAGCTGCTTCTGTGCAACTTCAGTCATTATTTTTGTACCGTCTTCATTAATAACTTCGACAAATCTTGCCTTATCACATTTTAAGCACTTGTTCTCGTTGGCATGCTCTTTGCAGAAAAGCATGCAGTGGTCTGGACACATATCAATCTTCTCATAGTTCATACCAAGATCAAAAATCAATTTCTTAGAATGATACATATCCTTAGGCAATTTATGGGGCTACGGAAGGACATCGCTGATCAATTTGATGAGGTCATTGTAGCAATTATTGGAGAAGAAATACTTAGACTTAATTGCCATAAATCTAGTCATGAAATTGAGGACCGTCATTTTGGTGTGTTCATGCACCGGTTGTTCTGATGTCTTGAGACACTCGAAGAACTCCTTTGCCTCCGTTGTAGGAGAATCCTCCGTCAATTCAGGATTTATGGCTTCAAGCATCTCGTCCATCCTATCGACACCAGTGCTATCATCCCCATCTCGATCTTCTACGGCTTGAGAAGGTGTCTCGCCGTGAAAGGTCCATAACTCATAACGTTGCATAAAACCATTTCGACACAAGTGGAACGTCAATGTCACTTTGTCGAAACACTTCGCATTTTGACATTTGATACATGGGCACCACACCTTGCTGTTGTTTGACAACAAAAAAGCTCATTGTATGAAAGCATCCATCTTGGTGAACCACTCATCTGAGTGACTCCCGTCCTTTTTCCAACCAGTATACATCCAAGTGCGGTCTTCAGCCATGTTTGAGGGTATACCTTCAAAGCAGATAAATCATTATTAGTTTCATTGTTATGTTATGTCACGAAACTATAACTAGGCAGATAGGTCCTAAACCCACCCAAGAGTGACCGAGCGGAGTGTGCTCATGACGAGACGCGTGGTCTGGATCCGGACGAAATTTCGGCAGCATAACCCCGCTGTTCTCCACTGCACGCCCGAAAATGGTGCAGCAGAGAACAACAGGGTTATGCCATCGAAATCTCGTCCAGATCCAGACACGCGTCTCGTCACAAGCCACGCCCCCTCGTTCACTCTCAGGCTGTCCAAAAAGGGACAATTCCGAACCTTCACGTCTCACATGCCAATAGCATGTGAGACGTGCTGATCCGAAATGGGTGACGCATTGATATAGGTTACGTTCCTCATTTTCATTGTTAAGTCATTTACAAGAGGAAAGAACGAGAGAAAGAGGAGGAAAGTTGGTCTTAGATGACAATTCCACGTCCGGATCCACCGTCTGCGCAATCGCGGGTGATTGACTTCCTCACCATCGTCGTTCGCTTCCGTGTCGTCTCGACGCATACATTACGACTACAACTGTCTATACGGCATGGACGTATTTATTCCGTGTCGTGTTGTGTTGGGTCAGGCCGGGCCAGCCCAAAACCCTTATATTTACATATTAATAAACAAACCAACTAATAAACAATTACACGTTCAGTACAACTGAAAAGAGCAGAACTATTATGCCTAATGACATCAAAAACAAAACCGCAGGACAGTCGTTAAAAGTAAGTGGTGTTTAGTCACTAAGAATAGCAAATTATTTTTAGGATTATGATCCGAATGATTTTCGGTTTACAATATCATGCAGGCTTAGCAATTTCAAAATTAACTACTTCCATGATTAACCAAGACCATGTTAACTAAGACCATGATTAACTATGTCCAAGGTTCGAGCAATCTGTTACTACCCGTAAGAATGCTACTATAAACACCAGCAAGCGCAGGGAAGACAATGTTTTTTATATTGATGAAGTGTTGAGAGTGATGGAATCTGACCCTAGCAGAATGAGGTCCAATGGGACAAGCTCCATTATTCTAGAGCCAATGAAGTTGATGCATGCAGTATTCTAGAGCCAATGAATTACTCACTCATCCCGTATTCTATCTGATATTTTTTCTCAGCTAGTTTAGATTTATGATTTTGAAACTTACATAATAATCTTTGTTGGTTATATCATGGCTCATGACAAGCGACATGTTGAACCAAATCATTCCCCATAGAACCTACTTGCAAACATACTCTTAGGTTAGTTCTAATCTATCAAAACATGGAGTTAAAAGTGGACTAATTCTTATCCCACATTACAGAGAAGATAACATTACAGAGAAGATAACATTACAGTTAAAAGTAGACTAATTCTTATCTAACAACAATTAGTCAAGGGACTACGACATTATAGAGAAGATAAAAGAGCCTAAAATACCCTAACATAGGGGGGAGAGGTCGGCGAGGAGGTGGCGGGGGGGTGGGGGGGGTGGGGGGGCAGTGTCCCACGGTGGAGGGCGGTGGGGATGGGGTTGCCGATAGGGGGCGATGGGGAGGAGTCGGGGCTGTTGATAGGGCGGACGGGGAGGGGGGCGGCGGCGCATGGTGGGGAGGAGGCGACTGCGAGATGGCGGCGCGCGGGGTGGGGGGGGGGGGGGGGGGGGGTGAAGGCGGCGTACCTCGGCAGTGGCTCGGCGAGAGTACCAGCAGCGCCGGAACACCAGCGGCGGCGGCGGCCTCGAGCGCGAACGATGGAGAAGCCAAATGAGGACTTAGTCGCGCGGGTGCTGGAAATAGTCCCTAATAGACGACGGTAAAAGGACAGCGTCGTATGTTACACCTTATAGACGACGGCCTGTGGTCACCGTCGTCTATAACAAATTAAAGTGGGCCTTATTCAGCACGTTATTGACGATGGACAGTAATAGACGACGGCCCACCATCGTATTTAAGTTATTGACGATGGTTCTAGGTCAACCCTCGTCAATTACGGGCTTATTGACGATGGCTAGAAAGTACCATCGTCTATTAATTTAAAGACGACGGGACCGTCGTCTATTAACCTGGCCATCGTCTATTGTCGCGATTCCTGTAGTGTGTCCAAAATCTTGAATGGTCCGATATACCTTGGTACCAAGTTACCTTTCACATTAAATCACTTATGACCTCGCATAGGTCATACTTTGAGATATACGAAGTCTCCCACTTCAAAAGCTAGGTTTCTTCGCCTATTATCTGCATAGCCTTTTTGTCATTATTGGGCTTCCCTTAAATTCTCACAGATCATCTGAACTTGCTTTTCAGCATCCTATATCACATTGGCTCCAAATACTTGAGTTTCTTCCGTGTCATTCCAAAATAATGGTGTTCTACACCTTCTCCCATACAATGCTTCATATGGTGACATTTTTAAACTTGCTTGACAACTGTTGTTGTAGGAGAATTCAGCATACGGCAGCCTTTTGTCCCAAATACCTCCATACTATAGCACACAAGCTCTTTGCATGTCTTCCAATATCTGGTTTGTTCTCTCCGTTTGTCCATCTGTCTGAGGGTGATATGTGTTGACGGTTGTTATATACCAATTTAATCTGTCAATATAACTCAATTATGTGAATGAAATATTATTTCTTGCACACATCACTTTTCTATTTAACCTATTTCCACTTGTCCATGGAAAAATTTGTCCATGCAGGTATTTTATACAAAATTGAAGTGAAACAAGGGGATGGATCCTATAAAATATCATTCTAGCCGATCAAGCATCGACACGTGGCACCACATGGATCAAATGGCCCACAAACAGAAGTACCCGAGGCCATCCAACGATGTAGCACCCATATGAAGGGATGGGACCCACCTGGAAGTCACCCAGAGAAAGCATTGACTATTTGGAGGACTTACCAGGTCGGCCGACCCCCCTATTCGGCCGACCTATTGTTTTCTCCAAACTCGGTCAGCTTCCACGTGTTGGCTCCTCTCGGCTTGAAGAAGTCAGTGGTGACTGATTCACACGGTTTTGGTGGCCGGAACCGACCCTTCTCCAAGCTATAAATTGGACCCTTCACCTCTTCCTTCAACACACACCACTTGAGCATTCACTCACTTGTATACATTAGTTCTCCAAGTCCTTAGTGGAGGTTAGGTTGTAGAGAGGAGCCTCTAGTCCCATGTCCAAATTGGGGAAGGTATTGCTCATGTATCTTCTCTTGTATTTGTGACTTTGTGCTTTATAATAATAGTATTAATAGTCTCTCTTTATTCATATACTTGGGCAAAGCGTTTATTGTTTGATTGTGGAGTCCATGTATGTGCTAGGTGTCGATGTTGTTATGATCTAGAGATAATGCCATTATCATGTTATCATAAACATCATACACAACCACTATCGTCTAATTAGGTAATATATTATTATGTTAATATGAATATGTTAGTGCATGGATCCAACATTGGTTCAACGATATTTAGATTAGTCATTGCCTTAGGATGCCATGATTCTTAAGGTATTTACTTAGTATGCTAGCATGGTGCTAGGATAGTGAGTAACGTTGGATATCTCGTAGACCCACAGATTGAAGAGGTAGGCAGTAGGTGGTGATAGACTGATCTGTCCTTTGTAATCCTTCATGTTTGGCTATGCCATAGGCTCTTGGCGGGAGTCGCCTAGTATTGCTAGGGTATACCCGTGCCCGATATGTTGGACCACTAAGCCCTAGTATTCACTTAGCATAGTCATGTGTACTTCGTTAGGCTATGTATATAAGTAATTACAACATAGTAGGAGTAGCTTCATCTCATAGTCTAACTCTCGCTAGGACAATATTACCCTTAGAGTAGATTGCTTAGGTGTGTGCCACACTACCCCTATTATCAACTTACCCCTATCTTGATAATTGATTGGTGTCCCATAGCTTGATCATAAGAGTAGTGTTTACTTCATTGCCTTCCTTTGGGATACATATGATACCCTTGGAAATACTCTTGGGTGAAATGCTAAACGATAGTTTCCGTGCGCTTGCGGAACTCATCTCTTTCAAGAGATTATTTGTGATGTAAGAAACGTCAACAAACATTTCTGGCGCCGTTGCCGAGGTTGATTTGTTAATGTTTCTTAGTAGCTATCAATGATCATTTTTGGCGCCGTTGTTGGGGAAGGCAAAGGAAGTGAGGGATAGCTATCACATGTGATTAAGCTATAGGTTATTAGACAGGATTACCCTTTGTTTGTTTTCTCCTTTTGTGGTGAAAACAAGGTAGTGCTGGCTAACCCATTTCATGGGATAGCCAATGAGGATGCTAGAGCTTAACTACATGATGATTCATGGCGTACCTCAACCAATGTTTGCTAGGAAACACCATTGCCTCTTGCAGAAGAATTTCAGCTTCTAGTAGGAGCCAAAGACATCGATTCCCAAACTTGGGGGAGGCTCCAAGAGTTCTTCTTGGTTTGCCTCCACCATAGCATGGATAGTTGGCTCCTCATCCAACATTCATTTAATGGGTGGGTCCACCAATCCATGACCACCTTTGTGTTGGAGCTGAAGGAGTCCTATTCTCATTCATCATGGATGAGAATATGGTCTCTACTCAAGGGGTGGATTTAAGAATGCTCTAGTTCCCTTAGCTTAGAATGCACACCACTTAGGAAGGTGGACATGCTGGCTATGGAACTACACCTCCCACTAAAGTATCATGAAGACCAAGCTAATGGAGGAGTTTGTGGATGATTAAAGCCATGGATATTCACATGATTTTTGGAAATCCATGTCACAATGGGCCGCTTTGGGAATCATTTCCCTAAAGACCCATGAGGATTCTTCCTTCCAAACACAACTCCAGTTGCTATTACCTACAACAAGGTCAAGTGTGAATCAACATCACCATTGTAATCTGGGAGGCTATGCGGATTTCAAGGGATATAAGTTTAACTAGCCTACCTTGAAGTATCTTGTCCATGGCCAAATAAGAAATCGAGACAACATATACAAGAAACTTAAAGAGCATTCAAGATCCAAGATATCCCACAATCACTTGTTGTGATTCCTGCACTTCAACCAAGCCCTTGCAACCCAAGGAAGGTGACATTGTAGATAAAGCATTTCTTGTTTGATTGTGGAGTCCACATGGCACCATGCCCAAGAAATCTTTTGATCCATGATCAAAGTATGGGTTAACTCAAAAGAACATCAAGAAATTGAAGTGACACCCCTAAAGAAGGACAACACTCACCATGCTCATAAAAGAGTATCTTCAAGAGGGAAAAGCCGTCACTACATCAACAAGTCTTCATCAAGATGACGGAGGGGCTAGGGCTGCCATGTGTCCAACATGTCCAACTAACATGCCAAAGGAGATTTGGCATGTCAATAAAGAAAGGTTGTCCACGTCTTCAACTCCGGGATTGGACAACAAATAATCAAACCAAACAGGACGGAGTTAAGTCCCACTCATCGAACTTTAAAAATTTGGTGAGTCCTTGCCAATAGGTTAATTTGTAGTTATCTCGTATTTGTTTTCTCAATTGCATATTTGAATTTCCCATCTATCTTTGCATTTGAATTTAGCATGTTTAAATTTTCACACTTGCATGTTGGAGAGTAAAATTTCCAACCTCCATAAAACTAAAATTTCAAATTAGGGAATAAATTTATTTGGATATGAACTTTGGGTGTAACCATTGGAATTCATCTTCCTAATTCAAACCAAAAATATTTCCCTTAAATATTCATTGCATTTGCAAGTTGTTTCACGTTGGTGCAAAACAATTTGACAAAGGGGTACAACATGCTTTTGAGATAAGGTAATCCATTTTCGAGTTGTTTTGTTTGTTCTTGGTTGTTGCAGTCAGGACAAAATCTGTAAAGAAGTTGGAAGGCCCCATCAAGTGCATATCCCTCCATCGATCTCATTTTGAGTTCATGGTGGATGAATGCTCAAGATGGTGGTCCAATGGAGGAACAAGATGAAGTTCATTTACTAAGACATCAACTTGGCATTGGACACAAAGGCTACACCAAAATCCATGGTTGTGAGTTTCTCACAGAACGACCTTCAACCCGGACTGCTCGTCAATTGAGGTACAAGCTCAAATTTTCCGTCGTTTGAATTGTATTAGGATTGAATGATTTTTGCTTACATTGGTTAGGAAGGTTTACACCTTCTCATCATTCAACCATTATGCATCCTCACGAGAGTAAGTGTTGGTATTACTTTTTTTTTATTCTTCAAAAAGGAATGTCACCTTACTTGAGAACAAATTTAACTAAGTATCTAGAATTTCATAAGCATTGCTAAAATTGACTTAGACATCTTCTTCCTAGGTAATGCTTATGGAATGACTTAATGGTTGAATTGGTATGTAGCAACCTAGGAATAGTGATGTCCATAATTTTGATAAAAACTCATTCATGCATGGATCACTAAATTTAAAATTCCTAGGCAAGAAATTAAGAACTGAGAATCTTGCTTGCCATGAACCACATGATAAATATTTTCTTTTGTAAAAATAGTATGATGGTTAGGAATTTTACAAGATGAAGGTATCCATATAGTGTGTTATATCTCTTGCAATGCTATCGGTAGCAGCTTTAGAAAATGTTCAACTTGTTTTATCCATAAAGCCCCACTCCTAGCAATGATTCATACATTGTTCATGAATACACTAGAAATTGGACCCTTGTGCGTACAAATGAATATTCGGTTACCTAATCCGAAAATTCATTTGTACAAGTATCGGGAGCTACCCATCCCTCTCTATCATAGAGAGAAAGTTTGCAGGAATAAAATAACTATGTAGGCATTCAAAGATTCGATTGTTGGAAACCCTAAGAGGATTCCATTTCAATAACTTTTGGCCAGGGAGTAAACTAGGATGGTTGCTACCTATCGGAAATTAATCTTGAAGGTCAACCATAACTATACGAGGCCGGAGATTTAACATGGAAACCCTCTGTGAGCAAACAATGGGCGGCAATGAATATGTGCGAGCATGATGCTCTCAGCTATTCTAAGCACTCATTCAAGCTCAAGGGAATTGCCACTATCATTGGGTGTAAGTTATTCCTTAGTGGCTAAAAGGTATGATGTACCTTAACCAATGAATGACAAGAATCACATCCAATGTATAATTGGTGCAAGTTGTTTCTATGTGACTAGAAGGTATACCTTAGTCAAGGAACAATGGATCACACTTAACCCATATTGAGTGCACGTCATCCCTTTGTGGTTATAGGTATGTTGTACCTTAGCCAAGGGATAACAGGATTGTACACAACACATGTTGGGTACATGCAACTCCTTTGTGGCTAAAGGATATCATTACTCCAGCCGAGGAATGACAGATAACACTCAATTCATGAAGGTTACAATTATTCCTATATTGCAAGATGGTATGATACACCTTAGTCAATGAATGACGGAACACACTCAACACATGTTGAGTGCTCGTCATCCCTTTGTGCAAAGGGTTATCACTACGGTAGCCAAGGAATAGCAAGGTAAATCTAACCTATGGAAACCCATGGTAGGAAATCCAACATCGACACTCAACCATCCAATGTCAAAGCCATGCCGCAACAGGGTTAAGCCAACCAAATGGCCTACATCCATTGTTAAGGTTTCAGCCCCTAGCGTGGACCTTGAACAAGAACAAGCTTGGGCGAGGACCCCCACTTGAGGTATTTGGTTCACCTCCCATTTGCATCCCATTATTTTATTTATTTCTTTCCACCACATTTGCATCAAAAAAATATTAATAATAATATAGTATAAGTTTGGTTTGTAAAATAAAAGATGTGCAATAAGAATGATTTGGAATTCACATAGATAAAATGCTGAATATTTGTTTATGATAATTTTTCTAAGTCCCTAGTTTACAACTTACTACTGTCCAAAATATTGCTTTCATTGCCAGATTTACTTTTGCCTTGATTTAGAAATTTTGGGTAGCAAAAGCTTAATCCATTCTAAGTTGTTATGGGATATGATATAGTGATAGGGCTTCTATTCCTAGTTTGAAAGTTTAATTTAGATTTTCAGAGAAATTGTAAAAAGATTTAAGTTACTCTCATTTGATTGAAAATACCTACCAAAGCCATATGATACATTACATTGATAGACCTTATGCATATGCTATTTGTCTTCACATTAAGCTTTGTCAAACTAGTATAGACCTATGTGAGATTTCATTCATTACTTTTTGAATTCAAGACTTCACTTGCACATGCTATTCATATACATTGAAGTAAGCAAATTTCCACCATACCACCATTCCACCAAAAAAAGAGAAACTCCCTATCATTCATCTTTAGTACTGTCTCCAAAATTTATTGCATAAAAAGGGAGTAGGAGACATGGCTACAGGAAAAATAAAAAATGCATGCTTACATCATAAGCATGAGAAAAAAAGAAGAGAAAAAAAAAAGAAAAAAAAGTAGCCATGTTTCATCACTGCAAAATAAGAGAGTCTAGATACATAGGAGTCATCTCAAATATCCACATCCACTTCCATTCCATCACACATGCACAAGTCTTGAATCAAATAGTTTTTAATTGATTTCTCCTAAGGCTTGCTCTTTTGACTTAGCAATATTTTGTGTTGCAAATATGCCTACTGTATTCCCTACCAAGCTCCACATACAAGCCTTACTTAGTGGCAGGATGAATTTAGGTAAAATGCCTTGGTGAGGAAATATTTCCACTATACATAAAAAAGAGACTTGAGAGAATCAAATTGAGGTACTTAAAATATAAATTGTACTCTTCGGAATTTGAGTGGAACTTGATTTCTAGGGTATGTGTGCTCCATTTGTTGTTCTATCTTTCAACCACCCATGAATAGGAGATGTCATAAGCCCCATAATGACTTTAGATGGACGAAGTACTGTGCCAATTTTCACAATACTAGGTAGAGTATTTTGTTCTGCACATGGTACTTGTGAAAAATAGAACATTGTAGCAACTCCTGATCATCAACCTAAAGTCTTGACTTTCCTCGGGACGAGCAAAGGATATGCTTGGGGGAGTTTGTTGACGGTTGTTATGTACCAATTTCATCCTTCAATAGAACTCAATTATGTGAAGGAAATATCATTTCTTGCACACATCACCTTTCTATTTAACCTATTTCCACTTGTTCTTGGAGAAATTAGTGCATGCAGGTATTTTATACAGAATTGAAGTGAAGGAAGGGGATGGATCCTATAAAATATCATCACAACCAATCATGCATTTACACGTGGCACCGCATGGATCAAATGGCCCATGAAAAGAAGTATCCGAGGCCATCCAACGGTGTAAAAACAATATCAAGGGATGGGACCCACCTGGAAGTCATCTAGAGAAAGGACAAAACGTTTGGAGGACTTAACAGTTCGGCAGACTCCCCTAGTTGATCGACCTGGTCATTCCTTCAAACTCGGTCAGCTTCCACGTATTGGCTCCTCCCAGCTTGAAGGAGTCAGTGGTGACTGATTCGCGCGCTTTTGGTGGCGGAAACCGACTCTTCTCCAAGCTATAAATAGGTCCCCTCACCCCTTACTTCAACATACACCATGTGATCATTTACTCTCTTGTATACATTAGTTCTCCAAGTCCTTAGTGGAGGTTAGTTTTAGAGAGGAGCCTCTAGTCCCAAGTCCAATTTGGGGGAAGGTATGGCTCATGTATCTTCTCTTGTATTTGTGACTTTGTCCTTTGTAATAACAGTATTGTTAGTCTCTCTTTATTCATATACTTGGCCAAAGTGTTTCTTGTTTGATTGTGGAGTCCATGTATGTGCTAGGTGTAGATGTTGTTATAATATAGACATAATGCCATTATCATGTTATCATAAACATCATACACCACCACTATAGTCTAATTAGGTACTAATATGATTAAACTAATATAAATATGTTAGTGCTTGGATCTAACATTGGTTCAACGATGTTTAGGTTAGTCACTGCCTTAGGATCTCATGATTCTTAAGGTATTTACTTAGTATGCTAGCATGGTGCTAGGATAGTGAGTAACGTTGGATGTCTCGTAGACCCACGGATTGAAGAGGTAGGTAGTAAGTGGTGACAACCCTATCTGTCCTTTGTAATCCTCCACGTTCAGCAATGCCAAGGCTTTTGGTGGAAGTCGCCTAGTATTGCTAGGGGTAAACCCATGCCCGATGTGGGGACCGGGTCCACACATTCTAGGAATCGCTGAGGGTGGTGACGTGCGATGCGGCACCCAGCAGCACATACGAAAAAATACGACAAAATACAAAGTTTTATTTATATAAATAGCGGAAGTCTTTTACAATACTTAATATATAGCGGAAGATAATATTCATAGCTAAACTCTCAGACTAGCAATGTAAAAGTGAAGCCGTCCAGCCCGCGGATGCTACACACTAGCTACACAAAATTTTACTGCAGCGTGCAGGGCTCCCATTCGACGGTATAACCCAACGGGGGCATTGCCTCATCCTTGGGCCCTTCCTCATAAGTCTCACCTGCAAACAACTTAATATAGCAACCGTGAGCACGAAGGCTCAGCAACACTTAACCATCTCACCTAAACATGGAACTCTATATGCAGGGATACTTAACATAGGAATAGAGATAGCGGTAAATGACTTGCATGTAAATTGATCATCATTTTACAAGTCAATAACAGTAACTTTAACGAGCCTAATCCGTAGCAAACATAGTGGCAAAAGATTTATACTTCCATACATCGTATTCTCCTAACATCTTCAGTATTTACTACATCATAGCATAGTGAACAAGCGGTACTTAAATAACCAAGTGGGACGGTGATTGCAATCAGGAAACACCCGAATAACACGTTACATACACCCATGCCTAAGGAGCATGCCATGCTCCTCACCACGTCATACGCAACAACCTTACACAAGAGAACTCAAATGCCAAACCGGTCCCACCATCACGGGCATAAGGTTCCCGCACGGAGCGTGTCTGTGCCCACCGACAAATTTACACCTTACTACTGTGAGCCCACCCCTATCGACAATGGGATATGCCTCGACATCCAAGTTATCAAGTTACATCGGTTTCCTGTGTTCCATATGCCCGGTATGCATCCGATACTGTTCAAACTTGTCCATCTGGGCCGCAGAGGGATCGGTCCTCAATCGACACAAGCAGGGCTACGCACGTGAGACCACGTATCGCTGCATCCTACCCACTGCTCGGTCTCAATTTCACAATTCTAAACCATTATTTGATTTAATTTATCCCGTGTGATAGAATCCTATCTCGCGAGTAGATTCCAAAAACTCGACTTCTACCGGATTCCTGTAAACATTAGCATGGCATTGTCTACTCTTCAAGCTCTAGACCCACTCAATACTCTATGGGATTTTTGGTTCATGCAAGTGGAGTAAAAAGCACCTTAGCCCTAATGCACAAAATTCACCGTAGACATATGTGATACAAATAGAAAATTGAAATAGCACTTAAATGCAAACAGGGTCTTGCCTGGCTTCGAGTCAGAGGGGAAATCAGCTTCTGGAAGTAGAGTCTCCAAGGGCTCCAGGCCCTCCTTGATCTTGGTCACTATATGATATGCAATATATAAAGTACGTTAGTGGTATAGAAACTATAGAGAAGATCTTATAAATACTGATCATGTATGCAAATGATTTTCATTGGCTTTGGGATTTTTATAGTGGACACTAGGTTCTATGCGGAAGATATGGACCAAAAATTGGAGATGTTCAAGGAAGCTTGTTGTCTCTAAAATTCCAACAAGTAAAAGGCTTCTCTAAATTTTGGTACTGAATCTGTAGCATTGTCATGGCCAAAAGTGGATGGTCATGGTATAGGAGGTCTCAATGGTTCTGGGAAAATTTGTTTCACATTTTTTCTAAGATTCCTACAGGGAGAACTGATTTTACAAGTTTGGGCAAAAAGCTGCAAATGGTTCTGTACTTTTCCCAATTTTCAACTACATAAAGATTTGGAACACTGATCAACCCAGCAACTGAAGTCCAATGAACTTGAAATTTTTACTGGAAATCAAGTGTATTTTTATGAGCGCTCTGACCAAATTGGGAATTTGCCAATTAACAGAACAGTGGTAATTAATTTCCCAGTAAGTTAGTTCAAAAGAATTAATTATCAAAATTCTGGGAGTTTCTTGTCCAACAAATTGCGCCACTGCAAAGTTGGGATCAAGAGGAGTCTACCAGAATTTATTTGGAAATTTTTGAGCAATTATGCTAGGAGTAATCGATTTTAGAAGTTAGTTTGAATTCTGGAATTATTTTACAATTGGATAGTTTAAATAAACCAGCAGGATCCACTTATTTGAATTGAGCCAATCAGAGCTGGGCCACACGGAGGGCTATGGATTTAACCGCGCAGCTGCAGTTGATCCGGTGCCACAGCCGATCCGCGCGGTTAAACGCGTTGCTGACATGGGAGGCCCGCGAGGCTTCTGCAACCTCGCGACGTGCCGCTCGGCCGCGGCGGCGCCACGCGGGTGAGTTCACTGGTTTGGCTTTCCCGACCTTTTCTCTCCTTCCCACCCGCCGCCTAACCGTTTTTCAGGGTGCTGAGCATGATGGAGGGGTCACCGAAAGCCGGCGATGGCCGAAATACCTTGCGCGATGGCGGCGGCGACGCTGGGGTTTGGGTGATGGCCGGAATCGCTTGTGAATGGTGCAAGAAACTCGGGAAAGGTTGGGAATATTCCTGGGAGCATGGGGAAGATGACGATAGAGTGCAAACAGTTTGAAACCGCCGGCAACGTCGACTTCGATGGTGGACCGACCAGATTCTTCGTTGCGGCGGGGAAAACTCGAATCTCTCGGCAATCACTCAAAGGATTCCACAGAGATTTGGTAGGCACGTGCACTATGATGTATTGAACAACATACATGAAGGAATTAACAGATGGTTGCACATAGAAAGCGAATTAAACAGACAAGCGAGCTAGTTCATGGGTAACAACCGAAATAAAAACTGGAATCATTTGCTCGATACTGAATGAAAAGAGGCACGGGTTTTACCTTGAGAAAGAGCTCTCATTGGTGACCCTTTTTGCTGTTGAAGTCAAGGTGTAATATGGATTGGGTAGTGCTGGCGACGATGGAGCAGAGGGGTTCCCGACGGCTTCACCGCGGGCTTCGGGAAAACTTCAAAATATGAGGGTAAGAAGCCAGGGACGAAGGGACCAATTGTACCAGAGACTAGAGGGCAGCTTGGTGCACCTTTTTGCAGTTGCACATGGGCGCCAACTCGGCGTGGAAGTGGAGCTATGCGGGGAGGTAGCAAGGGCGACGGGGACGGCTTGGGAGAGAACAGAGAAATGCTGCTTGCTGTTTCCACCCGGTCGACGGCGCAGAGATAGGGTGGGAGAGGTGTAAGGAGCACACCATGATGCAGGCAAGCAAGCAGCTCGCTGGCGCCATGCATGGTGTGTGGTGTCGAGCAGCACAGCACTGGAAAAACGGCGCGCAGAGCACTACCGTAGATGTCACACTGACCAGTGGGTCCCACTACCCTCCCTTAAGCCTATCCTCTCTGGAACTTCAATTCCCCTACCAAACATGATCCAAAAATCCTAGATTTTTGTGGAGAGGCCAATTTAAATATGGATATTCAGATTATGACATTGTATTTCAAATTTGGATAAATTTTAGATGTAATTCAAATTCAAATTTGAATTTGACTAGAATTCAATGGAGCTACTGAATTAAATAGCAAACGAGCTTCAAAATTTTGAAACTTTGCAGAGAGGCTATTTAGAATATTTGGGATTGAATGGTGAGCTCATATTTTTATTTTGGCAAAGTTTAAACAGGAGCTAGTTTTTAATATTTAAATTCCCTCCATTGAAGTTTGAATTGGTTTGATTTTTAATTGCCAATTTGATTTATTTTTCCCCTTCAAATATTTACATCTCCCATATGAACTTTGCACTAAGAAATTTAGGGCTTTTACATTCCTCCCCCCACAAAAGAATATTGTCCCGAGATTACAATAAAAGTGACGGAGGTAAAAGATTACAAGATATGAGATAATAATAAATCCGGATAGTTTGATTGGAGATAATCCTCGCTTTCCCATGTCGCTTCCTCAGTGGTATGGTTACTCCACATTAATTTGTAGAAGTACAGAGTCTGGTTTCTGGTGGTGCGTGTCTTTTCATCAATAATCCGGATCGTATACTCAGAATAAGTGAGATCCAGTTGGAGATCCTCAATGCCTTCGGTGCGGATTTCAATTGAGGATTTAATACATTTCCGCAACTGAGAAATGTGGAATACATTGTGAACTCCTGAAATTGACACCAGTAACACCAACCGGTAGGCCACGGGTCCACATTTTTCCATAACAGCGAACGGACCAATGAATCATGGAGCAAGCTTTCCCTTCACTCCGAAACGATGAATTCCTTTCATCGGAGAGACACGAAGAGAAATGCGGTCTCCGATGTCGAAATGGATAGGTCGACGTCTCTTATCTGCATAGCTCTTCTGACAAGATTGAGCAGCATTGAGATTAGCATGGATCACTCGTACTCGTTCTTAGGCTTCATTTACAAGATCAATTCCGTATATAACCCACTCGCTGGATTCACACCAGTTGAGTGGTGTGCAACATTTCCAGCCGTAGAGAGCTTCATACGGTGCCATCTTGATGCTAGCTTGATAGCCATTGTTATATGAGAACGCCACCAATGGTAAATGATCATCCCAATTTTTACCGTGGTGGATGGCACAAGCGCGTAGCATATCCTCCAAGACCTGATTCACCCGTTTAATTTGACCATCTGTCTGCGGGTGATATGTGGTGCTTCGGATCAGTTTCGTCCCCAATGATGCGTGCAGCTGCTCCCAAAAATGAGCAACGAACAGCGCACCGCGATCAGAAATAATTGTTCGGGGAACTCTGTGCAAGCACATGACTCTTGCAATATACAATTTTGCATACTTCTTGCGATGTAGTTCGTATGTACAGGGATGAAATGAGCAGATTCTGTTAGTTGATCGATTATCACCCAAATCGAATTATGCTTGTGGAATGTGAGAGGCAAACTATCGATGAAATCCATACTAATGTCCTCCTATTGCCACGCCGGAATATTCCATGGTTGCAGCTGTCCGGGTTTCCTCATGTGGTCGTCTTTCACCCGCCGACACGTATCACACTCTGATACATACTTTGCAATTTCTCTTTTCATCCGTGTCCACCAAAATCTGGTTTCAAATCTTGGTACATCTTGTTGCTGCCCGGATGAATAGAGTACTTCGATAAGTGAGCTTCATCCAATATTTTTTTCCGAAGTGTCAGGTCATGAGGTACCATGATACGGTCCTTGAACTACAGGGTACCATGTTCACCACTTCGGAAGCACATCATCTCCCCATTCTTCATTCTCCTCCGAGTGTGCGACATACCCACGTCTTCCTTTTGAGCCTCCATAATCTCCTCTTGTATGCTAGGGATGAGAGCAAGACTATATAACACTTCATATGGAACCAAGTATAAACTCGGCTCGTCCTCTTCCATCGGAGTGATGGACAGATTATTAACGTGAGACTTGCGGCTCAATGCATTGGCAACTACATTTGCCTTGCCGGAATGGTAGTGAATTTCAATCTCATAATCTTTGATCAGTTCTAACCATCTTCACTGCCTCATATTCAGCTCCTCCTGAGTGAAGATATATTTCGGACTCTTGTGATCGGTGTAGAGGTGCACTAAATTTCTGAGTAAATAATGCCTCCATATTTTCAAAGCGAGCACCACGGCAGCGAGCTCAATGTCATGAGTTGGATAATTCTGCTCATGATTTCGGAGCTGCCGTGATCCATATGCGATCATGCGACCTTCTTGCATTAGCACGCAGCCGAGACCAATGCCAGACGCATCACAATAAACATCCAAAGATTTGGTCATATCCGGCTGAGCTAACACTGGGGCTGTTTTGAGATGTTTCACCAATGCTTAGAACGCATCCTCACATACCTTGCTCCAAATATATTTAGTCCCCTTTTTCAGTAGCTCCATCATTGGTGTAGCGATTTTTAAGAAGCTCGGAATGAACCTCCGATAATGTCCCGCTAACCCGAGGAAACTGCAAACTTCGTGGACGGACGTTGGAGACTTCCATTTCAGCACTTGTGCACTTTTGCTTGGATCTACTGTGATGCCCTCTACTAAAATAATGTGATCAAGAAATGGTGCTTGTTTGATCCAAAACTCACACTTTCTGAATTTTGCATAAAGCTCGTGATCTTGCAATCGTTGGAGCACGATATGCAAGTGTCTTGCGAGTTCTTCTTTTGATTTTTAATAAACCATAATATCATCGATGAAGAGCACGACTCACTTGTCCAACTCCGGCATGAAAACACAATTCATGAGGTACATGAAGTGGGCCGGCGCGTTGGTATGCCCGAAAAACATGACGAGATATTCATAGAGTACGTATCTCGTTGAGAATGCCGTCTTCGGTATATCCTCCGGTTGGATTTTTATTTTATGATATCCGGACCGAAGATCCATCTTTGAAAATACTTTAGCACCCACTAATTGATCGAATAAAATATTAATGCGCAATAGTGGATACTTGTTCTTGATCGTCAAGGCGTTGAGCGGACGATAGTCCACACATAGACGTAATGTCTTGTCCTTCTTCTTCACAAATAATGCAGAGCAGCCCCAATGTGATGAACTTGGGCGTATGAGACCTTTGTCCAGAAGGTCCTTCAAATGTTCTATTAATTCTGCCAATTCATTTGGTGCCATCTTGTACGGCCGTTGGGAAATAGACGTGGTTCTAGGAATAAATTCAATCCTGAACATGATACCCTATCCGGTGGCATACCCGGAAGGTCGTCGGGAAACACGTCTGGATATTCACGGACCACATGAATGTCTTCAAGCTTTGTGGCTTCCGTGTTGTAGGTGGCTAGAATTTCTTGGATAAGGCGGTCTAGAATAAGAGTGTGTGGTTCATATAGTGGAGAACTCAAATGGACCATACGTGGAACAATGTTGAGAACAGCACCATGACGGTGCAGCCATGAAATCCCTAAGATGACATCATGCTTTTGACCCTCTAAAACAATTAGAGAAGTCGGATAGATATTCCGACCCATCTTAAGTTGTGCTTTATGGACTTTCAGGTCCGCTGCTATTTTCCCACCAGGATGTAAAAGCCCGCTTTACGAAAGAATAAAAACGCAAAAATGCGAACTTAAAAAAAAATTGGAAGTGGACATGGAAGTCCAAACTCACATGAACCATATGAGTTAACCAATGTTCACCAAAAATAGGAACTTGTTAAAATTGTACATATAGAACATGGTTGCTAATGTATATTAGAACTTAAGGTGTAAAATCTTTAATTTCCAAGTATTCACATTTTCAGTGAAAATTTAAGAAGGAAAAGAAAACAAAATAGAGAGAAAGAAAAAGGAATTATTCCAACCCTAAAATAGGACATTCAAAAACTCAAAACAAGCTACTATTCAAACTAGATTCACATGAAGATTTAAGCTGCTCAATAGATGGAGATTTAATTTGCAGTACCAAATATATATTCAAATTAATACAAATTCAATATGCTACTGTACATTTGACCCTGTCAAAAATATTAAAATCTAAGGCTGTAAATTTTTCCATGACCTTCTAATATTCCAAATTGACTCTCGGTAAAGTTTCAAAATTTTTGAAGCATGTTTTCCATTTATTGGACCCGTACTAAAAGTTTAATCAAAGTCGACTTCAAACTTAAACTTTGTACTTAACCTTGTCCAAATCAACTCCAAATTTTTCCCGAGGTCCCTTATGGTTCAGAAAGGTTAACTTCAAAGTTTTAGGATTTTTGAACCTAATTCACTATTTATTTCATTGAATCAAGTATCACCGCTTGAATTCAAATTCAAACCGGAGTTAAAAATTCAACTTGCTCAGTTCTGAAATCTGATTGCACCATAAAATTCTTCACATTTTATTTAGTCATTGGGCCAAAGTTGAATATTTTTGAAGCATGTTTGCTAGCTCTATTTGAAATTGGAAAGGAGAATGAGGGAGGAGAGTGTTGTGGGCCCCACCTGTAAGCCTCTCCCAGGTTGAACCGCCTCTGCCTTTCGGTTACAGGGCGACACCCAATCTTGCATGTTCCCAGTGTTGCTTCTATCTAGAGGCAGAAAACGAATTTCCCTTCTTCTACCTCATGCCCGCCCGACCGCAGCGCCGAAGCGCTCCCGCGCCCCACTCCTGCTCGCCTCTCCTCTCCCGGCCTGCGCGCCCCTCTGCGTCCGTCCGTTCGTCGCCCAAGCCGCGCTTGTCCCATGCCCAGCGCTGCCATGCGTGCTCGCCGGCCACCCTGCTCGAGCTCGCCTCCTCTCGGCCGCCTGAAGCACCGTCCACACCGGCGCAGGCCCGCTGCCAATGCGTCGCGCCTGCGTGCAGCTCGACCTGGCCGCGCCCGTGATGCCGCGCGCACCTCCCCTCCCGCGCTGCCAAAGCCTGCTCCTAGCCGCGCGCATCTCATCACCCTGGCCGCGCGTCCCTGACCTCCAGCTAGTCGTGCCCCCGCCCTACACGCGCCCCGCCGTGCGCCGGCCTGCTACTCGCCACGTTCCTGCACCACGGCGCCCCGACGCACCCGCCTCTGCCCCGCACTGCCTGCGCCACCAGCTGCGCTCCGCCCTTCGTGCGCCCCACGGTCTCGCGTCCCTCCAGCTCTAGCACGACCGCCATGGAGCTCCCCACCGTCCACCAAGCCGGTCTCTCCTACGCATCGCGTCCCCGCCATTGGCCCAGCTCCTTGCGTCGTCCGCCCTTGCCGCTATCCGCGCCATGGCCGCACCGCCAGTCTGCTCCTCCCTCTGGGTTCAGCACAGCGCCCAAGATTCCGCCTGTCGCCTTCACCGCGACATTTTGCAGCGTGGCTATGTCCTGGAAGCAAGGCAAATGATTGGTGGTGATGGATGAAGAACACGTCAACGGCACAATGGTATCGACAACTGGTCCAAGGTTAGGTCTAATTGTGCAAGATTGATTAGATCAGTGACTGCAGCTAAGGTGTTCGATGAAATGTTTACGATGGAAGAGCTGGTCTGTGATGCGGGGGTAGAATGATGTGGCAATCGACATGGACATGTGCCATGGTGTTCTTGGAATGTTGATGAAGTAACCGGATTAAGAACACAACCAAGATGTTCGCTAAAATTCTTACAAGGTCAGTCAATGTCGTCGTGCTTCACCCTTGGGTCCATGTTCCACATTGATATCATTCCTATAGAAATCCCCAAATTGACCTCATTTGTCGTTTGTATCAGATTGGCCTTGCTGTGCGTGCTCGTGATGCTACACCATGAGCTGCTTCGACGTCGTTGACCACATGACGTCATCGTGATGCTCTGAGCCATCTTCATGCCCTGGCATCGAGATGAAGGATGCTTGTGATGTGTGTGGTTCTGTAACACAAGCACGACTCGTCGGACAATGGTTGTCAAGCCAAATTAGGTTTTAGTCGATGTGAGGGTGATCGAGTCCTAGGTGTAGCCAAGGTGCTCAATAAAATACCTTCTAGGTCAAACCACGGATGTTAGTGATCACTGATGACCTATGGTTGAGTAATGCGAGAATGTTGGGATCGACAAGGAATACTAGATCAAGGGGAACCTTGGATAAGAGTTCCTTTATCGTGTCGACGATGTTTCCTAGCCATCCGCATAATTGCTTAACTAGGTGTGATGACTCACCGATGACAGGTTCGTCGAGTCGCTTGTCGACGATCAAGTCGACATCACTAACCTTGTGACTCATAAGGTGGTGTTCGGGATTTCGCTCACCACCATGGACGAGTCCGGGTCGATGTGAATGTCGATGAGATGATCTTCTCGAGATGGCAAAACATGTCGTCTCTACATAGTAATGCCTTATGTTCGAGTTCCAGGAGTTCACCGAGCTCATCTGGACAATCTTGCAAAGGACACTGCAATAGTGTCATGTAAGCGCCTGGACGATGCTTGCAAAATTAGTTGAAACGACTGATTTACCTAAAGGTTATTTGAACATTGTCTTCGTACTCATGTGAGGTTAGCAAGACTTGTGATGACTCTTTGAGTCCAAGCAATGCCGATCTCATTTCTTTTCCAAGTGTCGCTAGGGTTTCACGTTGATTCATCCTAATTCAGAACCCTGCGACCACATTTGTCACTTAATTAGGTTTACTCCTTAGTGAGTTTGTATAACTTCCTTGGTCGACTTCTAAGTCGCGACCTTCTTTGTTACACACTCCACTCATACTCAGGCTTTCGATGTCCCCCTTGATTCCTTAGTCATTCGTACACTATTCAGTCCAACACTGCCACACCAGTAAGTCTCAGCTTCTCGAGCGGCATAGCCCCAAGTGTTAATTGAATAATTGCATTGCGTGCTTGCATTGCACCTTTCAATTCACAACATGACAATACTATGGCCACTTGACTTATCCATAGTTTCTCCACCCATTCGAGACATATCTAATCTTCCTAGTCAAGCCTCTTCTTCCTAAGGTTTTTACAACTCATCGAGTCCATTATAGATTACCTTAATTACTTATATGCATATCATGTCGATAGGAACAGGATGATAGGTGATCAACGAGAAGCTTCTCCTGGAGGAGAATGCCGAGGAGTTCCAACTTCAAGATTCCATGGCGGATTCTCGGGGGAAGACCAAGCCATAACAACTGACATTGTTATAGAGTCGCAAACAAGGCAAGCCCTAGTTTGCATTTGAGTTCCTTACAGTGTCTTTGCAGTTTTCATTCACCTTACGTCTTCAAATGTGTGTGCATTACGTTTAAGGTTTTTGACATCCACTTGCATGACCCACAAATCCCATGGAGTATTGGGTAGGTCTACAACCTGATGAGTAGAAACTACCATGCTTATGTTCATAGGAATCCGGTAGAAGTCGAGTAGTTGGAATCTACTCGCGAGATAGGATTTTACCACACAGGATGAATTGGATCAATAAATGGTTTATGAATATGAAATTGAGACCGAGCAGCGGGTCGGATGCAGCGAGACGTGGTCTCACGTGCGTAGCCCTGCTTGTGTCGATTGAGGACCGATTCGTGTGCGGTCCCACTGGACAAGCTTGAATTGTACCGATAACATACTAGAGAAATGGGCTCCAGCAAACTGACGTAGCTTGATACTGGTTTGTCGAGGCATACCGTTCCGTTTTATAGGTGTGGGTTGAGGGCAGCAAGGTGTAAATCAGCTGGTGGGCACGTCGGAGTACGCCCCATGCAGTGACCTCCTGCTCGTGACAGATCGACCGGTTCGGCATTCGAGTGTTTGGTGAATGGTGGCCATATACGACTAGTACTAAAGTGTTATGTAGGTACTGCTGTAAGTACTCGTTGGCGCTTCCGAAAGTGCGTATGTGTCGTGTTGACCCGGTGTGTCCTGATAGCAATCACCGTCCCTCGCGGTAATAGAGTACCACCTGTTCACTGTGTCGTGACGTAGTAAATACTAAAGAAGTCAGGAGAATACGATGTATTGAATTACAATTGATTTGCAACTTTGTATGGCTTAGAGATAGTACAATTAATAGTTTACAGTTTCCCCATACTTTACATGTAATAGCATTATGTGCTTTGTGCATGTCATATCATTGGCAAAGCATTTCTTGTTTGATTATGGAGTCTATGATGTGCCATGCCTGAAGAATGTCATGTGCTACTTAAAACGTGATTATAAGGATCCACTTGTAGGCGTGTCCTTTATGCTACTCCTTACCTATGCTTAGTATTCACCCCTGCATATGTCTAGTGAGACGAGTTAGTCTTGCTGAGCCTTATGCTCACGTTTGCGCTTTAACGATTTCTACAGGTATTAGGTTTATTTCTGCTGTTCAGGTTGTACATGAGACCTTGAGGTGTCGAGATGAATCTCATGTGAATCACACCGCACTTGAATGTTCTTCGTGTTGCTAGTCAGAAACGTCCTAGGGCATGGACGTCTTCTCTACTGCTTAGTTAAGTGAGATTACGAGTATGTATTTTCTGCTGCGTGTGTACCTCTGTTGTACACTATTTTGTAAACTCTGTTTAATTTGAAATGAAAACTTTACATGTTTTGGTATCCTTTTCGTGTGTGCTGTTAGGTGCCGCATCGCACGGTACCACCCAATGAGATCCTTGGATGTCGGGACCCCGGTCCCCACAGACATCGTATCAGAGCTTCATTGGGATCAGCACGCTCGAAAAGAGCCTATTTTCAAAAACTCCGAAGTAGTCGAGTGAGGATTAGCTATATGCCCATTTAGGACTATTACTAGCATAAGTTATAAAGGTAGTGAACTAACTTACTTGTTATATTATTCTATAACGACGCTCCGTCTTCAAGGTAAGAGGTAAGGTACGCCACCGAGAGCGGGTCAATCTCGGTAAGCTCTGCATACGAGATGTGGTATGTGATATTTCTGTGGCTTTCCACGGGAAGTCAATATGAGTCTCTGAAAATTTTCCATTTTTCTGAAAACATATGACATGCGGTACCCCAGCATGACAAAAATTAGTGGGAGCCCCCGTCGGGTGGTGTATAACCCGATAGTATGCATCTCTAGAACTATCCATGTTCTATGGGAGCATGCGAAACACGTATGCCCGAGTGTGTATAAGTCGATTCGTGTGAGAGTCTTTGCTGTACAGACGTAGTACAGCTATGTACCTCGAGACATGACTTCGCTCAAGGGCGACTCACACCAGAGTCCTATGCATTTACTTTTGATTATATATTATTGTGACTGCCTGTCGTGTTTCCCCGTGCCGCCCTTGAGTTGTGAATGTGTGAAAGGGGATTGGTTGTTTTCTGCAGGGACACTAACTCCGGTAGCGACCCGTGTAGAATACGTTTGCGAGTGATCGATATTAGAACCACCTATAGACGTATCCGGATATACCGGGTTAGACTTTTCTTTTGGTAAGGCACGTAGTATCATCAGTATCCCACTTGATACTTTGACCATCTCCCACGAAAGAATGGCTTCATATTCATAATAAGTCCAAGTATCAGTTGCTGGTATCTCATGGACAATAGAAAATGTATCTCTTCAAGATTTGGCGAACCAAAGTTCTTTGTTTCTCGTGAGAGTTTAGCTCGACTTCGCTGGAGTGAGACTTTTGTTAAGCATGAAGATTCATAGTAATATGTTATGGATGAGAAGGTCGTCAAGTTCTCTTCCAAGTTCCATTTAGTTCCAAAGCAGATGATTAGCTCTAAAGCAGGTTTCTAGATATCGGACTTGAGTTTTGAGCTAAGTTTCAAAATTTGAGTTTGTTTGCAATTCTTGTGTTTCGGAGCCGGTGAGTTCTGTTTTCTAACAGAATTTGACCTGACTTTGAAAATCCATATCTCTTCAACCTGAAGGTATATGGATGAAAATGAATACTTTTTGGAAAGCTCTTGAAGTATTCTATAAGTTTCTATCGACCTCCAAGCCAATAAACCGTTGTAAGGCCATGAAAATCTTCTCTAACTAAATCAACTGCTTTTCTGAAACTGTATGAACAAGCATCTGAATTTTTGCCATAATTATCTGTGGAAAGCCCTTCTAGTCTATTGTGATAAATTTTTGGAAATGGGAAGAGCTATTCTACAATTTTTCTATTCATTATTACCTCAAATTCGGTTTATAACTAATTATAAACTGGAGTAGAAGTTAGTACATGTGTACAGTACAATCTGAAACAGCCAAAATATTTCTGAACTTTGAACAACCATAACTCATAAATTAGAAAGGCAACCTAGGCATATATATACATGTCTAGAAATATTAAAGAGTCCTCTATCAATTTCCTATTCAGCACTAAGGCTAAAACTCGTAATAACCAGGTCTAAATCGAAGTATCGTTTAAGGTGTCGAAACAGTCCATAATTCGAACAGGGGTGTATTCAGATGCTGTTTTGGATCGTAATTTCTAGTAGACATGTCGAAAGACTTCATAATTTTCATTTATGGAATCCTGAGGAGGTGTGTAATAAGTTTGCAATATTTTGTTTCTGCAAATATCAATATTTCTCTATTGAAAATTGTGGACAAAATCAGCAACATACAAAGGAAGCTCTGCCAAATTTTAGTTAAAAATCTGGCAACTTGGTCCTAATTTAAAATTCCATACCTCTTTAACCAGAAGTTATATGAGGGCAAGTAAATACTATTTAGAAAGCTTTGGAAGTCCTCTACATGTTTTCTATTCAACTCAAGACCAGAATCCTTTTCTATGTGGGTGAAATTTGGAGATTCGCAGAAACTGTCCAGAATCAACCAAGCTTGACAGCAATCTGTATATTTCAGAATTTGAACCATAACTCGAAGACCTTACATCCAATAGGGTCACACGAGTATCCGTTGGAAAGGTTAGTGAGTCAACTACAATTTTTGTAACGGGATCCAGATCTGAATCGGTCATCTACCTCTCCCAAATTGACTTTGAATACAGGGTGGTCAGTCTAAACTGAACCCCCATTTCTCCGAATACTGAATTTTTTGCAAACTTCAAAAATTCATATCTTTTGAACCAGTACTGATATTCATACAAATAAATACATTATGGAAATATTATTACATTTTCTACAACTTTATAAATAATAATATTTCCAAATTTTCAACAGAAAGGTCTGAAAACTTTGGATCAAAACTGCTACTTTTTAAGCAGGTTCTGCTGAATGTGCAGAAAATTCTGCTGACTTTAAAATAGCATAACATGCAAACCAGAGATGATCTAGAGGCAAACCAATACTTTTTGGAAAGTTCTTGAAGTTTAATTTAACTTTGTTATTTACTTCAAGATCTGATTTTGCCATTAACTGGATGAAAATAGAGTTTGCGTCCAGACTGGTCATTTGTCACCATAGCCTGGCCAGTTTGAACCTTTTAGTTTTTGTTAGGCATTCGGTTCTCGATTTCAACTCGAGGAGTGTCGTAACCAACCAAGAGTTAGGACGCAACCGTTTACCAAGTTGAATGGAGTGTTTAACTCATTTGAAGCCATTTTCCTTGGATTGACATACTAGTGTTTAAGTTATGTGACTTGTCACATCCCTTCTTGTGCTTTCGAGCGCAAGTCGTAATTACTCGAGTTGCATCTCGTCTTCCCATAGGGATTGCTTGAAGTACGCTTCGACATCCTGGTTCAAAACTTTAAGGGGGAAGGTGAGCACTCAAGTAATAGTGGTGTTCAACCATCAACCTTGGTTACAACAAGTTGTGTCAACGACAAAGCAAACAAGTGAGTTTACATCTTCAAGAGGATCCAACCTCCACCACCAGATTGAGTTACACTTAGAAGAGTGTGACTTCAACTCCACTAAAGTGATCGAGAAGGATATCCATTCCTCCTGTCTGATCGAAGTGAAGGTTAAGTGAAGTATCACTAGAGATGTGTCTAGTGATCTCGACCAGGTGTCTAGGGATAACCTTCGACATATAGTTAGTTGTTTTTCTTCTGATGAAGATATTTCTCAAGTCAACTGGTAACTTTAAGACCTAGTTGAAGATACAATCAAGTGGAGTAGTACATGAACAGGCTTTCGAAGGGCGAGGTAACGTGGTATGTTTCTCACGTTCCTTATCAGTTGTTCTGTTATGAATTCCATAACTGTGGTCGAGTCATGAAAGGAACACTACTCATTGAGTGTCTTTCACGACCACGGTATACAAGCCTTGCAAATCATGAGTTAGTTCTTGAGATTTGTGTGCGTGGTTCATTTAGTCTTTGTCAAACTATAAAAGCTACTGCACCATGCATGTGCACCATTTGCACCATACATATGCACCATTTGCACCATACCATGTGCATAGGCATTGCACCATAACCCATGTGATGCATCATGAAGCATCATTACCAATGAAACACCAATGATAGAATGCACGGTAATACTAAAATATAGAGCAAGATTGTGTACCCCATTCAAACTATTCTAAGGTGTTTAATGACTACGATCATTTCACCATCTTCATTTGACTTCTTACATTGTTGATCTCCTTTCCATCGAGTAATATTTGAGAAACCGATTACTCAACCTCACTTGCAACTAAACAGACACTTGAACTTCCATCCTTGACTTGTTTAGGTTCAAGTACCTTGATTGTTGCAACTAGACCGTTCGATTGTCAACCTCGTGAAACTATTTGGGTCCCTCTAACATCTTGCGTTGTTATATGGTAACCTTGATAACCTTGTAGCTATCTTATGATTGAGTTCTTTGCTGTGTTGGAAACACATGAGGATGCTGAATCCTTAAATCCTTGTGTGCCACCGCAAAGGGTCTTCATTTTCTATTTCTATTGTTTTAAGATGTTGATATACCAAAAAACCTTGTAGTCGCCATATCTTCAGTATTCCTTCGGTTTTGCCGACATAAGAGTGTTGAGTGCTTTGCTACTCTTATGCTACAGCTAAGGAATCCTATGGTTGACTAAACATCAAACGAGGTTAATGATTGTTGTTTAACCTCGTAAACCATCTTAACTCATGTCAGTGGAAATAACACATTAAGTTATAAGTACCTATGCAAAAACCGAGCAAGCAACCAAAAATCAATGCAAAGATAGTTTCAAACTATCATGGTGACCTAAAGAAGCAAAGAACAAGTCCTGATTCTTCCAGTCAAGACTAGGACAAGACAATATGTCATGTCAATGTAAGAGTACAACAATAAAGGTTCAGTAATAGACGTGAGAGTTTTACGACGTGATATTGTCATGTCGAACATCTTGTCAAGATTTTCATCTTGTCGTGATATTGCAAATTTTAGAATTTCGTCAGATATCTTAAGATGATGACTAATTCGTAGAACCCGAGCCATTAAGGGCATTGCCTTTTTCATTAGTCAATGACCCTCTTTTATGGATCGTTCCCTCATCGTTTCTATTATTTTACTTGTTAGAATTTCGGCACGAGATTCCTTTAAGGGGGGAGGATTGTAAAAGCCCGCTTTCTGGAAGAACAAAAACACAAAAATGTGAACTTAAAAAAATTCAAAGTGGACTTGGAAATCGAAACTCACATGAACCATATGAGTTAACCAATGTTCACTAAAAAGAGGAACTTGTTAAAATTGTACATATAGAACATGGTTGCTAATGTATATTAGAACTTAAGGTGTAAAATCTTTAATTTCCAAGTATTCACATTTTCAGTGAAAACTTAAGGAGGAAAAGAAAACAAAATAGAGAGAAAGAAAAAGGAATTATTCTAACCCTAAAATAGGGCATTCAAAAACTCAAATCAAGCTACTGTTCAAACTAGGTTCACATGAAGATTTAAGCTGCTCAACAGATGGAGATTTCTAGGTCAAATTAACTTGCAGTACCAAATATATATTCAAATTAATACAAATTGAATATGCTACTGTACATTTGACCCTGTCAAAAATATTCAAATCTAAGGCTCTAAATTTTTCCATGACCTTTTAATATTCCAAATTGACTCTCCGTAAAGTTTCAAAAATTTTGAAGCACGTTTTCCATTTATTGGACTCGTACTAAGAGTTTAATCAAAGTCGACTTCAAACTTAAACTTTGTACTTAACCTTGTCCAGATCAACTCCAAATTTTTCCTGAGGTCCCTTATGGTTCTGAAAGGTTAACTTCAAATTTTCAGGATTTTTGAACCTAATTTACTATTTATTTCATAGAATCAAGTATCACCGCTTGAATTCAAATTCAAACCGGAGTTAAAAATTCAACTTGCTCAGTTCTGAAATCTGATTGCACCATAAAATTCTTCACATTTTATTTAGTCATTGGGCCAAAGTTGAATATTTTTGAAGCATGTTTGCTAGGTCTATTTGAAATTGGAAAGGAGAATGAGGGAGGAGAGTGTTGTGGGCCCCACCTGTAAGCCTCTCCTAGGTTGAACCGCCTCTGCCTTTTGATTACAGGGCGACACGGCATTGTGCATGTCGCCAGCGTTGCTTCTATCCAGAGGTAGAAAACGAATTTCCCTTCTTCTACCTCACGCCCGCACGACCGCAGCACCGAAGCGCTCCCGTGCCCCACTCCTGCCCGCCTCTCCTCTCCCGGCCTGTGCGCCCCTCCGCGTCTGTCCATTCATCGCCCAAGCTGTGCTTGTCCCCTGCCCAGCGCTGCCATGTGCGCTCGCCGGCCACCCTGCTCGAGCTCGCCTCCTCCCAGCCGCCTACAGCGCCGCCCACGTCGGCGCAGGCCCGCTGCCCAATCGCCGTTCCGCCTTCTCCGGCGCTGCGCCTGCGCGCCGCTCAACTTGGCCGCGCACGTGACGCCGCTCGACCTGGCCGCGCGCGTGACACCGCACGCCCCTCCCCGCCCGTGCCGCCACGGCCTGCTCCCAGCCGCGCGCATCTCGCTGCCCTACCCGCCCATCCCTGACCTCCGGCTAGCCATGTCCCCGCCCTACACGTGCCCCGCCATGCGCCGGCCTGCTGCTCGCCGTGCTCTTGCACCACCGAGTCCCGACGCACCCGCCTCTGCCCCGCACTGCCTGCGCCGCCAGCTACGCTCCGCCCTTCGTGCGCCCCACGGTCTCGCGTCCCTCCAGCCCTAGCGCGGCCGCCATGGAGCTCCCCAACGTCCACCAAGCCGGTCTCTCCTCCGCGTCGCATCCCCGCCATTGGCCCAGCTCTCTGCGTCTTCCGCCCTTGCCGCTGTTCGCGCCATGGCTGCACCGCCAGTCTGCTCCTCCCTCTGGGTTCAGCACAGCACCAAAGTTTCCGCCTGTCGCCTTCACTGCGACGTTCCGCGCCGTGACTCTGTCCTGGAAGCAAGGCGAATGATTGGGGTGATAGATGAAATGCAGGAACACGTCAACAGCACAGTGGTATCGATAACTTGTCCATGGTTAGGTCTGATTGTGCAAGATTTATTAGATCAGTGACTGCAGCTAAGGTGTTCGATGAAATGTTTACGAGGGAAGAACCAACTTTGTTGATGTTTAGAGATGGTCTGTGATGCAGGGGTAGAATGATGTGGCAATCGACAAGGACAAGTGCCAAGGTGTTCTTGGAATGTTGATGAAATAACCGAATCAAGAACACAACCAAGATGTTCACTAAAATGCTTACAAGGTCAGTCACTGTCGTCGTCTTTCGCCATCTGGTCCATGTTCCACATTAATATCATTGCTTTAGAAATCCCCAAATTGACCTCATTTGTCGTTTGTATCACGTTGGCCTATCCGTGCGTGCTCGTGATGCTCCACCATGAGCCGCGTCGACAGAAACTTGCTCACGACATCTTAATAGCGGAAGGGTGCACCGTGAGTGGGGATACTGTCCTAGACAATTGAATCGATTCATCTTGGACGGAAATTGAGAATGGTGGATGCGTACGACCTCCGTGGAGTGCACCAAAGTGACTTCCTGTACGGGCATACGTGTCGTGTATTTCCGGGTATCATTGATTCAAATCACCGTCCCTCGCGGATATGAGTACCACTTGTTCACTGAGTTGTGACGTTGCTAAATACTTGCACTTGAGATGATAATTAATTGCTGTTGTTATGAACATTATATTATCATGGTGTTGCTATGTTGTATGTATTAGTATAGTGCTGACTAAATTTAATTTCCACCTTGGTCATGCAACATCGTGATGAAGCATTTCTTGTTTGATTGTGGTGTTACGATGTTGCCCCGCGCAAGGTTTAAGCTGCTGCTATAAATATGAAAATAAGGACCCACATTTAGGCGAGTCCATTATGCAAATCTGCCATCCTATGTTTATGTCTTTACTCCCATGTAGAGTTTCATGTTTAGGTGAGACGGTTAAGTCTTGCTGAGCCTTCGTGCTCACGGTTGCCATATATGTTGTTTTGCAGGTACTAACCTCTATGCTTATGATTATGATTGTCTGATGAGACTCGGGACTCTCCGAGTAATATACTCATGTGGGAGCCATGCCGCCGCTGTTTGGTTTTTGTGGCCAGTGAGGAGTGTCTGTGGGCTGGACGGCTTCTCTTTTGCTTATTAGACTGGAGTACGAGAGTTATAATCTTATCTTCCACTGTAGTTTATTTTTATAAACTATTTGTAAACTGAATATCTTTGTAAATTTCAGAAAATGATTTATGTAATACGTGTTCATTTACATGTGTGTTGTTGGGTGTCGCATCGCACGACACCACCCAATGCGATTCCTGGAAAGTGTGGACTCCGGTCCCCATAGACGTTGATGAAGAGCCTCCGTGGGCTAGACGGCTTCTCTTTTGCTTATTAGACTGGAGTACGAGAGTTGTAATCTTATCTTCCGCTGTAGTTTATTTTTATGAACTATTTGTAAACTAAATATCTTTGTAAATTTCAGCAAATGATTTATGTAATACGCGTTCCTTTACATGTGTGCTGTTGGGTGTCGCATCGCACGGCACCACCCAATACAATTCCTAGAAAGTGTGGACTCCAGTCCCCACAGACATGGAATCAGAGCCGCATTAGGAATAGCACGCTTATAAAGTATCGTACTACAAGAAAAGCATAGGATACGGTGAGGATACGATACTAGGCCCACATAAGGATCATATTAGCATAAGTTATTAAGGTGGCAAAACTAACTTATGTGTTATTATATTCTGTAATGATGCTCCGACGTCAGGTAAGAGGTAAGGTACGCCACCGCAAGCGGATCAATTGCGGTAAGCTCACCATGCGAGAGGTAGCATGGAAATCTTTCCGTGGCTTTGCACGGAAGAGTCAATATGAGTCTCTGAAACTTTCCATGTTTCTGAAAACATATGACACGCGATACCCCAGCGTGCTTCAAAGTTAGTGGGAGCCCCCGTCGGGTGGGACATAACCCGATGCGCCTCCTACTGGTGCAGCACTATGCAAAGACGTGGGACCCCGTCGGGCGGTAGAAAACCCGGTCATGTACCTCGAGACGTGGCTTAACTCGGGGTGGCCTGTATGGAATGATCCGGGACGAATGTTTTTTACTTTCATATATATTATTGTGAACTGTACGCCCGTGCGGGCTGTGTCGTACAACACCATATGATTGATCAGTAGTTTTTGTGTAGTGACAGGTACACTGACCACGTGATCGTATTGCGTTTAGAAATCGTTTGCGAGTGAACGTCATTAAGGCCACCATTTTGTATGCCCGAATACCGGCTTAGAATTTTTGCTTTGAGAGGCACGTAGTACCGACATATACTCCATTGATGCATTAACAACTTTTCTATAAAATGGAACTGAGAAGATGAAAAAATACTTATATTAGCTATCGAGCTCTGAGCTTGAGCTAAGTTTTCAAATTTCGAGTAGGTTTTGAAGTCACCAATTGAAAAACAGAGTGTTCTGTTTTCTACCGTAAAAAGACCTGACATTAAGAAAACATATCTCCCAGTAGAGAACTCCAATGAATGTGTAACTTACATGGATGGAAAGTGTAGGAAGTCCTTTAAAACTGTTATGTTCTACTCTAGAACTGAATTTCCCTCTAACCTGTTCAAAATTTCAAAGTTCCAAACTCTACTAAAACTGGACAGAAACTGGAACCCTTTCTGGACCCCTGATTGTTTTCACCATATCTCACTCTAGAAAATTCGAACCAGATCGTGCAAGACATTTATGGAATCCTTGTAATGATTATTACAAATTTGTTGTTTGTGGTTTTTGTAAATTCTGCTGTTTTATATCTGGAAGTTGTGGCCCAAATTCAGCATAAACAAAGGTGATGCTCTCAAAATTTTCCAGAAAAACTGTCAGGATACAATACCATATCATCTCAACCAGAAACGATCTAAATGCAAAAAAATACTTTTTGGAAAGGTCTCGATGTGTACGTCAAGTTTGTAGTTCACCTCAAGATCTGATTCTGCCATTTACTGAGTTAAATTTTTGTTTGAGTACAAACTGGTCAGGTTTCAACAGAAACTTTATCGGTTTGATATTTTGGTCTTGTTATGAATCTGGTCCTCGAAGTCACTTCGAGAATTGTCGTAACGGACCAGTTGTCGATACTCAACTATTTACCAGTGGAATTGATGGTTTGACTCACTGGAACCTCTTTTGTTTTATGGCCATGTTTGTGTCATGCATATTATAGATAAAAGTGTGTTTTCGCACGATAACGCGCATAACGTCCCGTTGCGACCAACAATAGTCGAAATGAATTTCAATCCATGGAGTTCATTATTTTGGAACTCGCTATTGTAACATAGGTCCAGAGATGATGTATTGTGTATAAAGTTTATACTTTATCAATATATGACCGTTATGCAAATTTGGTTATCGATACACACACACTATTGTTTTCATCCTAGTGTGATCTTGCAATATCACGTCTCATGTTGCACTAATAACTGTAACTGCAGAATGGTGCACACTCACACAACTTACAAGGTCAGTGGTTCAAGTCTGGGAGGGGATGACTTCCGAGTGCCGGAACAACCGGCGCAACAGCCACCTCCATCTCCGCTTACATTGGCGGATGATATCACAGCCATGCTGGGTTCGCGCGACGTGCGGACCAAACTGCTGCGAACCCTTGTGCAGATTACGTCCAATCAAGGGGGACGTCAAGCTGAAGGAAATCGTCAGCCTCAGCATGCAACCTATCAAGAATTCTTGCTGACTGCACCCCTCGTGTTCAGTGGTGATGGTGAACCTCTAGATGCAGCCCATTGGCTCCGCACCATTGAAGCTAAGTTCGGACTGCTATAGTGCAGTGATCATATGAAGGTTTTATATGCAGCACAACAACTGCATGGCATCGCTGGTGCTTGGTGGGCGAACCACATCGCCTCCTTGGCCGCCACACAACAAGTCACTTGGAAAGAATTCCGGAAGGCATTACACGCCTATCATGTTCCTCCTGCCATTATGAGAAGGAAACTTTAGAAATTCCTTGATTTGAAGCAAGGTGAAATGAATGCTCAATAATACTCCAAAGTCTTTATTAATCTAGCGTAATATGTGTCATAGTATGTAAGTACGGAGGATCAAAAGCGAGAGTACTTCTATCGGGGTCTAAGCCCCATGTTGAAAGAAAAGCTTGCATTGTTCAATCATGGCTCGTTCAACGCTATGCTTAATATCGTGATTACGCAAGGGGATGCCATATGTAAGCGGATCGTGGAGGACTCAAAGAGGAGACTTGCTGTGCAGGATAGCACACATAATGTTCCTCAGAAATACCGTATGGTGTACAGATCACCGTCCGGTCAGATATGGCAGCCGGCTGCACAACCAAGTTCATATCGGAGTCGGCTGTTCGAAGTATCAGATTTTCAACCAGCATTACATCAGCAGAAAGAACCGTCCCAAATGGTTCCAGGGTCATCTATCTCACTGAGGGATGCAGGACAATTTAGGCCTCAAGTCAGCGGGCTGTTGAATCAATACAGGTGCTCCACTTGTGATCGTGTTGGGGACTATACCAACGATTGCCCAGAGAAGATCTTGAGCAGTAGGCAATTACCAGTACAATGGTGTATTCAGTCCCGTATTCAACCAAAGAATACAGCACGACAAATCGGAAGTGTTCAACATATAGCGATCAAGAGTGTTCCATAGGGAGCACCGGTGTTAGCGGGTATGTTTGCTATCAAAGACATACCCGTCCTCATACTCTTTGATTCCGGTGCTACCCACAATTTTATCAGTAAATCATGTGTGGATCAGCACCAATTGTTCACCAATACTACCAAGAAAAGTTATCTTATAAGCTCAACGGGTGGAAGTATCTCGGCTAGTCAGATTGTTCCCCGAGCAGCTCTATGTTTAGGGGGCAAAATATATCCAAGGTTGCTGATTATATTGGATGGACAGAAGATCGACGTAATATTTGGGATGTCATGGTTGAAACATCACGGTGCCGTTCTTAATATCGGTACCCGGACTATCCAAATTGACTCTCCGATGCACGGACAACACAAGCTGTTTTTGGACAGTTTGGAGCAGGACAGTGCATGCAGCTGCATATAACACGGAAGCAACTAAACTTGAAGATATTCCGGTGGTCCATGAGTATCCCGATGTGTTTCCTGGTGACTTACCGGGCATGCCGCTCGAACGTGACATTGAGTTTAAGATTGAACTTGTACCGCGAACTACACAGATCTCTCGAAGACCATATCGAATGGCGCCTAATGAGCTAGCTGAATTAAAGGAGGATTTGAAAGACCTTTTGGACAAGGGTTTTATTCGTCCAAGCTCATCACCTTGGGGTTGCTCGGCGCTGTTTGTCAAGAAGAAGGATGAAACATTGTGGTTATGCGTGGATTATCGACCGCTCAATGTCGTGACTATAAAGAACAAGTACCCGCTGCCCCGCATCGACATTGTATTTGATCAATTTGTTGGTGCGAGGGTGTTCTCCAAGATGGATCTTCGGTCCGGATATCATCAAATCAAAATCCGACGGGAAGATATACCAAAGACGGCATGCTCAACGAGATATGGATTATAGGAGTATCTTGTCATGTCTTTTGGTCTCAACAACGCTCCGTCTCACTTTGTGTATCTCATGAATTCGGTATTCACGCCGGAGTTGGATAAGTTCATCGTGGTCTTCATCGACGACATATTGGTTTATTCCAAGTCAGAGGAAGAGCATGCTGAACATTTTGCATATTGTGTTGTAATGGTTGAGAGATCACAAGTTATACACAAAATTCAGCAAATGTGAATTTTGGATCAGCCAAGTGCTATTTTTGGGACACATTATTTCAGCTGAGGGCATCGCTGTGGACCCAAGTAAAATTGTTCAAGTACTGAAATGGCAATCTGCGAAGTCAGTACATGAATTCCGAAGTTTCCACGGTTTAGCGGGATATTATTGGAGGATCATCCCGAGCTTCTCAAAGATCGCAAAAACGATGACAGAGCTGCTGAAAAAGGGCACCAAATATAATTGGAGTTCAGCTTGTGAAGAAGTGTATAAGACACTAGTACATCACCTTACAACAGCCCCGGTTCTTGCTCAGCCGGACACAATGAAACCGTTCGACGTTTATTGTGATGCATCCGGCATCAGACTTGGCTGTGTTCTTATGCAAGGAGGACGTGTGGTCGCATATGGATCACGACAACTCCGAAACCATGAGCAGCACTATCCGACTCTGACCTTGAGCTCGCTGCCGTGGTATTGGAATTAAAAATGTGGAGGCATTACTTGCTTGGAAATCTTGTACACCTCTACACAGACCACAAGAGTTTCAAATATATTTTCACGCAGAAGGAGCTGAATATGAGACAACGAAGGTGGTTAGAGCTGATCAAAGATTACAAAATTGAAATTCACTGCCATCCCGGTAAAGCGAACATGGTTGCCTACGCGCTTAGTCGGAAAGCTCATGTCCATAACATCACCATGCCTGAAATGGAAGATGAGGAACCAAGTCTATATGTGATTCCATATGGGGCTCTCAATAATCTTGCTCTCACTCCCACCATCCGAGAGGAAATTATTGAAGCCCAAAAGAAGGACAAGGGAATGTCACATATACGAGAAAGAGTGGACAGCGGGGAAGCAAAATGTTTCCGGAAAGATGATCATGGTACATTATGGTTCAAGGAACGGATAGTTGTACCCTGAGATGTTAAGCTCCGGAAGAAAATATTGGATGAATCTCACATGTCAAAATTTTTTATTCATCCGGGCAGCAATAAAATGTATCAAGATTTAAAGACCAAGTTTTGGTGGATGTGGATGAAGCGGGAAATAGCGAAGTACGTATCCGAGTGTGATACGTGTCAGTGAGTGAAGGCCGACCATATGAAGAAAGCGGGGCAGCTACAACCGCTGAATATTTCGGCAAGGAAATGGGAGGATGTGAGTATGGATTTCATAGTCGGATTGCCACTCACATTCTGGAAGCATGATTCGATTTGGGTGATAGTCGATCGACTAACCAAATCAGCACATTTCATCACGGTAAATGTCAGATTCAGTGCCAAGAAATATGCGGAGTTGTACATATGAAGAATTGTGTGCCTACACGGCATTCCTCGCATGATTATTTCAGACCGAGGCTCGCTGTTCATTGCTCGTTTCTGGGAGCAAATGCACGCCTCGTTGGGTACTAAACTGATTAGAAGCTCCGCGTATCACCACCAGACCGATGGACAAACCGAGAGGGTGAGCCAGGTCCCTGAAGACATGTTTCGTGCATGTGCCATCCACCACGGTAAAAATTGAGACAATCTTTTGCCGTTGGCGGAATTCTCGTACAACAACGGTTATCAAGCGAGTATCAAGATGGCACCATATGAAGCTCTCTATGGCCGAAAATGTCGCACCCCATTGAATTGGTGCGAGTCCGGCGAAAGAGTGACATTCGGGAATTATCTAGTCAACGAAATCGAGGAACAAGTTAGGAACATTCAAACAAATCTAAGATCTGCTCAATCTCGACAGAAGAATTATGCGGACAAGCGGCGTCGCCCGCTGCACTCCAGTGTCGTGGATCACGTGTACCTCCGCGTGTCACCGATGAAAGGTATTCACCGGTTCGGAGTAAAAGGAAAGCTAGCTCCCCGATTTATTGGCCCTTTTGCTATCACGGAGAAGTGCAGAACTGTGGCTTATCAATTGGAATTACCAGCATCTCTCGCTGGTATACACATTATTTTCCACGTATCTCAGCTCTGGAAATGTCTCAAGTTCACAACTGCAGTCCACACCGACGACATCGGCAAATTGCAACCGGATTTGACGTACTCTGAACATCCGGTTCAGATTCTCGACGAGAAGACTCGAACAACGCAGAACCGCATACTGTGGTTATATAAAGTGTTATGGAGGAACCATACTGCTGAATAAGCAACATCAGTAACTGATGAATATCTCCGCTCCAACTACCCGGATTTCCTATCGTCTCACGTCCGGTAATTTCTCTCCTACTTTCGTCTCTTCATTATAATGTCCGGACGAGATTCTTTTAGGGGGGGGGGGGAATGTAAAAGCCCAAATTTCCAAAATTCGAAGTTTAGATTAGACTAAAAATTTTGAATGCTAAAGAGAATTAAAAAGGAAATGAGAAAAACAAATTAATTCAAACCCCAAATGAGGGAATTAAAAAATAAACTTAGCTAATGTTCAAATAAAGTTAACATGAAGATTTGAGTTGACCAATGGATTCCAAATATTCCAAATAGTACCCTTGTAATGTTTCATAATTTTTGAAGAAAGTTTGCTATTTAATTCAATAGCTTCATTGAATTCAACTCAAATTCAAGTTTGAATTTAAATGAAACTTTGTCAAATCAACTATGGGAATTCAAAATCAAATTCTATATGATTAATCCAGCCATCCCAAAAATATCTAGCAAATTTTGGAATGAATTAGGTTGTAGAATTGATGGGGAAAGGATGAGGTGGGACCCACTTGTCATCCAAAGCAAAGTGTTGTTTTGGCTCTCCAAGTGACACCACATCGCATGCAAAGTCCACGCAGCTGCTTGCACTGTGGAGGTCGCCTCCAGCTGCCCCAGCACGACCTGGCCTTCTCCTTACCCCCTCCCCCCCACCCCATGCCCCTGGCTTGATCTTTCTTCACCTTGATGTCTCCAGCACCATTTTCACTTCTCTCCCGATTCTTTCTCTGTCCAGCCGATTTGCAGCAAAGGTACTCCGTGTTAAGCACTTTTCTTTGCCTCTCCTCACTCCCCAAACCTCTTGTGCAGCCTTGTGATACATTTCTTGCACAGCTAGGCCATTTCCGAAGCTGTTAACTTCGAAACCGAGGCAGCCGGAAATCTCCCATGTTTTGCCGCGCCTCTGCTCATCGTGGACCCGACGAAGCGGCCATCATCTCGCCTCGGTCCTAGAAGGAAAAAGGTTTGCCTACTCATGTTCTAGCTGCTCATAAAGTTTCAGCCCATGCCATGGCTCCTAGCCCCCGTATTTGCTTTTCTCTCGACGAACTTCGGTTATGAGTAGAGATGCTTCACGTGTGAAATTCCTTTTATACAGATAATTATTCCTTGTGCACTTGTGCAATGTTGTTCTTTATGGCTAGGCGCATCACCTCGAAGAAGATCCATTGAGTTTCATTGAGTATTCACGCCGGAATACAATTTTTCCCCATCCGTCGGTCCTTCCCACCTCGGTCCGTTGGCGCTACAATTCTCCAAGCCATTTCTCTCCTTCCTATGCCCATATTCTTGTTCCCCATGCTTCCATGAATCTTCCCAAGGTCTTTCCGATCAGTTTCACTCGCCGTAGGGCTCAGCCGACATGGCCGAAACACTAATCGCCGCCACTACCGTCGCGCTGCCATTTCCGGCCACCTATCGCCGTCGAGGACTGCACCACCATGTTCCTCGTCTTATTTTAGGTGGGGGTGACAATATTGGAGCGCTGCCATGCCCTGGAGCGGGCCGCGGCGAGGGGCCGTCGTCAGGCGCCGGCGCGCACCGTCGGAACCGACGGTGTCGCGAGGTAGAAGACGAACACCGCGGGCCCCGGCTGTCAACCAAAGAAGCGGCGCGCCCGGATCAGCTGCGACTCGGGGATCATTTGTGACCATGTAACCCAGTAACCCTCCGTGTTGCCGCACAGCGATTGGTCCATTTTAAACCTGTGCCCCCCTGGATTATTCAAACATTCCCCATTTGAAATTTATTCCAGATTTTGCCCCAACTTGGAAAATCTATAACTCCAGGATACTTGTCCAATAATTCCCATATAAATTTTTTTAGAACCAGCATGAAGAGTACTTTCCAGTGGTGCACTTGGATTTGTATGAAAGTCCATACGAATGTCTCCATAATTCAAATAAACAAAACGCTTATAGAATTAATTCCTATAGTTCTGCTCATTGAAAAAATACCAAATTTTTCCAGCTCCTTCATTTGAATATACTTGAACACCATTAAAAATTTCAGGGTCATTAGACTCCATTTACAAGGTCTGATCACCTGTGTATTCTTTATGCAAATAAAAATAGCCAAATTCATTTAGAAATTGTACAGAAACTTGTGCAATTCTAAATTGAATATCTCTCAGTATAAAGATTAACATTTTTTCAAACCAACTTTGTTGGTTTTGTCTTTATCCACACTAACCAGAACTACAACCCAATCTTCATGAAAATCCCTAGATTTTCCTGTAGAGCCCTTTAAGGCAAAATTTTGTTTGATTTTTATCTGATGATTCACTTCATAGAAACATCTAAAATTTTTCCAAAATAATCTCTAGTATGTTTCTGAATTCCCTGTAGAAAATTTAGCTTCATTGGACTTGATTCAGCTAGTTCAACCTGAAGATTTTTCTAACTGGTCATAGAATAACCCAAAAACAACAAAAACATTTCAGTAAAATATGCCAACTTGTAAATTCAATATCTCACATTACAATGCTGATAAAATTATGAAACAAATTATCCTAGAACCAATGAGACCCCCTCTGCATGGTACAACCACTGGTAGCCATGATAGACCTCCAGAATTACAACAATAATTCAGAGAATGCTTTTATTTGTTGGAATTTTAGAGACAACAAGCTTCCTTGAACATCTCCAATTTTTGGTCCAGATCTTCCGCATAGCACCTAATGCCCCCTGTAAAATTTCCAGAACCATTAAGCTTAAATTCATATACATAACTGTCTTTCCTTTGAACTATAATATAATACCGGTATTGATTAACTTGCATAATTCTTTGCATATCGATTAGTTGCCGAGCTCAAGAGGACCGCGGAGCTACTTGAAGTCATACCTCTGGAGATTAACTTTGATACTGTCTCACAACCAGGCAAACCCCAGTTTGCATTTAAGCGCTATTACAAAATTTTGATTTGTATAATCTATGTCTAGGGTGAGTATTGTGCATTAGGGCAAAGGTGATTGAAAACCCACTTGCATGACCAGATAAACATATGGAGTATTTGGTTAGTTGTCAAGTCATCATATAGACTATGTTATGCTAAATGTTGTATAGGATTCGGTAGAAGTCGAGTGGTTGGAATCTACTCCCATGGCTAGGACTTTTTCACACGGAATTGGTTTAAAGAGAATGAAGTAGTAATCTGAAAATGAGACCGGGCAGGGGCGTAGGATGCAGCAAGACGTGGTCTTGGGTGCGTAGCCCTGCCCGTGTCGGTTAAGGACTGATCCGTATGCCGCCCTGCTGAGCATGTTTGAACTGTACTGAAGTCACACTGGATAAATGGGGTCTAGGAAACCGATGTACCTTGGGAAGCTTTTGTTGAAACTTTTTCGATCGCCTCAGGCTTTTGTCCGCAGCACAGTAGACGGAAACTCGCTCACGACATCTTCATGGCAGAAGGGTGCACCGTGAGTGGGGATACTATCCTAGATGATTGAATCAATTCAACTTGGGTGGAACTTGAGAATGGTGGCTGCGTACGACGTCCGTGGAGAGTGCACCGAAGTGACTTCCAGTACGGGCGTACATGTCGTGTATTTCCAGGTATCATTGATTTGAATCACCGTCCCTCGCGGATATGAATACCACTTGTTCACTCAGTATATGTTAGCTAATTACTTGCACGTGAGATGAGAATTAATTTCTGCTGTTATGAACATTATATTATCATGGTATTGCCATGTTGTGTGTATTAGTATAGTGCTCACTAAATTTAATTTCCACCTTGGGCATACAACATCGTAATGAAGAGTTTCTTGTTTGATTGTGGAGTTACGATGTTGCCCCTCACAAGGTTTAAGCTGCTGCTATAAATCTGAAAATAAGGACCCACATTTAGGTGAGTCCATTATGCAAATCTGCCATCCTATGTTTATGTCTTTACCCTCATGTAGAGTTTCATTTTTAGGTGAGACGGTTAAGTCTTGCTGAGCCTTCGTGCCCACGGTTGCTATATAAGTTGTTTTGCAGGTACAAACCTCTATGCTTATGATTATGGTTGTCCGATGAGACTCGGGACTCTCCGAGTAATATACTCATGTGGGAACCATGTCGCTGCTGTTTGGCTTTCATGGCTAGTGAGGAGCGTCCGTGGGCTGGACGGCTTTTCTTTTGCTTATTAGACTAGAGTTGTAATCTTATATTCTGCTGTAGTTTATTTTTATAAACTATTTGTAAACTGAATATCTTTGTAAATTTCAGCAACTGATTTATGTAGTACGTGTTCCTTTACATGTGTGTTGTTGGGTGTCGCATCGCACAGCACCACCCAATGTGATTCCTGGAATGTGTGGACTCCAGTCTCCACAGCTTCCATGTGTCCTAAGCTTCCTTTGCAGGAGAACTCACTTCTTCCACCTCTTGGGTTGGTTCCATCCTCAGCTCCTTGTGTGGCCTAAGCTTGCTTCCAAGCGGTGGCAAACGACTCCCTTGCGGGCTGTCATTTTGGTGTGAGCCATTTGTTGACGGCTTTTATATACCAATTTCACCCATGAATATAACTCAATTATGTGAAGGAATGGTCATTTCTTGCACACATCACCTTTCTATTTAACCTATTTCCACTTGTCCTTGGAGAATGTAGTGCACGCAGGGATTCTACAGAGAATTAAAGTGAAACAAGGGGATGGATCCTATATAATATCATTCCAGCTAATCACGCGACACCACATGGCACCACATGGATCATATGGCTCACAAACGGAAGTATCCGAGGCCATCCAACGGTGTAGCACCCATATAAAGTAATGGGACACACCGGTCAGCGACTTGGAGGAAGCACAACCCCAACAGGGCGAAGACCAGGTCGGCCACCCCCCCTAGTTGGCCGACTTGTTCTTGCCGCCAAACATGGTCAAACACCACTTGTTGGCTCCTCCTGGCTTGAAGAGGACATGTCTGACTGATTCACGTGCTTTTGGTGGCGAGAACCGACCCTTCTCCAGGCTATAAATAGGACCCCTCACCCTTGACTTCAACACACACAACTTGAGTATTCATCCATTGTATTCACTACTCTCCATAGGTTTCGAGAAGTATAGGCTGTAGAGAGGAGAGTCTCTAGTCCATAGTTCAAGTAGGAGAAGAGTAGAAGGAGTATGTTCCCAATTGGGATAGATATGTCTCCCATATTCCTATTTGTATCTGTGACTTTATTCATAATAAAGATGATATCTTTAGTCTACTATTGTTCATATCCTTGGATGAAGCGTTTCTTGTTTGATTGTGGGTTACATGTATGTGGTAGGAATAGTATTTATGATTGTGCTATACCATTCTCGTTAAATTATCATAAACACTATAAACCTCCACTATAGTCTAATTAACTATGATATGACTATGTTAATATGAATCACTTATGCTATGAATTACCATTGGTACACGATGATTTAGTTTATTGCCTTAGGATGGCTTGTGCCTAGGCTCTTAAGGTAATTACTTAATATGTTAGCATGTTTCTAGGATAGAGAGTAGCGTTGAATGTCTCGTAGACCCATAGATCATAGAGGTAGGCAATAGGTGGTGACAGCCCTATCTATCCTTTGTAATCCTCCATGTTCAGCTATGCTGCCGGCTCATGGCGGGGTCGCCTAGTGTTGCTAGGGGTAAACTCGTGCCTGATGTGTTAATCCACATAGCATGAGAATTCATAATTAATATAATCATCAATTACTAACTTAAGCTATGTATATGTACATTAGAAGCATAGTAGGAGTATCTACCTAACTCTTAGCCTAGTCCCTCTATTACCTCATTTATCCTCTTAGGATAGGATGCTCTTGTGTGTGTCACACTACTTCAATTACCCTTTTATCTAGCCATTCCACTTGATGATTGTTCTACTTCCACCTGGCCTTCCTTTGAGAAAATGTGAATGACACCCTTTGTGAATACTCTTTAAAGGGGAAATGCTACATCGATAATTTCTGTGCACTTGCGAACGTTCATCTAAGAATTCAAACCTACCAGCAAGCATTTCTGGCACCACTGCTAGGGATGAATTGTTAGTAGTACATAGGAAATATCAACAAGAATTTCTGGCGCCGTTGCTGGGGAAGGCAGCCTAAGTATTGCATGATTGAGTGAATAGGATATGATCCTGGTAGGTTTTAGTAGGATGACCCTTCTTTGTTTTCGCGTTTTATGTGAAAATAGAGTAGTGTATGTTTGTTTTCCGCTTGCCAAAAAAACATTGTTAAAGATTCTAAATCCCTTATGAGAGATCGACCTCATGTAGTTACTCCTCAGAAGCTTTGAGCAGCAAAGCAAGCCAGCACAATGGCACCAACAAGCGAAACGCCAATGGCATAGAAGACCCTTGGTGAGTTTTCGGCTCCCTCTCCTAACAATGTTCCTATTGGGCCCACTGTTAACACGAGAGACATAAACTTCAAAATCAAGACTGACCTTATCACTATGGTTCAAGCCAACCAATTCTATGGGAAGGCTAACGAGGATGCAAGTGCTCATAGAGATCTACAACACTTTTAAGATTAAGGACGTATCCCTTGATGTTGTCCGTCTTAGGCTGTTCCCATTCTGTCTTCTTGGGAGAGCGAAACAGTGGTTCTATGCAAACTGAAGTGCTATAGATACTTGGGAGAAATGTTCTACGGCATTCCTCGCCATGTTTTTCCCGTAGAGCAAGACCAATGCCCTACGTGGAAGAATTTCTAGCTTCCAGCAAGATGCCAAGGAGTCTATTCTCGAGGCTTGGGAAAGGCTGCAGGAGTATATCCTAGCCTGTCCCCACCATGCGATGGATGATTGGCTAATTATCTAAAACATTTACAATGGGCTAATCCCTTCTGACTGTGGCCATGTTGATGCTGCTGCTGGAGGTGCCTTCTTCTCATTGACGGTGCCCAAAGCCAAAGATTTGATTTAGAAGATGGTGTCGAACATGGGTTAGAGCAACGAGCGTCTCCATACCCACCAGCGAGGCATGCACACCTTGAAGGAGGTGGACATGATCACTGCTAAATTGGACCTCCTTATGGAGAAATTTGATGGACAAGGCAATGGTGAAGTATGTGGCAAAGCATATGCCTTAGACTCTCACATCACTTGTGATGTCTGTGGCAATACGGGCCATTTGGGCAATGACAGCACAAAACCCCGTGAGGATGCCTTATACGTAGCCAACAATGGAAACAACAATGGCTATCGTCGAGGAGGTCAAGGGTGGGGCTAACCATGGCCATTCTTTCAAGGAGGTTACAACAACAATGGCAACAAAGGAAATCAACCAAACAAGAGAGAACTTGCCATTTGGCCAGCTGCAGATCAATGAGGCTATATCTAAGAAGCTATCGACCAATGACAAGACCATAGACAGCATAAATGCCAAAATTGAAGAACTATCCTCAACCTTCAAGAATCAATTGAGCTTCAACAAGATGTTGGAAACTCAATTGGCTCAACTGGCTGCAGTTGTTCCTCCAATAGAGAAAGTGAGTGCGATGGCTATGAGAGGTGGCAAGACCACTCGTAACCCATCGTATCCCACACAAGAGAGGAGGACAACTACAAAGGAGAAGGAGGATGTTCAGTTGGCATAAGTGAACAACTTAGTGAGAGAATGTCCAAACACTTTGAGGACACCAACTTATTACCATTCCCTCACAGGCAAAGGAAGCCAACAACGGATGAGCAATTCAACAGCTTTGTTGAGATCATCCAAAAAATCCACATCAATGTACCCTTGATTGATGTGATGCAAGTACCCACTTATGCTTGCTATCTCAAGAACATATTGAATAACAAGCGGCCATTGCCTACCACTGAGTTTTTCAAGCTTATGGAAGACTGCAGTGCAACCATCCTCAATAGGCTGCCAGAAAAGAAGAAGGACCCTCGATGTACAACAATTTCATGCTTTATCGGGGCACACAACTTTAACAAGGCCCTTTTTGACCTTGGAGCAAGCGTGAGTGTGATGCCCAAAGTGGTTTTCGACCACTTGAACTTCACGGAGCTTACTCCAACACCAATGCAACTCCAACTGGTTGATTCATCAGTCCGTTATCCGGCGGGTATTCTTGAAGATGTCTCGGTGAAAATTCGGAACAACTTCATACCCGTGGATTTTGTGGTGCTCGACATGGAGGTCGAGAAGGATACGTTGCTCATTCTTGGGTGCCCGTTTCTTAGCACCGCGAAGGCTCGCATAGATGTGGGAGTCGGAGAAATCCACTTCCATATCAATGGCAAGGAGGAGAAGTTAAACTTTCGCCGAAAGTTGGATCAATGCTCCATGATACGTATCAAGTATGGGACCAATGTTAAGCACATTTAAGAGGTCGAAATCACACCTCCAAAGGTTGACCCACTCATTGCATTCATGAGGAATTTGATCTATGCGGAAAACCCGTATTATCGTCCACGCCGACGCCCCAAGAAAACGAAGAAGTCCGGGCCTCCCCAAAGGCCCAAGTCCACCAAGCCGCCAAAGAAGGTATGGCGAAAGAAGCAAGACAAGACGTCCGAGCTCATCCCTCTGGGACCAGATGTCAAGAAATGAAGAAAGAGGAATGTCCATCTCATCGGACGATGGTGAGACCTAGCCAATAGGTTCCAATTGTAGTTATCCTTTTCTTTGTTTTTCTTTTCTCTTTATTTGGTTTTACCCATTTAGTTTGATTTTCCCCACTGCATGTTTGATTTTCCTAGTAATTTGAAAATCTTATTTTCTCAACTATCATTTTTATTTCTTTATTTGTCATAAAGAAAATTGTTGGGTTTTGAAAAAAAAAGGTTTTTTATTAGGAAAACAATTTTTCTACACTACAAAAGTGGTATTTGACAGACGTGCTAATTCCATAGCCGTTGGGGAGCCACCTGCTAAAGGGTGGGGGGGGGGTAGGGGGCCCACCTGTTAGGTCAGACGACCCCCCTGCTCGACCAACTAGGGGAAAGAGCCATTTTGGCTCTCTCGCCTCCAATGGCTATATTTGGTTCCCTAGTGACAGTTGGGGATTGCACACTATAAATAGTGGCCGTGAGGAGCTCTTCTCTTCACACTTCACCTCATTTCATACATTCCCAAAGTCACTCTTGCTCACATTGTTTTCTTGCTCTTCATTGAAACACTCTTGCTCAAAATCCAACTCAAAAAGATTCGCTTTTGTTTGCATTTGCAATTTGCTCTCAAGTTCTTCAAAGGAAAATTCGTTGGGCTTTCGGTTACATCACCTCTTTCGAGTTTTTGCCTTGTTGTGTTCTTGTTTGTTTTGGCCATGAAAGGAATAAAGAGGTTGTTTGGAAAGAGGAAGGAGGTTGCAAGCTCAAGCCATGGCGGATACTCAATTGTATGCCCCTCTTCCGTTGCTACACCAAGTTCACGGAGGAGGAGTGTAGGAGAGGACACTCCCATGGGTGAGAGGAGCAACCCTCACCATCTTCTTCATGACGGCGACCTTGACATCCAGAGTGAAGTTGAAGATCAAGCACACAAGCTCCTCCAAGAATCGTGAGTTTTCTTATATGGAAGCTTATGATCCGGATTTGATCTCCAAAATAGGTATAGATTCCGTGTTCTTTTCCATTTGGTGTGCATTAGGATGGGAAAATTTTGCCCACACAGAGGAGAAAGGTTCACGCCTTCTCTTCAGACAATTCCGTTGCACACTCAAAATAGGATTTGATGGTATTACTTATAAATATTTTTGCTAGATTTAGATGTTTTGCCTATGTTTAAGAAAAAAAACTTTTTGGCAAGATATTACTGGTGAGGTCAGATGTAGTGCACCTGAGAATAGCCACTTGCACAACCCTACTTTATGCTTCATGCATAGATGGGTGGCTATGACTATGTTCCCTAGAGGAGATTGTCGGTACCCTGTGTACCGTATACCCCTTGGGACTACAAAAAGACCAAAGAGACTTCACCTGACTGAGTTGAAGACCTGCGAAGGCCCCACTTGTCATACGAGACTGGGCATGTCTCCCATCTATGGTTAGCTCCGGTACTGCCATGTGTACATTGCAGCCGGAGCTATACCCCACACATGGGATAGCTCCGGGTTAAACACTTGTACGGCACCCCCGACCTAACCTCCGACTGAGGGAAGCTCCAGTATCGACATGTGTACATCTACACCGGACCTATCCATCCCACACAAATAGATCTGAAGCTGCCACGTGTCCAAACCGCCGGACCATCAACCTTGACAATCAAGCTGGTGAACACCCAATGGCCCGGAACTCCAAGGGGCAATCAAAGACTTCAAGACCTGATCAAGTGTCATTAATATCATATTAATGACACACGATCAACAGCCCCTTAATACTGGTAATGGCACTTTCAAGTCCTGTTACCATGCTATTAAGGGTAATTAATATCATTAATTATGTATTAAACATTAGTAACCGCCAGGGCCTTGGGCCAGGCTAACGGTGTAACGACCAGTCCTTGTACTATAAAAGGACTGGTCGACGATACACGGGGGAGACTTTCGGAGACTCTCGGGGACTCTCGGAGACGCCCTTAGAAACACATACAGTCTATGACTGAAAGCTCTTAAACGCTCAATACAACAGCTACACATCCTGTGGAGTAGGGTATTACGCTCAGGCGGCCCGGACCATGTAAATCCTTGTGTCCATTTGCCATATTCTTTAGAATCTCTGCGCAGCCAATACCGAACTACAACTCCTTGAGCTACAAACGGTAGTATCGGGAGAATTGCTGGAAAAACCCTCCGACAGTTGGCGCGCCAGGAAGGGGGGCTGCCCGAGATTTCAAGAATGGTGAACTCAGATGCTGGATCGTCCAACGGCAACCTCGCTGCACAACCTACTAGAGGCAATCCCTCAAACATGCAACAACCAGCGGGTGCCGCGACTCCAGTAGGAGTCATGCCTCTGCCGCGACCGTCTGCACCAACAAATTAGGCTAGACAACGGGACGAAGCATCTATGTCGGTCAAGGCGTCAGCAAATAACAACAATCTTGAACACACGCTCCATGCAACGCGTGCTCTCCTCCAACGCCCACCACCTCCGGGTGCATCCCAGGGGGCAATGGAGCAGTGGAGGGCTGATGTGGAACATTTGGATGCAACAGAAGCCGATCACATCAGCAACAAAGGTCCCCCCCCCCTCGGGATGGGCCCCATCGCAACATAAGACTTTGTCGGGCAGACTTGGTCCGCACGCTTCCCAAAATAGGAGGCGTATTGCATCTCAGCAAGCTACGTCGCAGCCTGCCGGGGTGCGATGCACCCAGACAGTAACCAGGCTTTCAACTCATGACCTCCGGGCGGAGGTTGATGGCCGTTACCGTCAGCAGGACGACCACGTCCATATCGAGCGCGCTCGCGAAAGGCGAGAGGCTCGAGATAGTCCTGCTCCTGAGGGAGTAGGAGGAGGCTATTCTACCCTGGCCATGCACCTACGCATGGTCAGATGGCCACAAAAGTTACAGCCTCACCTGCCGGAGAAATTTGACGGGACTATCAATCCCGCTGAGTTTCCCCATATTTACTCCACTGCAATCCTTGCAGCCGGAGGTAACGAGGCCGTAATGGCCAACTACTTCCCCGTGGCTTTAACTGGGGCCGCCAGGTCCTGGTTCATGAGCCTCTCGCCCAACTCCATTAGTAGTTGAGAGGAATTGTGCCAACAGTTCACCGCCAATTTCGGGAGTTCATACACCCGACCAGGCACTGAACTAGACCTTTTTGCTGTAATGTAGAAGGGGGGAGAATCCTTGCGTTCCTTCATCCAGAGGTTCTCCCAGGTACAAAACACTATTCCTTCTATCTCTAGCGCCTCTATTATTATGGCATTTAGACAGGGCGTACGAGACAAGAAGATGCTGGAGAAGCTGGTGATCAAGGAGATCACCTGTGTCACAGAGCTCTTCAGCTTGGCAGATAAGTGTGCTAAAGCTGCGGAGGGCCGTGAAATGCACTCCAAACTACCTCTGGAGGACAACAAAAAATCCTCCAACGGCGAAGCCACTACCTTCGGGAGCGGCAAAAAGAAGAAAAAGTCCAATGGCAAGAAAAAGCCATCAGCTGGCACACCTACTGCTGCAGCTGTTGCAGCTCCGGGTGGACAGGGGCCACGCCCCGAGAAACAACCTCGACCTTCATCTGAAGATGGCAGCAACTCCAAAATGTGGTGTCCTATTCATAAGTCGACCAACCACAACTTGGAAGGCTGCCGAGAGGTCCAGAACCTTGCCGAGCGCTACAACAAGCGCCGGGAAGAAGTTCCTTTCCGTCAAAGGGAAGGGAAACAGAAAGTCAACGTAGCTCCGGCTATAGAGGAGTTAGGCTTTCAGGACCCTAAAAAGGTCTGGAAGGCTGCTTACACCTCCGTCGATGTCGACTCTGATGTCTCCGACAACGAATGTTGAAAAACCATGAAAACCTTCTTTGGTGGTTCATGGGACATCACCTCCTGCTGTGTCCTCAAAAACATGCGGTGGGACATGGCCTTAGTAGCTCCCACTGCCAGGGCGGAGCTGCACCGAAAGTGGATGGACACTGCCATCACCTTCGATGCATCGGACTGCCCTCGAAACATGATCGGAGCTGGCCAACTTCCACTGATGGTATCTCCTACCTTTAACAACATTCAACTCCACCATGTGATGGTGGACGGAGGTTCGGGGTTGAACCTCATAAGCCTTGAATCTTTTGTCAAGCTTCAGCACCGACTTTTGGATCTTCGCCCCTCCCGACCTTTCTACGGAGTTGGTCCAGGAGCCAGAACCCCACTCGGCGCCATTACTCTCCTGGTGACCTTCGGGACCCGAGAGAATTACCACACTGAAAAGTTGGTCTTCGACATGGCGCAGATCAACGTACCGTTCAACGCCATCTTTGGTAGGCCAACCTTGTACAAATTCATGGCTGCCGCCCATTACGGCTACTTGGTGTTGAAAATGCCAACACCAGCAGGTGTTCTCCAGATCTATGGAGATCGCACCGCTGGAGTGACTGCTCTCGAAGAACTCCATGTACTTGCTATAGTGTAGGAGGAAGAATTCGGAAAGGAGCAAACTCTAAAACCTCCGAGCATTCGTCATCGAGGATCAACCTCCGCACCTCGCGTGCAACCAAGCGGCAACACCGACATCCCCGTCAAAATTGTCCAAATCGGTCCCAACGCTACTCATGCCACCCGTATATCCGGAGGTTTGAATGACAAATAGGAACTCGCGCTTGTCACTTTCCTCTGGACTAATGTCGATGTGTTTGTCTGGCAACTGTGGCAAATGCCTGGGATCCCTAGGGAAGTGATCGAGCACAATCTGAAGATCTATCCCCACGCTCGGACTATACACCAGAAGCCTTGGAAGCAATCCGTAGAGCGATAAAACTTCATACGTCAAGAAGTGAAGAAGTTGCTCGATGCTGGATTCATCCGAGAAGTCTTCCATCCAAAATGGCTGGCAAACCCAGTCGTTGTACCCAAGGCCAGCGGGAAGCTTCGGATGTGTATCGACTACACTACACTGAATAAGGCATGTCCAAAAGATCCATTCCCACTACCTATAATAGATCAGATAATGGATTCCACCTCCGGGTGTGAATTACTGTGTTTCCTAGATGCATATTCTGGGTATCATCAAATCAGAATGTCTAGGGACGATGAATCGCATACTTCCGTCATCACAGTAGATGGAATATATTGTTACCATTCCATGCCATTCTGTCTCAAAAACGCTGGTTCAACGTTTGTACGAGCTATGTACAAAAATTTTGGAGAGCTTATCAGAGACGTAGTGGAAGTGTACGTTGATGACATCGTCGTCAAGATCAAGAACAAGGAGTCATTCCTTGACACCTTGCAAGCTGTCTTCGACAAGTTGCGGGTCACACGCATGAAGCTAAACCCGGACAAGTGTGTCTTCGGGGTTAGCTCCGGAAAGATTCTTGGTTTCCTGGTAAACCACCGAGGCATAGAGGCAAATCCGGCGAGGATTAAAGCCATTGAAGATATGCGCCACCAGCCCGCATCATGGATGTCTAGAAGCTGACTGTATGTCTGGCCGCCCTCAGCCGGTTCATCTCAAGACTGGCAGAACGGGCACTACCCTTCTTCAAGCTATTGAGGAAGTCCGAACCATTCCAGTGGTCTGAAGAAACAGAAAAGGCCTTCCAGGAGCTAAAGTAGCTCCTCACCACTCTACCAACTTTAGTAGCTCTGAACCCTGGTGAGCCTTTACTGCTTAACATTTCGGCAACTGACGAAGTTGTCAGCATGATCCTGGTTGCGGAGAGACCAGAACCATTACAAGCTCAGGAATCTAGACCCCTCCGGGAGAGTCAGGAGGTTCCTGAAGGTGAGTCTGGGTCCCATCCCCCAGACTCGAGTCAACAAGGAGTTACTCTTGTTGAGCAAGAAGAGCCGGACCCCCCTAGGAGGGTCCAGGTCACTCCTGAAGAAGCTCCGGGTTCCTCCAACAAGGACCCGACGGTCCCTGAAGAAGGTCCGGACCCCTCCGGGAGGGTCTGGGTTGATGAGGAGGAAGCTCCGGGCCCCTCTGTAAGGGTTTGGACAGTGCAACGCCCAGTGTACTTCATCAGGCAAGTACTCCACAACGCCAAAACTCAGTACCTAGAAGTACATAAACTGCTATACGCAGTTCTTATTGCTTCCAGGAAGCTCCCACACTATTTCCAAGCTCACAAGATCTCAGTGGTGACTTCATATGCACTGCGACCGATTTTGCATAATCCCAACTCCGCTGGGAACATTGCAAAGTGGGCAGCTGAATTGGCCGAGTTTGACTTTGAATTCGTTCCAATATAGGCAATCAAAATTCAAGCATTTGAGGACTTTGTGGCGGAACGGACCCCCTCTCCATCAAACCCTGGGGGCCGCAGTGAGCAGAAGCCGGAACTCAAGGCTCCGATCTTCATTGAGCCTCACTGGACTCTCTACTTTGATGGATCCATGTAGAAGCAGGGGGCCGAAGCTGGAGTCCTCTCCTCGCTCCGACCGGGGAGAAGGTTAAATACATGGTGCACCTTGACTTCAAGGCGACCAAAAGCATGGCAGAGTATGAAGCACTCATTTACGGACTCAAGGTGGCACTATCATATGGTGTCAAACAGTTGTTGGTCAAGGGAGATTCACAACTCATCATTAAACAGGTGAAGGGTGAATGCTCCTGCTACAATCCCCAACTAGCAGCTTATCTCATTGAAGTACAGATGCTTCAGAAGGACTTCGAAATCCTGGACCTCCACCATGTACAGCGTCTCCATAACGCTGAAGCTGATGAACTCTTGATTAAAGCGTCAACCAGAGCTTCGGCTCCCGACGGAACCTTCGTCCGGAGGTTGTCTAAACCAACAGCTCAGCCTGCTGAACTGAGCAAAGGGGGTGAGACCAGCATCCCGAAGCTGGCAGTCCCGATGGCCCTGTTACCATGGCAGCCATCAAGCGTCGTAGGTGCTGTCGGAAGCTCTGAGCAACCCAGCACGCAAGACTCAAATGCTCAAGCTAACTCCGATACATGGATCTCAGAGATCCGGAGCTACTTGAAAGACAATTTCCTTCCTGAAGATGATGTATCCGCTGACCAGATAGTCAGATTGGCTAAAAGATACACGTTGGTAGAAGGGGATCTCTACCGGCACGGTGCTAACGGCGTCCTAATGCGGTGCATCACAAGGGAAGAAGGCTGCGAGCTCCTCGCATAAATCCATGAAGGCGAGTGTGGGAACCACGCATCTTCCTGCACGCTGGTTGGCAAAGCCTTTCGACATGGCTTTTACTAGCCTACAGCGCTCCAGGATGCAACTGAGCTGGTGAAGAAATGTGAAGCATGCCAGTATCATGAAAAACAAATTCACACACCAGCCCAGCCTCTACAAATGATACCTCCTACATGGCCTTTCGCTATGTGGGGTATGGATATCTTGGGACCTTTCCCAAGAGCCGTCGGAGGCTACAAGTTCCTGTACGTTGCCATTGATAAATTCACAAAATGGCCGGAAGCAACTCCAGTTGTGACAATAAACAAGCAATCTGCCATCAACTTCTTACAGTCCATTGTATGCAGATTTGGAGTCCCAAACAAAATCATAACTGATAATGGGACCCAATTTACAAGCTCTGCATTCCAAGGATATTGCGAAGACCTCAGCATACAAGTCAGCTACGCTTTTGTAGATCACCCGACAAGCAATGGCCAAGATGAGAGAGCAAATGCACAAATCCTAAAAGGAATCAAGACGCGCACATATGAGCGTCTGAAAAAACATGGAGCCAACAGGATTGAAGAGATTCCGCCCACTCTATGGGCCAACAGGACAACTCCAAACCGATCAACTGGAGAGACACCCTTCTTTCTAGTGTATGGAGCTGAAGCAGTCCTTCCTCCAAAAATCACCTTGGAGTCGCTCCGGGTCCGGACCTTCAACGATGCCGCGCAGGACCAGCTCCATCGTGAAGACCTTGACCTCCTTGAAGAGGGAAGGTGCCGAGCAGCTGTTCGGAATGCCCGGTACCGCCAAGCTCTCCGGCGCTATCACCAAAGGCATGTTCACAGCCAACAGCTCAAGGAAAGCGATCTGGTGGTACGGAGAATACAGTCCAGAGAAGGGTTAAACAAACTCTCCCACAGCTGGAAAGGACCCTTCCGAGTGATTAAAGTATTCTGTCCCGGATGCGTTCGCTTGGCAACCGAGGATGGGACACCTCTCCCTATGTAAAATCCCACTTTTTCCTTTCATGTGATGTTCAGCTACAAGTTGTTTATCAACATAATGGAGGTCAATATAGTTGTGCACATGAACTTGACCTCACTAAAAAGTTTTCTTTCTACTCATGTTTAATTTTATTAACATGAGGAGTGGACTTCACCACTAATCCTAGAACAATGTTTAATTAAACCTTTCTGCAAAGTTGGGAATTTATTTGAATGAAATGGCTAGGGCAAATTATATTGCAGCAATAAAAATCAAAACAAATGTAATTTGATTATGTTGCTATGTATATGTGGCCCTGACAAAAAGATTCAAATCCAAGGATCCAAATTTTTCCTTGGCCTCTTAAATATTTTAAATAGCTTCTCGGAAAATTTTCAAGATTTTTAAAGTACGTCTTCCACTTAGTTGGACACGTACAAAGGGTTTATTTCAAGTCGATCTCAAAATTTAGCTTTGCACTTAACCTTATCCAAATCAACCCACAATTTTTCCTAAGACCCTTTTTGGTTCAGTGAGCTTTGTTTCAAAGTTTGGGGGTTTATGGACATCAGTTACTATTTATTTCAATAAGGTTTATAAAATAGTTTGGATTCAAATTTTATTTTGATTTTGAAACAAACTATGTCCAAATTGAAATCTGATTGCAGATTTGGGTTCCCCATATTTTTCTTAGCCTGTCTGTAAATTTTGGGAATTTTTGGGCAATGTTTGAGGTGGAATTTAGATGAACAGATAAGAGGGAGTAGTGGGGTCCACATGTCAGCCAGGGAAACCGTTTCACCGCCTCTGTTTTCCCTCTCCGCGCGACACCGTGACGGCTGCATGCCGCCAGCGTGCCGTTCGGCTGTCGGTCACCTCCAGCTGCCCCAGCCTCCTTATCTACTGCGGTGAAGCCTATTTATTCACTCCACCGTGGACCGCAGAGATTCCTCGGTTCACCATTCGCTCGCGTTGCTCCATTTCTCGCCGCCGCGACCACACCTGTTCCGCCTGACGCCACTCAGCCTCGCCGCCGATTCAAGCTTCCTCGTCCTCTATAGTCTTTAGGAAAAAGGTGCGCCATGATCTCGTGTTGCTTCTGGTAATGTTTGAACTCATGTCGTGCATCCTAGCGTCCGTATTTCATGAAAAACCGAAGCACTTTTATAGCTTTGGAGCTAGTTCGCCGGTTTAATTCCAATTGTATGCACAATAATTCTTTGATCCAGTTAGACAACATGATCAATGTCTCCTAGCGCACCTTCCCTCCAAAAATCAGAAGGAACCATCGAGTAATTCTCGAGTTATCCCATTTTTCCCCTTTCCACCATTGAAGGAGCTTGGTTCACCGTCGACCTTTGTGTTGCCGGCTATGGCACAAGTTCTAGACCCTCCTAACCTCTTTCCCATGCCCCCAAGGTGCTTCCCGAGCTTTCGTATGAGAGTTTTCGCCAGGGAATTAAGGATCCCGACATGACCGGAACCCTAGCACCCGCCGCCGCCGTCGGGAGTGGATTTCCAGTCAACCATCGCTGTCGGGAGGTACTTCAGCGTGTTTCCCGCGCGAAGCTAGGGTGGGGTGGCAAGTTTCGAGACTTCCCGTGGGCCGGAAACCATCGCTGGCGAGAGCACCGCTGCGCGCCGGCGTGGGCGCTGCCACCCGAGCCCGTGGCCAGAGGTGGAAGAAGGCAGGGGTGCGGGTCCCACCTGCCAGTGAGTGCAGCGCGGCCTGGATCAGCCTGTGGCCAGGGGATCCAGTGTGGCCACGTGGAAATATTTATGGCCTCCGGTGTGGCTGCCTCCTGGTTGGCTAATTTAAATCCGGTGGGCCCAGGCACCAAGTTTAAAAGCTGGAAATTCCAATTTTATGCAGAACCATTTCCAAACTTGAAAAATCAATATCTCTCTGTAGACTGCTCCAAAAATTTTCAAATAAATTTTGTTTGAAAGCCCTTGAGCTCTAGTTTCCGTTAGTACCAATAAGGTTCTGTGAAATTTACTTTAAACTCTATAGAAAACAATCTTTCCAAATACAAATACAGTTTTTCCAGGTGAACTTTCCACTGGAAAAATCCCCAAAATTCACATAAAATACATTGTCCTATTCTCAATTACCAGAGCAAGTTTGGGAGCCATTGCACCTGTATAACCCTCTGTATAATTCAATTACCTTTTCCAACCATTGAATTTTTACATATGTTCAGTTGATTTATTATGTCCCAAATTTGGATTGAAACTTCCATTAGTCATACATTAGTTCCTGTAAAAGTCTAGGATTTAATGGACTTAGTCTCCTAGTCCCAATTCAGTTGCCAACTGAATGTTCATTGAAAAGCTAAAATTCAATTATAAAATTATTCCAGAAATTCTTGCCAACTTTGAAATTCAATAACTCCTTCACCAAGGCCTAGACATTTATGAAACCAATTTTTCTAGGACCAGGACAACCTCCTCTATCATGATCATCAACTGGCAGCTATGTTTAAGCTATTGTTTCTTCTCTAAAATTTTTGGGATTTTATTGCTTACCATAATTTCAGAGACAACAAACTACTTTATTCATCTCCTGTTCTTTGCCAGAGCTTCTATCATATTGCTTAGTATCTACCATCAATGTCCCAAAGCCAATTAATATCATTATCGTATAATGATCACCCTAGATTAGATTATGGTATTAGTAGTAATTATTTTTCAAAGTCATTCATATACATATTATATGCATATCATTTAGTGACCGAAGTCGAGGAGGAACTTGAGGACTGGGAGGTACATCTGCTAGATTCTAACACAGACTCGGACCTGCATCCTGGCAAGCCCCGGTTTGCATTTAAGTCATTTATACAGTTTCGCTTTATCACTATGTTGACTAGCATATGAATTGTGCATTACGTTCAGGATGCTGGAATACTCCAGATGCATGACCCACAATCGCATTGGTTAATTGGGTATGTTGATAGCTAGACGTGTATAACTGCTATGCTAATGTTGTAGGTGAACCGGTAGAAGTCGAGTAGTTGGAATCTACTCGCGAGATAGAAAATTTACACTCATCTACACTGGATTAACATTTATAGAGAATGACTGTTAAATCTAAACTTGGGACCGGTCAGAGATGGATAGGAAGCGGCAAGGCGTGGTCTTGGTCGCATAGCTCTAACTGGTCAGTTAAGGCCCGTCTGTATGCGGCCCCTTGGAACAAGCTTGACTTTTACCGGTGACATACTGGATACATGGACTCCAGTAAACTGATGTAACACGATAACTAGGATGTCGAGGCCCATTAACTCACCATCGATAGGTGTGGGTTGAGAACAGTAAGTTGTTAATCGGTCGGCGGACACAAGAGGTGTTCTGTGTGGAGACCTTCTATTCGCGGAGGTGAGACGGGTTCGGCGTTCGGGTTTCTTGTGAAAGGTGGCCATATACGACTAGTACTGAAGTGTTACGTAGGTATTGATGTACTTGCTGACACTTCCGAACGTGCGTATGTGTCGTGTTGTTCGGGTGTGTCTTGATTGCAATCACCATCCCTCGCGGTAATAGAGTACCACTTGTTCACTGCGCCATGACGTAGTAAATATTAAAGAAGCCAGAAGAATATGTTGTATTGAATTATAATTGCTTTGCAACCTTGTGTGACTTAGAGATAGCAAAATTAAAGTTTACAATTTCCCCATACTTTAGCTGTAATAGCATTATGTGCTTTGGGCATGTCATATCATCGGCAAAGCCTTTCTTGTTAGATTTTGGATTCTATGATGTGCTGTGCTTGGAGAATGTAATTTTCTACTTAAAATATGATTATAAGAATCCACTTGTAGGCGAGTCGTTTATGCTTCACCTTACCTATGCTTAGTATTCACCCTTGCATATGTCTAGTGAGACGGGTCAGTCTTCCTGAGCCTTATTCTCATGTTTGCAGTTAACGAGTTTTTGCAGGTTATACGATTGATGACGGGTTTGATGACGAGGTTGCACCCCCTCCAGTGTGTACAGCCGAGTGGGAACCCTGCACGCTGCCGTGATTTTGGTATTGCTAGTGCGAAGTATCCAGGGCATGGATGACTTTGCTTTTGCATAGCTAGTGCTGAGAGCGTAGCTATATACGTTTCTTTCCTCTCGCTAGTATTGTTAAACTTTCGCTGTATGATAAATAAAAGACTTCGTCTTGTACTTTATTCTCGTTCTATTCTCGTATACTGTTGGGTGTCGCATCGCACGACACCACCCAATGAGATCCTGGAATGCCGGGATTCCGGTCCACACACCCTAATCCTTGGAACATTGAGCACCTCCGTAAGTTTTATGCTTAATATCACATAGGTGAGTCTGTAGTTACACGAGATGTATGTTATAGAGTCATTGTACAGAGTTGGGTAGCTCCTCCGGGAGAACAGCCGGACCTTCTCCGGAAGGTCCGCAGAGTTCAGGCAACACTTGTCACAGTCTCAGAACTAAAAGTGTAGCTAGCTACATTGGGTCAAACAAGAAACAAAACACACTTAGCCTGGTTCCGTACCCTAAGGGTGTACTTGTTTCCCCTATACCCCGGACCTATAATGAAAAAGATATTTGTGTGAAAACAGACTCCACGTGCATTTACTTTGTACAAGCTCAATATTTTTTATTTATCTCTTCCCTGTCTATAAAAAATTTGTACGATTCTGAAGAATTTTTTAGATCGACTAATTCATGTACAACTCGAGTCGCGTTGTTAATTCCTTCTGGTTTTCACATTGTTGAATGGTTCACTTGCCTGTATGCCGCCAGCAAATCTAGGCCCGGAGTGTGCTATCGACTTAGCCTGGTCCTGCACCCTAAGTACGACACTCTACCTACACCCCAGCAGGCCGAAGTAAGGCGGGCCTTGAAAGCAATTGGACCTGGAGAAAACAACTCGGTGCACTTGATTGTATGAAGAGTTGCGCTCGGCCTAAAAATTTCTTACGAGAATAACAAGTCGCAACTGAGTTATAGATAGGAAACAAATTTTACTATTTTTCTTGACTTCAGTGTACAGGAAAAATAAAGATCTCATGATGATGGTGAATTCAGCCGGAGCTACTAAAGCTTCGACATTCCCTAGAAGGCTTGTAGTCGATGTTTTAAACATTGATAGCAAGAATCGCTGGAGCTACTCAGTTCTGGTAAAACTATGGGACTAGCCGTCAAATGAAAAAAAGATGGTGGGAAGACTCCAAAGGACTAACTGTTGACACTACGTGTTGATGGAGACCACCACTGAAGCTACCAAGCTCCGATGATGGTCAAGGTCGGAGCCCTTATTCTCCGACAACCTCAGCGAGCCTTCACTACCGAAGACTTCGGACCTACGCTCTACAAGTCTGAAGCAGGCGAGTTTTCAACAACTGTTACATCCTCTTGATACATGTTCACAATCAAATTGTGTACATCTACAAGGGGGCCAAGTGGGACAAAAGTGTTGAAGACAAAAAAAGAAATTCAGAAAAAACTTGAATTTCATTCATCCGGAGACAAGACATTACAAAATTGGAGAAGAAGAAGAGAGAATACAAGCGGGAGCTACAAAGAGATGGTCCTAGACACTATGGGATAATGAGGCGACCTTCTGGGCAACCTCAGAAACGTTGGCGTGGGTAGCTTCTCCCTCTCCGATGATGGGGCCTTGGAGCACCGGCTCCAGGGGGAATTGGGGGTCCCGACTTGTGTAGCACGACAGAATAAATTCTACGATGCTCTTGGCCAGGGATTGTCCCTCAGTTTCTAGCTGGTCCGCAATGACATCGCCCATCTTGGTGAGCTTGTTGCCTGCCGAACTCAGCTCCTGCAACGCCTGGTCCAGCTTCGATTTCGGATCATCCGGACGCACGGGACTAAAACCCATTGGCGTCAGCGCGTCATTGGTTTTGCCCAGGAAGTCCTAAACTTGTTGGGACCCCGTAACCCTGCCACTTCGCATCTCCTCCAACGATCTTCTGGCCGTCGCAAGTTCTGAGTTCCCCCGAGCAATATGCTCCACCTCTTTGGCGTTCTGCTGAATATTTTCAGCAACCTGCCTTTCGAGTTCTCCCGAGCAATATGCTCCACCTCTTTGGCGTTCTGCTGAATATTTTCAGCAACCTGCCTTTCGTTCCGGCGGTTAACCAGGTCCTTCTCTCGGCCGTGCACCTTCTTCTCCTTAGCAGCAACGTCAGTTTCCCTCCTGTGGAGTTCCTGTCCTCGCTTCCAGGCCTTCTTCTCCTCTCTCTCGCAGCGCTCATCCAATTTCTTGGTGCGCTCCTCGAGACTCTTGTCACACAGAGTTATCCTCTGAGTAAGCTCTTCTTCCCTCTTCACGACGTCATCCCGCAGCTCCAGGAGTTTTTGCTCTTCATCCTCGAGCTTTCTCTCCCGCTCCTCAAGAGCCTCCCGGTGCTTAACGAGACTGGTGTGGATGGCGTCGAGCCTCTCTTGGCGATCATCCGCTGCACTATTAGCAGCATTGCCCTGCTCATAGATGTCCCGTGACTGGTTGGCAAGGGATTGCGTCATGCTTTCCCTCTCATCCAGCAGTTTACCCTAGTACTCCAGGCGGGCCTTCTCCTTCCTCACCCACTCTTTGTCATCAGCCAGCCTCGACTGCGCCAGCTTGGTCTCGAAGTGGAGCCGGTTGCGCCACCTCCTAAGAGTTTGACGCTCCTCCTCGAGAGCCTTGCTATCGTGGTAAAAAGGCATCTGAACCTCTCGAAGACTAGAGCAGGCGTTGTCAATAGACAACGACAGAGGGATTGGGTCCGGACCTGTCGGGGCCATCTTCGCCAGTTCCAGCGCGTTCTCCGTGACAAAAATTGGGTCCCACTCTACAAGAGCGGTTCCTTGAGCTTTCGCGGCACTGGGGCCGCCCTCTAGAATAGCCTTGACCGCCGTCGAGGAAGGTCCTGCTACAGAAGCTTCAACCTCTGGAGTTGCCTCCGAAGGCCCCGCCGCCAGGTCGTCAACAACTGGTCCCTCAAGCGGGGCCCAACAACTTCATCTCGGCACCCTGGCTCGGGCGCGGGCACCTCCGGGATCACCACCCCTGGGGAAGTTGTTGAAGGTTCGGTCGGAACTGAAGCCATTTCCGGCTCTGACGCTGGCGCCTCCTCCATCACCGGCACAGGTGCTGACGCATCAACCATCATAGGCTCTGGCGCCGGCACCTCTACAGGCATTGGTTTAGGCGCTGGAACCTCTCCGATCACCAGTTCTACCGCTGGAACTTCTACAGCAACCGGCTCTACCGCCAGAACTTCTTCGATAACCAGCTCAGGTGCTGGAACCTCTCCGACCACTTGCTCTACTGCCAGGGCAGCATCAAACACCGGCTCCACCGCCAGGGTTTCAACGACATCCGGCTCTAGGGCCGGAGTCACAGATATCTCTGGTTCTGCAGCCGGAGCGCCCACTATTTCAGCGTCCAAACCCGGAGCCCCAACCTCCGGGGCAGGTGCCACTGGTGCATCTTCATTCCCATGGTCCGGCGCTACCACGGGAGCCTCTGGGGATGAGTCAAGTTCCGAGACCACGACAGCCGGCGCCGGAGCTGTCGCAGCCTCAGCCACCTCTTGGGGCGGCACTGGAATTGGAGCCGGAGCTTTCGTCTCCACAACATCAGTTGCTGTCGCAGGAGCCGAAGCTTCAGTTCTTTTCTTGGAGATACTACAGATGAAGGACGAAGAAACTCAAAACACAGTTACAACACAAAACAACTAACTGAGGTAAAAAACAAAAATTAACTCAGATGGTTTCCGCACCAGTTAGCACGGAACCTCTTCTCCAGACGCTCAGGACTGGATCCAGGCGCCACTGGCATATCTGTTCCAGAAGGTTCCCCGGAACTCGCCGCAACCGTCGGCGCAACTTTGGTCAAGGCTCCCCTCAATCGAGAAAAACTTCTGGATCCAGAACCTTCAATTGGTCCTGGTACTATAGCCATACGGCCAGAACTGGCACCCCGAGGAGATGCCGATGTTGGAGTGGATGCCGCCATTGAAGAACACCCCCTCTGGCGAAAAGGAGCCACTGGGGAAGGAGCAGGCCTAACGGACCTTCCATCGGAATGCTTCAGCTTCCTTTTTCGGCTCGAGGGCTCGGCCAACTCTTTGCCCTTGCCCGAAACTTCAACTATCTTTTCTGGGACAGAGGGAGGACCACCCTCAGAGTCCTCGGAGATCACCAACCCGGTGGTCGAACGCCTCTCGACGACACCAAGGTCATCAAGCACCGACATCTTACGCCGGAGCTCCCTACTGAACTCTGCTTCCATGTTCAGAGGGATAAAAGCCGCCAGCGGAGACGAGTAGTCACCCTCGACGTTGATGCCGTGCTGGAACTTCTTGAGGTGAAGCTCCAAGGTTGCGCCTTCCAGCGGACAACTCCAGCCACGCACTGGCAGATCCTGGTCAGAGCAGGGTTGAAGGCGTCCGACAACACCGGAACTTCACTCCAAGCTTCCGTGTCGACGTTGGGGAGGCCTGCGGGCAACTCCAGCCTCTCATGCTCCTCTGCCTTGATGACGATCCAATCCTTCTTCCAGTTGTCCCACTTGCCAGAAGAGAACGACCGCAAGTACTTGAGCGGGCACTTCTTGCGCTTCACAAAGTAATAGAAGCCAAGGTACTCGCCACTCTTGCCGGTGGTGTGGATGGTGAAGAAGGTGCGGAAGAGCTCGACGCAAGGAGGAATACCCACCCACATCTCGCAGAAGTGGACAAATATCGACATCAAATGAATGGAGTGGGGGCCAAGGTGGTACAGCTGCAGACCATAGAAATCTAGCAGCATTAAGAGAAAAGAAGAAAAGGGTGGGATCAGTCCCATCAAGGCGTACGCGAAGAAGTACACCATTTCGCCGGCGTGCTCCTTCTCGAACGGAAGCTTGCCAGCACGGACCTAGAGATTGAAGAAGTCACTGGACCACCCCATGAAGGCCCGGACCTTCTTCAAGTTACCGTCGGTCTTTAGTCGGCTCTCGCGGAGACCCAACTCCATCGCAGCACAATCGGGGCTAGAGATGAAAAGCAAGCGAAAGTTTGGAAGGTTCGAGCGCAAGATTGAATGAAGGCGTAAAGAACCGCCAAACGGTGTCTGCTTTCCTTCTTAAGTAAGCCCCCGCAATGCTTGGATGGAAACCGCGGAGGAGCCGATGTTACAAGTCAAAAACTTCAACCCGCCAATGACAAGGGGGCCTGGGGCCACCACGACGATCAAGTCGAGGTCCTTACCCAGACGAACAGTTGTCATCATGAAAGGCGGGAAACCCGAAGGCGGCGGCCTGACAAGGCGCGCAGAACCGATACGATTTTCGTATCGAGAACCGGCGACCTTCAATTGCGTGAGATCCGCACGCTAAGATCTCACCTGCCGCATCCAAGATATGCCACGCAATGGTGGTTTAACTACAAACTACTGCCAATGGCACATCTGAAGATCCTTGAAGACACGACTCAAAAATCAAAGGATGGACCCACCTTTGGCAAAATGACCCATTCCAAAAGGTCTCTCCCGGAGGTGGGCCCAGGGGGCCACTGTCGGTACCCTGCATACCGTCACTACAGGAAACGCTGATACTTACGTCGGCCAGTTTAATTTACGTCGGCTGGCCGACGTAATTAAATTAACTTACATCGGCTGTAGGAAACCGACGTAAGTAAGTTAACCTACGTCGGCTGCCGACGTAAGTAACTAGGCCGACCATGGTTAATGTTAACTTACGTCAGCACGGACAACTGGCCGACGTACATAATTGTGCCAACGTAAATAAGCCTTAACTTACGTCGGCTAATAGGATGGTCGTCGTAAGTTACATCTCCTGACGTAAGTTGAATATTTAGCCGATGTAAGTTACGTATTTTAACCTACCCCACACGCGCCTTCTCTTTTCTTCCTTACACGCCGCTTTCTTCTCCATGCCACCCCGCCCGACGCCGCCGCTCCTGACGCCGCTGCTCCCTGCCGCCGCGCCGCCACTAGGTAACCTCCCCTCCCCTCCCCTCTGCTCCCTTCCCCTCCCCTCCCCGTCGACCACCGGCCCGGCTCCCCCTCAACCTCCCCAACACGGCCAAGCGCCCCCCTCCCCCTCCCCTCCCCGGCCCCCCTCTCCCTCCCCTCCCCCTCCACCTCCCCTCTCCGGCCCCCCTCCCCCTCTCCCTCCCCCTCCACCTCCCCACTTCGGCCCCCTCCCCCTACCCTCCCTGGCCGACAGCCACCCTACCTCCCCCTCCCCTCCCCGGTCCCCCCTTACCCTACACAGACCCCCACCCCCCACCCCCCTCCCCAGCAGAACAGACCCCACCCCCTTCCCCTACATTGATGATTTATGGTTAGAATTCAATTGCTTATATTTAGGTTTAATTACATTTAATTGAAGTGCTTATGTTAGAATTATATTGATAAATTGATGAATTACAATTGATGATTTTTTATGCTTATTTGTTATAATTATGGTTAGAATTGAATTGCTTATGTTTAGGTTTAATTTAATTGAATTGAATTGCTTATTAAAATTGAGTTGATAAATTGATGAATTACAATGGATAATTGTTATGTTTAGATTTATTTGAATTGCTTAGTTTTTTGATTTAGGGTTACAATTTAAATTTTGATTGCTTGAGTGCTTAAGTACTATATATACATAAATGGGCTTCGGACGGACTTGACAAGGCCCGACAAGGCCCATTTAGTGGTAAGGTAAAGTATGCGTGTAGACGGGCACGAAAACGAACGACGACAGTGAGGATGGCAAGCACCTGCGCGTGGATGGCGTACCCTTAACGGCGGGCTTCGATGGGGCATAACTTACTCTCTAACACCAACTGGATGTGGAGTGTAATACCCTACTCCACATGGATGTGGAATTGTCATCTAAGACCAACTTTCCTATCAATCTTTCTCTAGTTCTTTCCTCTCTCTTAAATGACCTCAAAATGAAAATGAGCAACGTAACCTATAGCAATGTATTACCCGTTTCAGATCGGCACGTCTCACATGCCATTGACATGTGAGACGTGCAGGTTCGGAATTGTCCCTTTTTGGACAGCCTCGGAGTGACCGAGGGGGCGTGACTTGTGACGAGACGCAGGTCCGGATTTGGACGAGATTTCGGTGGCGCAACCCTGTTGTTCTCTGCTGCACCATTTTTGGGCGTGCAGTGGAGAACGGCGGAGTTATGCTGCCGAAATTTCGTTCGAATCTGGATTACGCGTCTCGTCATGAGCACGCTCCGCTTGGTCACTCTTGGGTGGGTTTAGGATCTATCTGCCTAGGTTGTAGGGCCGTGACATAACATAACAATACATTAACGACAATTTCTTTCATGTTAAACTGCAGAGTCAATCATGGGCGAAGATCGTAGTTTGATGTACACTGGTTGGAAGAGCAGAACTTGTGGTCACTCAGATGAGTGGTACACTAAGACAGAAGCTTTTGTGGAACAAGTTTTTTCGTTGTCAAATAGCGATAAGGCGCGGTGCCCATGTACAAAATGCCGAAATGGAACGTTATTGGACAAAGTAGAACTTACGTTGCACTTGTGTCAAAATGGTTACGTGTCACATTATGAGTTGTGGAACTTCCAAGGTGAGACAGCTTCTCAAGCTGTACAAGAAGTGGAAGCGGACAATGATGATGCTCAATAGGTTGATATGATTGATGAGATGCTGGAAGCTATACAACCAGAGCTTACAGAAGATACTCAAACAACAGAGGTTAAAGAGTTCTTCAAACGTCTCAAAGATTCAGAAGAGGCTCTGCATGGACACACTAAAATGTCAATCCTCATTTTTGTGACTAGACTTATGGCAATTAAGTCTAAGTTCTTATTTTCTAACAATTTTTACAACATGCTCATCGATTTGTTCAAAGATGCCCTTCCACAACCCAACAAAGTGCCTAAGGATATGTACAATCGAAGAAAATTCTTTCCGGTCTTGATATGAAGGACGAGAAGATTGATGTCTGTCTGGACAACTGCATGCTTTTCTGGAGAGAGCATGCCAATGAGAATAAATGTTTGAAATGTGGTCAACCGAGGTTTGTCAAAGTTGTTAATAACGATGGTAATACTGTGACGATGGAAGTCGCACGTAAGCAGCTTCGTTACTTACCGGTGACATTGAGGTTGAAGCAGTTGTTCCTTTCAAAAAAAAAACGGCCAGACACATGAGATGGCACAAAGAAGGTGAGCATGAGAACAATGGAGTCATGACGCACCCGTTCGATGGTGAGGCATGGAAGGCGCTGGACCGGTTCGACCTAGAATTCGCTCATGAAGCGAGAAATGTTCGCATCGGGTTGGCGACAGATGGGTTCACGCCGTTCAACACAAACGCCGCACCATACTCCTGTTGGCCCGTCTTTGTCATTCCATACAATCTCCCATTGGCTTTTTGCATGAAGAATGAGTTTATGGTTCTTAGCCTCATTGTACCTGGGCTAGATCATCCTGGGTCATGTCTCAACGTGATGTTGAAATCGTTGATCAAAGAGTTGAAAATGTTGTGGACAGGAGTCGAAGCGTACGACTGTTACAAGAAACAGAAATTCAACCTCCGAGCTGCTTATTTGTGGTCCGTTCATGATTTTCCAGCATACAGCATGTTTTTTGGATGGAGCACTCATGGTTGGTTGACGTGTCCAATATGTGCCTCGGATACCGATTGCTTTCGACTTACCCATGGAGGCAAGATATCTTACTTCGATTGTCATGGACGTTGGCTGCCTCCGAATCACTTGTTTAGACAACAGAGGAATGTCTTCAGAAAGAACACCGTTGTCACTAAAGGACCACCGAACCGTCTTAACGGGTCAGAAATATCTGATATGTTGGACAAATTTGTGCCAGATGAAGGTCGTCTTGGATATTTCGAAGGTTACGTAGACAAACACAATTGGACTCACATATGTAGACTTTGGGAGTTATCCTATGTGAAGTCATTGATTCTAAGGCACAACATTGATGTTATGCATCAACAGCGTAACATGGGAAAATGTATCATAAGCACATGCATGGACATGACGGACAAAACAAAAGACAATTTAAAGGCTCAAAAGGATCTTGCCGAGCTTTGTAACCGTCAAAATCTTGAGCTCTACGAAAATGGTGGTAAACCACGCGCTCCTTTCTGTCTTCGACCCAAAGAAAAAAGAAGAAGTTCTCGATTGGTTGCAAAGGTTGAAATTCCCAGATGGTTATGCAGCTAGTTTGAGACGAGCCGTGAATGTGAAAACGGGAAAGCTCATTGGGTTGAAGAGTCATGATTATCACATAAATATGGTAAGACTTCTGCCTGTTATGTTTTGAGGCTATTTTGACGATGCGGTGTGGAAGGTGTTAGCCGAGCTTAGCCACTTCTATAGGCAACTCTGTGCTAAAGAAATCACGCCAGAGATGATGAATAAATTGGAAAAGGAGGTTCCAGTACTTTTGTGTAAGATGGAAAAAAATTTCCTCCAGGATTTTTCAATCCAATGCAACAACTCTTAATTCATCTTCCATTTGAAGCGAAAGTGGGCGGTCCCGTTCAATATAGGTAGATGTATCATATTGAAAGATCACTTAGATATCTGAAACCAATGGTTGGTAACAGGGCAAGGGTTGAAGGTTGCATCGCCGGAGCTTTTACTCTTAAGGAAGTAGAATACTTCTCATGTGTTTACTTTGCAGAGGAAAACAATGTTAATACTTCGGTAATGCGATACAATATAGATGAGCAACCTCCTTGTAGTGATCTCTCCATTTTTGCAACAAGAGGCACTACTGATGGTAGTTACACTTCGTATGATGTTAGCGAAAAAGAAAGGTGTGCTGCATTCTTCTACATGTACGCTAATATGGAAGAAATGAATGAATATTTCAAGTAAGTGTTTCTCCTACACTTTGCGTTTCACCATCTTTCCAACACATGTATTCTAAAAGGTTCTCTTTGTCGTGTAGTATGTTCGACAAGCAAAATTGGAGACATAGACATCAACCCACGAGCAAGCAAATAGAACATATTTGACGGCAAGGAATAAACGGGAGATCTAATTTCTCTCCCGGTTTCGAGATCATGTACCGTTTTCTTGATAACTAATCAATGTTAACAATGTTTTCTTATATCTTAAGAATGCTTACATTTTCTAATAACTCCATATCTAGGACAGTGCCAAAAAAATGCCAACGTCCATGAAGATTTGCGACAACTATCCCGTGGAGTGGTTAATGTTAGAAGCTATGGTCGATATGACGTCAACGTCTTTCGATTCCGTACAACTCAATTTGAATATCTTCGTCCTCTCGCAGCAACATGTAATACCGGAGTTGTGATGAGGGCAATCGATTCGCAAGATCATGAAACGCAGTACTACGAGATTATTAAAAGAATCCTTGAATTCACTTTTGTCGCAAACAAGCCAATTCGAGCGGTATTCTTTAACTGAGAATGATTTGATTCCATTCGTGGAATTCGAGAAAACAAATTTGGCATGGTTGAAGTAAAACACAAGGAACGGTTGACAGGATTCGATTCATTAGTTCTTTCACACCAAGTAGAGCAAGTGTACTATCTGCCTTATCCATGCAATAAATTCAAAGATTGGTGAGTGATACATAAGGTGAATCCTCGTGAGCGGTTATATGCTCCAGGAGATGATAATTATTACCATGACGAAGCTGAGGTTGATTGTGTCTACCAAGAGGAAGAGTTGCCAGACTCCTTCTCAGTCGAGCCCGGTGTAGGACTTGATGACTTAGTTGGAGATGATAGGAGAATTGATGATGAGTCCCGATCTTCCGATAGGTAATGGATAGGTCGATTGATGTGGAGATCTCAACGTTGATGATCCGAGGCTCTCGAGTAGAACACGAACACCCCCTACAATCACTACACCACCGCTCCGTTGGTTATCAACCATTCTTCACACGATTGACCTCGCCAAGAAGGCTAATCCCTGCAAGTGCAACCGAGAACACAAGCAAGAACGTAGAAGACACGATCTGAAATCGCGAAGTTGGGGTTTCACAAACTGTAGAACAGCGATATTATTAATCTATGCAAAACCCCATTGTTCATGGCGGCTACTGTGGAGTATATATAGGTGAAGGATGTCCAAGGGGGTGTTGGGGTCGTGACCTAACCCTAACACACGAAAATAATGGACTTAGACTTGATACAAGGCCCAATGGCCCAATACAGTGGCGCAGCACCCTGACAGATTCTGTACTTGATTTTGTTTCGATGATTCGCGTCGACTTCGAAGGGATTTTGACATGGGACCGATGCCATTGGAAAGGTTATCCTCTCCCCTTTTCGTTCATATGTAGAACGTCCGAAACGGAGTTCGTATGCGTCCTGAGCATCCGTTTTAGTGCGTACTGGTCCTGGACTCCGAGTTGGATACGATTTGGAGTTTGGTTCGGTTTCCATCTTCTTTGAACGAATTCTCTGGTCTTCCACGTCCCTAATACTCCCTCCAAGTACTCCTTGAACCTCTCCATGGATCCTAATCACAAATAAATCATTAAGTTGCAATTTATGCTCAAAAACATATAAGGAAATATATAAGAACGAGTTCACCTCTGAAATTAATTGTTGTGAATGAAATCTATTGATTGCATCTTGTATGTTCAATGGAGTGTTGTTTGTATTCATAGAAGTGATGTCCTCATCATCCTCCCCTTCTTGAATTGGAGTCGTCCTCGACTCAAGTTCATCTTCTATCATGTGTGGGTCCATACGTGCAATGCCATCAAATCTTCTTGTAAGCATGAAAGGAGGAGGCGAAGGTGGTGGACGGCATAGTGCACCATCTTGATCTTGTCCATCAAATAAGAGTGCACATTCACTTGAGCCAGGATCCCAAACAAATGAACATTGTGTCATATTTGTAGGTGCAATAATAATATGCATGATCTCATCATTCTCCCCTTCTTTATGACAAGCCGTCCTCGGCTTGCTCGTATGTCCAGCAAAAAGACTTGCTTTGGGGGTATAGTTTAGGCCCGAGTGAGCACTGTCCATATTGCACAACCGCAGTGAAAAATGTTTTTGTTGTCCCTGCTGCAAGAAAAAAATACTAGAAAAACTTGACAAGATATTATTAGCGTTAGTACATTCATTTACTTGACCATGTTGTTGCAGCACAAAAGGAGCTTCCTCATTTGAACATATGTAAACTTTATGCACCATAAACATACCACTATGTTCATATTTGCCTATAGCATGAAAAATATTTCTACTTAACAAAGGCAATTCAGATTGAGAAAATATTATCTTCTCTCGATATCTAGATCACAAAGAGTGTCAAATTCAATGTAACCCAAAGTATTTAGAGAAGATAACAATTTCAGCTCATCCCTTTCACATGTAGTTGGGATCAAATGCTTAATTTCAGCACAAGTGAGTAATAAAGTATCAAATTCATTTGGTTGTTCTAGCATAGATACAATATAATTATCAGCACACAACTCATTTTTGTTGTAAGAATCAGTAGGAAAATCAACTAATGGTAAATGTGTATTATGAAAAGGTTCATCTTGTTGCTGCTCATCGATAGTATGATTGGTAGCAAAATTCAGCACATCTGAAAATATCATACCTTGGTGAACTGTATAGCATTGTCCATTAACACTACTCTCATTTTCAGCAAGAAATTCAAATGCATTATGAGTTGATTCATCAAAAAATTCAGAAGAGTTGTTCAACACCTCACTCTCACTTGCATCTCCATTTATTTGTTCATGTTCCTGCAAAAGGTTAGGCAAAGGAGGAGGTACAACAAGAAAATTCTTCTCAAGTTCATGTATTTCATCTTTACAATTAGATACATTAGCAAAAGTTTCTCGCATAAGAATTTTCATATCTTTCCATGTTCGAGGTCTTTCTAAATCACTTAAGTTGTTCCACCAAATCAATGCACAACCTACTATATCACTTGCAACATTTCTAATCTTTCTTTTCTCACACATATGACATTGTCCAAATATTTTATCCAACTCTATTTCCCAAGCAATATATTCATCGTAACCAAAACCATCATAAGAAGGAAGAGATGGAAGAATGTAATTACTTCTTATGGAAGGTGTTGTAAAGGTGGTCTGAATGTCATGTGAATCCTTGGTTGATATTTGATTTTTAGTGAGCAAGTCTATCGCCGTCTTCATGATGTCCATCATCTCAGCATATAATGCAAGATTCTTGCTTTTACCTAACATTGTTAGTAGCAAACAGAAGACAACACAAAAAATATGTTATCCGTATCAACTACAAAGGATAATGGAAAAGTGGAAGTGGAATCACATACTCTCAAGCGTCTTACCACGCTCTTACAAGTGTTCTTACCGACACTGAAGGTGGCAAACGGTGGCCGGTATGAAGAAACCAATGAAGTGTGGGATGATTGCAAAGGTGTATCGATTCTGCTCAAGAGTAAGATGTAGCTTGGATGACACTTTATTTGTAGCAAGGATTAGCAACAATTAAATCAGATAGTAAAGTTGAGTAAGTGTCCAAAGTATTTGTCAAAGTTGGTGGCCTAAATGTGTTCCTAGTAGTTCAAGCTAGCAAGACATGAGACAAAACTAGATGACACAAAGAATGCAAGCACTTCTGTTTTTTTTGTTGTTTTTTTTCCTCTTTTTTTGTGTGGCTTTTGTTTCTTGTTTTGCACTTGCCTTTTTCTTTTTTCTTCCTTTTTTTTTTTCACAATGTGCTGTAAGGGAAGAACACAATGAAAATCAACCCAAGATATCTCGTGTGTCTGTCACAGATTTTCTGCTCAATCTTCCAAGGACAAATAGGCACACTTATAGGATCTAAATTGGAAAACTTAGAACAGCAAGATTGTATATATATCTCTCCTCTTTAATTTCAATATATGGAAGACCTATTTTGGAAAAGAACAATAGGAGATACTGACCCCGAAATACAGACTGTTCAGAATTTTTAGGTCAATAACAGATTCGGATCTAATGCAATTTAGACATCGATAACTATATTTTCTGGGAAAATGATGAATATGAAAGTTATAGAGCACTTCTTCAGCTTTCCATAAAGTACAAGAATATCAAAATCCGAGTTCTTATGTGCGAGATATGATGAAAATACCAAACTGGACAGAGGTGAATCTAATCTGGACGTGATGACGTGATTCAAAAGGATGAATCACACAATGCAAAACTCAAACTAATACCAAAAACACTTTCTAAACCAGCAATATGACTCAACCACGGACACAAACTCAACAAAACCAAACTGAATAACAAAGTTGCAAAGGCTCAATGTGGTTTGGACAAAGTAATGAACAGATCTACTAAACTGCAAGTTTTTTGTGGCTTTTTTTGTGGACTCTAGGTATGAAAAACAAAACTAATGTAATGGATAGATGAATTACCTAACGGGCAACCTGGAAATCTGATACCAATTGATAGGAGAATTGATGATGAGTCCCGATCTTCCGATAGGTAATGGATAGGTCGATTGATGTGGAGATCTCGACGTTGATGATCCGAGGCTCTCGAGTAGAACACAAACAGCCCCTGCAATCACTACACCACCGCTCCGTTGGTTATCAACCATGCTTCACACGATTGACCTCGCCAAGAAGGCTAATCCCTGCAAGTGCAACCGAGAACACAAGCAAGAACGTAGAAGACACGATCTGAAATCGCGAAGTTGGGGTTTCACAAACTGTAGAACAGCGATATTATTAATCTATGCAAAACCCCATTGTTCATGGCGGCTACTATGGAGTATATATAGGTGGGAAGATGTCCAAGGGGGTGTTGGGGTCGTGACCTAACCCTAACACACGAAAATAATGGACTTAGACTTGATACAAGGCTCAGTGGCCCAATACAGTGGCGCAGCACCCTGACAGATTCTGTACTTGATTTTGTTTCGACGATTCCCGTCGACTCCAAAGGAATTTTGACATGGGACCGGTGCCATTGGAAATTTTATCCTCTCCCCTTTCCGTGCATATGTATAACGTCCGAAACGGAGTTCGTATGCGTCCTGGGCATCCGTTTTAGTGCGTACTGGTCCTGGACTCCGAGTTGAATACGATTTGGAGTTTGGTTCGGTTTCCATCTTCTTTGAACGAATTCTCTGGTCTTACACGTCCCTAATACTCCCTCCAAGTACTCCTTGAACCTCTCCATGGATCCTAATCACAAGTAAATCATTAAGTAGCAATTTATGCTCAAAAACATATAAGGAAATATATAAGAATGAGTTCACCTCTGAAATTAATTGTTGTGTATGAAATCTATTGATTGCATCTTGTATGTTCAATGGAGTGTTGTTTGTATCCATAGAAGTGATGTCCTCATCAGGAGACGCTCAAGATATCGAGGCTGCCGCGGAAGCGGAAACAGAATCAGAATCGGAAACTGAAGATATCGATGACATAGTCAAACCTGCTGATTTGTGCAAACGAGAACGATATGCGGAAGAAGAAGATCGATGGGTTGGTTTAAGGAGTAGGGTGCATGATCGTGATGTTGATGAATTTTGAAGTAACATTTTATTAACTAATTTAACATTAATTTTGTATATTATCTTTGCATATTAATCATTTATTCCTTGCAACAGGATGTCGTCAAAGGGGAAGGGGGAGGGGAAAGGGAAGCCAGTGAGAGGGTTTGAGCCGCCACGAGACCCTTGCTCAGGGAGCTCGTTCCTTTCTAGCCAACGTTCCCTCTTTCTGGCACACGCTCCACCCTCAACTGTCGTGTGCTTTTAGCGGACTAAGGTAAATTTTCGTTACAATAAAGTTATTTTTGAAATTGCAGTTGTTATTAATTATTTATTGTCAATCTTTTCCTTTTGTGCAGTCTGACTCAGAGACTTCTGAGTCAGAGTCAGAGTCAGAGGCTAGGGGGCCGCTACAGGAGCCCGACTCAGAGGCTTGGGGGCCACTACAGGAGCTCTCTAGCGCTAGCCTCCCTTCGGAGCCAGCTAGCGCTAGCCTCCCTGTGCAGCCAGCTACCACTAGCATTCCTGGAGACTCCGGTGGTTCAGCAGAGCCTTCAGGGTCACAGGACGCGACAGAGTCGCAGCAGAGGCGACGGACGAGGAGGACCCACTTTGCGGCTCCTCCTCCGGTTACTAGTCAGCGGACCACGATCCGTCCTGTTGGAGACAGGTAAATAATTTATGTAGTATATTAAATATTAGATGTTGTTTTCCTTTACTTACTGATTTAATATATTTTGTAGATGTTGGTACAACTTTTCGTTCACGGGGGTCAAGAAGCACCACAGGCAGGTCAACAGTGTTCTGGGTGCTATCGTGAAGTTGCACTACCCCGGTGTGATTGACTGTTTTCCTGCCCCATCGTGGGATGACTACGCTCGTGTCTCTCACCCAGTGCATGACACGGTTCAGGGAGCCGTGTGGCACGACTTTATGGTAAGTTTAACTGTTTCTTTTTTTCAACTCATTTGAATTGTTAATGCATATCACTTAAATATTTGTTTGCTTAAAGCTGAGGTACCAAGTAGAGGAACCGGGCATGGTGGACCACGCGAGACGCGTGTTCCATTACAACGCTCGGAAGATCACGACGGCGGCATTGTCGTACGCCCGGATTCAGGCCGTCAACTCGTACTACAAGCGGCACCCCCGGGAGCAGGAGCAGGAGCAGCAAAGGGGTGTATTTAGGAAGGACTCTGACTCTTAATTGACATAGGAGCAGTACGCGGAGGTAAGTATTTAATATTGTTAAATATTTACAATATCTATGTATGTTAACTGCGTTGATGAAAAATGAAATATGTGTAGGTTAGTATTTCCTGGTTATAGGGTAACATCAAGGCGTACTTAGCTCTCTATCGGTACTTGGCTAGCGGCAGTTTCATCAATAAGTCCAAAAAAGCTAGACAGTGCCGCATGGGGTCCGAGGGCAAGCACAACTATGGCGGAGACGGCTACTTGCGTTTGGCTAAACGCATGGTAACTACCTTTTCATTTTATTTATGTGTTCCTAATATATTATTTATCTCACTAACACGGCTGAACAGGAGCAAGAGATGGGTCATGAGCCGACCCCGACCCAGGTTTGGAAGAGAGGTCACAAGGGAACTGACCCTTCTCAGCTAGGGCAGTGTAGTCAGGTCACAGCCGACCGACTGGTATGTTTTTGAAATTCATGGATTTCATTATAACTAATACTATTATTGACATGCTTACAATTTATTTGTTTTGTAGACAAAGTACGCGCAGGAGGTCGCAAAGATACACGGTGTGGATTACGATTGGGAAAGCACGCCGAGCGACCCCCAAGCCGCGTACGCAAGCGGAGGCGTGAAGGCCCACGGATGGTGAGTTCTTCGTGTGTTTCATTTCTTTTTCAATTAATCTTCTTCTACTTAGTGTTTTCATTCTTTTGCAGGTTTGCCATTTTTGATGGAGTTGTCGACTCGAGGTCGACGCGACCTTTGAGAGGCGCTTCATCGTCGTAGGCTTCAACCGTTAGGACCAGTGGTTGTCTCTCGCAGACCCAGCTGGAGCTCCAGGCCATGAGGGAGACGCTGACGCAAACCCAGGCAGAGCTGGAGAGGACGAGAGTGGACGCAAGGGAGGAGCAGCATAGGACGGCCTTAATGATGGCCCAGATGCAAGCAGCGGTGGCGGTAAGTAATTTAAAGTATCATAGTCAAATTTCACAACACTTCAATAACATATATCTTCTAATATTTTGCAATGGCAGGCTCTTGCTCGACACAGCGGTCAGGATATCGAGATTCCTACGCTTCCGCCGCAGCAGACACCAGAGCAGGTGATAAACTCTCCCTTTAACATTGTTGTATCCATTTTAGTATTTTACATAGGGAGATAAGGAGCTAGAACATAGAGGTAGATCTTGATGACTTGTCAGATATTGATTCCTATAGTCATATGGAAGTTAAGTGTAATCAAGCTTTTGGTGGGTAATACCATAATGTTAGAGTTGGATTGCTTCACATTAAGTCATGCACCTGGGCTATCACATAAGGTTTCAAGAGGTAATGTAGCATGACTGTCAAAAAATATCAAAGACCACTACATTACCTCTTGAAACCTTCTGTGATAGCCCAAATGCATGACATAATGTGAAGAAATCCAACTCTAACATTATCACTGATGTTTTTGGACACTGATGTTATCACGGAGTTGACATTGATGCTTACTAGTGACTATGTTTCTTCTGCAGCGTTCGGGGACACGCCGAGAAGATCACAGAGGTAGTGGAGGGGCTAGCGTGTAGCCCGGTGGAACTTATTTTGCAAATTGTGAAGTTGTCGATGTTTTGGACTATATTTTGTAACTGTTATGCTGTGTATATGTTACCTGTCTGTTCTGTGTTCTCGCCATCGAGCGAGGTAGTCAATTTCTGTTTTTTAAAAAAATTCGAAAACTTAACTTACGTCGGCTATGGAATTGCCGACATAAGTTAGCCCAGTTTAACTTACATCGGTCAGACCATACCGACGTGAGTTAAACCACTTAACTTACGTCGGTTTGGAACAACCGACGTAAGTTAGAGAACTTAACTTACGTCGGTCTGCAGCAACCGACGTAAGTACTCTGGCCCAGCTCGCGGCCCATCCCAGTACATTACTTACGTCAGCTGCTGCAGACCGACGTAATTAAGGTAACTTACGTCGGTGCCTGACGTAAGTTACCTTAATTACGTCCAAACCGCTACGTCGGCCAACCGCCGACGTAATTAAGTTACTTACGTCGGTTTAGGCCTTAATTTCGTCAGCTCTAGCCGACGTAATTGATCGATATTCTTGTAGTGTGTATAGCCCTTGGGACTACAAAAAAAAACCAAAGAGACTTCACCTGACCGAGTTGAAGACCTGCGAAAGCCCCACTTGTCATACGGGACTGGGCATGCCTCCCATCTATGGTTAGCTCTGGTACTGCCACGTGTACACTGCAGCCGGAGCTATACCCCACACAAGGGATAGCTCCGGGTTAAACACTTGTACGGCACCCCCGGACCTAACCTCCGACTGAAGGAAGCTCCAGTATCGACACGTGTACATCTACACCGGACCTACCCGTCCCAGATTAATAGCTCCAAAGCTGCCACGTGTCCAAACCGTCGGACCTTCAACCATGGTAATCAAGCTGGTGAACCCCCAACGGCTCGGACCTCCAAGGGGCAATCAAAGACTCCAGGACCTGATTAATTGTCATTAATACCATATTAATGACACACGATCAGCAGGCCCTTAATACTGGTAATGGCACTGTCAAGTCCTGTTACAATGCTATTAAGGGTAATTAATATCATTAATTATGTATTAAACACTAGTAACCGCCAGGGCCACATGTCGGGCCAGGCTAATAGTGTAATGACCAGTCCTTGTACTATAAAAGGACTGGTCGACGATACACGGGGGGAGACTCTCGGAGACGCCCTTAGACACACATACAGTCTATGACTATAAGCTCTTAGACGCTCAATACAACAGCTACACATCCCGTGGAGTAGGGTACTACGCTCAGGCGGCCCGAACCACGTAAATCCTTGTGTCCATTTGCCATATTCTTTGGAATCTCTGCGCACCCGATACCGAACTACAACTCCCTGAGCTACCAACGGTAGTATCAGGAGAATTGTCGGAAAAACCCTCTGACATAGATGTAAGGATAGTGAGGGATTATGAGCTGAAAAATTTATTTGCCATGACTAAAAAGATAAAATTTGCTCCAGTTATTGCCATGATGTCACGATGGTTAGATTACATTCCAAGTATACGGCAAATTGAATGCACTTCATTGTTTACCCATAATGCTACTAGGGTAGGAGCACTAGAATATTCTTCATTTGGGTATATTGAAAATGAAAGAGAACTAATTGATGAAGATTATTTAGTTCAAGGACATACCCTTAAGCATGATCAAGATGGCTCTTTGATATTTTATTATCTTGGCTTTGTAAACGAAATTCGGTTACCTAACCCGGGTTATCATTTGTACAAATGCCGGAGGCTAACCATTGACCTTCTTCCCATCGAGGAAGCCGGAAGAAGTAATGTCTCCGACAGGATACCTAGAAGCTGTACAATGAGAGTGGCCATGCCCCCGATAACCTCCACGGTCCATGAGTACGAAGAGGAAGAGAACCCAATGGGTGATGCACCCGGATGGACTCAACCTCCATTGTATGAGACCAAAGGTCGGTCTTGGCGTGGATGGCTAGGTGCTACATGGGAAACACCCCTATCCACTTCAAGCTCTAGCAGCTTGCCTCCAACATCTATGAGAAGATGTCATTCCATTTTTTCTAGAAGTCATCGTGATTATAGCCAAGGAATGACGGACCTCTCTAGACGTATGGAGGATCTTGAAGTAAGGACGGGTGAAATCTACAACACTCTCCAAGGGCATGTCCAAGGTACCCAAGACTGGCAACAACACATGGATGCTCAATTCACCAACTTCAACTCCATGCTACAACAACTGATGAGTAGTTTAGGACTGATCTTCGAAAATGTAAGTCGATTGTGGTGGAGAACTCGACGTTGATGATCCGCGGCACTCGAGCAGTTCGAATACCTCTGCAATCACTACACCACTGCTCTATTGGTTATTAACCATGCCGCACACGCTTGACCTTGCCAAGAAGGCTAATCTGTTCAAGTGCAATCGAGAACATAAGCAAGACATCGAAGGCATGATCTGAAATCGCGAAGTTGGGGTCTCACAAATAGTAAAATGGCAATATAATTGATCTAAGCAAAACTCATCGAATATGACTGGCTGCTGTAGTATTTAAAGGATACGGTTCGGCCAAAAACACTCTTAGACGCGTCTCTAATGGACTCGTACAGGATACGAGGCCCAAAGGCCTGATTCGGTGGCGCAGCACCGGACAAAAATCTGGACTCGACTTGTTTTGACGATTTCCCATGACCCTGGAGGAATTTTGAGGTGAGACAAGAGCCATTGGAAATTTATCTTCTCCTCTTTCTGTGCATATGTAGAACATCGAAAACGGAGTCCGTATGCATCCGGGGCCTCCGTTTTAAGGTGGACTGCTCCTAGACTCCGAGTTGTAAACTGATTCCATCAACTTGTGGACGTCCCAGCTGGTTCTCCACGTTCCCAAGGCCTCTTCCCTTCACTTGTTGATCTTCTCCATTGTTCATAATAACAATTAAATCATCACAAAGCAATCTATTCTCAAAATCACATGCAAAAGAAGTTAGGAGCGAGTTCACCTGCTGATTTATTAACCGTGCTCGTGCTCTTGTGATTGGTCCTTGTAGCTCAATGTACGTCTCCGCTATTGTGATGTCCTCATCACCCCCCCTCTTGAATTGGAGTCGTCCTCGACTCAAGTTCATCTTCTTTTCCCAAGTACGGTTGCAGATCTGAAATGTTAAATGTGGGACTAACCCCAAAATCGGGAGGCAACTCAAGCTTATATGCATTACCATTAATCTTTTAACCAATCTTAAAAGGACCAGCAGCTCGTGGCATAATTTAGATTTTCTCAAGTCAAAGAATCGCTCTTTTCTCATATGTAACCACACCAAATCACCCATATCATGTTTTGCTTCTTTTTTACCTTTACTACATGCAATCCTATACTTCTCATTCATCTTTTTAATATTTTTCTTTGTAGTCTCATGCATCTTAAGAATGAATTCAGATCGTTGTGTAGCATCCAAATTTATAGTTGCAGAAGGAGGCAAAGGTAGTAAATCAATAGGAGCACGGGGATTAAAACCATACACTACCTGGAATGGACTTACCTTCGTCATGGAGTGAATGGATCTGTTGCAAGCAAATTCTATATGTGGTAAACACTCCTCCCACAACTTTAAATTTGTTTTCAAAACAGCCCGCAACATAGTGCATAAAGTACGATTAACTACCTCGGTTTGTCCATCCGTCTGTGGGCGACATCTAGTTGAAAATAGCAACTTAGTTCCCAATTTATACCACAAAGTTCTACAAAAATGACTTAAAAATTTTGCATCACGATAAAAAACAATGGTATTTGGCAGACCATGTAAACGAACAATTTCCGTCATAAACAAATTAGCAATGTGTGAGGCATTATCATTCTTATGACAAGGTATAAAGTGTGCCATCTTGGAGAAACAATCAACAACTACAAAAATACTATCCCTCCCCCTCTTAGTACTAGGCAATCCCAAAAAAAAAGTCCATAGAAATATCCTTCCAAGATACACTAGGAACAGGAAGAGGCATATAAAGACCAAGTGGGTTAAGGCGAGACATAGCTTTATTGCAAGTAGTGCATCATGACACGTAGCGCTCAACATCCCGCCTCGTCTTCGGCTAAAAGAAGTGTGTGGACAGCATGTACTTAGTTTTCTTTACTCCAAAATGTCCCATCAAACCTCATCCATATGCTTCCTGCGAGCTAGCTTGAACGCATATCTTGTTAGCACGATAGAGGAGACTCTCTCGCAGCACATATTTATTACAAGTTCTTCCTTATATGCAATTTTCAAAATCATCTTTGAAGTCCAAATCAGTAAGATATAATGCTTTTATTGTTTCCAAACCAATGATTTTATGATCAAGTTGGGACAGCTTGGTATAACGTCTAGATAATGCATCAGCAATGACATTTTCCTTCCCCATCTTATGCTTAATGATGTATGGAAACTACTCTATGAACTCAATCCATTTAGCTTGTTGTTTATTCAGGTTGGTTAGACACTTAAGATACTTCAACGATTCATGATTGGAATGTATGACAAACTCCTTAGACCAAAGATAATGTTGCCAAGTTGGTAATATTCGCAGTAAGGCATTCAATTCTTTATCATAAGTAGAAAAATTAAGAGAAGGACCATGAAGTTTTTCACTAAAGAAAGCAACGGGTTTACCTCCTTGTATGAGAATGCCTCCAATACCAATGCCACTGGCATCACATTCTAGCTCAAAGGTCTTGTCAAAATCAAGAAGTTGTAGCAATGGTGCTTGTGTAAGCTTCGATTTGAGAGCATCAAAAGCCTTGTGCTGCTGTTCGCCCCATCGAAACGGCACTCCCTTCTTCGTTAGCTCATGTAGATGTGCTGCAATGGTGCTGAAATCCCGCACAAAGCAGCGATAAAATCTTGCAAGACCATGAAAACTATGAACCTTTGTGATGGTTGATGGGGATGGCCAGCTAGTGATCGCTTCAATTTTTGCCTCATCCATATCAATTCTCATCGAGGAAACGACATAGCCAAGAAACGAGACTCGATTGGTTCAAAAGACACACTTTTCGAGGTTTCCAAACAAGCGTGCATCTCTCAGAACAATAAAAACAGCATGTAAATGATCAAGATGTTCATCATATGACTTGCTGTAAATGAGGATATCATCGAAGTAAACCACCACAAATTGTCCAATGAAAGCACGTAAAATCTCGTTCATTAGTCACATAAAGGCGATGGGTGCATTAGTTAAACCAAAAGGCATGACTAAGCACTCATAAAGTCCAAACTTGGTTTTAAATGCAGTTTTCCATTCATCTCCTAGTGCCATTCTAATTTGGTGTTAACCACTACGCAAGTCAATTTTTGTGAAGAATGTAGCACCACTGAATTTATCAAGCATGCCATCTAAGCGAGGAATAGGATAGCAATATTGAATGGTGATGTTATTAATCGCTCGACAATCAACACACATGCGCCAACTAACATCTTTCTTAGGAACCACAAGAAGAGGAATGGAACAAGGGCTAAGCCTTTCACGAATGTAACCTCATCCAAAAGATCTTGGACTTGTCGCTGAATTTCCATAGTTTCCTCTAGATTCGCCCGGTATGCTGCACGATTTGGCAAACTTGCTCCTGGGATCAAATCGATCATTTGTTCAATGCCTCTCATGGGTGGTAAACCAGGTGGTATCTCAGAGGGAAAAACATCCTCAAACTCCTGCAAAAGGTTAGCAACATAAGGGGGCAATGCAATAGACATTTCATGATGGGAAAACATGGCTTCTTTGCATACTAAAGCATAGCACATCACCTTAGCATCGAATTAATCAGCAAGGTCAGATTTAGTTTTGAGCAAAGATGGTGATTTTAACTTAATGACTTGCTATTATTCTTATTCCAGTTTTGTTGCTTTGCCATCACAAATTTTACTCTTCTCAAAATGCACGATTTCAGAAGGAGTCATGGGAACCAAAGTGATTTTCTTTCCTCTATACATGAGAGTATATTTATTAGTTCTATGATGATGAATACCATCTGTATCAAATTCCCAAAGACGACCCAATAAAAGAGAACAAGCATCCATAGGCACAACATCAAAATCAGCAAAATCATGATAAGAACCAATTGAAAAATGTATTCTCGCTGTTTGTGTTACCCGAACCTTACCGCTGTTGTTGAAACAATGAATGTGGTATGGATGAGGATGTGCTCTTGTTGTCAAGCCATGTTTCTTGACGACGTCCGTGTTCACCAAGTTATTGCAGCTACCTCTATCAAATATAGTGTGTACACGGCAATTCTTGACGACGAGAAACATGTGGAATAGGTTGTGTCGTTGTAGCTTGTCGTTGGCCTCTACTTTGGAGCTCAAGGCACGCTTCACAATGATGCTCATATAGTTCTATGTCGCTGCTGTACCAAGTACCTCTTCATCGGTGTGTTCGTCATTTGGATCTGCAAGGTTAGTAGCAAGAGAATATTCATATTCAAAATTCGAAGCACTATCATACCCACCATCTTGTGTGCTATGTATGCTCGTTAGCTTGGGCAATCTCTCATCATGTGACCATGTCCCTGGCAGCAGTGAGACTTAATGTCGGAAGTACGACTCGTTGGAGTGGACGACAAAGGCTTGAATGGTGTCGTCTTGCTGCCCTCCGGCACGCGAGAAGGTGGAGTAGCAGGTGTAGTTCGTTGGCCACCATTGGATTGTGTAGTCGCTGCACGGAAGGTCGAAGATGGTGCTATTTCGGATGGTGTAGATGTCGAACTTGATGTGAAGTTGCTCCTCACACGTTGTTGCTATTGTTGTCAGCCCTGCAATTCTTTTTCTGTCAACATAGCAAGTTGAAACAATATGTTAACAATATCATATTCTTTGTAATCAACAATGCCCTAAATTTAACGCCTCAACCCCCCCATAAAAACGAGCTATTTTATCATCCATGTCCTCTACTACTCCACAACGCATCATACCCTTTTGTAACTCTTGATAATAATCCTCTACGGACATGTTACCTTGGTCTAAGCAGTGAAATTTTTTGCGAAGGTCCCGCTGAAAAGAAGGGGGAATAAATTGAACACACATAGCTTCTTTTAATATATCCCATGGTCGAGGATCAGTTCTAGTTTTAACAAGTTCATTCCACCATATGATAGCAAAGTCCTTGAACTCACTAGTGGCTTGACAAACTCAATGTTGTTCAGGAACAAGATGGGCATTAAATTTTTGTTCTACTATCATCTCCCAATCAAGATAAGCCTCAACATCATAAGAACAAGAAAGAGAGGGTATAGTAAACTTCACTTTAGCAAAAGGATCATCTTGAGGACGATTAAAATTTTTATCATGATTATTACCTCCCATACCTCGACGATAAAGTGGAAGTCTTGGATGATTGTTGTGATCTTCCATATCATCATAAGCATTGTCTTCATGTCTCTCAGCAAGAAGCAACCGAGCCTCAAGAGTATTCATCCGAAGAGCAATGTTATTAAGTTGGAGAGTCAAGTTCGCCAATGGCTGCTCTGTTTATGCGTTGCTTTTTGTGAACATATCTGTCATCACCTTCATCATATCACGTAGCTCAACATGTTGAGCACATTTGTCGTAATTTTTTTCTCCTGCCATTGTTAGTAGGAAACAAAAGACAATAAAAAGATGGTATCCCTACCAACTACAATGACAATGTGAAAGGTGGAAGAAAAACAGTCTCTCTAGTTCAAGCGTCTTACCATGCTCTTACAAGTGTTCTTACCGACACAGCAGGTGGTGTGGACGGTGAGATGAACCAATGAAGCATGGGGTGATTGCAAAGGTACCTATTATGCTCAAGAGAAAAGTGGAGCTTGGATGGCACAATGTGATGGCTAATGAGCAGAAATCGATAACTGGTAAAAAAGTTGAATAAGTATTCAATGTAGGAAAACTGTTGCTGGTCAAACAAGTGCTCTAGGTCTTAGCACAACACAAGGAAGTAGCAAGGCAAAAGGAATACAGAATGATATAACCAACAATCACAACATAAGTAGTAGAGGCCAATTGTTTTAATATGCGTGCTCTTTACTATTTTTCTTTTTTTTAATATTTTTTATCTATTCAGGAGCGGGAAAGTATGAAGCACACAAATTTGCAGCTCAATTGAATGTAATATGCAGCCTATAGAAAATAAAGAAGATTCTTTCAAATTCATGCTGGAACTTCAGAGGCTGGATAGCCTATCTTCCGAGGGGAATTTGGGAAATCTAATTTCGCTGAAACGTGGCAGAGCCGCGGAAAACCAGATGCAAAATTTCACGTAGATCAATTTGAAAAAAAATCGTCTGATTTCGAGTTTGTATGCGAAAGTTATGGCCGTTTTAAGATAGGTTGTCCGAGTTACACTTTTTGGACGTTGATTTCAACTCGGTTTGAGAACATAACTCGCAATCGGATATGAAAACGATCGGGAACTTGCACATCAACTTATGGGTTGGTGTGTGATGAGTCAAGGATGAGCTGCCACAAAGGTTTGTAATCTTATCTAGGGTTGGCGATGCGGGAGTTCACGCAAGGCGGCTAGCTAGGGCAAACCAATGAACGTGGTGGATCAGTTTGTTGTTTAGGGATTGTGGAATAGCTGTTGAGCAGCAAAAAAACAAGGATGAAACACGATAACAATGACCCAAAAAACAAAGCTAAACCAGCAACAAGACTCAACCACACGAATGCAAACTCAACAATGCAAACTAAAAAATGAAACTGCAGACACTATAGTCTAGGAAGCGGTAACAACAAAGTTTTTTATGGCTTTTCAGTGGACTCTAGGTACAAAACAAAAAACTGATCTAATGGAAGGAAAACAAAGATACCTCATGGGCAACCTGGAAATCTGATATAAATTGATGAGTAGTTTAGGCCCGATCTTCCGAAAGGTAAGTCGATTGGGGTGGAGAACTCGACGTTAATGACTTGCGGCACTCGAGCAGTTTGAATACCTCTGCAATAACTACACCACTGCTCTGTTGGTTATGAACCGTGCTACACACGCTTGACCTTGCCAAGAAGGCTAATCTCTACAAGTGCAACCGAGAACACAAGCAAGAACGTCGAAGGCACGATCTGAAATTGCAAAGTTGAGGTCTCACAAACTGTAGAACGGCGATATTATTGATCTAAGTAAAACCCACCAAATATGACTGGCGGCTGCAGTATTTAAAGGCTAGTTTTTGGCCAAAACACTCTTAGACACGTCCCTAATGGACTCATATGGGATACAAGGCCCAAAGGCCCTATTCGGTGGTGCAGCACTTGACAGAAATCTGGACTTGACTTGTTTCGACGATTACCGATGACTCCTGAGAAATTTTGAGGTGAGACCAGAGCCACTAGAAAGTTTATCTTCTCCTATTTCTGTGCATATGTAGAACGTCAAAACCGGAGTCCGTATGCATCCTGGGCATCCGTTTTAAGGTGGACTGGTCCTAGACTCCGAGTTGAACTCGAGTCCGAGTTGTAAACTGATTCCATCAACTTCTGGACGTCCCAGCTGGTTCTCCACATTCCCAAGGCCTCTTCCCTTCACTTGTTGATCTTCTCCATTGTTCTTAATAACAATTAAATCATCACATAGCAATCTATTCTCAAACTCACATGCAAAAGAAGGTAGGAGCGAGTTTACCTGCTGATTTATTAACCGTGCTCGTGCTCTTGTGACTGGTCCTTGCATTTAAATGTGCGTCTCCGCTGTTGTGATGTCCTCATCAACAACAAGCCGATCTCGTGGCATACTTCCATCATCAAGGGTTCAACCCTCATTACGGAGGTGAGTGAAGAACAAGCTTGGGGGAGGACCCCCACTTGATGTATATTGTATCAACCCCTTGCACATTTATTTTCCACATACCCATCACTGCATTAAAAGAAAATGGTAGGATAGATTTGCTTTCAGTAAAATAAATGATGTGCGGCAAGAATGACTTTGAACTCACACAGCTGAAATGATGAATAGTTGCTCTATTTTAATTTTCCTAAGTCCCTAGTTTACAACTTACTACTCTCCATCATATTGTTCTCATTTTATAAAATTGCTTTTGCCTTGATTTTGAAATTGTGGGTAGCAAAAGATGAATCCATTCTATGTTGTTGTGAGATATGATATAGTGATAGAGCTGATATTCCTAGTTTGATAGTGAAACTTAGATTTTCGAAGAAATTTTAAAAATATTTAAGTTATCCTCATTTGATTGGAAATACCCACCAAAGCCATATGATATATGACATTGATAGACCTTATGCATTTAACATTGAGATTTGTCAAACTAGTATAGACCCATGAGAGATTTCATTCATTACTTTTTGAACTCAAGACATAACTTGTACATGCTATACTTCTACACTAGAAGTAGACAAAATTCCCATCATACCACCATTCCACAATAAAAAGAGACTCCATAACATTCATTCTTAGTACTCTCTCCAAATTCATTGCATAAAATGGGAGTAGAAGTCATAGCTACAACAAAAAAAAAAAGAAAATGCATGCTTACATCGTAAGCATGAGAAAAAAAAGAGAGAAAAAGTAGCCATGTTTCATCCATGTAATATAGGAGAGTCCAATCAAAAAGAAGGATCCACATCCACTCCATTCCATCACACATGCACAAGTCTTGAATCAAATAGTTTTGATTTGATTTCTCCGAAGGCTTACTCTTTTGACTTAGTGATATTAGGTGTTGCAAATATACCTACTATATTCCCTACCAAGCTCCACATATAAGCCTTATGTAGAGGTAGGATGAATTTAGGCCAAATTCCTTGGTGAGGATTTATTTCCAATACACACGTGTGCACAAAAGAGAGACTTGAGAGAATCAAATTGAGATATTTAAAATCTGAATTGAACTCTCCAGAATTTGAGTGGAACTTGACTTCTAGGGTATGTGTGCTCCATTTGCTGCTCTATCTTTCGACCACCTGTGAATAGGAGAAGGCATAAGCCCAATAATGACCTAAAATGGGTGAAGTACGATACCAATTTTTGCAATACTAGGTAGAGTATTTTATTGTGCACATGGTACTTTTGAAAAATAGAACATAGTAGCAACACCTGATATCAACCTAAGGTCTTGACTTTGCTCGGGACGAGCAAAGGATAAACATGGAAGAGTTTGTTGACAGCTATTATATACTAATTTCACCCATAAATATAACTCAATTATGTGGAGGAATTATCATTTCCTGCACACATCACCTTTCTATTTAACCGATTTCCACTTGTCCTTGGAGAATGTAGTGCATGCAGGGATTCTATGCAGAATTGAAATAAAACAAGGGGATGGATCCTGTAAAATATCATTCCAGCTAATCAAGCGATGCCACATGGCACCACATGGATCAAATGTCCCACAAACAGAAGTATCCGAGGCCATCCAACGATGTAGCACCCATATAAAGGAATGGGACCCACCTAGCAGAGACCTAGAGGAAGCACAACCCCAACGAGGCCAAGACCAGGTCAGCCGACCCCCCTAGTCGGTCGACATGTTCTTGCTACCAAACGCGATCAAACACCACATGTTGGCTCCTCCCGTCTTGAAGATGTCATGGGTGACTGATTCACGCGCTTTTGGTGGCCGAAACTGACCCTTCTCCAAGCTATAAACAAGAAAACATCACCCCTCACGTCAACACACACCACTTGTGTATTCATCAATTGTATTCACTACTCTCCATAGGTTTAGAAAAGTATAGGTTATAGAGAGGAGAGTCTCTAGTACATAGTCCAAGTAGGAGAGGAGTAGAAGGAGTCTCCTCCCAATTGGTAAAGGTATGTCTCCCATATTTCTATTTGTGTTTGTGACTTTATTCATAATAAAGATGATATCTTTAGTCTACTATTGTTCATATACTTGGATGAAGATTTTCATGTTTGATTGTGGATTACAAGTATGTGGTGGGAATAGTATTTATGATTGTGCTATACCATTCTCATTACATCATCATAAACACTATAAACCTCCACTATAGTCTAATTAGCTATGATATGACTATGTTAATATGAATCACTTACGCTATGAATTGACATTGGTTCAATGATGATTTAGTTCATTGCCTTAGGATGGCTTGTGCCTAGGCTCTTAAGGTAATTACATAATATGCTAGCATGGTGGTAGGATAGAGAGTAGTGTTGAATGTCTCGTAGACCCACAAATTGAAGAGGTAGGCAGTAGGTGGTGACAGCCCTATCCGTCCTTTGTAATACTCTACGTTCGGCTATGCCTAAGGCTCTTGGCAGGAGTCACCTAGTGTTGCTAGGGGTAAACCCATGCCCGATGTGTTAATCCACTTAGCATGAGAATTCATAATTAATATAATCATTAGTAACTAACTTAGGCTATGTATATGTACATTGGCAGCATAGTAGGAGTATCTACCTAACTCTTAGCCTAGCCCCTCTATTACCTCATTTACCCCCTTAGGATAGGATGGTCTTGTGTGTGTCACACTACCTCAATTACCCTCTTTATTCATCCTTGCTAGAATCCTACATAGGGCAACCTAGCCGTTCCACTTGATGATTGTTCTACTTCCATCTAGCCTTCCTTTGGGAAAATATAAATGACACCCTTTGGGAATACTCTTTAATGGGGAAATGCTACATCGCTAATTTCCGTGCGCTTGCGGACATTCATCTAAGAATTATATCCTACCAACAAGCATCTCTGGCACCACTGTTATGGATGAATTGTTAGTAGTGCGTAGGAAATATAAACACCATCTACAAGAAAACATGAGAAAAATAGAGGAAAATACAAATATCAGTTCTGAAATTGCAGCAGTCCTAAATGAAGATGAGAAGATGTGCGTTTGCTCAAAAAGATGGAAAAATGGCAAAATTCACAGCGGCAGCAAAAACACAATTTTTCCCACTTTATATAGCTAGTGGATGGAAAAATAGAGCAAAACAGTCTATTTTCTAATAGGAAAGAAGTCCTAAGTGATTCGTGGTGTCCATTCTACCTATGCATGCGTCCTACAGTCAAACTTGCCACAGATACCAATTTGTCACACCCAATTCCGAAAATGAACCAAGCGTAATGCATATGTGTGCCTAGAATGTTTAACACACATACACAAGTGATTCACAAATGATAAACAGATTATAACCATGTCTCGAAAAATAAAACTACTAATAGTACGTTATTACAAACCAAATAGTCTCAAAGACAAGCTCTAAACAACTGCAGCAAAAAACACTAAACACTAATGACTCTAAATTCCACAGGCAAGTTTGACGGTAACACACGCGCCTAGAACTCCTCAAAGACCTCCCGGTACTCCACATTGTCGCCTGCGTCTGAGTTTGTTGGGAGAATAGCAAGGGTGAGCACATGTCGTACTCAGCAAGTAAGGAAAAGTATGACATGTAGCTTAAACATAGAATGATAATAAAATGGGCTAATTGCATAAAAGTACATTCAAAACAGTTGAAAATGCAACTATATCATCATTAAGTGAGGTCAATCCCAAAATAACCAAATAACATCAATTTCAATTTAAATAACCAAATCCAGCAATGATAATTCATATTAAAATCATAACTTCTCATATGTCTCAATTTCACCTATTCCATGTACCAAAGTCATTTAATTAACCAATACCAACTCCTGACTCAATTCCAGCCATTAAACAAGTTAAAGGTCCATAACTCTAATCATGTGAGGGTCCAGGTAGCTCATAACCGGGAGCACGCTATCATGATAGCTTTAGACACACTCCGCAGTGGTTATACCACTTTACCCACAAGTTCGTGATTTCATCACCTTTTGATGACTATGGAATCTCAATTATGCCGTCTCAAACTTCTTTAGGCATGTGGCCTAGAGATCACAAGGTATCCTTTACAATGTTATTACTAGCATATTTAGACCCCACTGAGGTTTTACCTACGATGATGTCTCCAACTGAGCCCATCCATCCAAGGACCCCTCTTGATCCATTCGGATTCCAGGGTAGTCCAACCAATCTCTACAAACCCATCCGACTACGCATTCCCCGGGCATTCTTAATGGTCCAAATAGTACCGGCAAAACACTAATTAGTTAGCTAAGACGCACCCATACTTGGCCCTGTGGTGGCACTGTAAATCCGGGATGGTCACTCCACGAACCGGTCCTAAGATCTAAAGCAAGCAAAACCAGCAAAATAGTCTTACCCATTCCACAAAACTGGCTTGCTTAGATCCCTAGGCACAATGTTTCTAAAGGGTCATTAATATCAATTCTCATCATTCATGTGTTCAATAGTACACAATTAAGCCATTTGATTGTTTTCTCAATCCAATTGAGCATTGCAGATAAAAAAGTGTAAAATACCCTTCCCGACTCTCTACATTGTGTTCAAGAAACAAGAGTGGTCATACAAAACTAGTAAACTCCTACAATTGGGTTTTCCAATAAATTGCGACACAAGAAGGAAATTTTGCAAACAAAACCTCTAAAACGGGATCAATATGGTCAAGGACACTTGCCTTGCTTCTGAACTTGATTTGGATCGAAGGCTTCGAAACTCTGGTTCTGTAGGTCCTCGAAAGAACTCACTATGGCAACACCTTCTATTCCAAGCTACAAACATGCAAAACACACAATTCATTCAAATAATGCTCATATAGTACTCAATATGCTATGATACGCATGATTAATGCAATTATGGTGTAATTGTTAATGAGTTGCTATTAATGCTTAGTATCTAGTTCTAATAGTTTTTAACAAGTTTGGTCAAGTTTGGAATTGATTTGAGTCATATTGGAATTAATTCAGCACCAAACAGATTCAGGTACCGGATTAGTTAGGTTTCATGGGTCGGGCTAGTGCGCCTTGATCAGAACTAGAATTTAGGATTTTTTTTTATCTGCCAGAATTGGGGTTGAATTTGCATGAAAACTTGAATGTAGAGGGTGTACCACGTGTTTAGAGATCCAAAGGTCAAGATTTGGGCGTGAGACTTGAATCTTGGCGAATAGGGTTTGATGAAGACGAGTTGATGAAGATTTTGGATGAAGAATGTCAATTGTCGAAGAATCGATGAAGATTGATCTTGATTGGCCATTCTTCATGTTTTTCTCTATATCCTTGCTCCTGGACTCGATGACGCCGGCAACTAGCAAGAGTGGCAGCAAGGGTTTTAAATTGGTATGGAGAGGTATGGGGTATTGGGTTGTTTATATAGAGGTGGAGAGTTAGGGTTTTGGGGTGAATTTCAGGTAGAATTCGGAGGGGGGCGAGTAGGGGCCGTGGTGGGGTCCACTTGGGCTTCTCTGAGGTTGGGCACGAAGTTCTTGGGCCCAATTAAGGAAATAACCCAAAAACCAATCGTGGAGAAATAATGAAATCCAAGTTGGTTTCCGAAGGCCAGACTAGTCCGCAATAGGGACCAGACTAGTGCATTTGGCAACAGAGTAAAAATTGGACAAGTCCGAGGAACATCAGAGGCTCAACCGGACCAGTCCGCATATTGTGCCAGACAAGTCCAGACTCTGAAGAATTGAATTTTGCTGAATGAAAATGGGAACACCGGACTAGTCCGGGGTTATGGCCGGAAAAGCCTACACTTTTGAAGAAAAATGAATTTCCTGAACAGAGGATAGGTATACCGGACCCAGTTCAGAGGCCGGACAAGTACGCACCCTGGCAGACTAAAATTTCTAGTTTAGCCCTAAATTCATTTTAATCTTGTTTCTTTTTACATGGCTTAATGTTAAACGTGTATGAGGATGTATGCAATGCATTGTGCGTGAAAATGAGGGTGTTACAGGCAGACTGATAGGGCTACAAAGATTAAGCTGGAAACCGATACGAAATTCGTATTGGGAACCAATGACCTTCAGTTGCGCGAGATCTGCACGCCAGGATCCCACTCACCATATGAAGAAGGGCCACAACGCAACGGAATAACTGCGTGCCACGGTCCCAACTACTTAGGAAAATACTTTGAAGCCATAATGCAGGAACCGATGATGACCCCACCTCCGGTAGCATAACCTCTACCGAAGGACCTCTCCCTATGGTGGGCCTGGGGACCACTGTTGGTACCATGCGTACCAGGTACCCCCTAACACAGCAAGCAAGGTCGAGGAGTTTCTACGTCCAAGTGGCAGATGTTCAAAGGGGATACGCATCCCACGTAACCGGACCTACCTCTCTCGTTATTGTAGATCTGATAGAGCCACGTGTCTAGTAGAGCTAGACGTGGCTCCCTCGTTAGGATAGCTCCGGTGCTGCCACGTGTCCTATCGAGCTTGACCTGCCTCCCTTCTCAGGGAAGCTCCAACACTGCCACGTGTCCAATGGCACCGGACCTATCCCCCAGTAGAGAGAACCTCCAGAGCTTCCACATGTCAACGCTCGGACCTACGTTAGCAATTGTAGGACAGCGGAATCTCCAACGACAAGGACATTCAAGGGCTATCAATTAGCCGTTACAAGACCTGGTTAACACACCATTAATGCCATATCAATGACGCACAATTAGGGGAATATTAAGACTGATAATGCTGCTGTTAAGGCACGTTATCACACAATTAACTCCTTCTTACACTGTAGATCGTGTACAGGGTAGCTAATATAGTTGGGGCCACTTATCGGGCTGGGCTGGAACTATAATGGCCAGTCCTTAGCGTATAGAAGGGTTACATTGCACGGTAGAAAGCATGCAATCTCCCACACACACAAGCAAATACTCGTTCATACAAACAACATACACCACGTGGAGCAGGGTATTACAGTCAGGTGGCCCGAACCACGCAAAATCTCATGTGTCACCATCTTGTGGTTGATTTTGCTTTGCGCCCTAATCAAATACGAACCTCTGCGGACTACTCCTTAGTAGTACTTGGGGAAGTGTCTTAGTGCACACTTCAACAGGAGTCATGAGCAACATTATCCACCTCATGACCTTGAGCTTGCTGCCGTGGTACTCGCTTTGAAAATGTGGAGGCACTATTTATTGGGAAATCTAGTGCATCTCTACACCGATCACAAGAGCCTGAAATGTATCTTCACTCAGACGGAGTTGAATATGCGGCACCAAAGATGGTTTGAGCTTATCAAGGACTATGAAATTGGAATTCATTACCACACCAGCAAGGAGAATTTTGTTGCCGATGCGCTAAGCCGGAAGTCTCAAATCAATAATCTGTCCATCACTCTAATGGACGAGGACGAGCCGAGTTAATGCTTGGTTCCATTTGGAGCATTATATAATCTTGCTCTCATTCCTACCATATGAGTGGAGATTATAGAAGCTCAAAAGAAAGACGTGGGGATGTCACACATTTGGAGGAGAATGAAGAATGCAGAAATGAAATGCTTCCGGAGTGATGAACATAGTACTCTATGGTTCAAAGATTGAATAGTAGTTCCTCGTGATATGACATTTCAAAAGAAAATTTTGGCTAAAGCTCACTTGTCCCAGTATTGTATTCATCCGGGCAGCAATAAAATGTATCAAGATCTAAAAACAAGATTTTGGTGGACACGGATGAAAAGAGAAATTGCAAAGTATGTATCCGAGTGTGATACGTGTCGGTGGGTGAAAGCTGACCATATGCGCCAAGCCGGACAGCTGCAACCATTGAAGATTCTGGCTTTCAAATGGGAGGACGTTAGTATGGACTTTATTGTCTGATTACCATTCACGTTCCATAAGCATGATTCGATTTAGATGACAGTCGATCGACTAACCAAATCGGCACATTTCATTCATGTGCATACAAAGTAGATTGCCAAGAAGTATGCAGAGTTGTTTATTGGGAGAGTCATGTGCTTGCACGGTGTTCCTCACACATATCTCAGATCGTAGTGCTCAGTTCATTGCTCATTTCCGGGAGCAGCTGCACGCATCATTGGGAACCAAACTGATTCGAAGCTCTCATATCACCCTGCAGACTGATGGTCAAACTAAACAGGTGAATCAAGTTTTTGAATACATGCTACACGCTTGTTCCATCCACCATGGTAAAAATTGGGATGATAATTGACCGTTGGTGGAGTTCTCATATAACAATGGCTATCAAGCAAGTATCAAGATGGCGCCATATGAAGCTCTATACGGCCGGAAATGCAGCACACCAATCAATTGGTGTGAATCCGGCGAGCGAGTGATATATGGCATTGATCTTGTAAAGGAAGCCGATGAACGAGTATGAGTGATTCAAGCCAACCTCAAGGCTGCTCAATCTTGGCAGAAAAGTTATGCTGATAAATGACGTCGACCTCTCCACTTCGAAATCGGAGACAACTTTTACCTTCGTGTCTCTCCGATGAATGAGGTTCATCATTACAGAGTGAAGGGAAATCTTGCTCCGTGATTCATCGGTCTGTTCAATGTCATTGAAAAATGCGGAACCATGGCTTATCGTCATTTTTCACAACTCTCAGCTGCGGAAATGCCTTAAATTCCCAGCTGAAATCCGCACCGAAGACCTTGAAGCTCTACCACCGGATCTCACGTATTCTGTGTATACAATCCAAATTATCGATGAAATGACTCGTGCCACAAGAAAGCAAACATTATGGTTTTACAAAGTCTTGTGGAGTTACCATACCGCTGAGGAAGCAACATGAGAAAGCGAGGACTATCTCCAATCAAACTATCCGGACTTGTTATCTTCTCATATCGGGTAACCTCTCCTCCATCATCTCTCTCTTTATAATCTTGGGACGAAATTCTAATAGCGGGGGAGGGATGTAAAATACCTAAATTCCAAATTGCAAACATCAGCCAAGGGGAACAAAAACAAGAAAATGAAAAAAAGAATTCAAGTAATAAACGGGGAAATAAAATCGATTGAAATGCTAGAAGAGGGAATTCAAAAATGCAAATATTGCTACAGTTCAGACCTTGTCAAAATTAAAATCTGAGCTTACCAATAAATTCCAAATATTTCAAAAATCACTCCTGCTAAGTTGCATGAATTTTGAAGTATGTATACTATTTAATTCAATGTGTTCATAGAATCGCATTTGAATTCAAATTCAGATTTGAATTTGAATGAAACTTGGCCAAATCAAGATTTTGATTTCAGAACCAAATCCCAGATATTTGTTTTAGAATCCCTGCCAAATTTCATGATTTTTGGACTAAGTTTGGTATGATATTTATGGGGCAGAGAGGGGGATAAGTGTTGGGGGTGTGGGACCCACTGGTCAGCGTCCCAGTTGATCAAACCGCCTCTGTTCTGTGTCCTTCGTCCAGCTTGGCTGCTGCTGCTCTCCAGTCCATAAAGCATGCAAGCAAGCACCTGAGTTTTGATGAAAAACCTATTCAACCGGTGCTTCATCTACTCCACTGTGGTGTTAAAGAAAAATCTCTGCTCGCTCTGTTTTTCATCCAACGCATGAACAAAAACTTGCACCATCCTCTGCTCTTGTTCGAACCACTATTCCAGCCAGAGTTTTGCTCAAGCCTCCAGCAGTAAGGTGAAGCGGAACCCTATGATACACCTTCTCCTTTCATTTTCGGGCGGTTTTCTCTGCTCATGCTTCGGTGTTGCAAATCTTGCAGCCGCCGAGATTCGCCACCAAGGAGGACCTCTCCTGTCTCTCATCGAACAAAATATACAAGCCTTCTCTGGCCTTGCCACCCAAAGCAAAGTGGTGCGTTTTTACACATTGAACATGCATGAAAAATATCATAGAATCTCATGGACTAAGGATCGGGTATTTCCAGGTTTTCAGATGGCCTTCTCATTGGTTGCATGTTAGGTCTTCTATTCCATTCGTTTTCTATGTGTAATCATCCTTTAATCCAGTTCTATGATGTGGGGACCGGGTCCACACATTCTAGTAATCGCAGAGGGTGGTACCGTGCGATGCGGCACCCAACAGCACACACGAAAAGAATATGACAAAATACAAAGTTTTATTTATATAAACAGCTGAAGTCATTTACAATACTTAATTGACAGCGGAAGATAATATTCATAGCTAAACTCTTGGCCTAGCTATGCAAAAGTACAACTGTCCAGCCCGCGGACGCTGCACACTAGCCACACACAATTTACTGCGGCGTGCAGGGTTCCCATTCGGCAGTATACCCCGACGGGGGTATCGCCTCATCCTCGGGCCCTTCCTCATAGATCTCACCTGCTAACGAATTAATATAGCAACCGAGAGCACAAAGCCTCAACAAGACTTAACCGTCTCACCTAAACATGGAACTCTACATGCAGGGATACTTAACATAGGGATGGATATAGCAGTAAATGACTCGCATATGAGTTGTTTTTTGTTTTACAAGTTAATGGCAGCAGCCTAATTGTTCAATGACAGGAACTTTAATGAGTCTAATCTATGGCAATCATAGTGCCAAAACAATTATATTTCAATACATAGTATTCTCCTAACTTCTTTAGTATTTACTACATCACAGCGTAGTGATCAAGCGGTACTCAAATAACCGCGAGGGACGGTGATTGCAATCAGGACACACCCAGATAACACGTCACATACACCCATGCCTACGGAGCGTAACGAGCTCCTCACCATGTCATATGAAGCAACCTTTCACAAGAGAACTCAAATGTCGAACTGGTCCCACCATCGCGGGCATAAGGTTCCCGCACGGAGCGTGTCTGTGCCCACTGACAAATTTACAACTTACTACCCTCAGCCCACCCCTAACAACAATGGGTTATGCCTCTACATCCAAGTTATCAGTTACATCGGTTTTCTGGGTTCCATATGCCCAATATGCATCCGGTACTGTCAAAACATGTCCAACAGGGCTGCACACGGATCGGTCCTCGATCAACACAAGTAGGGCTATGCACGTGAGACCACGTCTTGCTGCATCCTACCCGCTGCTCGGTCTCAATTTCACAATTCTAAACCATACTTTGAATCAATTCATCCCGTGCGATAAAGTCCTATCTCGCGAGTAGATTCCAACTACTCGACTTCTACCGGATCCCTGTAAACATTAGCATGGCACCGTCTACTCATCAAGCTCTATACCTACCCAATACTCTATGGGATTTGTGGGTCATGCAAGTGGAGTAACAAGCACCTTAGCCCTAATGCATAAAATTCATCCTAGACATAAGTGATACAAATAGAAATTTTGAAATAGCACTTAAATGCAAACCGGGGATTGCCTAGCTGCAAGTCAGCACGGAAGTTAGGTTCTGGAAGTATAGCCTACAAGGGCTCCTGGTCCTCCTCGATCTCGGTCACTATATGATATGCAATATATAAAGTACATGAGTGATATAGAACTATAGAAGAAATCTTATAAATACTGATCAAGTATGTAAATGATTTTTAATTGGCTTTGGGATTTTTACAGTGGACACTAGGATCTATGAGAAAGATCTGGACAGAAAATTGGAGATGTTCAAGGAAGCTTGTTGTCTCTAAAATTCCAACAAGAAAAATGATTCTCTGAATTTTGGTTGTAATTATGGAGGTTTATCATGGCTACCAGTGGTTGTACCATACAGAGGGGGTCTTACTAGTTCTAGGAAATTTTGTTTCATATTTTTCTGAGCTTCCTACATGGAGAAACTGATTTTACAAGTTTGGCGAAAAAGCTGAAAATGGTTATGTACTTTTCCCAATTGTCCACTACATAGAGATTTGGAACACTGATCAACCAAGCAATTGAAGTCCAATGAATTTAAAAGTTTTATTGGAGATTAATTATATTTTTATGAGTGTCCTGACCAAAATCGGGAATTTTCCAATTATCAGAACAGAAGTAATTAATTTCCCAAGAAATTAGTTCAAAGGAATAAATTATGAAAATTCTTGGAGTCTCATGTCCAACAAATTGCGCCACTGCAAAGTTGAGATCAATATGAGTCTACCATAATTTATATGGAAATTTTGAGCAAATCTACTAGGATAAATTGAATTTAGAAGTTGGATTGAAATCCGGAATTATTTTCCAATAGGAAAGTTTAAATAATGCAGCCGGCCCCACTTCATTTGAATGGGCCAATCGGAGCTGGGCCACACCGAGGGCCATGGGATCTACCCGCATAGCAACACTAGATCCGGTGCCACAGCCAGTCCGAGGGCGAAACACAGCCGCTGACCGGTGGGGCCCACTGGTCATCCCCTTCCTCCCGACGCGCGACGCGGCTGCGGCGGCGCTGCGCCGGCGAGCTCGCCGGCTCGGCACTCCCGGCCATCTCCCTTGCTGGAAATATCCCTCCAACCATTTTAAGGGATGAGGAACAAGGTGGTGAGGTCGAATCGACGTGTTTCCGGCCGGAAACAGCGGCGCGACAACGATGGCGGCGGCTAGGGTTCCGGCCATGTTGGAACTACGTATCTTTAGCTCAAACAACTCATAAATCGATTGGAAACGTTCTTGGGATCGAGGGAAAGATGAAACGGAGGTGCAAACGTCGTGAAACGGCCAACAACAATGAGTTCAACGGCATGCCGACGGTTTCTCCACGGCGGCTACAGAAATCGACATATATTAGCCGTTTTTTGATTATTCTTTCTATTTCATGCTCGTGTAGACGCGTAAGGAGGCCACGAAACTATTACGTAACTAGATTAGACGATAGTTACATCTAGAAAATGAATTGAAAGGTAAACCTAGCAAGAACAGTAAAAGCATGCTGAAAAGGAAAATAAGATTTTGCGCTCGATAAGGGATGGACCTAAGAATGGTTTTCACCGTGAGCAAGGTGGTTTCCTAGGGCTCAGTTGGTATGTTGAAGTCGAAACTTGAAACGGCCATGGTTGTCAGAACCAAAGTGGACAGAGGGCGAAGTCCATGGCGGCTCAACGATGGCGACGACAGAACTTCAAAATACGGACCAAACAATGAGCAACGCGATGAGATAAACGGCATAGATGATAGAGCGTGGTATTGGCGCCATCTTTGCTTTTTGCATCGAAGTGAGAAGAGGTAAGGTCAAGGTGCTCACCCGGGAGGAATAGAAGGCGGCAGAAATGGCGACGGAAATTGGTTTTGGCGAAACAGGGAGTGGTATCCTCGTCAGTGAGGCGCTGCAGGGCCTTAATAAGGTGGAGGAGTCATCTAGCAAGGCAGCTGCTTGCCTCTGCATGTCCCTATCACGGTGGCGTGCCCTCCCGTCATCGATCGGCGGGGACAGCCGTGAAACAGAGCACTCACGGCTGTGTTTCACTGTCCAGTGGGCCCCACTGCCCCTTCGTCCTAATCCTCCTCTGTAACTTCAATTCTCCTACCTAGAACTGTCCAAAAATTCTAGATCTTGGTGGAGAGGCCAAATCAATTGTGTAGGTTAAGATTCTGAAATTGGATTTCGAATTTGGACATGTTTCAACTGGAATTCAAATTCAAATTTGAATTTGAATGAAATTCAATGGAGTCACTGAATTAAATGGCAAATAAGCTTAAAATATTATGAAACTTTGCAAAGAGGCTATTTGGAATATTTGAGATTTAATGGTGATTTAAGATTTTTATTTTGACAAAGTTTGAACAGGAGCAAATTTTGAATTTTTGGATCCCTTCTACTGATGTTTGAATTGGTTTAATTTTCTAATTGCCATTTGATTTCTTTTGCCCATCCAAATTTAAATTCTCCTATATGAACTTTGGACCTTGAAATTAAGGGCCTTTAGATATAATGGCTTCAAAACTTCCTAGTGCACCCCATCCACCAAGAAGCAAAGTAATTAGTGGAGTATCGGCCGAGATTTTCATGTTTTTCCAGCCGCAATCGAAATCCCGTCAGTGCACCGTCGAAGTCGATTTTTCCGGCTATTCCACCCACTTTGATCTCCATTTTCATCTTCCCCATGAACCTAGAAACATTTCTGATCGATTTCCATGTAGTTTGAGCAATGGGGCGGTGTTTCGGACATGGCTTAAACCCTAGCCGCCAACGCCACGGGCAATTTAAGGTAGTTTCTACTAATGGCTCAGGTAAATCCAAACAAACTTTTCATAAATCCATGCAACGCGCATGTCTCCGACCGCTCTCGGCGTGCGCTAACCTCTCCATAGTGATCAGCACCTTGGATAATGGCTAGGCGGTGAGTATCAGAGAGATAGGAGTCCACGAAGGCCGAGCCAGCAGGCTCGCCGGTGCAGCGCTGCCGTGACAGCTCGAGTGCCGTCAGGGTCGTGAGGAGGAAGATGACCTGACGGGTCCCGCCTGTAAGTGACATGCGCATAGGTGGGGGATCGAGTGTGGCAGCCTGATCTTTTGTGGCCGTGCAATCTACTCAGTCATCCTACGTGTGGCCCAGTTCTGATAAGCCCATTTTAAATGGGTGAGACCTGGTAGATTATTCAAACCTTTTCTTTTCTAAATAATTACAGATTCTAAGCAAACTTCAAAAATCAATTACTCCTAGTAGACTTGCTCGAATAGTTCCAAATAAATTGTGGTAGACTCCTATGTACCCCAATTTTGCAGTACAGCAATTTGTTGGACATGAAAGTCCCAGAATTTTCTTAATTAATTCCTTTGAGCTAACTACTTGGGAAATTAATTATTCTTGGTCTGCTTAGTGGATAATTCCCAATTTTGGTCAGAACACTCAGTCAAATAAACTTGATCTCCAGTAAACATTTCAAGTTCGTGGGAATTCATTTGCTTGGTGAATTGGTGTTCCAATTCTCTATGTCATTTGAAAAATCAATGTACAGTAACATTTCCAGATTTTGTCCCAAACTTATAAAATCAATTATCCACTGTAGGAAGCTCATAAAATTATGAAACAAATTTTACTAGAACCAGTGAGACCTCCTCTACCGTGATAATTTAGTGTTATACATGAAAAAACTGCAGATTTAATACCAAAGTTCAGTGAAGCCTTTAAATTGATGGAATTTTGGAGACAACGAGCTTCCTTGAAAATCCTTAATTCTCAGCCCAAATTCTCATTATACAACCTAGAATCCACTGTAAAAATCTTAAAGCCAATTAAAATCATTTAGTCAAAGAATCGGTGTTTAGAAGCTCCTATGTATGTAACTTATATAATTTCATATTATGTACATCATATAGTGACCGAGATTGAGGAGGAGCCGGAGGCCTTGGAAAGAAGACTCCCTGAGGCTAACTTTGAATCAAACTTGCAGCCAGGCAAGCCTCGGTTTGCATTTAAGTGCTTTTGTAAAGTTTTGATTTGTATCACCTATGTATAGGGTGAGATATGTGCATTATGTCTAAGGTGATTGAAACTCCACTTGCATGACCCGAAATCCTATGGAGTACTAGGTAGTCTATAGATCTACGAGTAAAAATTGCCATGCTAATGTTTTCAGGATTTCGGTAGAAGTCGAGTAGTTGGAATCTACTCGCGATATAGGGTTTATATCACATGGGATGGATTTGATCACAAAATGGTTTATGAATATGAATTGGAGACCGAGCAGCGGGATAGGATGCAGCAAGACGTGGTCTCATGTGTGGAGCCCTACTCGTGTCGATTGAGGACCGATCTTTGTGCGGCCCTACTGGACAAGTTTGAACTATACCGGATGCATACTAGCTATATGGAAACAAGTAAACCGATGTAATTGGTTAAACTTGGTGTCGAGGCTTACCCTACCATTTTATAGGAGTGGGTTGAGGGCAGCAAGGTGTAAATCTGCCGGCGGGCACAGACACGCTCTGCGCGGGGATGTCCTGCCCATTACGGAAGGACCGGTTCAGCATTTGGGTTTCCTTTGAATGTTTGTTGCGTACAACATAGTATTGATGTGTGATTCGCTCCTCTTCCAAAACGGGTGTACATGACGTGTTATCCGGGTGTCTACTAATTTCCATCACCGTCCCTCGCAGTTATTTGAGTACCGCTTGTTCACTGCGTTGTGACGTAGTAAATATTGAAGAAGCCAGAAGAATATGATGTATTGAATTATAATCACTTGCAACTATGATTGCTATAGAATATGCTCACTAAAGTTACTTTTATTGAACCTTTAATCTACTACTAATAACTTGAAAAAAACAAGGATCAACCTGTAGGCGAGTATTTTACTGCAATATCTATTCCTATGTTAAGTATCCCTGCATGTAGAGTTCCATGTTTAGGTGAGACAATTATGTCTTGCTGAGCCTTCTAGCTCACGGTTTCTATATTAAGTTGTTGGCAGGAGAGACGTATGAGTAGGGGCCCGATGATAAAGCGATGCCCGTGTCGGGGTATACCATTGAATGTAGGCCTAGAGGGGGGGGGTGAATAGGCCTTTTTGATTTTTCTCGGTTCCTGTAACACTCAACAACAAGGTCAATACCAAAGATATCGGACTAGTCCGGTAAAGTGCGGACTAGTCCGGTTTTCACGGGCTAGGTTGATCAAATTTAGAAAATTTGATTGATTCGTTAATGATTGCAGTGGAAATATAAACTTGAATGTCAATTTAACAGTAGTATGTCAGATTCTATTGAAGTTAAAACTCTTGATCAACAATTAGACTTAGATTGAACAAAGTGAATCAAACCCTAGATTAAGTTGATCAAATTAAATGTAGAACACAAAGAAGACAAGACACGCGATTTATCCCGTGGTTCAGCTACCACGAAGGCAACTTACATCCACGTTGAGGAGCCCACAAAAGGACCGGGTCTTCTCCAACCCTTTCCTCGTCGGATCGCCACGAAGGCCAATCCTCTTCCACTAATCACAAGGGGTAAATAACCAAGTTGAAGGGGCGTTCTCACACGTTGAGAGCTCCCTTGATTACAACTCACAATGACAGCAATAACACACTTGAAAATTACAAATTGAAACGTAAGAGTGTGTTAGAGAATCAAACCATGAGCTCAATGATGTGTGCCAAGTGTCTCTCCAATGATCTAGAAGTGATCTTCAATGGATTGATTGATTTTGCACTTAATTTCGTGGCGAGAGATGGTTTTTGAGTCTCTTGGGAGGTGTGACGGCGCTAGGGTTCGAGAGAGGGTGAAAGTGAGCCGTGCACCTCTATTTATATGGGGTTTCTAAAAGTGACCGTTAGGGTTCAGAAAGATCGGACTAGTGCGTGGTGGTCACCGGACTAGTCCGGTGTGCTGTGTGTAGCAAACCCTAAGTGTCCAGGAATATCGGACTAGTCCGGTTGAAAACGGACTTGTCCGATTTAGCTACTGGAATGCTTCGGACTAGTCCGATTGCCATCGGACTTGTCCGGACGTATGAAACCCTAAGTGTTTGGGATGACAAGTCCGCACTTGGAGGACTTGTCCGATTTAGATCAGTGTGTATATCGGACTAGTCCGTGTGGACACCGGACTTGTCCGAAGTGGATCAGAATGAATATCGGACTAGTCCGGGTCACAACGGACTTGTCCGATTTTGTGTGACTTGTGCATTGTGTTAAGGACTAGTCTGCATTGGAGAGGACTAGTCCGAAGTGGATCAGAAAGATATCGGACTAGTCCGGTGGCGACCGGACTTGTCCGATCTGGTGCAGAATGTGATATCGGACTAGTCCGGCTGATATCGGACTAGTCCGGTCCTGTATAACTTTGTGCATTGTATGTGTGTGCTTGAAAGTGATTGAGCTATTGGGTGTGTTTCCTTAACACACTCTATACATGATAATCTACTATTTTCTTCTTCTTGAGCTCAAATTCACTTTGCTTCTTATTTCCCTTCTTTTTGGCATTTTGCTCATTTTACATCATTTGCCTGCATTCATCTCAACAAAAGGATTAGGATCCCAATTGCTTGTCATAAATCATCCAAAACCCACAAGGGAGTCCTAGATGCACTTTCAATCTCCCCCTTTTTGGTGATTGATGACAACCAATTGAGATTTCACAAAATAAGGCAAAAAATGAGGTTTTCATAAAGTATGCACATATGACTCAAAAATACATCAAGCAACAAGAGAATTATCCATATGTGCATTCTTTATGGTGGGATGCATACTAAGTGCATGAATACATTAAGAATGACAGAATTTGCATTAACCAACAGATATCAAATGCATATGATATTCCAGGGGCAAAAACACAGTTTTCATCACACACTCCAAATAATTTAAGCAATTCATCACAGGACCAAATTTAATATGAAAACAGAGTTAAGCTATTACAACCACAAATAAAAGATAAAGAGAAACTCTCTCCTCGCACCCTAACACAGCTAAAGCTAAGACTCCCCCTCAATCTCTCCCCCTTTGGCATCAAGACACCAAAAAGAAGGAGATGAGGGTCCTAGGGTCTTCACTCTTCACTGTCGGTCCTCTCGTCATCGTCTTCATCTTCTTCACTTTCTGCTTGACGAGGAGGAGAGGGAGGAGGAGGAACGGAGCTGCTCGAGCCCCCAATGCCAAAATAGGCAAGCTCGAAAGGGGTCAAGGGCCCGAGCTCGGTGAAATCCGGGTCAGACTCCTCAGATATCACTGGAGATCCAATGGGGTCGATCTCCAGCTTCCGACAGATTTGCTCCACATTGGCCTTTATATACTTCATGTCCTCCTTTCTTTTCTTGTTGAGTTTGTGGACCTTCACTTCGGTCTTTTTGCAGGAGGAGAAGATGGCGGTCAGGTACTTTAGGATCCCACTGGCTGATCCTCTCTGAGGGGCTTCCCTAGAGGTAGGGACAGCCCTAGCAGTATCTCTTCCTCTTGTCGGTGCCTCGGGACTCGAGGCCGGCGAGGGAGCAGCCTGGACACTCACAGGTTGGGGCTTCTGAGGCCTCAGAGGAGTGTGCTCCACATCCTTCACGAACTCAATACCTGTGACTTTCTCAATCATAAACATCAGGTAGGGAGCATAGCCACAGGACCGGTTGGGGGTGCTTGAGATTTTGACCATATCGTTCCAAATGTAATCTGTGACATCAAACTGTCTCTTCTTGCTTATGACCCTCATTAGAGTCCGGAGGTAGCCCTGTACACTCCCTGCATCCCCATCCTTGGGGGCAATGGTCTTCCGGAGAACTCTGTTCAGGACCACAAAAAAGGGATTCATGTTTTTTGTGGAGGGAGGAACATACTTAGAGTTGGGCTCATTCATGAACTTCATTCCGTCCCTCTCAATGACCCCTATGTTGTGGATGATTAGGTGGTCATTTCCAGCAGAGTCTAAGTGGAGCAGGTTTGCAAAATCCTCCTGAGTGATGGAGTACTTGGATCCATGGGTCATCCAAGTCACACTTTCTTCATCTTCAATCGAGAAGTGGCACGTTGCATAGAATTGTGCAATCACTTCATCATTCCAATTGTGTCTGAAGGCAAACAGATCCTTCAGCCCATGCCTCTCAGCTGCTGCAATGACTTCATCAAAAGCTGAGCATTTCTTCTTCTCTAGGTAGGCCCAGTCAATCCACTGACTGCGCACCACCGGAGTCTTCATCGGCAGGTAAACCAGCCTGTAGAAATCTGCATGGAAGTTTGTCCAAAACCTTCCATCAGCTGCCTGCTTTGGCCTCCCATAGTAATCAATGCTCCTGAGCTTCACTGCCACATCACTGCCTTTCCCATTGAATCTCTCTTCATTGGGGTCCCGGACCCCTTCCCTGGGAGCGTGTAGCTTCAAGGGCCCAACTGGCCCCGTTGCTACTCCCTTGCCTTTTCCTTTTGCTTGGTGAAGGCCGCTTGTAGACGGAGCAGCCTTCGAGGCAGGCTTCTTGACACAGACCTTCCTCCGAACCTGGGGAGGGGAAGTAGCAGGCTCGGAAGGTCTTTCTTGGCGTTTCTTGCCAAGACCCGCCGAGGACCGAGATGCCACCTCGTGGTCCAACTCGGCCTCAAAGTCGGAGATTTGGTTGTCGGAGCTCGACATGATCTGAGAATGAATGAGCAAGAAAAATGACAAGTTATGCAAGGCATAGGTGAGACATGATAGTTATGGATGGCATTAGGGAATTAAGGCATTAGGTTTTGGTTCAGAAACATCGGACTTGTCCGGTGCCTGGGCACGGACTAGTCCGGGGTACCGGACTTGTCCGTGCATGGACCGGACTAGTCCGGTGATCATCCGCAAAAACCTAACAGATTGAACTGGACACAGTCCCTAATGCAATTCTGGTCTAGCATACACGTAGTACATCAGATAAACATGTAACTAGTGCAGGATGCTAGGCCAAACGATCAATGATTGAGAAAAATACGATCTCTAGGGTTTTGAAGGTTTTTTACCGAAGAAATCGTTGGAGACTTGAAGTGTTGGGGGTTTGAGGCCGGACTTGTCCGGTGGAATCAATCCCCAAGTCTTCAAGTTTGATCTCCGCCCAAAACTTTTGGCTTTTCGACGGAGGACGCAAGAGATTGCTTTGGGAGCTCGAGCGCAAGAGAGAGAAGGGCGTGAGCAAATGTGGGGATGAGTGGATTAGGGTTTGGTGGCGGCTAGGGTTATGGACACGAAAAATCGGACAAGTTCGGACTCGACCGGACTAGTCCGAAGTCATCCAGAGACCTATATCGGACTAGTCCGTGGCCTGTCGGACTAGTCCGGCCTAACCGGCACTCTGCGGACTAGTCTGCATGGGCGGACTAGTCCGGATAACCACAGACTAGTCCGTGGTTACCAGGAAAGAATTGCATAGCCCATTCATATATATTTGAAGGTTCAATAATAGAGAATAGAGAGGCAAAACAATTCAAGGAATCTTGATAAATTTGACCAGTAAGCATACAACAATCATACAATGATCAAAATTCATCAAGATCTAATAATTGACATAGTTTTTCGAGAGAAAAATGGGGAGGGGTAATTTTCACAAATCAATCAATATTTTGAAGTAAGCATACAGGTATGCAACTTTTCAAGCCACACTCCGAGAATCAAGAATATTTAGCTCATTTCGGAGTTCGCAAAAATGCTTTTCATCAAGTGGCTTGGTGAATATGTCGGCCAATTGTTTTTGTGTGTTGACATGTGAGATGGTTATGTCTCCTTTCATGGAATGGTCTCTCAAGAAATGATGTCTTATGTCTATGTGTTTAGTCCTAGAGTGCTCAACTGGATTGTGGGCTATTTTAATGGCACTCTCATTGTCACAAAGGAGAGGAATATGGTTCATATTGTAACCGTAATCCCTTAGAGTTTGTCGCATCCAAAGAAGTTGTGCACAACAACTCCCGGCTGCAACATACTCCGCTTCGGCTGTGGATAAAGCAATGGAATTTTTTTTCTTAGATGACCAAGAAACTAAAGATCTTCCTAGGAATTGGCATGTGCTAGAGGTGCTTTTTCTATCAACTTTGAACCCAGCATAATCTGCATCGGAGTAACCGATGAGATTGAATTTGGATCCTTTTGGGTACCACAGACCAAGGTTGGGTGTATGAACTAAATATCTCAAGATTCTTTTTATGGCTGTCAAGTGACATTCCTTAGGGTTGGCTTGAAATCTTGCACACAAACATACACTCAACATAATATCTGGCCTAGATGCACATAAGTAAAGTAAAGATCCAATCATGGAGCAATATACCTTTTGGTCGATGCTCGGTCCATCTTCATTGAGATCCAAGTGGCCATTCGTAGCCATGGGAGTCTTTATGGGCTTTGCCTTGTCCATGCCAAACTTCTTGAGTATGTCCTGCGTGTACTTGGTTTGGCTTATGAATGTTCCCTCCTTTTGTTGCCGCACTTGGAATCCCAAGAAGTACTTCAATTCTCCCATCATTGACATTTCAAACCTGTCCGTCATAATTTTACTAAATTCTTCACAGAAAGATTGGTTAGTTGACCCAAAAATTATGTCATCAACATAGATTTGGCAAATAAAAAGATCATTATCTAGGTTTTTCGTGAATAGTGTATAATCTGCTTTGCCAATCTGAAAGCCATTATCAATTAAAAAATCTCTAAGACACTCATACCAAGCTCTAGGAGCTTGTTTGAGGCCATAGAGAGCCTTACGCAGTTTATACACGTGGTCGGGGAACTCTTCGTCTTCAAATCCGGGTGGTTGCTCCACGTACACCTCTTCCTTGATCGGTCCATTGAGGAAGGCGCTTTTCACATCCATTTGGTACAGCTTGAAATCATGGTGAGTAGCATATGCAAGTAATATTCTAATTGATTCAAGCCTAGCTACTGGAGCAAAAGTCTCATCGAAATCCAAACCTTCGACTTGTGAGTAACCTTTGGCCACAAGTCGTGCCTTGTTTCTTGTCACCACCCCGTGTTCGTCTTGTTTGTTGCGGAAGACCCACTTGGTGCCCACTATGTTTGCATTGGGTCTTTCCACAAGTTCCCAAACCTCGTTTCTCTTGAAGTTGTTCAACTCTTCTTGCATTGCCACCACCCAGTCCGGATCCTTCAATGCATCCTCAGTCCTGCGTGGTTCCAAAAAGGAGACAAACGAGTAATGCTCGCAAAAATTAGCTATACGAGATCTAGTGGTTACTCCCTTTTGGATATCACCGATGATGTTGTCGATTGGGTGATCCTTTTGAGTGCGTTGGTGTACTCTTGGGTGTGGCACTTGGGGAGTTGAGTGTTGGTGATCATTTTCTTCTCCCCCTGAGTGGTTGCCCTCGTTGATTTGTTGATCATCTTCATATTCTTGTGATTGATCTTGTATCGAGACTCCCCCTTGATTGTTGATCTCCTCTTGTGGTTCACTTTCCTCTTGTATTTGTGATGGTGACTCTTGTGGACGAACTTCGCCTACAGCCATTCTCTTCAATGCTTGGTAAGGAGCTTCTTCTTTACCGGTGAGTAGCTCATAAGGAGTCTTCTTGAGTAGTCGATGAAGGTAGAGTCGATTTGCGGCGTGGCAAGCGGTATTAATCGCTTCCGCCCAAAATCAATCCGAAGTCTTGTATTCATCGAGCATTGTTCTTGCCATCTCTATGAGCATTCGGTTCTTCCTCTCAGCGACTCCATTTTGTTGTGGAGAGTATGGTGCTGAAAATTCGTGCTTGATTCCTTCCTCATCAAGGTACTCCTCCACTTGTATGTTCTTGAACTCCGTGCCGTTGTCGCTCCGAATACTCTTGATCAATAGTGAGAACTCGTTTTGAGCTCGCTTGAAGAATTTCTTGAGCGTTCCTTGTGTTTCTGACTTGTCATGTAAAAAGAACACCCAAGTGAGGCGGGAAAAATCATCAATAATGACTAAACCGTATTTATTACCGCCGATGCTTATGTAAGAAATTGGACCAAACAAGTCCATGTGAAGTAGTTCGAGCGGTCTTGTCGTAGTCATAATGTTCTTTGCAGGATGATGTGCTCCTACTTGCTTCCCGGCTTGGCACGCGCTGCAAGGCCTGTCTTTCTCAAAAACAACATCTTTCAAACCTCGGATGTGATCGCCCTTGAGGAGTTTTTGAAGATTCCTCATACCGACATGTGCTAGCCGTCTATGCCACAGCCAACCCATGTTGGTTTTTGCAATCAAGCATGTGTCGAGTTCGGCTTTATCCTTGTTGAAGTCAACAAGGTAAAGCTTTCCCTTTAACATACCCTAGAATGCAACGGAACCATCACTTCTCCTTGAGACGGTCACACCCTCGTTAGTAAACAAGCAATTATAACCTTTGTCACATAATTGAGATATGGACAGCAGGTTATAATCTAAAGATTCAATATGTAGAACATGAGAAAGAGTGTGTTCAGAGGATATTGCTATTTTACCGGTACCGAGCACCCTTCCTTGACTATTATCTCCGAAGTAGATGCCTTCGTTTGGGTCCTCGTTTTCTTCATATTCCACGAACATCCTCTTTTCTCCAGTCATGTGGTTGGTGCATCCACTGTCTAGCACCCATTTGGATCCACCGGATGAATAGGCCTGCAGAAACAAATTATGCCTTGGTTTTAGGTACCCAAGCTTGCTTGGGTCCTTGGAGGTTAGTTACAATACATTTGGGCACCCACACAAGGGATTTTGTGTTCCCATGGCGTGGCCCATCATAGTAAGCATAAACTTTACCAATATTGTTTCTCATTAATACATAAGAGGCATCAAAGGTTTTGAACAAGAGTTGTTGTTGTTTATGGATCGGACTAGTCTGGGTAACCGGACTTGTCCGAATGACCGGACTTGTCCGGGCCTCCACCGGACTAGTCCGGTGTTTATGAGAGTTCAGCTTCTTAATTTTTGAGTTACCGGGTTGTGAGGGTCCTCCCTTCACAAAGGTAATCCTTCCCTTGTTATTCTTATGACTTCCAGCATTTTGCTTTCCATCGTAAGAGTAACCAATGCCATACTTGACGTTAGGAGGTCTTTGGACCAAGTATGCACTACGTGCATAGTTGATCCTCTCCTTGTCAAATATTCCACATTGGGTAGGATTTTTATCCTTTGCAGAGATAGACTTTTCCTTCAAGCTGATATCGACTTTGCCACATTTGCACATATGAACAGGATTAGTTGAAGTGTGTTGAGAAGGCAGACTTGAAGAGGAGGAAGGTTCACTTAGCTTGAGTGACTCAACTTGCACATCAAGGATCTTGTTGACCTTGATCAGGTCATCAAGTTGATCCTTTATTGCAACGTTTGAGTTGGTTAATTCCAAACAAGCTTTCTTGCTTGAAGCTAGCTCAAGCTCTAGTGAGTTGTTTTTCTCCTTTTCAAGAGCTAGAAGATTGTCAAGTTCGACATGCCTCTCCTTTTGGGAGATAATCATGTCTTCTTGACGATCAATTAGCGATTCCTTCTCAACAAGTTGGGCAAGTAAAAATTTCATTTTAGCAGCAGTTTTTCTATCTAATCCAGTTAACATATCTTCATCATCACTATCTAGTTCATCATCACTTGAGTACGAATGCATGGAAGGAGTTTTGATGTTTACCTTGCGTTTACCTTCCTTTGCCATGAGGCAAGTGCCATGTCCCTTCTTTGCACCTAGTGTTGGAAAGAGTGTGGGCTTCTTGGACGAGCTTTCAATGGCTATGCTAGCCATCTCTTCTTCATCGGATGATGAGGACTCATCGTTTGAGTCCCACTCTTTTCCAATGTGTGCTTGTTCAGCTTGTTTCTTCTTTTTGAAGAATTTCTTCGGTTGAGGCTTGGTTTCTTTATTCTTCTTCTTGTTGTTCTCATACGGGCAATCGACTATAAAGTGGTTATACTCACCACAATTATAGCACGCCCGCCTCATCTTCGGCTTTGTCCTTTCCTTGTACTTTCTTTCACCGGATTTTGTTCCTTGTCTTTTCTTCATTATTCTTTTGAACTTTTTCATGAACAAAATCATATCCTCTTCGTCCAGCTCACTGCTTTCGTCATCGCTATCCTCCTCAAACTGAGCTTCTCTTGCTTCTTTGGATAGAGGTTTGAGTGTGGATTTTAAGGCAACTCCCTTCTTCTTGGCCGATGTGAGGTCGGCTATTTCTTTGACGTGCTTGGCTTGTTTCTCCATCATTTCAAAATTGATGATTTTGCCAAGCAATTCATCTGGAGTCATCCTCTTGTACCCGGGACTTTCTCTGATCATAGAGCATAGTGTGACATTGCGAGGCATAAAGGCTCTAAGGATGACCTTTACAACCTCGTGGTCATTCCACTTCTTGCTCCCATATGATCGAACCTTGTTTACAAGTGTCTTCAAGCGGTTGTACATGTCCTGGGGAGACTCGTCTTCCTCAATTGCGAACCTTCCTAGTTCGCCCTCAATCATTTCAATTTTGGCCTCCCGCACATGCCGGTCACCTTCATGGGCTGTTTGTAGTGTGTCCCATATTTCCTTGGCAATCTCCAGTCCGTCCACCTTTGTGAATTCATCTCGACTTAGAGAGGAGGTGATCACGGCTGCGGCTTGAGCGTTTCTGTGGATGGCTTGCTCTTGACTTGGAGTGAGCTCTTCGTCGTCATCTGGGATGTCTATTCCTGTGCACACAATATGCCATAAACTTGGGTTAAGGGAAATCAAGTGCATCTTCATATTTTGCCTCCACATGGAGTAATCACTCCCATCAAAGTGTGGGGCTTTTCCAAGAGGGATAGATAGGTAATGGCTGTTGTTAGAATTTAAACGATCATAGTTGAAAGGATATCGGGAGTAGTCGGTGTGACTACTCCCCTTCTTCTTTTCTTCAAATTTAGCTTTCCCCTTGGAAAGTGCTTTCTTTCGGAGTAGTGCTTTCAGCTCCAGCGTCTCCTCGTCATCATCATCGAAGTCTTGAATTGCTTCGAGATACTTTTCCGGCTTTTGGCTCTTGTCTTTGTTTACTTCTTCCTGGTTGTTGATTTTCTGAACATCTTTCATGTCCGACATGATCTCTTCGAGTGGTTGCACTCTTTCTTGAAGAACCCGCTCTGATACCAATTGAATGTAGGCCTAGAGGGGGGTGAATAGGCCTTTTTGATTTTTCTCGGTTCCTGTAACACTCAACAACAAGGTCAATACCAAAGATATCGGACTAGTCCGGTAAAGTGCGGACTAGTCCGGTTTTCACGGGCTAGGTTGATCAAATTTAGAAAATTTGATTGATTCGTTAATGATTGCAGCGGAAATATAAACTTGAATGTCAATTTAACAGTAGTATGTCAGATTCTAATGAAGTTAAAACTCTTGATCAACAATTAGACTTAGATTGAACAAAGTGAATCAAACCCTAGATTAAGTTGATCAAATTAAATGTAGAACACAAAGAAGACAAGACACGCGATTTATCCCGTGGTTCAGCTACCACGAAGGCAACTTACATCCACGTTGAGGAGCCCACAAAAGGACCGGGTCTTCTCCAACCCTTTCCTCGTCGGATCGCCACGAAGGCCAATCCTCTTCCACTAATCACAAGGGGTAAATAACCAAGTTGAAGGGGCGTTCTCACACGTTGAGAGCGCCCTTGATTACAACTAACAATGACAGCAATAACACACTCGAAAATTACAAATTGAAACGTAAGAGTGTGTTAGAGAATCAAACCAAGAGCTCAATGATGTGTGCCAAGTGTCTCTCCAATGATCTAGAAGTGATCTTCAATGGATTGATTGATTTTGCACTTAATTTCATGGAGAGAGATGGTTTTTGAGTCTCTTGGGAGGTGTGATGGCGCTAGGGTTCGAGAGAGGGTGAAAGTGGGTCGTGCACCTCTATTTATATGGGGTTTCTAAAAGTGACCGTTAGGGTTCAGAAAGATCGGACTAGTCCGTGGTGGTCACCGGACTAGTCCGGTGTGCTGTGTGTAGCAAACCCTAAGTGTCCAGGAATATCGGACTAGTCCGGTTGAAAACGAACTTGTCCGATTTAGCTACTGGAAAGCTTCGGACTAGTCCGATTGCCATCGGACTTGTCCAGACATATGAAACCCTAAGTGTTTGGGATGACAAGTCCGCACTTGGAGGACTTGTCCAATTTAGATCAGTGTGTATATCGGACTAGTCCGTGTGGACACCGGACTTGTCCGAAGTGGATCAGAATGAATATCGGACTAGTCTGGGTCACAACGGACTTGTCCGATTTTGTGTGACTTGTGCATTGTGTTAAGGACTAGTCCGCATTGGAGAGGACTAGTCCGAAGTGGATCAGAAAGATATCGGACTAGTCCGGTGGCGACCGAACTTGTCCGATCTGGTGCAGAATGTGATCGGACTAGTCCGGCTGATATCGGACTAGTCCGGTCCTGTATAACTTTGTGCATTGTATGTGTGTGCTTGAAAGTGATTGAGCACTTGGGTGTGTTTCCTTAACACACTCTATACATGATAATCTACTATTTTCTTCTTCTTGAGCTCAAATTCACTTTGCTTCTTATTTCCCTTCTTTTTGGCATTTTGCTCATTTTACATCATTTGCCTGCATTCATCTCAACAAAAGGATTAGGATCCCAATTGCTTGTCATAAATCATCCAAAACCCACAAGGGAGTCCTAGATGCACTTTCAACCATTGAGTGGGAGCCCTACACATCATCGTGATCTGTTTTGTGCTGCTAGTGTCTAGCATCCTCGGGCTGAACAGCTGCACTTTTGCATAGCTAGGCTGAGAGTTTAGCTATGAGTATGACTTCCAATGTGTATTAAGTATTGTAAAAGACTTCTGTTGTTTATTTTAATAAAACTTTGTACTTTATCGTATTTTTTTCATGTGTGCTGTTGGGTGCCACATCGCACGGCACCACCTTCCGTGATTCCTGGAATGTGTGGACACGGTCCTCACAAACGACCTCGACATACCATGTGAAGTTGAAGATCAAGCAAGCAAGCTCCTCCAAGATCGTGAGCTTTATCACACTAAAGCTTATGATCCGGATTCGATCTCCAAGATAGGTATGTATTGCGAATTCTTTTCCGTTCTGCTTGCATCAAGATGGGAAAATTTTGCTCACATAGAGGAGAATGGTTCACGCCTTCTTACTATACAATCCCTTTGCGTCCTCAAAATTAGATATGATGGTATTAATTTTAAATTATTTTAAAAAGGATACAACATCCTACGGAAATAATTAAGTGAAATGGTTACATAGTATTTCAAGGACAGTGCAAACTGAATGCACTTGATTGATTACCTGCATTACTACTAGGGTAGGAGCATTAGAAGATAGTTCATTTGAGTACATTGAAACTGAACGAGAATTAATTAATGAAGATTATCTAGTGCAAGGACATTCCCTTAAGCATGATCACACTAGCTCTGTGGTATTTAACTATCCCGGCTTTGTCAATGAAATTCAGTTACCTAACCTAGATTTTCATTTTAAAAAATGCTGGAGGCTAAACATTGATCTTCTTCCCATCGAGGAAGCTCGAAGAAGTAATGTCTCTAGCAGAGTAACTGGAAACTATGCAAGGAGAGCGAACACGGCCATGCCTCCTACATGAGGTGATGCACCCAGATGGACTCAACCTCAACTGTATGAGGTCGGAGAGCCGTCTTGGCATGGATGGCCGAGTACAGCATGGGAGTCATCCTTATCAACTTCAAGCTCTAGCGACTTGCCTCCAACGTCCATGAGAGGACGTCGTATCTTTTTTGCTAGAAGTCATCATGATTATAGCAAAAAAATGACAGATCTCACTAGACGTATGGGAGATCTTGAAGTGAGGACAGGAGACATCTACATTACACTCCAAGAACATGTCCAAAGTACCCAAAAATGGCAACAACACATGGACACTCAGTTCAACAACTTCAACTCCACGCTACGACAAGAACAAGCCAATCTCGCGGCATACTTCCATCATCAAGGGTTCAACCCTTATCACAAAGGTGATTGAAGAACAAGTTTGGGAGAAGACCCCAACTTTAGGTAACTCATATCACATCCATTTCATATTTATTTTCCATTCATCCACCATTCACCTTGCATATAAAAAAACATAAAAATAAATAGTGTAGATTTGTTTTCCATCAAATAAATATGTGCGGTAAGAATGATTTCGAAATCACGTAGATGAAATGATAAATAGTTGCTCCGTTTTAGTTTTCCTAAGTCCCCAATTTACAACTTGCTACTATTCAAATATTGCTTTCATTGGTTAAATTTAACTTTGCCTTGACTTAGAACTTATGGGTATCAAAATCTTAATCTAATTCTAGGTTGTTGTGAGATATCATATAGTGATAGGACTGCTATTCTTACTTTGAAAGTGAAACTTAGATTTCTGGAGAAATTCTAAAAAGATTTATGTTACTCTCATTTCATTGGAAATACCTACCAAAGCCCTATGATATTTTACATTGATAAACCGTATGCGTATCCTATTTGCCTTCACGTTGAGCCTAGTCAAAATAGTATAGTCCTATGTGAGAGTTCATTTGTTTCTTTTTGAATTCGAGAATTTACTTGCACATGCTAAAACTTCTACACTAGAAGTTAGCAAAATTCCATCATATCACCATTCCACGATAAAAAGAGAAACAACATGTTTTCATTCTTATTACTCTCTTTAAGTCTATTGCATAAAAAGGGAGTAGAAGACATGGCTACAAGAAAAAGAAAATGCATGCTTACATCCTAAGCATGAGAAAAAAAATGCATGCTTACATCAAAAGCATGAGAAAAAAAGTAGCCATGTTTCATCCCTACAATAAAGAAAGTCTACATAAAAAGGAGCCATCTCAACATCCACTTCCACTTCCATTCCATCACACATGCACAAGTCTTGAATCAAATCATTTTGAATTAATTTCTCCTAAGGCTTACCCCTTTGACTTAGCAATATTATGTGTTGCAAATATGCCTACTACATTCCCTACCAAGCTCCACGTACAAGCCTTATTTAGTAGTAGGATTAGTATAGGCAAGATGCCTTGGTGATGATATATTTCCACTATCCAAAAAGGAGTGATTGAGAGAATCATATTGAGTTACTTAGAATCTAAATGAAACACTCCATAATTTGAGTAGAACTTGATATCTAGGCTATGCTTGCTCCATTTGCTGTTCTATCTTTCAACTACCCATGAATAGGAGAAGGCATAAGCTCCATAATGACTTAAGATGGGTGAAGTACCACAGCCAAATTTTTTAATACTAGGTAGAGTATTTTGTTGTGCATATGGTACTTTTTTCAAAAAAAAAAACATTGTAGCAACTCTTGATCCTCAACCAAAAGTCTTTAATTTGCTTGGGACGAGCAAAGGATAAGCTTGGGGGAGTTTGTTGACGGCTGTTATATCCCAATTTCATCTGTCAATATATGTGACACCCAGTTTTGAAAAATGAACCAAGGGCAGTGTATGTGTGCCCAAGATGTTGCTTCACACATACACACCAACATCACAAATGATAATCAGAATTTAACCATATCACAAATAATAAATATGCCTTGATTCTATTGCAGCGGTAAATAATCTAGCGTATGTGGCTCCAACTCCACATGCAAACGGTAGTACACACGCCTAGTACTCCATGACGACCTTTAAAATATTTCTTGTTGCTGAATTAGGGTCGGAATAGCAAGGGTGATCACATGTTGTACTCAGCAAGTGTGCGAAAATATGACATGTCGCTAAAAACAAGGATGAGAATAAATGGCTAATTGCTGAAAAGTACATTTAAAATTATAACACCCTCATTTTCATCCATCATGCATTGCATAAATTCTCATACATGTTTAGAATTAAGCAACACAAAAGGAATAAGTTTAAAATATATAATCATGCAAGCAAATAAAAACCCGTTGTACTGCGGACTTGTCCGGATTTGGACACCGGACTAGTTCGTCCAACTCTCCGTTGTTTCCCGGGGTAGTGCAGACTTGTCCGGTTTGGACCTCGGACTAGTCCGGTTTTGCTCTATGTTGTCTTTAAGGACTTTTCCGTTAATGTTATGGACTAGTCCAAGAATGTTTCTGATGTTTCCTTAAGTCATAACACATACTTGTCTATCCTAGCACCAGACTTTACCGTTCAACTTCTATAACTTAGAAATAACTACAACGGGCTTGTCTGGCTCGATACCAGACTTATCCGTTCAACTTTCCGACTCCCAACGGACTAGTCCGTCCCCTAGTGGACTTGTCTAATGTGCTCGACTCGGATTCAAAGTTTTTCCCCATGACATTCTATTGTATATTTGATGAGTACATCACAATAGCGGAGACACACATTAAAAGGCAAGGACCCATCACAAGAGCACGAGCACGATTAATTAATCAGCAGGTGAATTCGCTCCTAACTTCTATGCATGTGAGTTTGAGAATAGATTGCTATGTGATGATTTAATTGTTATTAGGAATAATGGAGAAGATCAACAAGTGAAGGAAAGAGGCCTTGGGAGCGTGGAGAACCAGCTGGGACATCCAAAAGTCAATGGAAGCAGTTTACAACTTGGACTCGAGTTCAACTCAGAGTCCAGGTGCAGTCCACCTTAAAATGGACGCCCATGATGCATACGGACTATGTTTTCGACGTTCCGCATATGCACGGAAAGAGGAGAAGATAAAATTTCCAATGGATTAGGTCCCACCTCAAAGTTCCTTTGGAGTCATTCGGAATCGTTGAAAAAAGTCGAGTCCAGATTCATGTCCGGTGCTGCGCCACCGAGTCGGGCCTTTGGGCCTTATATCCCTTACGAGTCCAATAGGGACGCGTTTAATCATGTTTTGATCGAAACCTAGCGTTTAAATACCGTAGCCGCCGGTCATATTCGGTGGGTTTTGCTTAGATCAATAATATTGCCGTTCTATGGTTTGTGAGACCCCAACTTTGCGATTTCAGATCATGTCTTCGATGTTCTTGCTCGTGTTCTCGGTTGCACTTACAGGGATTAGCCTTCTTGGCGAGGTCAAGCATGTGCAACACGGTTGATAACAAACAGAGCCGTGGTGTAGTGATTGCAGGGGTACTCGAACCGAGTGCCGCGGATCATCAATGTTGAGTTCTCCACCGCAATCGACTTACCTTTCGGAAGATTGGGCCTAAACCAACTCATCAGTATTTACCTTAATTGGGCCCAAGAACGTCATGCCCAACCCCTGTGGAGCCCATGTGGGACCCCTACACAGCCTCCACTGCCTTAAACTCGAATGCCACCCAAACCCTACCTATCCACCTCTATATAAACACCCCAATATCCACCTCTTCATCTCTTTGCAACAATTGAAGAAATACCAAACCGTAGTTTGTGAGAGCCGCCATCAAGGAGAGTGCGTCGCAGCTAGGGGCAAGGAAGGAGGAAGGAGAAGGATCCAGCGAGATTGATCTTCGTCAACTCATCAACATCCTCATCAATTCTCCAACAATTCCCCATCTTCTTTGGATCTAGACGCCAAGATCTCAAGTTTCATCGAATCCTCAACCTTTAAACGCTTGGATTCGTGGTAAATATCTTAGATGCATCCCTTCTACATAAAATATGGTTCCATAATTAATCAAACTATGCTCTAGTTGGAAATTCGCCAAAAACCCTAGCCGAACATACTTGTACGGTCCCAGTGCGGACTAGCCCAGTCCACTTTCAAGTCCAGGGCAGACTAGTCGGGTCCCCGGTACGGACTTGTCCGACCATCTAAATCTGAAGTTGTTGAATTGAACCCAAATTGACTTAAATCAACTCGAAACCTATTCAAACTTGTTAAAAACCATTGCAACTGGTTAGTAAATATTAATAGCAACTCAGTAACAAGTTTTACCACATAATCGTTTTAATCAAGCATATCATGGCATATTGAGTAATATATGAGCATTTATTGATTGTAATGTTTGTTTTGTATGTATTTTGCGCGTAATAGAAGTTGTCGACCTAGAGGGTGCTGTCAAGGACCTCCAGCACTAGAACTTTGAAGCTTTTGACCCTACTCAAGCTCAGAAGCTCAGCAAGTGTCCTTGAGCATTTTGATCCTATTTTTAAATGTTTTGTTTGGGAAACAACATGCTTTTGTCAAATTGACGGGAAACCCAAAATAGGTGTTTACTAGACTTGTTTAACCATCCTTATCGTTTGGAATACATTGTAGAGAGTCGAGAAGGGTATTTTATCTTTTTTCTTTGCTCTAACTAAATTGATCATAACGTAAGAAAGGCTCATCCGAGACATTCGCTAACGAAGATTGAAGACAAACAAACCTTGCGTCTCCGTCGTTGCGTCTCGCATTATGTTGTCATCAGAGACGTGCTCATGGTGCGTCACCGTTCATCCTAAGTGCGAGACATGCTTAAAAGAAGCGTGTCTCCTTTCTTTGTGTCATAATAGATGGTCTTTACGGTGTCATTGGAGACGCGGGTGGCGCGCGTCGCCCATCAGCATACATGCATGACAAGCCCTAACAAAGCACGTCACAAATATATTGACTGATAAGAGACATATTATATTGTACCACCGGAGATTTGTTTACTGATCTAAGACGGGCTTTATGGAAGCTTGTCTCCTTTATGTAGGTTATCCAAGACGTTCTCTGCTACAGCTCGTCACGGATTGTTTACAGGCAGAGTCTTCTATTAGGTGGCCCCCACCCCTAATTATCCTGATTGCCAGCTGCATCTTGGAGCTAGCCAGAATTTGGCAGCCGTATTACTAGTATCAGCAACATACTATTCATATATTAACATACTGTTCATACTGTTCATGAACATATTTATAGCCAAAAATATCACACGTTAAATTATATTGACCAATCAAATATTAACAAAGTGTCAATTGTGGTTACCAAGTATACTAATTACACAAAAAAGACTATTCATCCTTATTACAATGTAACTAATTACACAAATCATAAATGTCATCATCTAATCATGTATACCGTAATGAAAATTGTCTCAATCAATGACTTCATTAATGATGAGCCTTCGTAGCCTCTAATACTCCGACTGAGACATCATCATATTCAATAAAATCACTGAAATCATAAAAAACATTATCAAATTGCAGTCACATTCGCTTAACCAGTCACATAAGGTAGCAAATATCTGTTATCGAATGGAGAACCGAGCTTACTTATAGCACAGGCAGTTGGTGAGCATCTACAAAGCATCAGTAGAGAAATTGTTCTCATGGTAAAGGACATAGTAGTGAGCTGGTGTGCTTGTCCCCTGAAAAATAAACAATTTACATTCCCGTGATACATTTATAGCCTGATATCAAAAACTCATTAGAGAAACACCAATTATCACATTGGTACTTTGATTCTAGCATGACTACATACTTAGAAATCAAACTCACTTAGATGGCAAATGCTAGTGTCAACCACAGTTCCTGCAGTTTCAAGGGTTTGCGAATCAGAATTCATTATATACATTGATAGTCAAAACAAATAAATTACTTCTGCATTGGACATAAACAAGGAAGATGAATGTATACCGTAATGAAATTTCTCTTTTGTATCACTAACTTCATTAACGATGAGCCTTCATTGGACATCCTCAAAATCAATAAAATCACTAGAATGCACGCGTTGAGGGTAGGGTCGAGGCGGCAGAGTGCTCCGGGTATAGGGGATGAAGTGGCGGCATGCTCCAGGATAAGCTGACAGAGGCGCCAGAGTGGTGGTTCCTCGACTCTCTGATGACAGTAGGCCGGCGTGCTCCAGGGACAGGGAGAACATTTCCACTTATGTGAAGGTGGCGGCATGCTCATACCGATTACCGAGGTCGGGGTCGAGGCGGCAGCATGCTCTGGGGACAAGGGACGAGGCGGCTTGCTCTAGCATGCTCAACTCTCTGATGATGAAGGTCGGGGTTGACGGTGGGGTAGGAGTTGACGGCGGCAGTGCAACAATGACGAAGAGCGAGTTGAGAAAGTGGGACAACAGCGGTGTGCTCCGGGGACAGGGGACGAGCTGGCGTGCTCCAACGTCCTCAACTCTCTGATGATGCAGGGGTTGGGGTCGATGGTGGCAGTGCGATGTTGACGTTGACGAGATGATGGCGGCGTGCTCAGGAGCTACAATTTCTAGGTCAAGAGAGAGCGCGATGGATAAAAATAGCAAAACTCGGAGATGTTCCTGTATAAAACCAGTCACTCATTTCAGCGTCCTTTGATCGAGAGAGCAAGAGATAATTTTTGCCATAGAGTGCGTGAGAGTTTAAAATAAAACTCGGAGACGCACATATAAATCGCACGTCTCACATTATCATCTTTTGCATCAGGGCATTTTCTCGCATGCAAAAGACGAGCCATGGTGTGCTAAAGCCGGGAACATCTTTTGCATGCAAAGATGTACCACTAGCAACTGTGCGCAATGCCTTATATGATCGTTGCATTGTGCTCAGCTTTCTGAGGTGGCACGAAAGATCTTCGGCGTAAATCGGAGACGATCCCAGGTAAGACACGTCTCTACCAATGTAAGGCGCGTCTCGCATTATTTTGTGGTGCTGAACATGCTGGAGTGCCCTAGATGCGTCATGGTGTGCTGAAGCCAGGAAGAACATCTAGGACATTCCGGTGTGTCCAACTGGCAATTGTGCGCAATGCCTTATACAACTGTTACAACGTGCTCAGCTTTCTGAGGTGGGACAAAAGATCTTCGACACAAATAGGAGACGTTCTCTTCTATAGTGCGTCTCCCTTTTGCCGTATCTCAGATATTTGAGACGCGTCTTTCTAAAGGGTGTCTCTCATGCACTCTTCACCCGATTGCCACTCGCACGACACCGTGAGCGTGCGTTGAAGGGATAAACAAATGCAATGACATTGCAATTAATGGATTAATTGGAATTCAGGGATAAACAAATGCAATGACATTGCAATTTAGAGATAATTTGCAACTCAATGAATTTTATAGTTCGTACATTGCATGACCTCTAAGCTAATTTTGAATATAAACTTATTTGTAAATCTCCCATCGATCAATCTAAACTGTACTGTCTAGCTTGCTCCCGAACACGTCTCTTATATTCCCATGGATCCTAAAAATATTGACATTCTTTAAGTTAACAGATGTAAAAGGAGGAATGAATAACCTACGTTGGTCACTTAACACAAAGTGTCTAAACTTGATAAGTAGATTATAACAATCATTTTTAACGTCGGGCGCATTTGGCTGATGCAGCAAACGCTGAACTTCAAGTAGTATTATTTTGATTGTAAAACCAGTCCACCACCCCTACGAAATATCAAATTAAGCAACATAAGAAATCATTTCAAATAAGTTCGGCAACAATTACTAATTACATGAGCAAAATAGGTCTATCTTATAGTCTCTTGATCAAGAATCCCAATGCAGAGTGCTCCTGAGCGATGGACTTTTGGGTGGCAGAAACAACATGGAATGGCGCATCTTGGAGGCACCAATGGATAGTCCTCTGAGAAGGATATTGTCAGGGGGTAGTAACCACCTTAATAGTTTGTCTACAAAGTAAATTCATTAATAGGAGGACGATGGTTAAACTCATATTGTGCTTGTTCTTCATGACTTACCCCTTCTTTACCGGGGACGATGTGCTGCCACTGAGAACCAAACTACAGTTAAGTTCATCAGTCCATTGTAGATCTACATATATACAACCATGCGACCGGTGTGCCATATGTACATACATGGGGATGGTTCTTGCGCCACACCAAGCGCTCCTCCTTCATTCGGCAACGCGCGAAGCCGATATCTATCCTAGCCATGAACCTTGACAATGACGACAAAGACGATGACGATGATGATGAGGACGGCGACGATGACGACGACGAGGACGGCGACGACGACAACAACGGCGATGGCGAACAGAGGCGGCCGTCACACTGGAGTTGGTCGATTAGTAAAGGGGCACCGGAGGCGAAGAGATGAGTGAGATAAATACGAGATGTGCAAGAAAAAGGCAGACGCGCGTTACGTTAAAGCGCGTCTTCCATTGTTGAAAGAGAGACGTGCGCCATGATGACTGTGAAGAACTTAATTTTGGCGGTGTGGTGCAGAGACGCGTGCGATTTCTAGCATGCACGACCTTTCATTTCGTCGAGGCGGTATCGATGCGTCCCATCGTTCCATCAATGTGCTGGAAACCAACCGCTCCATCGCCGACTCCGCGCAAATTTCATTTAAGACACGCCATCACCTGTGAGTTATCCACAAGCGCATCACTCATTTTGAATTTGTCTCTTCTTTTCTTCATCTTCTCTGCGCCTATGAACCACCACTACCATGGCCGACCTTCTGCCATCAAGCCTTCCGAGAAAGCCACCTAACAAGAAACTGTGTTGCAGCTCCCTCGAGAGGTTCAACACCGAGCAGCGCCTCCTTATAGCGCACGAGGCATACAACAATACGTCTCGCGCCATGAGTTCCTTTGGTGTGGGTACCCTTCCCCAGTTTATTAGGATGGGTACCATCGGCCACTACCTCTTTGCCCTCACGGGGGTGGTTGATTGTCTCGACATTCTGTTCGAGAAGATGGCACAGGTGCTTGGCCTTGAGGGCCGCAGAAACCTAGTGGAGGTGACAGAGAGCAACCTCATTCTCGGGGTTGCACCGCAGATGTAGCCAGTGCAGCCGGCGCAGCCGGCCTAGGCTCCTGTTGTACTAGCGCCAGAGTAGCTGCACGAGGAGGAGGAGGAGGAGGAGGAGGAGGAGGAGGAGGATCTGGGAGTCGAGGAGGAGGAGGATGAGGAGCAGTAGAATTTAGTTTTTCTTTGTGGTTTTTAGTTGCTTCTATTTTGTAATATATTGCGTTAATGAATAAAATCTATCTTTGTTCATCTATGATATTTTATATTATCTTGTTTGTTCTTCAATTGTGTGAATGAATGAATGTGTGGTGTGTTCATCGTGTTCCTCATGTATCATTAGGAAGGATTTGATTATTTTCTGGACAAGTGAATGATTTAGTTATCAAGTGAATGTGCTCTAAGTTCAGTGATTTGTCATATCAACAATGAACCGAAGCAAAATGGAGAAAATCATGAAGCTAAAGGTGACGTGTGGAATCGGAGATGCGCTCTTTCTAAAAGCGCGTCTCCATTTTGCTTCTCCTCACAGACATTAGGTTTTCTTTTGTTGTTATTTAGTTGATGTTGTTTATATTTTTCTTGTGCTTGTACTTTTTTCTTGTGTTTTGTAATATATTTGTTAATGAATGTTATCTTTGTTCATCTGTGTGATGAATATTTTATATGTTCATCTATGTTATATGTGTTCAACTGTGAATGAATGAATGAATTAAACATTCGGCGATGAGAGTGTGTAAGCGAAGACAAAGAAGACGCGCTTCGTGTAGAGTACATATCATTTCTTATGCTTATTGAAGACGCGCTTTGTTTTATGCACATGTCTCGGATACCTATTTAACTGAGACGGACTTTATTTTAACGTGTCTCCTTGTACGTTCAGTCGAGCCATGTCAAATCCTCGCTAAAGCAGGCACGTCTCCCTTAACCTTATCAGAGACGTTTTCCTTTGAGCGCATCACCCATCTTTGTCTCCTATTTGGGTTTCTTACGTAGTGGATGGGAAAACAACCATATGGCTTAGCTATTAATTAATGATCATGTATATGATGAGAATTGAAGGACATGGATAATTGGTAACATGGGTCTTGGGAGATCTAAGCAAGCATGGTTTGTTCATTGGGTTGGATGTGATGGTGGTTTTGCTTGCCTTAAATCTAAGGACCGGTTCATTCGAGAATAAGCCAGAACAACAGTGCCACCACAAGGCCAAGTATGGGTGAGGCGTAGGTGAATAATTAGGTGTGCTTCTGGTATTGTATGGACCATTGAATGGTGCGGGGAATGGGAGTCGAGTAGGGCTACCCTGGGAACTGCATGTCACATGAGGGGGCCCATGGGTGGGAGAATGGAGATTCAAGCCTGCTGGTGAATCCTTAGTGGGTCCGTACATACTAGTAGTACCATTGTAAAAAGTTATTTTGTGATTTCTTGGCCACACACCAACGTAAGTGTGATAAGGCATGATAGAAGTTCTTAGTCACCTAAAGGTGATGAAATCACGAACATGTGGGTAAAGTGGTACAACCTCTGTAAAGTGTTAAAAACTATCATGATAGTCGTGCTCCTGGTTATGAGCACCTAGACATCTTCCATGATTAGAGTGGAACTGGTATTTAGTATGGTTATGGTTGGGTTATGGTTTGGTATTGGTTATGGTTATCGATTGGATTGTGATAATTGGATATGGTTAATGAGGTTGGTAAGAATTTGGTATATGGATGGATAATGAATAATGGATGTGATACAATGGTAATTGATGGTGTTGGACTCATAATTGGTAATTATTTGGGATATGATGGGATTACTTCATATAGACATTGTAGGATGCTTTTCACCTATTTTAAATGTACTTTTCAGCAACTAGCTATTATTTTATAGCATTCCTTGTTTAAGCTACATGTCATTATTTTTCCACACTTGCTGAGTATGACAAGTAATCACCCTTGCAATTCCTCCACCAACAGTTTCAAGTGATGTTTGGGAGTATCCTAAGGATAATGCGGAGTACTAGGTTGTGTGCTGCCGTCGACTTGCCTATGGTGTTGCTTGGAGCCGCGCTATATCATTTATACTTTGTTTGCTCAGTTTACATTATTTCCGCTGCATTAGTTTCAGAACTATTAGTAATGATCATTAGAGTTGTAATTTGAGGTTTACTTGAATATTGTAATAATAATACTTGTTTAATAATTTGTGTTGTGGTAATTTCCTGTATATTGTTCGTGATGCACTCGTGTATGTGTGTTGAACATCCTGGGCACACATATGCATCGCACTTGGTTCATTCTCGGAGCTAGGTGTCACAAATTGGTTCTTTCTTTAGATGTCAGGGACCCGCAACCAAAGATATGCCAATTAGAATGAGGAGAACAATGGGGCACATCAGAACAACAAAAATGGACCTAGACCTGAGGGTGTCAACCTCCAGCTGTTGTTGGATATGCAGAATCAACTTATGCAGACGGTGATGCAAACCCTGGAACAACTGCAGGCCAACAATCAAAACCATCCCCATATGCCTCCACCACCACCACCCCCACCGCCTCATAACAGGTTGGGAGAGTTTATGAGGACTAGGCCACCTACTTTTGCTCAAGCCACATGTCCTATGGAAACTGATGAGAGGCTGAAATCTGTGGAGAAGAAGCTCGCTATTGTCCAGTGCAACGACAGGGAGAAGGTTCTCTTTGCTTCCCATCAACTAGTTGGAGCAGCTACAGATTGATGGGACTCGCTATGCAATGCCCATGAAAATCAAGAGAGAATCACTTGGTCCGAATTCAAAGAGATTTTCCGTCCTCATTTTGTTCCTGAGGGAGTTATGATCTTGAAGAGGTAGGTGTTGATGGTTCCTACGCACTACTAAAAATTCATCTCTAGCGCTTGTGCCGGAAATGCATGTTAATAGATTTTAGATTATACATATAAATCCAACAAGCGCACGAAAACTATTGATGTAGCATTTTCTCTCTAAGAGTATTCCCAAAGGGTGTCATTTATATTCTCCCAAAGGAAGGCTAGATGGAAGTAAAACAATCATCAAGTGGAGATGCTAGGTTGGCCTAAGTAGGGTTTTAGCAAGGATGGATAGATGATAATTTGGAGTAGTGTGACACATACAAGAGCATTATATCCTAAGGGGGTAAATGGGGTAAAGAGGTACTAGGCTAAGGGTTAGGTAGAGACTCCTACTATGCTTCTAATGTACATATACATAGCCTAAGTTAGTTAGTAATGATTATGCCAATTATGAATTCTCATGCTAAGTGGATTAACACATTGGGCACGGGTTTATCCGTAGCAATACAAGGATGACTCCCGCCAAGAGCATGTGGCATAGCCGAACGTGGAGGATTACATAGGACTGATAGGACTATCACCACCTACTGCCGACCTCTTCAATTCACGGGTCTACGAGACATTCAACGCTACTCTCTATCCTAGAACATGCTAGCATATTAAGTAATTACCTTAGAAGCCTAGGCACAAGCCATTCTAAGGCAATGAACTAAATCATCGTTGAACCAATGTTAATTCATAGCATAAGTGATTCATGTTAACATAATCATGTCATAGCTAGTTAGACTATCGTGGAGGTTTATAGTGTTTATGATGATATAATGAGAATGTTATAGCATAATCATAAATACTACTCCTACCACATACGTGGAATCCACAACCGAACAAGAAACGCTTCATCCAAGTATATGAACAATGGAAGACTAAAGATAATATATTTATTAAGAACAAAGTCACAAATATAAATAGGAATATAAGACCCACACCTTTCCAAATTGGGAAGAGACTCCTTCTACTCCTCTCCTACTTGGACTATGGACTAGAGACTCTCCTCTCTATAGCCTATACTCCTCTAAACTTATGGAGAGTAGTGGATACAATGGACGAATACTCAACTGGTGTTTGTTGAAGGAAGGGATGAGGGGTCCTATTTATAGCTTGGAGAAAGGTCGGTTCCCATGACCAAAAGCGCGCGAAACAGTCTTCGTTGTGACCAGGGCACCATAGGGAGTCGACACATGGAAGCTGACTATTGACGGCTGTTATATACCAATTTCATCCGTCAATTTAACTCAATTACGTGAAGGATTTGTCATTTCTTGCACTGAATGTCGGCCTAGAGGGGGGGTGAATAGGCCTTCTTGATTTTTCTCGGTTCCTGTAACACTCAACAACAAGGTTAATACCAGAGATATCGGACTAGTCCGGTAATGTGCGGACTAGTCCGGTTTTCACGGGCTAGGTTGATCAAGTTCAGACAATTTGATTGATTCGTTAATGTTTGCAGCGGAAATATAAACTTGAATCTCAATTTAATAGTTGTATATCAGATTATATTGTAGTTAAAGCTCTTGATCAACAATTAGACTTAAATTGAATAAGTGAATCAAACCCTATATTAAGTTGATCAAATTAGATGAAGAACACAAAAAGGACAAGACACACGATTTATCCCGTGGTTCGGCTACCACGAAGGCAACCTACATCCACGTTGAGGAGCCCACAAAAGGACCGGGTCTTCTCCAACCCTTTCCTCATCGGATCGCCACGAAGGCCAATCCTCTTCCACTAATCACAAAGGGTAAATAACCAAGTTGACGGGGCTTTCTCACACGTTGAGAGCTCCCTTGATTACAACTCACAATGACACCAATAACACACTCGAAAATTACAAATTGAAACGTAAGAGTGTGTTAGAGAATCAAACCAAGAGCTCAATGATGTGTGCCAAGTGTCTCTCCAATGATCTAGAAGTGATCTTCAATGGATTGATTGATTTTGCACTTAATTTCGTGGAGAGAATTGGTTTTTGAGTCTCTTGGGAGGTGTGACGGTGCTAGGGTTCGGGAGAGTTAAAAGTGGGCCGTGCACCTCTATTTATATGGGGTTTCTAAAAGTGACCGTTAGGGTTCAGAATGATCGGACTAGTCCGTGGTGGTCACCGGACTAGTCCGGTGTGCTGTGTGTAGCAAACCCTAAGTGTCTAGGAATATCGGACTAGTCCGGTTGACAACGGACTTGTCCGATTTCACTACTGTAAATCTTCGGACTAGTCCGTTTGACATCGGACTTGTCCGGTCATATGAAACCCTAAGTGTTTAGGATGACAAGTCCGCACTTGGAATACTTGTCCGTTTTAGATCAGTGCGTATATCGGACTAGTCCATGTAGACACCGGACTTGTCCGAAGTGGATCAGAAAGAATTATCGGACTAGTCCGGATCACAACGGACTTGTCCGATTTTGTGTGACTTGTGCATTGTGTTGAGGACTAGTCCACATTGGGGAGGTCTAGTCCGAAGTGGATCAGAAAGATATCGAACTAGTCCGGTAGAGACCGGACTTGTCTGATCTAGTGCAGAATGTGACATCGGACTAGTCCGGCTGATATCGGACTAGTCCGGTCCTGTATAACTTTGTGCATTGTATGTGTGTGCTTGAAAGTGATTGAGCTCTTGGGTGTGTTTCCTTAACACACTCTATACATAATAATCTACTATTTTCTTCTTCTTTAGCTCAAGTTCATTTTGCTTCTCATTTCCTTTCTTTTTGGCATTTTGCTCATTTTTCATTATTTGCCTGCATTCATCTCAACAGAAGGATTAGGATCCCAATTGCTTGTCATAAATCATCCAAAACCCACAAGGGAGTCCTAGATGCACTTTCAATCTCCCCCTTTTTGGTGATTGATGACAACCAATTGAGATTTCACAAAATGAGGCAAAAATGAGATTTTTCACAAAGGATGCACATATGACTTAAAAATACATCAAGCAACAAGAAAATTATCCATATGTGCATTCTTTATAGTGGGATGCATACTGAGTGCATGAATACATTGAAAATGACAGGATTTACATTAATCAACCGATATCAAATGCATATGACATTCCAGGGGCAAAAACACAGTTTTCATCACACACTCCAAATAAATTAAGCAATTCATCACAGGACCAAACTTAATATAACGCCAGAGTTAAACTATTACAATCAAAAATGAAAGATAAAGACTCTCTCCTCGCACTCTACCACAGCTAAAGCTAAGACTCCCCCTCAATCTCTCCCCCTTTGGCATCAAGACACCAAAAAGAAGGAGAGGAGGGTCATAGGGTCTTCACTCTTCACTATCGGTCCTCTCGTCATCGTCTTCATCTTCTTCGCTTTCTGCTTGACGAGGAGGAGGGGGAGGAGGAGGAGCGGAGCTCCTCGAGCCCCCAATGCCAAAATAGGCAAGCTCAGAAGGGGACAAGGGCCCGAGCTCGGTGAAATCCGGGTCAGACTCCTCAGATATCACTGGAGATCCAATGGGGTCGATCTCCAGCTTCCGACAGATTTGCTGCACATTGGCCTTTATATACTTCATGTCCTCCTTTCTTTTCTTGTTGAGTTTGTGGACCTTCACTTCGGTCTTTTTGCAGGAGGAGAAGATTGCTGACAAGTATTTGAGGATCCCACTGGCGGATCCTCTCTGAGGGGCTTCCCTAGAGGTAGGGACCTCCCTAGCACTGCTTCTTGCTCTTGTCGGTGCCTCGGGACTGGAGACCGGTGAGGGAGCAGCCTGGATGCTCACTGGTTGAGGCTTCTGAGGCCTCAAGGGGGTGTGCTGCACATCCTTCACGAACTCAATACCTGTGACTTTCTCAATCACATACATGAGGTAGGGAGCATAGCCACATGACCTGTTAGGCATACAGGATATGTTGACCATATCATTCCAAATGTACTCCTCTACATCAAATGGGCGGTCCCTGCTTATGACTCTCATTAGGGTTCTGAGTTAACCCTGCACGCTCCCAGCATCTCCATCTTTAGGAGCAATAGTCTTCCTCAGCACTCTGTTGAGGACCACAAATAATGGTTTCGTGTGCTTTGTAGAGGGAGGAACATACTTTGAGTTAGGCTCATATAGGAATTTCATCCTATCCTTCTCCATGACACCAATGTTGTGGATGATGAGCCTGTCAGGTCCAGAGGTGTCCAGATGGAGCAGATTATTGAACTCCTCTTGAGTGATACTATACTTAGATCCGTGTGTCATCCAAGTAACACTCTCTTCATCCTCACTTGAGAAGTGGCAAGTTGCAAAGAACTGTGCAATCACTTCATCATTCCAGTTATGCCTGAAGGCAACGAGATCCTTCAGGCCATGCCTCTCAACTGCAGCAATGACCTCATCAAAGGCTGAGCACTTCTTCTTCTCTAGGTGGGCCCAGTCAATCCACTGACTGCGCACCACCGGTGTCTTCATCGGGAGGTACACTGATTTGTAGAAGTCTGCATGGAAGTTGCACCAAAACCTTCTATCGACAGCTTGCTTTGGCCTGCCATACCAGTCAATGCTCCTGTATTTTGCTGCAGAATCACTGCCTTTTCCGTTGAACTTCTCCTCAGTGGGGTCCCGGACCCCTTCCCTGGGAGCATGGAGCCTCAAGGGCCCAACTGGCCCCGTTGCAACTCCCTTGCCCTTTCCCTTTGCTTGCCGAAGGCCGCTTGAAGATGTAGCAGCCTTCGAGGCGGGCTTCTTGGCACAGACCTTCCTCCAAACTTGGGGAGGAGATGTAGGAGGCCCGGAAGGTCTTTCTTGGCGTTTCTTGCCAAGACCCGCCGAGGACCGAGATGCCACCTCGTGGTCCAACTCGGCCTCAAAGTCGGAGATTTCGTTGTCGGAGCTCGACATGATCTGAGAATGAATGAGCAAGAAAAATGACAAGTTATGCAAGGCATAGGTAAGACATGATAGTAATGGATGGCATTAGGGAATTAAGGAATTAGGTTCAGGTTCAGAAACATTGGACTTGTCCGGTGCCTAGGCACGGACTAGTCCGGGGTACCGGACTTGTCCGTGCATGGACCGGACTAGTCCGGTGTTCATCCTCAAAAACTTAACAGATTGAACTGGACACAATCCCTAATGCAATTCTAGTCTAGCATACACGTAGTACATCAGCTAAACATGTAACTAGTGCAGGGTGCTAGGCCAAACGATCAATGATTGAGAAAAATACGATTTCTAGGGTTTTGAAGGTTTTTACCGAAGAAATCGTTGGAGACTAGAAGTTTTGGGGGTTTGAGGTCGGACTAGTCCGGTGGAATCAATCCCCAAGTCTTCAAGCTTGATCTCTGCCCAAACTTGTGGCTTTTCGACAGAGGACACAAGAGATTGCTTTGGGAGCTCGAGCGCAAGAGAGAGATGTGAGATGTCTACTCATCCCCACATTTGGTTATGTGACATAACCATCTCACATGTCAACACCCTAGCCCGCCACCAAGCTTTGTGTGTTGACATGTGAGATGGTTATGTCTCCTTTCATGGAATGGTCTCTCAAGAAATGATGTCTTATGTCTATGTGTTTAGTCCTAGAGTGCTCAACTGGATTGTGGGCTATTTTAATGGCACTCTCATTGTCACAAAGGAGAGGAATATGGTTCATATTGTAACCGTAATCCCTTAGAGTTTGTCGCATCCAAAGAAGTTGTGCACAACAACTCCCGGCTGCAACATACTCCGCTTCGGCTGTTGATAAAGCAATGGAATTTTGTTTCTTAGATGACCAAGAAACAAAAGATCTTCCTAGGAATTTGCATGTGCCAGAGGTGCTTTTTCTATCAACTTTGCACCCGGCATAATCTGCATCGAAGTAACCAATGAGATTGAATTTTGAGCCTTTTGGGTACCAAAGACCAAGGTTGGGTGTATGAACTAAATATCTCAAGATTCTTTTTACGGCCGTCAAGTGACATTCCTTAGGGTTGGCTTGAAATCGTGCACACAAACATACACTGAACATAATATCTGGCCTAGATGCACATAAGTAAAGTAAAGACCCAATCATGGAGCGATATACCTTTTGGTCGACGCTCGGTCCATCTTCATTGAGATCCAAGTGGCCATTCGTAGCCATGGGAGTCTTTATGGGCTTTGCCTTGTCCATGCCAAACTTCTTGAGTATGTCCTGCGTGTACTTGGTTTGGCTTATGAATGTTCCGTCCTTTTGTTGCCGCACTTGGAATCCCAAGAAGTACTTCAATTCTCCCATCATTGACATTTCAAACCTGTAAGTCATAATTCTACTAAATTCTTCACAGAAAGATTGGTTAGTTGACCCAAAAATTATGTCATCAACATAGATTTGGCAAATAAAAAGATCATTATCTAGATTTTTCGTGAATAATGTATAATCTACTTTGCCAATCTGAAAGCCATTATCAATTAAAAAATCTCTAAGACACTCATACCAAGCTCTAGGAGCTTGTTTGAGGCCATAGAGAGCCTTACGCAGTTTATACACGTGGTCGGGGAACTCTTCGTCTTCAAATCCGGGTGGTTGCTCCATGTACACCTCTTCCTTGATCGGTCCGTTGAGGAAGGCGCTTTTCACGTCCATTTGGTACAGCTTGAAATCATGGTGAGTAGCACATGCAAGTAATATTCTAATTGATTCAAGCCTAGCTACTGGAGCAAAAGTCTCATCGAAATCCAAACCTTCGACTTGTGAGCAACCTTTGGCCACAAGTCGTGCCTTGTTTCTTGTCACCACCCCGTGTTCGTCTTGCTTGTTGCGGAAGACCCACTTGGTGCCCACTATGTTTGGACTGGGTCTTGCCACAAGTTCCCAAACCTCGTTTCTCTTGAAGTTGTTCAACTCTTCTTGCATTGCCACAACCCACTCCGGATCCTTCAATGCATCCTCAGTCTTGCGTGGTTCCAAAAAGGAGACAAACGAGTAATGCTCACAAAAATTAGCTATACGAGATCTAGTGGTTACTCCCTTTTGGATATCACCGATGATGTTGTCGATTGGGTGATCCCTTTGAGTGCGTTGGTGTACTCTTGGGTGTGGCACTTGGGGAGTTGAGTGTTGGTGATCATTTTCTTCTCCCCCTGAGTGGTTGCCCTCGTTGATTTGTTGATCATCTTCATATTCTTGTGATTGATCTTGTATCGAGACTCCCCCTTGATTGTTGATCTCCTCTTGTGGTTCACTTTCCTCTTGTATTTGTGACGATGACTCTTGTGGACGAACTTCGCCTAGAGCCATTCTCTTCAATGCTTGGTAAGGAGCTTCTTCTTTACCTAATTCACATTGATCAACTTGCTCCTTTTGGGAGCCATTAGTTTCATCGAACACTACGTCACGTGCCACTTCAACAAGTCCGGAGGCCTTGTTCAAAACACGATAGGCGTAAGTGTTCGAATCATAGCCAAGAAGGAAACCTTCATCGGACTTCGAAGCGAACTTTGAAGTCCTGGACTTCTTGTTCAAGATATAACATGGAGAGCCGAAAACTCGAAAATATGAAATGTTGGGTTTGTTACTGGTGATTAGCTCATAAGGAGTCTTCTTGAGTACTCGATGAAGGTAGAGTCGATTTGCGGCGTGGCAAGCGGTGTTAATCGCTTCCGCCCAAAATCGATCTGAAGTCTTGTATTCATCGAGCATTGTTCTTGCCATCTCTATGAGCGTTCGGTTCTTCCTTTCGGCGACTCCATTTTGTTGTGGAGAGTATGGTGCTGAAAATTCGTGCTTGATTCCCTCCTCATCAAGGTACTCCTCCACTTGTATGTTCTTGAACTCCGTGCCGTTGTCGCTCCGAATACTCTTGATCGATAGTGAGAACTCGTTTTGAGCTCGCTTGAAGAATTTCTTGAGCGTTCCTTGTGTTTCTGACTTGTCATGCAAAAAGAACACCCAAGTGAAGCGGGAAAAATCATCAATAATGACTAAACCGTATTTATTACCGCCGATGCTTATGTAAGCAATTGGACCAAACAAGTCCATATGAAGTAGTTCGAGCGGTCTTGTCGTAGTCATAATGTTCTTTGCAGGATGATGTGCTCCTACTTGCTTGCCGGCTTGGCACACGCTACAAGGCCTGTCTTTCTCAAAAGAAACATATTTCAAACCTCGGATGTGATCGCCCTTGAGGAGTTTTTGAAGATTCCTCATACCAACATGTGCTAGCCGTCTATGCCACAGCCAACCCATGTTGGTTTTTGCAATCAAGCATGTGTCGAGTTCAGCTTTATCCTTGTTGAAGTCAACAAGGTAAAGCTTTCCCTTCAACATACCCTTGAATGCAACGGAACCATCACTCCTCCTTGAGACGGTCACACCCTCGTTAGTAAACAAGCAATTATAACCTTTGTCACATAATTGAGATATGGACAACAGGTTATAATCTAAAGATTCAACATGTAGAACATGAGAAAGAGTGTGTTCAGAGGATATTGCTATTTTACCGGTACCGAGCACCCTTCCTTGATTATTATCTCCGAAGTAGATGCCTTCGTTTGGATCCTCGTTCTCTTCATATTCCACGAACATCCTCTATTCTCCGGTCATGTGGTTGGTGCATCCACTATCTAGCACCCATTTGGATCCACCGGAGGAATAGGCCTGCAGAAACAAATTATGCCTTGGTTTTAGGTACCCAAGCTTGCTTGGGTCCTTGTAGGTTAGTTACAATACATTTGGGCACCCACACATGGGATTTTGTGTTCCCATGGCGTGGCCCAGCATAATAAGCATAAACTTTACCAATATTGTTTCTCATTAATACATAAGAGGCATCAAAGGTTTTGAACAAGAGTTGCTGTTGTTTATGGATCGGACTAGTCTGGGTAACCGGACTTGTCCGAATGACCGGACTTGTCCGGACCTCCACCGGACTAGTCCGGCGTTTATGAGAGTTCATATTCTTAATTTTTGAGTTACCAGGTTGTGAGGGTCCTCCCTTCACAAAGGTAATCCTTCCCTTGTTATTCTTACGACTTCCAGCATTTTGCTTTCCATCGTAAGAGTAACCAATGCCATACTTGACGTTTGGAGGTCTTTGGACCAAGTATGCACTACGTGCATAGTTGATCCTCGCCTTGTCAAATATTCCACATTGGGTAGGATTTTTATCCTTTGCGGAGGTAGACTTTTCCTTCAAGCTGATGTCGACTTTGCCACATTTGCACATATGAACAGGATTAGTTGAAGTGTGTTGAGAAGGTAGACTTGAAGAGGAGGAAGGTTCACTTAGCTTGAGTGACTCAACTTGCACTTCAAGGATCTTGTTGACCTTGATCAGGTCATCAAGTTGATCCTTGATTGCAACGTTTGAGTTGGTTAATTCCAAACAAGTTTTCTTGCTTGAAGCTAGCTCAAGCTCTAGTGAGTTGTTTTTCTCCTTTTCAAGAACCAGAAGATTGTCAAGTTCGACATACTTCTCCTTTTGGGAGATAATCATGTCTTCTTGACGATCAATTAGCGATTCCTTCTCAACAAGCTGGACAAGTAAAAATTTCATTTTAGCAGCAGTTTTTCTATCTAATCCAGTTAACATATCTTCATCATCACTATCTAGTTCATCATTACTTGAGTACGAATGCATGGAAGGAGTTTTGATGTTTACCTTGCGTTTACCATCCTTTGCCATGAGGCAAGTGCCATGTCCCTTCTTTGCACCGAGCGTGGGGAAGAGTGTGGGTTTCTTGGATGAGCTTTCAATGGCTATGCTAGCCATCTCTTCTTCATCGGATGATGAGGACTCATCGTTTGAGTCCCACTCCTTTCCAATGTGTGCTTGTTCAGCTTGTTTCTTCTTTTTGAAGAATTTCTTCTGTTGAGGCTTGGTTTCTTTATTCTTCTTCTTGTTGTCCTCATACGGGCAATCGACTACAAAGTGGTTATACTCACCACAATTATAGCACACCCGCCTCATCTTCGGCTTTGTCCTTTCCTTGTACTTGCCTTCACCTGATTTTATTCCTTGTCTTTTCTTCACTATTCTTTTGAACTTTTTCATGAACAAAATCATATCCTCTTTGTCTAGCTCACTGCTTTCGTCATCGCTATCCTCCTCAAACTGTGCTTCTCTTGCTTCTTTGGATAGAGGCTTGAGTGTGGACTTTAAGGCAACTCCCTTCTTCTTAGCCGATGTGAGGTCGGCTATTTCTTTGATGTGCTTGGCTTGTTTCTCCATCATTTCAAAATTGATGATTTTGCCAAGCAATTCATCTGGAGTCATCCTCTTGTACCCGGAACTTTCTCTGATCATAGAGCATAGTGTGACATTGCGAGGCATAAAGGCTCTAAGGATGAGCTTTACAACCTCGTGGTCATTCCACTTTTTGCTCCCATATGATCGAACCTTGTTTACAAGTGTCTTCAATCGGTTGTACATGTCCTGGGGAGAATCGTCTTCCTCAATTGCGAACCTTCCTAGTTCGCCCTCAATCATTTCAATTTTGGCCTCCCGCACATGCCGGTCACCTTCATGGGCTGTTTGTAGTGTCTCCCATATTTCCTTGGCAATCTCCAGTCCGTCCACCTTTGTGAATTCATCTCGACTTAGAGAGGAGGTGATCACGGCTGCGGCTTGAGCGTTTCTGTGGATGGCTTGCTCTTGACTTGGAGTGAGCTCTTCGTTGTCATCTGGGATGTGCACACAATATGCCATAAACTTTGGTTAAGGGAAATCAAGTGCATCTTCATATTTTGCCTCCACATGGAGTAATCACTCCCATCGAAGTGTGGGGCTTTTCCAAGAGGAATAGATAGGTAATGGCTGTTGTTTGAATTTAAACGATCATAGTTGAAAGGATATCGGGAGTAGTCGGTGTGACTACTCCCCTTATTCTTTTCTTCAACTTTAGCTTTCCCTTTGGAAAGTGCTTTCTTTCTGAGTAGTGCTTTCAGCTCCAGCGTCTCCTCGTCATCATCATCGAAGTCTTGAATTGCTTCGAGATACTTTTCCAGCTTTTGGTTCTTGTCTTTGTTTACTTCTTCCTGGTTGTTGATTTTCTGAACATCTTTCATGTCCGACATGATCTCTTCAAGTGGTTGCACTCTTTCTTGAAGAACCCGCTCTGATACCAATTGAATGTCGGCCTAGACGGGGGGTGAATAGGCCTTCTTGATTTTTCTCGGTTCCTGTAACACTCAACAACAAGGTTAATACCAGAGATATCAGACTAGTCCGGTAATGTGCGGACTAGTCCGGTTTTCACGGGCTAGGTTGATCAAGTTCAGACAATTTGATTGATTCGTTAATGTTTGCAGCAGAAATATAGACTTGAATCTCAATTTAATAGTTGTATATCAGATTCTATTGTAGTTAAAGCTCTTGATCAACAATTAGACTTAAATTGAATACAGTGAATCAAACCCTAGATTAAGTTGATCAAATTAGATGAAGAACACAAAAAGGTCAAGACACACGATTTATCCCATGGTTCGGCTACCACGAAGGCAACCTACATCCACGTTGAGGAGCCCACAAAAGGACCGGGTCTTCTCCAACCCTTTCCTCGTCGGATCGCCACGAAGGCCAATCCTCTTCCACTAATCACAAAGGGTAAATAACCAAGTTGAAGGGGCGTTCTCACACGTTGAGAGCTCACTTGATTACAACTCACAATGACACCAATAACACACTCGAAAATTACAAATTGAAACGTAAGAGTGTGTTAGAGAATCAAACCAAGTGCTCAATGATGTGTGCCAAGTGTCTCTCCAATGATCTAGAAGTGATCTTCAATGGATTGATTGATTTTGCACTTAATTTCGTGGAGAGAGATGGTTTTTGAGTCTCTTGGGAGGTGTGATGGCGCTAGGGTTCGGGAGAGTTAAAAGTGGGTCGTGCACCTCTATTTATATGGGGTTTCTAAAAGTGACCGTTAGGGTTCAGAAAGATCGGACTAGTCCGTGGTGGTCACCGGACTAGTCCGATGTGCTGTGTGTAGCAAACCCTAAGTGTCTAGGAATATCGGACTAGTCCGGTTGACAACGGACTTGTCCGATTTCACTACTGGAAACTTTGGACTAGTCCGATTGACATTAGACTTGTCCGGTCATATGAAACCCTAAGTGTTTAGTATGACAAGTCCGCACTTGGAAGACTTATCCGTTTTAGATCAGTGCGTATATCGGACTAGTCCGTGTAGACACCGGACTTGTCCGAAGTGGATCGGAAAGAATTATCGGACTAGTCCGGATCACAACGGACTTGTCCGATTTTGTGTGACTTGTGCATTGTGTTGAGGACTAGTCCGCATTGGGGAGGACTAGTCCGAAGTGGATCAGAAAGATATCGGACTAGTCCGGTGGAGACCGGACTTGTCCGATCTAGTGCAGAATGTGACATTGGACTAGTCCGGCTGATATCGGACTAGTCCGGTCCTGTATAACTTTGTGCATTGTATGTGTGTGCTTGAAAGTGATTGAGCTCTTGGGTGTGTTTCCTTAACACACTCTATACATAATAATCTACTATTTTCTTCTTCTTGAGCTCAAGTTCATTTTGCTTCTCATTTCCTTTCTTTTTGGCATTTTGCTCATTTTTCATTATTTGCCTGCATTCATCTCAACAGAAGGATTAGGATCCCAATTGCTTGTCATAAATCATCCAAAACCCACAAGGGAGTCCTAGATGCACTTTCATGCACACATCACCTTTCTATCCAACCTAATTCCACTTGGACTTGGAGAAATATGTGTATGCAATATTTTATGCAAGAAATGAGGAAATGTAGAGGGACCAATCCTATAAAATATCATCCCAGCCAATCAGGCGATGACATGTGGAATCCCATGGATCAAATGGCCCACAAATAGAAGTATCCAAGGAGATCCAATGGTGTATCACCCATAAACATCAATGGGACCCACCTGGTAGCCACCTGAAGAAAGCACACGAGAAACGGTGCAATGACCAGGTCGGCCGAACCAAGGGGTCGGCCGACCTGGTCTTTGCACCAAACTCGATTAGCCTCCACGTGTTGGCTCCTCCTGGCTCCCTGGAGTCAATGGTGACTGATTCGCGTGCTTTTTGTGATGGGAATCGACATCAACACTATTATAAATAGGACCCCCTACCTCTCACTTCAACACACGCCACTTGGGCATCATTCTATTGTATAAACTATCTTCCATAGTCCTTTGAGGAGTTAGGATGTAGAGGGGAGAGCCTCTAGTCCCATGTCCAAATTGGGAAAGGAGTAGAAGGAGTCTCTCTTCCCAATTCCACATTTGGAAAGGTATGGCTTATGTATTCCTTCTTGTATTTGTGACTTTGTGCTCAATAAAGATATTATTTTTAGTCTTCTTCTATACGTATACTTGGACAAAGCGTTTCTTGTTTGATTGTGGAGTCCATGTATGTGGAAGGTATAGTCTTTATGATTTCTCTCTAATGATCACATCTTATGGTCATAAACACTATAGACCCCACTGTAGTCTATGTAGTTATGATATGATTATGTTAATATGAATGACTTACGCTATGCAATCAACATTGGTTCAACGATGTTTAGTTTAGTCATTGCCTTAGGATGGCTCGTGCCATGGCTCCTAAGGTATTTGCTTAGTATGCTAGCATGGTGCTAGGGTATTTAAGTAGTGTTGGATGTCATGTAGACCGAAAGATTGAAGAGGTAGGCAGTAGGTGGTGACAGCCCTATCTGTCCTTTGTAATCCTCTATGTTCGGCTCTGCCACAGGCTCTTGGCGGGAGTTTCCCTAGTATTGCTAGCGGTAAGCCCGTGCCCGATGTGTTGAATAGCATTGCATAAGAATTCATTATTGACATGACCATTAGTATCTACTTTAGGCTATGTATATGTATTAGGAGCATTGTAGGAGCAACTCTCTAACTCTCAATCCAATCTCCCTCTAGGACCCATTTTACCCTTTAGAATAGATTGCCTAGGTGTGTGTCACAATACACCCATTATCAACTTACCCCTGTCCGGATAAAGGATTAGTATCCCATAGCTTGACCATAAGAGTAGTATATACTTTACTCCATTGCCTTCGTTTGGGATAAATACAATACCCTTGGGAATACTCATGGGTGAAATGCTACAACGGTATCTTTCGTGCACTTGCGGATCTCATCTCTTTACTGGAGATAATATGTGGTGTTAAGAAATACCAACAAGCATTTCTGGCGCCGTTGCCGGGGATGATTTGTTAGTATAACTTAGGAGTCATCAACAAGCATTTCTGGCGCCGTTACCGTGGAAGGCAAAGGAAGTTAAGGGTAGCTATCACTTGTGATTAAGCTATAGGTACTAATAGTTATTAGGCAGGATTACCCTTGTTTGTTTTCTCCTTTGTGTGAAAACAGGGTAGTGTTGGTCAACCCGTTGTATGGGATTGCCAACAAGGACGCAAGTCCTCAACTGCAAGATGATTCAAGGCGTACCTCAACAAATGTCCGCTAGGCAATATCATTGCCTATTGGGGAAGAATTTCAGCTTTCAGTAGGAGCCAAAGTTATCCATACCCAAGCTTGGGGAAGGCTCCAAGAAGTTCTTCTTGGTTTGCCTCCACCATGGGATGGATAGCTGGCTCTTCATCCAACACTCGTGTCATGGGTTGGCTCCACCAATCCATGACCAAATTCATGCTGGTGCTGAAGGAGTCCTATTCTCATTCATCAAGGATGAGAACAAGGTCTCCACTCAAGGGGTGAATTGAAGAATGTTCGAGTTCCCATAGCTTGTCATGCACACCACTTAACAAGGTGGACATGCTAGTTATGGAACTACACCTCCCATTGAAGTACGTGAATACCAAGTCATTGGAGATTTGTTTGGATAATCCAAGTCGTGGATGTTCACATGATTTGTGAAAATCCATGTCAACATGGGGCTCCTGGGAATTATTTCCCTAAGACCCATGAGGACCTTTTTCAAACAACAACTCCAATGGCTACCATTCACAAGGAGGTCAAGGGTGGAATTAACATCACCCTTATATTCAAGGAGGCTATGGCTCTCCAAGTGATTTAAGTTCAACTAGCCTACCTTGAAGTATCTTGGACAAGCAGGAATCAAGACAACATTCACATGAAGATTTTGGCCAAGGACAAGAACTTAAGGAGCATTCAAAAGTCCAAGATACCCCACATCACTAATTGGGATTCCCACACTTCGACCAAACCCATTCAACCTAAGGAAAGTGACATTATGGATGAAGCGTTTCTTGTTTGATTGTGGAGTCCACATGTCATCATGACCAAGGAAGCCTTTGATCCATGATCAAAGTATGGGTTTATTCAATGGAATATCAATATGGTTAGAGTGGCACCCCTAAGAAGGACAAAGCCTCACCATGCTCATGAAGGAATACATTCAAGAGGGAGAACCTGTCACTACAACAACATGTCTATATCAATACAACGGGGAGAGGCTAGGGCCACCATGTGGCCCACATGTCCAAATGACAGCCAGATGAGTTTGGCATGTCAAAACAGAAGAAATCGTCCACATCTTCAACTCCGGGATTGGACAAAAAATCATTGTGCTGAACAGAACGGAGGTAAGTCCTAGTCTCGGACTTCAAAAATTCGGTGAGTCCTTGCCAATAGGTTAATTGGTAGTTATCTCATATTTTTTTCCAAATTGCATCAACCCTTGCATTTGCATGTTTGAAATTCCACACTTGCATGTTGGAAACTAAAATTTCCAACCGTCATAAAACTAAAAATTTGAATTAGGAGAGAAATTTAATTGGATATGAACTACGTGCATGACCACTTAAATTTATCTTCCTAGTTCAAAACAAAAAGATTTGCTTTGACCCTCATTGCATTTACATGTTATTTCAAGCTGGGCAACACAATTTGAAAATTGGGTTAAATCTGCTTTTGACTAACGTAACCTGTTTTCGAGTTGTTTTGTGTGTTCCTGATTAAAGTGCAGCTAGGTCAAAATTGTGAAGAGGTGGTTTGGCAAGAAAGTGGAAGGTTTCATCAAGCTCAAGTCACAATTGGATGGATTTTAGAACACTTCAAACTCATTTTGAGTTTGAAGAAGAGAAATATTCAAGAGGATGACCCAATGGAGGAGCCAGAACCAAATCCATTGCCAAATCCAATCTCAACTTGGCATTTGACATCAACCATCAAGCCTACACCGAAAATCAATGCTGTGAGTTTCTCACACAAAGACCTTCGTCACCAACTGCTCTTCAAATGAGGTATGAGTTTAGAATTCTTCATTGTTTTGTTTACCATAGAATTGAATGTATTTGCTTGCATTTGTAAGGAAGGTTGACACTTTCTCATCATTCAATTCTCAAGCATCCTCAAAAGAGTAAGCGTGGGTATTGACTTTTGGATCTCCAAAAGGAAATCTCACCTTACTTGGAAAAATCTCAAACAAGTACCTAGAATCCTTTAAGAATTTTTTTGTAAACTTAGTCATTTTTGTCAAGGTTTAGAAACAAAACTTTTGGGCATGACTTAATTGGTCAATTGGCATATAGAAACTTGGGCATAGTGAAAACCATAACTTTTAATTGAGCTTCATGCATAGATGGTGTCACTAGATTTCAATCTCCTAGGAATAAGTGATATCCTTGCTCTGAAATTGAATTGCATTTTTAGGAGGAGTCACTAAATTTCAAATTCCTAGTGAGGTTCAGGAGGATAAAATTGATAATCTTGTTTGTCATGGTCTAAATGATACAAATTTGCTCTTGAAAGCTAAGATGGTTATAAACTTTAAAAGGTGTAGGGATCCATATAGTGTATTTCTATCACATGCATTGCTATGGGTAGGAGCTTTAGAAATTATGCAACATGAATTATCCATAAAGCTCCACTCTTATCAATGAATAACACATTGATCATAGATACACTTGACATTGGATCCAATGCATATTTGATTTTGTTCTTCCCCTTATATACAAATGAAAGTTCAGTTACCTAACTCGAACATTCATTTGTACAAGTCTCGGGAGCTAACCATCCCTCTCCATTCAAGAGAGGAAGTTTGCAGGAGTAATATTACTATGCAGGCATTCAAGAAGCTGATTGTTGGGATCCCTAGAGGATCCCATTTCAACATCTCTTGGCAAAGGAGTAAATGAGGATGGTTGCTACCTATCTGAAATTATGCCCAAATGGCAATCATAACTATACAAGGCTAGAGATTTGAAATGGGAACCATCCATGAGCAACCAATGAGCTGCCACAAATGGGTGAGAGCATTATGCTCTCAACTATTTTAAGCACTCATTAAAGCTCAAGGGATTTGCAACCATCATTTGGTACAAGATATTCCTATGTGGCTAAGAGTTATGATGTACCATAACAAAGAAATGATAAGATCACACCCAATTTATATTGGGTGCAAGTTGTTCCTATGTGGCTAGAAAGTATGTTGTACCATACCCAAGGAACAACTGATCATACTCAATGCATGTTGGGCACATGTCACTCCCTTATGGCAAAAAGATATGATACACCTTAGCCAAAGAATGACGAAACATACTGAATGTATGTTGAGTGCACGTCTTTCCTTTGGATCTAAAGGTTATCATTATCCTAGCCAAGGAATGAAAAATCACACCCAATACATGGAGACCCTGATGTGCGGACGGTCAACATCGAAAACACTCTATTCAACCACACTCATGGTGTCCATGGGAGGCAACACGACAATCAACACTCAACCCTCCATTGTCAAAGCCACGCTTCAACAAGGATAGGCCAACTCATGGCCTACCTTCGTCGTTAGGGTTTCAACCCCTATCACGGACCTTGATCAAGAATAAGCTTAGGGGAGGACCCCCACTTGAGGTAACTTGTATCACACCCACTACATTTTTATTTCAAATCATCCATTGCATATTTATTTTCCATCGACCATCATCCAACTTGAATTTAAAAGAAAATATATATAAAAATAGGTTAGATTTGCTTACATCAAATAAAGATGTGTGGTAAGAATGATTTAAAATTCACATAGATAAAATAATGAATAGTTGCTCAGTTTTATTTTCCTAAGTCTCTAGCTTACAACTTGCTACTCTTCTAATATTGCTTTAATTGGTTTGAAATACTTTTACCTTAATTTGGAAGTTGTGGTTAGCAAAAGCTTAATCTAATTCTATGTTGTTGCAAGACTAGAATTGGTAATAGGGCTGCTAGTCCTAGTTTGAAAGTAAAACTTAGATTTCCGGAGAAATTCTAAAAATATTTAAGTTTCCCTCAATTGATTGGAAATACCTACCAAAGCCATATGATGTTCATACATAAACAAAACCTTATGCATATGCTATTTGCTTTCACATTGAGCCTAGTCAAACTAGTATAGACCTATGTGAGAAATCATTAAACTCTTTTTGAATTCAAGACTTCACTTGCACATGCTATACTTCTACACTAGAAGTAAGCAAAACGTCCATCATATCCACCATACCACAACAAAAAGAGAAACTCCATGTTATTCATGTTTAGCACTCTCTTCAAAATTCATTGCAAAGAAAGGGAGTAGAAGACATGGCTACAAAAAAATGCTTACATCATAAGCATGAGAAAAAAAAAGAGAAAAGAAAAGTAGCCATGTTTCATCCCTGCAAAAGAAAGAGAGATTACACCAAAAAGGAGTTATATCAAGTATCCACATCCAATTCCACTCCATCACACATGCACTAGACTTGAATCAAAAAGTTTTGATTTGAATTCTCCTAAGGCTTAATCTTTTGACTTAGCAATATATGTGATGCAAATATGCCTACTTACTTTCCTTACCAAGCTCCACATACAAGCCATATTCAATGAGTAGGAATGGTAGAGGCACAAAGCTTTGGTGAGGAAATATTTCCACTATCCACAAAGGAGTGACTGAGAGAATCAAATTGAGGTACTTAATATCTAAATTGAATTCTCCAGGATTTAAGTGGAACTTGAATTCTAGGCTATGTTTGCTCCATTTGCTATGCTACCTTTGAAATACTCATGAATATGAAAAAGCATAAGCCCCATGATAACTTAAGAAAAGTTGGGTATCATAGCCAATTTCTGCAATACTAGGTAGAGTATCTTGTTGTGCATTAGATACTTTTGAAAATAAGACATTGTAGCAACTCCTGATCATCAAGCTAAAGTTTGACTTTGCTCAGGACGAGCAAAGGATAAGCTTGGGGGAGTTTGTTGACGGCTATTATATACCAATTGAATATGTCAATTTAACTCAACTATGTGAAGGATTTGTCATTTCTTGCAGACATCACCTTTATATCTAACCCAATTCCACTTGGACTTGGAGAAATATGTGTATTCGGCATTTTATGCAGGAAATGAGGAAATGTAGAGGGACCAATCCTATAAAATATCATCGCAGCCAATCAGGCGACGACACGTGGCATCCCATGGATCAAATGGCCCACGAACAGAACTATCCAAGGAGATCCAACGGTGTATCACCCATATACATCAATGTGACCCACCTGGCAGCCACCTGGAGAAAGCACACGAGAAACGGTGCAATGACTAGATCTTTGCACCAAACTCGGTTAGCCTCCACGTGTTGGCTCCTCCCGGCTCCCTAGAGTCAATGGTGACTGATTCGCGCGCTTTTGGTGGCGGGAACAGACCTCAACACTATTATAAATAGGACCCCCTACCACTCACTTCAACACACACCACTTGGGCATCATTCTATTGTATACACTATCTTCTATAGTCCTTAGAGGAGTTAGGATGTAGAGGGGAGAGCCTCTAGTCCCATGTCCAAATTGGGAAAGGAGTAGAAGTAGTCTCTCCTCCCAATTCCACATTGGGAAAGGTATGGCTTATGTATTCCTTCTTGTATTTGTGACTTTGTGCTCAATAAAGATATTATCTTTAGTCTTCTTCTATACGTATACTCGAACAAATTGTTTCTTGTTTGATTGTGGAGTCCATGTATGTGGAAGGTATAGTCTTTATGATTTCACTCTCATGATCACATCTTATGGTCATAAACACTGTAGACCCCCACTATATTCTATGTAGTTATGATATGATTATGTTAATATGAATGACTTATGCTATGCAATCGACATTGGTTCAACAATGTTTAGGTTAGTCATTGCCTTAGGATGGTTTGTGCCATGGCTCCTAAGGTATTTGCTTAGTATGCTAGCATGGTGCTAGGGTATTTAAGTAGTGTTGGATGTCTCGTAGACCGACGGATTGAAGAGGTAGGCAGTAGGTGGTGACAGCCCTATCTGTCCTTTGTAATCCTCCACATTCGGCTATGCCACATGCTCTTGGCGGGAGTTGCCCTAGTATTGCTAGGGGTAAGCCTGTGCCCGATGTTTTGAATAGATTTGCATAGGAATTCATTATTGACATGACCATTAGTATCTACTTTAGGTTATGTATATGTATTAGGAGCATTGTAGGAGCAACTCTCCAACTCTCAATCCAATCTCCCTCTAGGACCCATTTTACCCTTTAGAATAGATTTCCTAGGTGCATGTCACACAACCCCTATTATCAACTTACCCCTGTCCAGATAATGGATTAGTATCCGATAGCTTGACCATAAGAGTAGTATATACTTTACTCTATTGCCTTCCTTTGCGATAAATACGACACCGTTGCGCTTGCAGATCTGATCTCTTTACTGGAGATAATCTGTGGTGTTAGGAAATACCAACAAGCATTTCTGGCGCCGTTGCCGGGGATGATTTGTTTGTATAACTCAGGAGTCTTCAACGAGCATTTATGGTGCCGTTGTCGTGGAAGGCAAAGGAAGTGAAGGATAGCTATCACTTGTGATTAAGCTATAGGTACTAATAGTTATTAGGCAGGATTACCCTTGTTTGTTTTCTCCTTTGTGTGAAAACAGGGTAGTGTTGGCCAACCCATTGTATGGGATGGTCAACGAGGACGCAAGTGCTCAACTGCAAGATGATTCAAGGCGTACCTCAACAAATGTCCGCTAGGCAATACCATTGCCTATTGCGGAAGAGTTTCAACTTTTAGTAGGAGCCAAAGTCAACCATACCCAAGCTTTGGGAAGGCTCCAAGAAGTTCTTCTTGGTTTGCCTCCACCATGGGATGGATAGTTGGCTCTTCATCCAACACTCGTGTCATGGGTTGGCTCCACCAATCCATGACACATTCATGTTGGAGCTGAAGGAGTCCTATTCTCATTCATCATGGATGAGAAGAAGGTCTCCACTCAAGGGGTGAATTGAAGAATGCTCGAGTTCCCATAGCATGTCATGCACACCACTTCACAAGGTGGACATGCTAGTTTTGGAACTACACCTCCCATTGAAGTATCGTGAATACCAAGTCAATGGAGATTTGTTTGGATAATCCAAGTCGTGGATATTCACATGATTTGTGAAAATCCATGTCAACATGGGGCGCCTGGGAATTATTTTCCGAAGACCCATGAGGACTTTTTTCAAACAACAACTCCAATGGCTACCATTCACAAGGAGGTCAATTGTGGGATTAACATCACCCTTGTATTCAAGGAGGCTATGGATCTCCAAGGGATTTAAGTTCAACTAGCCTACCTTGAAGTATCTTGGACAAGCAGAAATCAAGACAACATTCACATGAAGATCTTGGCCAAGGGCAAGAACTTAAGGAGCATTCAAAAGTCCAAGATTAACCACATCACTTGTTTGGATTCCCACACTTCGACCAAACCCATTCAACCTAGGGCAAGTGACATTGTGGATGAAGAGTTTCTTGTTTGATTGTGGAGTCCACATGTCATCATGCCCAAGGAAGCCTTTGATCCATGATCAAAGTAGGCGGTTATTCAATGGAATATCAATATGGTCAGAGTGGCACCCCTAAGAAGGACAAAGCCTCACCATGCTCATGAAGGAATACATTCAAGAGGGAGAACCCGTCGCTACAACAACATGTCTATATCAATACAACAGGGAGAGGCTAGGGCCACCATGTGGCCCACATGTCCAAATGACAGCCAAATGGGTTGTAGTTGTCCTCTTCTCTTGTGTGGGATACAGTGGGTCATGAGTGGTCGTAGCCACCACACTCACTTTCTCCAGTTGAGGAACAACTGCAGCCAGTTGAGCCAACTGAGTTTCTAACATCTTGTTAAAACTCAATTGATTCTCGAAGGCTGAGGATAGTCCATCAATCTTGGCATTTATGCTCTCTAGGGTCCTGTCATTGGCCGACAAATTCATGGATAAGGACTCATTGATCTTTAGCTGTACAATGGCAAGTTCTCTCAAGATGGGTTGATTCCCATTGTTGCCATTGTTGTCTTACCTTACTTGAAAGAATGGGTGTGGTTTGCGCCACCCTTGACCTCCTGGGACGACAACCATTATTGTTTCCATTGTTGGCTACATATAAGGCATCCGCACGGGTTTCTGGGCAGTCATTATTCAAATGGGTTGTGTTGGCACATACTTCACAAGTGATGTGATATTCTAAGGCATAGGCATTGCCACATACCTCACCGTTGTCTTGTCCATGAATCTTCTTGATAAGGAGGTCCAATTTGGCAGCGATCATGTCCACCTCCATCAAGTTGTGCATGCCTCGCTGGCGGGTATAGAGACGCTCATCGCTCCAACCCATTTTTGACACCCTCTCCTCAATCAAATCTTTAGCTTTGGGCACTGTCAATGAGAAGAAGGCACCTCCAGCATCAGCATCAACATGGTCACGGGCGGAAGGGATCAGACTATTGTACATGTTTTGGATAATGAGCCAAGCATCCATCCCATGGTGGGGACAGCCTAGGATGTACTCTTGAAGCCTTTACGAAGCCTCGGGAATACATTCCTTGGCATCTTGCTGTAAGCTTGAAATTCTTCCACGTAGGGCATTGGTCTTGCCCAACAAGAAAAACTTAGCGAGGAATGTCGTAGAACACTTCTCCCAAGTATCTATAGAACTTCGGTTCACATAGAACCATTGTTTCGATCTCCTAAGAAGAGAGAATGGAAACAACCTAAGATGGACAGCATCAGGAGATACGACCTTAATCTTAAAAGTGTTGCAGATCTCAAGGAACTATTGCAGGTGAGCACTTGCATCCTCGTTAGCCTTCCCACAAAATGGGTTGGCTTGCACCATAGTGACAAGGCCAGTCTTGATTTCGAAGTTTACGTCTCCCGTGTTAACAGTGGGTGCAACATGCACATTGTTAGCAGAGGGAGCTGAAAACTCACGAAGAGTCTTCTGGGCCATTGGTGTTTCGCTTATTGGTGCAGTTGTGCTGGTTTACTTTGCCGCTCGAAGCTTCTGAGATTTAACGACATGAGGTCGATCTCTCAAAAGGGATTCGGGATCTTCAACAAAGTTTTTTGGCAAGCAAAAACCAGACATACACTACCCGATTTTCACATAAAATGCAAAACAAAGAAGGGTCATCCTACTAAAACCTAACAGGGTCTTATCCTATTAACTCAATCATGCAATACCTCGGCTGCCTTCCCCGACAACAGCGCCAGAAATGCTTGATGACGGTTCCTACGCACAACTAACAATTCAAACAATTCATCTCTAGCAGCAGTGCCAGAAATGCTTTTTAATAGATTTTAGATTATACATATAAATCCGCAAGCGCACTGAAACTATTGATGTAGAATTTCCCCTCTAAAAATATTCCCAAAGGGTGTCATTTATATTCTCTCAAGAGAAGGCTAGATGGAAGTAAAACAATCATTAAGTGGAGAGGCTAGGTTGGCCTAGGTAGGGTTCTAGCAAGGATGGATAGATGATAATTTGGATTAGTGTGACACACACAAGAGCATTCTATCCTAAGAGGATAAATGGGGAAATGTGGGACTAGGCTAAGGGTTAGGTAGAGACTCATACTATGCTTCTAATGTACATATACGTAGCGTAAGTTAGTTACTAATGATCATGCCAATCATGAGTTCCCATGCTAAATGGATTAACACATCGGGCACGGGTTTACCCTTAGCAATACTAGGACGACTCCTGCCAAGAGCCTGTGGCATAGCCGAACTTGGAGGATTACAAAGGATAGATAGGGCTGTCACCACCTACTACCTACCTCTTCAATCCATGGGTCTATGAGACATTCAACGCTACTCTCTATCGTAGCACCACGTTAGCATATTACGTAATTACCTTAAGAGCCTAGACACAAGCCATCCTAACGCCATGAACTAAATCATCGTTGAACAAATGTTAATTCATAGCATAAGTGATTCATGTTAACATAATCATGTCATAGCTAATTAGACTATAGTGGAGGTTTATAGCGTTTATAATGATATATTGAGAATGGTATAGCATAATGATAAATACTACTCCTACCATATACATGGAATCCACAATCAAACAAGAAACACTTCATCCAAGTATATGAACAATGGAAGACTAAAGATAATATCTTTATTAAGAACAAGGTCACAATTACAAATAGGAATATAAGAGCCATACCTTTCCCAATTTGGAAGAGACTCCTTCTACTCCTCTCCTACATGGACTATGCACTAGAGACTCTCCTCTCTACTGCTTATACTCCTCTAAACTTATGGAGTGTTGTGGATACAAGGTATGAATAATCATGTGGTGTGTGTTGAAGTGAGGGTGAGGGGTCCTATTTTTAGCTTGAAGAAGGGTCGGTTCCCACAGCCAAAAGCACGCGAATCAGTCTTCATCGTGACCAGGGCACCAAAGGAAGTCGACACATGGAAGCTGTCCGAGTTTGGCACCAGAAAGGGTTTGACTGAACCCCCTAGTCGGTTGAACAGAAATGTTGACCATTTCTGGTGTGCTGTCTCGGGGTGACATTCAGGTGGGTCCTATTGACTGATATGGGTGCTACAACGCTGGATGGCCTCAAAAACTTCTGTTTGTGGGCCATTTAATCCATGTGGGGCCATGCGCCGTCGCTCGATTGGCTAGAATGATATTTTATAGGATCCATCCTCTTGTTTCACTTCAATCACTACAGGAAACGCGATAGTAGACGACTGCCAAAATAATAGACGACGGCCCTGTCGTTCCTTTACTAATTGACGACGGCTAAATCCGGCTGTCGTCAATAAGTCCATTAGCGATGACGGTTGATGCAACACCGTCGTCCATTTCTTATAGACGAAGGTAAGCCGACGTCAATTAGGGACCGTCATCAATATGGGCCAAAATTGGGCCCACCCAAGCAGTTATCAATGACGGTCCAAACACACCGTTGTCCATAGCAGCTTATCAACGATGGTTGACCTACACCATCATCGATAACAAATTTTAACAATACCTCGCGCGCCCGCCAATTCCAACCCGTCTCCACACCACCGCCCACACCTCGCGGGCCCACCTCCACAGCCGTTGCAACACGCTATCATCGAATGCCATCTCCGCTGCCGTTCTCCACCTCCCAGGTACGCTGCCGCCTCTCCTCGTCGCCCCCTCCCTCCCGTCGCCCCTCCTCTCCCCTGTGCCCCACCCCCTCACCTCCCCTTGGCAGCAGCGACGCCGCCCTCTCCCCTCCCAGCGCCGCCATCACCGTCACCCCTCCCCTCCCGTGCACCACCCTTGTCGCCGTCGTCTCTCCTCCCCTGCACTGCCCCCTCCCTGCGCCGTTCTTGTCGCTGCCTCCCCCCACGATGCTCTCACCGCCTCCCTGCCCCCTCTCCTGCGCCACCCTCATCGCCCCTCCCCTCCCCTTCACTACCGCCCCTCCCCTGCGCCGCCCTTGCCGCCGCCCCTTCCCTGTGCCGCCCTCGCCAACGCCACCTCCCCAGCTGCGTTGCCCCCTCCTCTGCGCGGCCTCATCCCCTGCGCCGCCCTTGCCTCCGACCCCTCCCTGGCGCTGCCCCCTCTGTTGTGCCGCCCTCGTCGCTGCCCCCTCCCCTACACGACCCTCGCCCCCGATGGGGGGAGGGAAGAAGGCCAAGGCGGCGCCCGCCGACTGGGTTGTGTAACGACCTCATTTTCATGCATAATGCGTTGCATACATCCTCATACATATTTAACATTAAGCCATGTAAAAAGGAACAAGATTAAAATGAATTTAGGCTTAATCTGGAAGTTTTAGTCTGTTAGAGTACACACTTGTCCGGTCTAACAACGGACTAGTCCTTTACCACCACGGTCTAGTCCTATCAGCCTTACTGGACAAAAATGGACTAGTCCGGTTAGCCTTTCCGTAACACTTCAAACTTGTCCGAAAACACGTAATTTAGTTCAATCCAACCCCGGACTAGTCCGCTATCAACACCAAACTAGTCCAAAGTCCCTTACTGTACGAGAACGGACCTGACCACTCCCTATTGCGCACTAGTTCGGCCTTCGGGAATCAACTCGGATTCTTTTATTTCCCCACTAATTTTTTTTGCGTAATTGCTTAATTTGGGCCCAAGAACTTCATGCCCAACCTCAAAGGAAAGTGGACCCCACCTTCGGCCCTACTCCCCCCCCCACTGAATTCTACTTGGAATCCACACAAAACCCTAACTCTCCAATCCTTATGTAAGCAACCCAATACCCTCACCTCTTCACCTTTGAGAAAAACCCTCGATGTCGCCCCTAGCATTGTTCCATCGTCAAGATCAAGTATAGAGGCAAGTAGGAGGGGAGAAACACGAAGAAGGACCAATCAAGATTAATCTTCATCGGTTCTCTCACAATTGACATTCTTCATCACCACTCTTCATCAACTCGTCTCCAATCAAGCCCTAATTGCCGAGATCCAAAGTCTCATGTCCAATTCCTGATCTTCGGAGCTCTACACACGTGGTATACCCTCTAGTTCCAAGTTTCTACGTCAAATCAACCCCAATTCTCTCAGAATCACAAAGCCCTAATTTTACAGTTTGCATAGTGCGGACTAGTCTGACCCCTGTATACGGACTAGTCCGGCCTCTAAATCTGAACCGTGTTGAATTAATTCCAAATTGAATCAAATCAATTGCAAACTTGTTAGAAACTATTAGATCTAATTAGTAAACATTATTAGCAACTCATTCACAAGTTTTACCTCATAATTGCATTAATCACGCATATCATGGCATATTGAGTACTATATGAGCATTATTTGATTGAATAGTGTGTTTTGCATCTTTGTCGCTCGGAATAGAAGGAATTGCCGTTGAGAGTGCTTTCGAGGATCTACAGAACCAGAACTATGAAGCCTTTGATCCAAACCAAGCTCAAGAGCAAGGTAAGTGTCATTGACCATATTGATCCTGTTTTAATGGTTTTGTTTGCAAAATTGCATGCTTGTGTAAATATGAGGGGAAAACCCAATTGTAGCAGTTTACTAGTTTTGTATGACCACCCTTGTCGGTTGAACACTATGTAGAGAGTCGGGAAGGGTATTTTGCACTTTTTGGTTTGCAATACTAAATTGGGTTTGGGAAACACTCATACTACTTAATTATGAACTATTGAACATGTGAATGATGAGAATTGATAATAATGACCCTTTAGCAACATGGTGCATAGGGATCTAAGCAGGTTGGTATTGTTGAATGGGTTGGACTATTTTCGGTGGTTTTGCTTGTTTTTAAATCTAAGGATAGGATCGTGGAGCGACCATCAGGATTTACAGTGCCACCACAGGGTCAAGTATGGATGCTGCTTAGCTGACTATTCCGTGAATTGCCTGTGTTGTTTGGACTATTAAGAATGCTTGAGAAGGGGTAGTCGGATTGAGTTAGTAGTTGATGGTGGGACTACCCTGGGATCCGAATGGCTCAAGAGGGGGCCCTTGGTTGGATCTGCTCAGTTGGAGACATCACCACCGGTGAAACATCAATGGGGTCAAAATAGGCTAGTAATCACTTTGTAAAGGATATTTTGTGATCTCTTGGCCACACACCTAAGGAAGTGTGAGACGTCATAATTGAGATTCCATAGTCATCGAAAGGAGATGAAATCACGAACTTGTGGGTAAAGTGGTACAACCTCTGGAGAGTGCTAAAAACTATCATGATAGTCATGCTACCAGTCAATAGCAACCTGGACCCTCATATGATTAGAAGTTGGACTCAAATATGGTTTAATGGTTGAAATTGAATTGGGAACTGGTATTGGTCAATTAATTGGCTTTGGTATATGGAATTGATGAATCTGAGACAAATGAGCGGTTATGAGTTGATTATGGTTCATTATTGCTAGAATTGGTTATTTAAGTTGAAATCGAAGATATATGGGTTATCGTGGGAAGGACCTCACTTAATAATAATATAATTGCATTTTCAACCATTTTTAATGTACTTTTATGCAATTAGCCATTGTTCATCACTATTCCTTATTTAAGCTACATGTCATACATTCACACACATGCTGAGTACGACATGTGCTCACCCTTGTTATTCCTTCACCAAATACATACGCAGGCGACCAGGTGGAGTACCAGGAGGTTTTTGAGGAGTTCTAAGCACGCGTGTTACCGTCAAACCTGCCTGTGGAGTTTGGAGTCATTAGTGTTTAGTTTTTCCGTTGCAGTTTCATTAGAAGTGTATTCGAGAATATTTGGTTTGTAATAAGGTACAATTATTAGTAATATTATTCGAGACATGGTTTATATTTGTTTTTCAATTGTTGAATCACTTGTGTATGTGTGTTCAACATCCTGGGCACACATATGCATGACGTTTGGTTCATTTTTGGAACTGGGTGTCACAAGTTGGTATCAGAGCCGTGTTTCACCGTTGGATGCATGCCTAGGTAGAATGTACACCACAAATCACTTAGTACTTCTTTACTATTCAAAATTAGTCTGTTTTGCACTATTTTGCCTCCCCACTAGCTATATGATGTGGGAACAACTATGTTGTTGCTGCTGCTGCTACAAGTTTTTCTGTTTTTGCATCTTTTTGAGCAAATGCACATTATCTTATCTAAATTTATGGCTGCTGCAATTTAAGAACGTATATTTGTGTTTTCCTCTATTTTTCTCATGTTGTCTTGTAGATGGCTCATACCAAAATGACAGCCCGCAAGAGAGCTCGTTTGCCACCCCTTGGAAGCAAGCTTAGGCCTCACAAGGAGCAGCAAATGGAACCAGCCCAAGAGGAAGAAGAAGTGAATTCTCCCACAAAAGAAGTTGAGCATGAACGCTCTAACATGATGGAGGAATATCCTAAAATGGTGGATTCCTATGATGATGACGAGGAAGAGGAAGATCCGGAGATGCTGGAAGTCTATGATAGCGAAGAAGAGGAGAATGATACACATGAGGGGAATGAGGATGAAGCCCAAGAGGAGGAGGAAACACAGGAGGAGGTACCTGGAGACCATGGGAACGCATCGCAGCCAAGTGAAGCCAGGGAGAAGGACAAATGCATAGTTTACCGTGATGCTCAGGAGTATTGTCATGACGGCACTGATGGAGGTTTGGCAGCTAGGCAGTTGAAGGAGTTCCTTGATTTATGCAAGATGCCATCGAAGAACTATGTCAAGAGGATTCCTTGCCATGGACGTGAAGAATGGAGGTCTCAAGTTACTGTTGTTGCTAGAGATGAAGTGGTCACCCAAAACTTTGCATCCACATTGAGAGCTACCAGGGAGCAAGCTATTGATGATGTCGCTTGGGACGCACTTTGTAGATTGTGATACATCAATGGGGAACAGATTGGAGGCACTAGTTATGCACTACACCCACAACACAAGTAGGGGACAAGGGAGATCTTATGGCCACAAGAAGGAGATCAAATCAGTTCTCGTGCCATTGACAGATCCCAGACAGTATTGGCGAATTTGGGAAATCGCTATAATGATGCTATGGAAGAGATCCACTACCTCCATAAGAGGCTATTCATAATGGAGAAGCAAGAAGAAACCCGTGCCACAGTCAAAATCAACGGTGTAGCAACTTCTCCAACACCAACATGGACGGCCAACTCACCCTGGCGTGTGCCCATGTATGCCTCGCCGGAGCCATCGTCTTCACCGCCTCACAGCCACGACAGCCACAGGGTCTCCTGTATAGAAGATATAAAAGCGTTTAGCTCGTCTTAGTCATATTTACTGTGGTTTGCTAAATTTTTTTGGTATGTGCTTGTACTTTTGTGCTTGGTGCGAGTTGTGGAACGCTTAGCATTTTGTCCACATCCTCACGTAGTAGATGATTGTGGGACACTTGCCAACATCATCTACGTAGGATCGAAGAGCACATGTACAGCTACCAGGAAGACAGTGAATGGTAGATTAAAACTTTTCAGCAAAGCAACGAAAAACCCCTCTGCAGAAAAACGATTTGTTAAAGAAAATGTGTGTGCAACTAATCTAAAGGTGATCAATTGTAACTAAACAAGTATAGATTGTTTATAATCAAGTAACAAATACGTCACAACAAGAATCACAAAAATCCGTCGAGAAAAATACAAGTTACGATCGAAAGATCAAACAAAGGTCAATCTGTTTTACTCAAGAAAAACAGTTCTGAAATACTGCAAAGAAACTTGGGTAGATCCAAAACCACAAATCCAATGATAGTGAGATTTTTACAGATGATAAAAAATCAAGTCGCAAAGACAACCCAAAAAGAATCACGTCAATCAGATCTTTGAAACTTGAGTTATGATAAAACCACTGAAGAAAGGTAGTGTTGTGCAAAAACTCGACGAGAAAGACTTGACGAAAACAAGTCGGACGAACAAGGCACAAGAGTTTCTTCAAACTACAAATTTTATTGATCAAAACACAAGAGAAACGGTCTCAAAGTTGTCTACCACGAGCTACGGCCTCCCTTGCTTATATAACCAGCCCATAGGCCAACCCAAACCTAACTAGGTCTCTAATCCCACTCAATTCACGAATCGAAACATTCCATAACTGCTCAACACTTTTCTATATCGAGATAGAAGCAATCTTAAGACTTCCAAACACCTTAGGAACATATCCCACATTCCTAAAAGAACTAAAATGTGTGACCCACATGAAATCCTATCATAACCAACTCAAAACTTTCCATATTTGAGTCAAACACGACTTAGCCACAGCCTGAGTCCATAACCTAGTCGGTTGGATCCTTCCGACGAATTCTTTACATCCACATCTCTGCATCATGCCTCGGAACCATGTAGCCACATACATGCACTCCTTTGCACACATGTAAACATCTTCCAACGATGCCCACGATACCTTCATATGCATTGTTCTTGATTCAAACGTGGTGTGTAACCTCCTGATCAACTCAACCACAATTCCTCCCGAACTTGGTTGTTGAACCTCATCTTCTCCCTAATACTAGTTCAACGGATCCCAACAACATCCATGTCTTGAACTCAAGCAACACCTGCACATGAATAAACAACCAATACTTCCGAGCACAAGTCCTCGACTTTACTCTCGTTAGTTTGATAACCACAACACCTTACGTGAGCAACTCACGCAAGCATGTTGCAAACCACAGCAAAATGATATCAGTCATAACCACCAAAACACACCAAAAACTTAGTAAAAGAATACTAAGCAAAATTTCTGTAATCCAAAAAACAAGTTCAAAACAATGCCAGTTAAAAGCAGAACCACAGTGATCAAGCTCTGAACCTTGCCAAAGCTAATCGGACCTTGAACTGGAGCTTACCAAAGCTAGCAGTACCTAGCGCCGGAACTTACCAGAGCTAGACGGACCTAGCGCTGGAGCTTACCAATGCTAGTCGGACCTAGAGATGGAGCTAACCACAGCTAGTCGGACCTAGACAAAGAAGTTGGACCTAGCATCGGACCTTGCCGGAGCTACCCAAAACAAGTGAGACCTATCGTCGGACCTTGTTGGAGCTCAAACCTAGATGACAAAGGTGTTTTTGTAGTATTCAAAACATTTATCGCCATAGCCAATGTATTCAGCACACATAGGTCTCACACTATAATAGGGTTCATAGTATTAATAAGTGAATTGTTAGTTACATATACCTTGATGCATATAGTTGGGGCGTTTTCTTTCAAATTATAAATTATTCCGTATCTACTTTTCTTTCACAACAGATGCTGAGGACTCGTAACCATAGGAATGGCAATGGTGAGGAGGAGAGCAATGAAGCACCCCAAAACAACCAGGGACGTGCCTAGGGAGCTATCAACCTTGAGCAGCTATTGGCTATGCAAACCAGCTCATGCATACCATGATACAGACTATGGGACAGCTGCAAGCTGGCAACAACAATCAGCCCCATGTGCCGCCACCACCACCACCCCCGCCACATCACAACCGAGTGGGAGAGTTTATGAGGACCAAACCACCTACCTTTGCTCAAGCATTAGATCCAATGGAAGCTGATGACTGGCTGATGTCTGTTGAGAAGAAACTGTTATTGTCCAGTGCAGTGACAAAGAGAAGGTTATTTTTGCCTCGCACTAGTTGATGGGAGCTGCTGCACCCTGGTGGGAATCTCTATGCAATACCCTTGAAAATAAAGAGAGAATCACCTGGGCTGAATTTAAGGAGAAGTTTCATTCTCACGATGTGCCAGAGAGAGTCATGATATTGAGATGGCAAGAATTTGAAAACCTCAGGCAGGGAAGAATTAGTGTGAGTGAATACCTCAATAAATTCACTCAACTATAGTGATATGCTCCAGAAGACATTAGCACTGATAGCAGAAAGCAATATCTGTTCATGAGGGGTCTAAATAATGAAATTCAAGTCCAGTTGCTCAATGTTGGCTACGCAAACTTCTAGAAGCTGGTTGATAAGGCCATTGTGGTTAAGAACAAGATTCGTGAGATGGAGCTGGACCATAAGAGGAAGATGCCATATCAGGGACAGCCGCAAGGAAGCAATGTCCGTCTTCGCTATGCACCACCTGCTGCACCATACTACAACCTTTTTGCTGCTGCATACCGCCCTGTTTATCCACTACAACCGCAACAGCCAATGCAGCAACACCCGCCCATGCAAGCACCTCGCTTACCTATACAGCCTACGCCACACCCAAATATGCCTGCTTACGCTCAAAACCATCCTTGTCCTAACTTCGCTGGCGCCACAAGTGGGAAGACTTGCTATGCTTGTGGTCTGATAGGACACTTTGCAAATCAATGCCCGAGATCAAGTCAGGGACAGATGAACAATTTTCCAAGGCAGAATGCAAGGCCCAATGGAGGAGCAACTCAAGGCAACCTTGGACCATAGAATTTCGCTCGTGGCAAGGTGAACCATGTGTCTGCAAAAGAGGCTCAACAGGCTAAAGATGTTGTGATTGGTATGTTTCTCGCCAACTCCAACCCCGCGACTATATTATTTGATTCAGGAGCATCCCATCTGTTCATCTCATCAAAATATGTTGCAAAGCATAGCATATCCATATCATACCTGATGTTTACTTTATTGGTAAAATGTCTTGGAGGAGACATGAGGACAAATATAGTATGTCCAAAAGTAAGTATTTCCATAAGGGGGGTAGAATTTGTTGCCAACCTCATAGTCTTGAATTCACAAGGCTCGGACATCATACATGGAATGGATTGGATAAGGAAACATAACGGAGTAACTCAGTGTGCTACTCGGATGGTGCAATTGACAAACGAGGAAGGAATCAATGTATAATTCAAGTCAGTTCAGCCGACGACTGAGAAGGCAATGGTATATCATGTAGAAGGAGTGACCATTGAGGAAATTACGATTGTTCGTGAGTATCCATATGTGTTTTCCGAGGAATTGCCAGGTATACCACCTGATTGTGACATCGATTTCGTCATTGATTTAATACCTGGAAATGCACCTATAGCAAAGAGGCCATATAGGATGCCTCGTGAGGAATTAGCAGAGCTCAAGAAGCAGATTCACGAGCAGTTAGAGAAGTGTTTTGTAGGCCAAAGCTCTTCACCTTGGGGAGCACCAGTGCTTTTCGTAGATAAGAAGGATGGATCCAAGAGAATGTGTGTGGATTACCAATCTCTCAATGAGCTGACAATTAAGAATAAGTACACATTGCCCCGCATAGAAGATCTGTTCGACGAGATGAAGGGATCCATAATATTCTCTAAGATTGATCTTCAGTCGGTATATTTCCGAATTAAGATTAGACCATCAGACATACCCAAGACAGCTTTCAGGACACGGTATGGATCTTATGAGTACAGGGTCATGTCATTTGGATTGACTAATGCAACTGCGTACTTCATGTATCTTATGAGTAAGGTCTTCATGGAATATTTGGATAAGTTCGTGGTAGCGTTCATTGATGACATCATGATGTACTTGAAGAGTGAAGAGGAGCACGAAGAGCATTTAAGGCTGACATTGCAGAATTTGTGAGAGCACTAGTTTTATGTCAAGTTCAACAAGTGCCAATTTTTGTTGAGGGAGATATCATTCCTAGGCCATATCATATCTGGAGGAGGAGTGTCAATCGACCCAGGGAAGTTTAGAGATGTGCTAAAGTGGGAACCGCCACTGAATGTGAAGGAGATAAGGAGTTTTCTTGGAATGGCGAGATATTACCGTCGGTTCATCAAGGACTTTTCCAAGATAGGGAAGCCCATGATTGAGTTGTTGATGAAGGAGAAGCTTCTCAAGTGGACTCAAGCTTATCGGGACAGTTTTGAGGAACTAAAGAAGAAGTTAACCACAACAACTATGTTCGTATTTCTAGATGTGAGCAAGAGCTTCGATATCTACTACGATGCCTCGAGGCAAGGACTTGGCTGTGTACTGATGCAAGAAGGTCGAGTAGTAGCTTATGCATTGAGGCAACTGAAGAAACATGAGCAGAACTATCCTACGCATGATCTCAAACTTTCAGCCATAGTGCATGCATTGAATATTTGGAGACATTACATTCTTGGTCATAGATGTGAGATTTATACAGATCATAAGAGTCTCAAGTACATATTCACACAAACGGATCTAAATTTGAGATTGTGATGATGGTTGGAACTCATTAAGGACTATGATGTGGGAATCAACTATCATAAAGGAAAAGCCAACGTAGCGGCTGATGCCTTAAGCCGAAAAGGAGCAAGCCACCACCTCACATTTCAGAAGTTGCCACCCGAGCTATGCAAGGAGTTCGGACGGTTGAATCTTGGATTTGTAAATGAGATGGGGGCAATGTAAGTGAATCCAACCCTGGAACAAGAGATTCGAGAAGGTCAAATGAAGGACAAGGTAATCCAGAAAATCAAGGAAATGACCCAAGAAAGGAGAGTTCAGATTTGATGAGGACGACCATGGTACTTGATGGCTTGGAAAATGGATTGTTGTGCCTAATGACAAGAGTCTCCCATAGATGATATTGAAGGAGGCACATGACTCGCTTTACTCTATCCATCCCGGCTGTACGAAGATGTACAAGGACCTAAAGATGTGCTACTGGTGGGATGGTATTGAAAGGGACATAGCTGAATATGTTGCACTATGTGATGTATGCCAATGAGTCAAAGCTGAACATCAAAGGTCAGCTGGATAATCACAATTATTGAAGATTCCAGAATGGAATTGGGAAGAGGTTGGTATGGATTTAATAGTTTGCTTACCTCACACTTCAGCGGGGTAGGATTCGATATGGGTTATTGTGGATCGATTGATGAAATCAGCGCATTACATCCCTGTCAATACTACTTATAGTGGAGCTAAGTTTGCAGAATTGTATATGGGAAGAATAGTGTGTTACACGGAGTTCCCAAGAAAATAGTGTCTGATAGAGGATCTCTGTTTACCTCGAGGTTCTAGCAAAAGCTGCACGAATCGGACTCAATTTAATTTCAGTTCTACATATCACCCTCAAACGGATGGACAGACCCAGAGGACAAATAAGATTTTGGAAGACATGCTAGAAGCTTGTGCGCTAAAGTATGAAGGAAGCTGGGACAAAAGTCTGCCATATGCTGAGTTTTCCTACAACAACAGTTATCAAGCAAGCTTGAAGATGTCACCATATGAAGCATTGTATGGGATAAGATGTAGGACACCCTTGTTATGGAATGAGACATGGGAGACTCAAGTATTTGGACATGATGTGATCTAGGAAGCCGAAAAGCAAGTTCATACTATCCGCGAGAACTTGAGAGCCGCTCAGTCAAGACAAGGGTTATGCGGATAATAGATAAAGAAGCCTATCTTTTGAGGTGGGAGGCTTCGTATACCTCAAAGTGTCACCTATGCAAGGTCACAAGCGGTTTAATGTCAAAGGCAAGTTGGCACCTCGCTATATTGGACCATTCAAGATTTTGGACAAACAGGGAGAAGTAACCTATAAGTTGGAGATGACAGCATATCTTTATGATGTTCATGATGTGTTTCATGTTTCTCAACTCAAGAAGTGCTTAAGAGTTCCGCAGGAGCAAGTACCGACAGAAGAATTGGAGCTTGAGGAGGATTTGACCTATGCCGAGCATCCCGTCAAAATTTTGGATACTAAGGTGAGGGTCACAAGGAATAGAGTGATTCGATGGTGTAAAGAGCAATGGAAGCATCATATTGAATCCCAAGCAACATGTGAGCGAGAAGATGATCTCAAGAGGGAATTTCCATGTCTCTTTTGATGGGAAAATTGATGATGAGTCCCGATCTTCCAAAAGGTAATGGATAAGTCGATTGATGTGGAGATCTCGATGTTGATGATCCGAGGCTCTCGAGTAGAACACGAACAACCCCTGCAATCACTACACCACTGCTCCGTTGATTATCAACCGTGCTGCACACGATTGACCTCGCCAAGAAGGCTAATCCCTGCAAGTGCAACCGAGAACACAAGTAAGAACAAGGTAGACACAATCTGAAATCGCGAAGTTGGGGTCTAACAAACCGAAGAACGGCGATATTATTGATCTAAGCAAAACCCAATTGTTCATGGCGGCTACTATGGAGTATATATAGGTGGGAGGACGTCCAAGGGGGTGTTGGGGTCGTGACCTAACCCTAACACACGAAAATAATGGACTTAGACTTGATACAAGGCCCAATGGCCCAATACGGTGGCGCAGCACCCTGACAGATTCTGTACTTGATTTTGTTTCTGCGATTCCCGACGACTCCGAAGGAATTTTGACATGGGACCGGAGCCATTGGAAATTTTATCCTCTCCCCTTTCCGTGCATTTGTAGAACGTCCAAAACGGAGTTCGTATGCGTCCTGGGCATCCGTTTTAGTGCGTACTGCTCCTGGACTCCGAGTTGGATACGATTTGGAGTTTGGTTCGGTTTCCATCTTCTTTGAACGAATTCTCTGGTCTTCCACGTCCCTAATACTCCCTCCAAGTACTCCTTGAACCTCTCCATGGATCCTAATCACAAATAAATCATTAAGTAGCAATTTATGCTCAAAAACATATAAGGAAATATATAAGAACGAGTTCACCTCTGAAATTAATTGTCATGTATGAACTCTATTGATTGCATCTTGTATGTTCAATGGAGTGTTGTTTGTATCCATAGAAGTGATGTCCTCATCATCCTCCCCTTCTTGAATTGGAGTCGTCCTAGGCTCAAGTTCATCTCCTCTCATATATTGGTCCAAATGTGCAACGCCATCAAATCTTCTTGTATGCATGAATGGAGGAGGCCAAGGTGGTGGACGACATAGTGCACCATCTTGATCTTGTCCATCAAATAAGTGTGCACATTCACTTGAGCCAGGATCCCAAACAAATAAACATTGTGTCATGTTTGTATGTGCATGATCTCATCATTCTTCCCTTCTTTATGACAAGCCGTCCTCGGCTTGCTCGTATGTCCAACAAAGAGGCTTGCGTTGGAGGTAGAGTAAGTGCTGTCCATAATGCACAACCACAGTGAATAATGCTTTTGTTGTCCCTGCTGCAAGGAAAAAATACTAGAAAAACATGACAATACATTATTAGTGTTAGTGCATCCATTCATTTCACCATGTTGTTGGAGCACAAAAGGAGCTTGCACATTTGAACATATGTAAACTTTATGCACCATAAATTCACCACTATCTTCATAGTTGCCTATAGCATGAAAAATATTTCTACTTAATAAAGGCAATTCAGATTGTGAAAATATTCTCCTCTCTACAATATTTAGATCACAAAGAGTGTCAAATTCAATATAACCCAAAGTATTTACAGAAGACAAAAATTTCAGCTCATCATTTTCAGCAGTAGCGGTGATCAAATTATGAATTTCAGCACAAGTAGGTGAATCCAGAACACAATCATCTTGTATATTAACTTGTTTTTGCATAGGTATAATAGAGTTATCAGCACACATCTCTTTCGTAGCGCAACGATCTGCAGTAAAATCAACATGTGACAATGGTGTATAAATAAACGATTCTAATAGTTGCTCCTCGAAAATAGCATGATTGGTGGAAAAATTCAGAACATCCAAAAACTTCTCACCTTCTGTATTTGTAGAATGTTTTGCCTTATCATTTACAGCAGTGATTTCGAGTGCATTATGAGTTGATCCATCTAAAATTTCACAAGTGTTGTCAAATGTCTCGTTCTCTTTTGCATCATCTATATTATTTTCTATATTGTCCTGCAAAATGTTAGACACAAAAGGAGGTACAACAAGAAATTTCTCCTCAAATTGCTGAATTTCTTCTTTGCACATAGATACATTAGCAAAAGTTTCTCGCATAAAAATTTTCGTTTCTTTCCATGTTCGAGGTTTTTCTATATCGCTTAAGTTGTCCCACCAAGTTAATGCACAATCAACTAACGCACTAGAAATATTTCTAATCTTTCTCCTCTCACACATATGCAATTTTCCAAAAAATTTATCCAACTCTCTTTCCCAAGCAATATATTCATCGTAACCAAAACCATCATAAGAAGGAAGAGATGGGAGAATGTAATTACTTCTTGTGGAAGGTGTTGTAAAGGTGGTCTGAATGTCATGTGAATCCTTGGTTGATGTTTGATTTTTAGTGAGCAACTCCATCGTCATCTTCATCATGTCCATCATCTCAGCATATAATGCATGATTCTTGCTTTTACCTGACATTGTTAGTAGCAAACAAAAGACAACACAAAAAATATGTTATCCCTATCAACTACAAAGGATAATGGCAAAGTGGAAGTGGAATCACACACTCTCAAGCGTCTTACCACGCTCTTACAAGTGTTCTTACCGACACTGCAGGTGGCAAACGGTGGACGGTATGAAGAAACCAATGAAGCGTGAGATGATTGCAAAGGTGTATCGATTCTACTCAAGATTATGGTGTAGCTTGGATGACACTTTATTTGTAGCAAGGATTATCAACAATGAAATCAGATAGTAAAGTTGAGTAAGTGTCCAAAGTACTTGTCAAAGTTGCTGGCCTAAATGTGTTCCTAGTAGTTCAAGCTAGCAAGACATGAGACAAAACTAGATGACACAAAGAATGCAAGCACTTCTTTTTTTTGTTGTTTTTTTTCTCCTTTTTTTGCGGCTTTTGTATCTTCTTTTGCACTTGCCTTTTTCTTTTTTCTTCCTTTTTTTCAGAATGTGCTGCAAAGGAAGAACACAATGCAAAAACTCAAAGATATCTTGTATGTCTGTTACAGATTTTCTGCTCAATGTTCTAAGGACAATTAAGCACCTTTATAGTCCCCAAATTTAAAAACTTCGAACAGAAATATTATAGATTTATTTCTCCTCTTTAATTTCAGTATATGGAAGATCTATTTTGGATAAGAACAATGGGAGATATTGCCCCCGAAATACAGACTGTTCAGAATTTCTAGATCAATAACAGTTTCAGATCTAATGCAATTTCGACATTGATAACTTCATTTTCTGGGAGAATTATGAATAGGAAAGTTATAGAAAACTTCTTAAGCTTTCCAGAAAGTACAAGAACTCTAAAATCCGAGTTCGTTTGAGCGAGATATGATGAAAATACCGAACTGGACAGAGGTGAATCTAATCTGGACGTGATGACGTGACTCAAAAGGATGAATCACACAATGCAAAACTCAAACTAAGACCAAAAACATTTTCTAAACAAGCAATATGACTCAACAACGGACACAAACTCAACAAAACTAAACTGAAAACGAAAGTTGCAAAAGCTCAATGGTGGTTTGGACAAAGTAATGAATAGATCCACTAAACTGCAAATTTTTTGTGGCTTTTTTTGTGGACTCTAGGTATGAATAACAAAACTAATGTAATGGATAAATGAATTACTTAACGGTCAACCTGGAAATCCGATACCAATTGATGGGAAAATTGATGATGAGTCCCGATCTTCCGAAAGGTAATGGATAAGTCGATTGATGTGGAGATCTCGACGTTGATGATCCGAGGCTCTCGAGTAGAACACGAACAACCCCTGCAATCACTACACCACTGCTCCGTTGGTTATCAACCGTGCTGCACACGATTGACCTCGCCAAGAAGGCTAATCCCTGCAAGTGCAACCGAGAACACAAGCAAGAACAAGGTAGACACGATCTGAAATCGCGAAGTTGGGGTCTCACAAACCGAAGAACGGCGATATTATTGATCTAAGCAAAACCCAATTGTTCATGGCGGCTACTATGGAGTATATATAGGTGGGAGGACGTCCAAGGGGGTGTTGGGGTCGTGAACTAACCCTAACACACGAAAATAATGGACTTAGACTTGATACAAGGCCCAATGGCCCAATACGGTGGCGCAGCACCCTAACAGATTATGCACTTGATTTTGTTTCGACGATTCCGAACGACTCCGAAGGAATTTTGACATGGGACCGGAGCCATTGGAAAGGTTATCCTCTCCCCTTTCCGTGCATATGTAGAATGTTCAAAACGGAGTCCGTATGCATCCTGGGCATCCGTTTTAGTGCGTACTGCTCCTGGACTCCGAGTTGGATACGATTTGGAGTTTGGTTCGGTTTCCATCTTCTTTGAACGAATTCTCTGGTCTTCCACGTCCCTAATACTCCCTCCAAGTACTCCTTGAACCTCTCCATGGATCCTAATCACAAATAAATCATTAAGTAGCAATTTATGCTCAAAAACATATAAGGAAATATATAAGAACGAGTTCACCTCTGAAATTAATTGTTGTGTATGAACTCTATTGATTGCATCTTGTATGTTCAATGGAGTGTTGTTTGTATCCATAGAAGTGATGTACTCATGATCCTCCCCTTCTTGAATTGGAGTCATCCTAGGCTCAAGTTCATCTCCTCTCATATATTGGTCCAAATGTGCAACGCCATCAAATCTTCTTGTATGCATGAATGGAGGAGGCCAAGGTGGTGGACGACATAGTGCACCATCTTGATCTTGTCCATCAAATAAGCGTGCACATTCACTTGAGCCAGGATCCCAAAAAAATAAACATTGTGTCATGTTTGTAGGTGCAATAATAATGTGCATGATCTCATCATCTTTCCTCTCGTGTCGAATCTCGAGGGCAAGATTCGTTTTAAGGGGGTAGGTTTGTAACACCCTCATTTTCATGCATAATGCATTGCATACATCCTCATACATGTTTAACATTAAGCCATGTAAAAAGGAACAAGATTAAAATGAATTTAGGCTTAATTTGTAAGTTTTAGTCTGTCAGAGTGCGGACTTATCCGGTCTAACACCGGACTAGTCCAGTATTCCCTTTAGAAGTGCGGACTAGTCCTTTACCACCACGGACTAGTCCTAATAGCCTTACTAGACCAATACAGACTAGTCCTTCATGACACTGGACTAGTCCAGTCAGCATTTCTATAACACTTCAAACTTGTCCGAAAACACCTAAATTAGTCCAATCCAACCCCGGACTTGTCCGGTATCAACACCGGACTAGTCCGAAGTCCCTTACTGTCGGACATGTCTGGTCCCTATTGCAGACTAGTCTAGCCTTCGGGAATCAACTCGGATTCTTTTATTTCTCGATGCATTGTTTTTGAGTAATTCCCTAATTTGGGCCCAAGAACTTCGTGCCCAACCTCAGAAGAGCGAAAGTGGACCCCACCTCTGGCCCTATTTGACCCGCACCGAATTCTACTTGGAATCCACCAAAACCCTACCTCTCCAATCCTCGTATAAGCAACCCAATACCATCACCTCTCCACCTTTGAGAAAAACCCTCGCTGCCACCCCTAGCATTGTGCCGCCATCAAGATCAAGTCCAGTGGCAAGTAGGAGAGGAGAAACACTAAGAAGGACGAATCAAGATCAATCTTCATTGAATCTCTGACAGTTGACATTCTTCATCACCACTCTTATTCAACTCGTCTCCATCAAGCACAAAAAATTGCCAAGATCCAAAGTCTTGCGTCCAATTCTTGATCTTTGGAGCTCTACACACGTGGTATACCCTCTACTTCCAAGTTTCTACGTCAATTCAAGCCCAATTCTCTTAGAATGAGAAAAGCCCTAATTTTAAAGTTTGCATAGTGCGGACTAGTCCAGCCCCTGTATACGGACTAGTCCGGCCTCTGAATCTAAACTGTGCTGATTTAATTCCAAGTTGACTAGAATCAATTCAAAACCTGTCCAAACTTGTTAGAAACTATTAGATCTAGTTAGTAAACGTTATTAGCAACTCATTAACAAGTTTTACCTCACGATTGCATTAATCATGCATATCATGGCATATTGAGTACTATATGAGCATTATTTGATTGAATTGTGTGTTTTGCATATTTGTCGCTCGGAATAGAAGGAATTGCCATTGAGAGTGCTTTCAAGGATCTGCATAACCAGAACTATGAAGCCTTTGATCCAAACCAAGCTCAAGAGCAAGGCAAGTGTCCTTGACCATATTGATCCTGTTTTAAAGGTTTTGTTTGCAAAATTGCATGCTTGTGTCAATGTGAGGGGAAAACCAATTGTAGGAGTTTACTAGTTTTGTATGACCAACCTTTTTGCTTGAACACTATGTAGAGAGTCGGGAAGGGTATTTTGCACTTTTTGCTTCGCAATACTAAATTGCGTTTGAGAAACACTAACACTGCTTAATTATGAACTATTGAACATGTGAATGATGAGAATTGATAATAACGGCCCTTTGGCAAAATGGTATCTAGGGATCTAAGCAAGTTGGTATTGTGTAATTGGTTGGACTATTTTTGGTGGTTTTGCTTGCTTTAGATCTAAGGACCGGTTTGTGAAGCGACCATCTAGGATTTACAGTGACACCACAAGGCCAAGTATGGGTGCATCTTAGCGGACTAATTAGTGAATTGTCAGTGCTATTTGGACCATTAAGAATGCTCGGAGAAGGGGTAGTTAGATTGGGTTTGTAGTTGATGGTGGGACTACCTTGGGATCCGAATGGCTCAAGAGAGGGCCCTTGGTTGAATGTGCTCAGTTGGAGACATCACTACCGGTGAAACCTCACTGGGGTCTAAATATGCTAGTAATCACTTTCTAAAGGCTATTTTGTGATCTCTTGGCCACACACCTAAGAAAGTGTGAGACGGCAGAATTTAGATTCCATAGTCATCAAAAGGTGATGATCATGAACTTGTGGGTAAAGTGGTACAACCTCTGCAGAGTGTTAAAAACTATCATGATAGCTGTGCTACCAGTCAATAGCAACCTAGACCCTCACATCATTAGAATTTGGTCTCAAATATGGTTTAATGGCTGAAATTGAATTGGGAACTGGTATTGGTCAATTAATTGGCTTTGGTATATGGAATTGATGAATCTGAGACAAATGAGCAGTTATGAGTTGATTATGGTTTATTATTGCTGGAATTTGTTATTTAAGTTGAAATCGATGATATATGGGTTATTCTGGGAAGGACCTCGCTTAATAATTATATAATTGCATTTTCAAACGTTTTTAATGTACTTTTATGCAATTATCCATTTATCATTACTATTCCTTGTTTAAGCTACATGTCATACATTCCCACACTTGCTAAGTACGACATGTGCTCACCCTTGCTATTCCCCAACGAAATCCAGACGCGGGCGACAAGGTGGAGTGCCAGGAGGTTTTTGAGGATTTCTAGGCACGAGTGTTACCGTCAAATCTGCCTGTGGAGTTTGGAGTCATTAGAGTTTTGTTTTTCCACTGCAGTTTCATTAGAAGTGTATTCGAGACTATTTGGTTTGTAATAAGGTACTATTATTAATAATATTATTTGAGACATGGTTTATATCTATTTTTCAATTTTGAAGCATTTGTGTATTTGTGTTGAACATCCTGGGAACACATGTGCGTTACGCTTGGTTCATTTTTGGAATCGGATGTCACAGGTCGATGGCGGCATGGTCGGGCAAAGGGAGGCATCGGGCGAAGGGCGCCGCCGTGGTGAGAGTGATGGACATGGTAGAACCTGTTTGTCGGTCAGTTACTGTCTTGTTCGTCGGTGTCTAGATCATCGTCGTCATTAACCGTTGAAGTTGTTGGCCTGTCGTCACGCACCAGTAGCGCAGGCGCAGGCGCCGCGGCGGTGGGATCCGACAAGCCGTCCAAGTGGAAGAGCTGGATCGACAGCACGCTGTGGAGGCTGTCAAAGAGCCTCTTCTTGACGGAGTCCATGGCCCACTCGAGGCGGTGGAGCAGCTCGGTGGCATTCTTATTGTGCATATAGAGGCTGTTGTAGAGGTCGAAACTGTCACTGCAGGTGTTGTCGATGAGCCACAGTAGTGTGTCGTAGCCCTTGGTGCTGATGGCCATCGGCTTGAGCTCCAGCAGCACCAACATCCGCGCGACCGTGTGGGTCAGGAACTGCATCTTGGCAGAGTGCTCGTCGTGCTCGGCGCAGGGCATCTCCTTCATCCGGCACCCCACCGGTGAACATGCCGAGTAACGCCTCCGCGCGTGGCAGTTGTCGTCGATGCGGACCATGTCGAACACGAAGGGGATGGCGACCCAGCTGTCGCGCGCTGACTCCGTGATGAACATGGGGTGCGTGCAAATGATGTCCAAGTCGTCGGGGAGGTTCTAGAGGAGGAGCTTCTTGGGGAACTCTTTCATGGAGAGCACGTAGCCGAAGAGGGTGTTGCAGCCTAGGCGACACCTTACGAAGCCTGGCGATGATGTAGAGCGCCGACCAGAACAGGGTGATCCGACCGGTGACGGCGAGGCCTAGCGGGACCGTCGGGTTGATGTGGCTGCTAGACACATGGATCCCTGTAGACACCATGATGGAGCTGATGGGGGACTGCCTCTTCCCCTCGCAGTGGATGCTGGTAAAGACGATGGTGCTTCCAAGGTCCAGTTGGCCCTGACCTTCTAAATCGGCATCGACAGGGTTAAAGGCAGTGGACATGGCTCCTCTCTTCTTCATTTAATCTCGCTCCTCTCTCTCTCCCTCTCTCCTCATCTCCCTCTATCTCTCTCCAGGACAACCGCCTGTCTTTCCGCAATGGGCGCCACCAGTGATACAGCAGCCACTAGTGCCGACGACAGCAGTCCAGGTACAAAATTTAGTAAATATGCATTTTTTACTTGTAACATGTCTAACCACACTTGCACATCACAAGGATCGGTAACAGAGGATCAAACTCCGTCGCCCATATTTTGGCGCTTGGACGACTGCAGGAGGAGGACCTTCCTAACTCCGGTGGCAGTGGACGGGGTAGCGTCTAAGAGTCAGATAAGCCGATTTTTTGCCTGTGTGGAACTTGGTTTGGTTGTTTGGGGGGCTCGACTGGAGGAGTTCATTTTTAATATTAGATTCTTGAAATGTTACTTTCAAAGTTAAGATTCTTGAAGGAGTTCAAAACACTAACATATCAGGTTTATATCTTTATTTTAAATGTTAGATTCTTGAAGTGTTACTTTCAAAGTTAAGATTCCATTTCAGTGGTAGTACAGTACTTTGCAATTTTGATGCAATAAGATTCCATTTTTCTTCCTGGAAATAATTCTAGGGTAAATTGATATCTGAACAGCTATGGGTTTTAGTAATTTTTTTCTAAAGGCTGTGTTACACTATTGAAGTCACATTGGCACACTATAGTTAAATTGCTTATTCCCAATAACCATGTCTTCTATGAATAAAGTGCTAATAATACTGAAACCTCAATATATCCAGTGGTGATATGTGGAACAAAGCATTGAAGTGTTGTTTTGGTAACTTCTGTTCAAAACTTGTATACCTAATTAGTACATTCTTATTCAGAGTATTATGTTAGTTGTTTTTCAAATTTGTACATGATCTTTTGACATTGCTCTTAATTTTTTTGGTGATCCGTTCAAACCCCAATCTGCATCATCAGTTACATTTATCACTATCTATAGATATCCCATCGCCTGTTACTGTCAGTAAAGACATCTTGGCTAAAATGATTATAGAGTAATGATAAGGTTTAATGTACTAATGATAAGATTCTTGAAGTGTTGTTTTGGTAATTTTGTTGTGATAAGATTCTTGAAGTGTTATTTTGGTAACTCACTTGATGATTCTCATACCTGCAGGACTCAAGAGCGAGATAAAGCTGGTTTTATCTTTCGAAGAAGCAAGACAAATTCTATTAGTGTTTTTAAGTTGTCATGTTTGTGTTTTGAATCTGTTTCTGTAATCTCTGTGCACTGCTGTCTATAAACTGTGATCTGGCCATCGAGCCACGGCAGCATTTTTTGTTTTTTTTTAAAAAAAAAACTGCATAGCTTATCGACAACGGTTTTCGGCGCACCGTCGTCGATACTGGCAAGTTATAGTCGACGGTTGCCGGATGCCCGTCGATGATAACATCCAGTATCAACGATGGTGGCCGATGTACCATTGTCAATAAGTTTCCCCTGCTGCCACGTGGATGGAGTCACTTATCGACGATGGCCGAATTGAACCATCGTCGATAAGCTTATTGATGACGGTGACCGTCGTCAATAAGCTTATAGACTACTAATAGTTGTAGACAGCTGAAAACCGTCGTCGGTAAGGCTATACTGTTGTTGATAGTCTATAGACGGAAGTTTTTAGCCGCCCTCTATTATCACAATTCGTGTAGTGGATTCTGCATAGAATGACCACATGTACTACTTTCTCCAAGGACAAGTGGAAATAGGTTAAAGAGAAAGCTGATGTGTGCAAGAAATGATATTTTCTTCACATAATTTAGTTATATTGACTGGTGAAATTGGTATATGACAACCGTCAACAGCAGGAATTTGAGAACTTAAGTCAAGGAAGGTCAGGTGTGAGTGAGTATCTCAATAAATTCAACCACCTCTCAAGGTGTGCTCCAAGCACGTCAATTGGGGCAACCGCAAGCAATATTTGTTCATGGGGGGCTTAAATAATGAGATTCAAGTCCAATTGCTCAATTGTGACTCTGCCAATTTCCAAATTCTAGTGGACAAGACCATTGTGGTTGAAAACAAGGTCTGTGAGATGGAACAAGACAATAAGGGGAAGATGTCGTACCAAGGGCAGCCGCAGGGGAGCATTGTACGTCCTCGCCTCGCGCTGCCGAATGCGCCATATTACAACCCCTCCCGGCCTACATATAGAGATGCTTATCCTCCACGCCCAAACCAGCATTAGCAGCGCCCCGTTATGCAAGCGCCTTGCCAACCTGTGCTGTACGCACCATGTCCTAATATGGTGGCTAACTCTCAGAACCGCAGCTCCCGAGTTTCCTTGGTGATTCGGGCAACAAGACATGTTATGTTTGTGGAGAGGTCGGGCACTTTGCAAGCCATAGCCCCAAGAGGAGCTATGGACCAATGACCAATGCACAAAGGCAGAATCCACGGCCGAATGGAGGAGCACCATAAGGCAACCGTGGGAAGCAAAATGTTACTAATGGCAATGTGAATCACGTCGCTACTGTGGAGGCCCAGCAAGCTGATGACATCGTGATTGGTATGTTCCTCGCCAACTCTAACTCCGTGACCATCTATTTGATTATGGAGCATCTCATTCATTCATATCATCGAAGTATGTTGCCAAGTATAATATGCCTATAGCTCATTTGAAGCACACTATGTTGGTAAAATCTCTTGGAGGAGAGATGAGGACAAATATAGTGTGTCCAAGAGTAGGTATCAAAATAAGGGGGGTAGACTTTATTGCGAATCTCATCGTCTTGGATTCTAAAGGAATAAACATAATACTTTGTATAGATTGGTTGAGCAAGTATAATGGAGTGATTCAGTGTGCCGAGAGGATTGTGCAATTGACAAGTGAGCATGGCACCCGTATTGAAGTTGATATAGCCTAACTTCCAACAGATAAAGCGATGTTAAGTCATGTGGAAGGTGTGATATTGGAGAGTATTTCGGCTGTTCGCGAGTATCCAGATATGTTCCTGGATGAGTTGCTAGGTATGAAGCTTGATCGTGATATTGAGTTTGTTCTTGATTTCATACCTGAAACTGCATCTATATTTAAGGGGCCATATAGGATGCCTACTATGGAGTAAGCGGAGCTTAAGAAGCAAATTCAAGAGCAGCTAGAGAAGGGTTTTATCCGCCCAAGCTCCTCACCTTGGGGAGTGCCGGTGCTCTTCGTGGACAAGAAGGATGGATCCCAAAGGATGTGTGTGGATTACCGAGCTCTCAACGAGGTGACAATCAATAACAAGTATACATTGCCCCGTATAGAGGATGTGTTCGATCAAATGAAGGGTTCATGTATTTTCTCCAAGATTGATTTCAGGTCATATAATTTTCAAATGAATATTAGGCCGTCGGATATACCCAAAACGGCTTTTCGGACACGATATGGATCCTATGAGTACACCGTTGTGTCCTTTGGATTAACAAATGCACCTTCTTACTTTATGTACCTCAAGAAAAAGGTCTTCATGGAGTATTTGGATAAGTTTGTGGTAGTGTTCGTTGATGAAATATGATCTACTTGAGAAGCGAGGAGGAACATGAGGAGCATTTGAGGCTCACATTGTGGAAATTAAGGGAACATTAATTATACGCCAAATTCAACAAGTGCAAGTTTTGGTTAAGGGAGGTGTCATTTTGGGACATATCATTTCTAGAGGAGGAGTATCAGTTGACACAGTAAAATTGAGAGATGTGCTAAAATGGGAACCACCGCAAAATTTGAAGGAAATAAGGAGTTTTCTAGGAATTGATGGATATTACTGTCGGTTCATCAAGGAATTTTCCAAAATAGCAAAGCGTATGACTGAGTGGTTGATGAAGGGAAAAGCATTCCAATGCACTCAAGCTTGTTGGGACAGTTTTGAGGAGATAAAGAAGAGGTTAACAACAGCATCCATGTTGGTATTGCCACATGTGAGCAAAAGTTTTGATATCAATTGTGACGCATCAAGACAGGGACTTGGATGTGTGCTCATGCAAGAAGATCAAGTGGTAGCTTATGCATCGATACAGTTGAAGAAACATGAGCATAACTATCCTACACATGATCTTGAACTTGCAGTCGTAGTGCATTCTTTGAAGATATGGAGACATTACATTCTTGGTCATAGGTGTGAGATTTATACGTATCATAAGAGCCTCAAGTAAATATTCACGCGAATGGACCTAAATTTGAGGCAAAGGAGATGGTTGGAGCTCATCAAGGATTATGATGTGGTAATCAACTATCAAACAAGGAAGGCTAAAGTTGTGGCCGATGCTTTGAGTTGGAAAGGAGTAATCCACCAAATCACAGTTCATGAGTTGCCATCCGAGCTATGCAATGAGTTTGAATGGTTGAATCTTGGATTTTTGCATGAGATTGGAATAGTGGAGTTAAATCCAACCCTGGATCATGAAATTCAAGAAGGTCAGACCAAGGATGAGGAAATTCAGGAAATCAAAGAAAGGACCCAAGAAGGGAGAGAATTCAGTATCAATGAGGATGACCAAGGTACTCTAGGGCTTGGGAAACGGATTGTTGTGCCTAATGTAAAGCATATTCGGGAAATGATATTAAAGGAGGCACATGACTCACCTTACTCAATTCATCCCGGTTGTACGGAGATGTACAAGGACTTGAAAACATGTTATTGGTGGGCTAGCATGAAAAAGGACATAACTGAATATGTAGCCTTGTGTGATGTGTGCCAATAGGGCAATGTGGAATATCAAAGGCCAACTGGATTGTTGCAGCCATTAAAGATTTTGGAGTGGAAGTGGGAAGAAATCGGTATGGATTTCATAGCTAGATTACCTCGAACACAATCTGGCTATGACTTAATATGGGTTGTTGTGGATCGGTTGACAAAATCATCGCATTTCATTCCTCTCAAGACCAAGTATACCGCTGCAGAGTTAGCTGAGTTGTACATGGGGAAAGTTGTGTGCCGACCCGGAGTACCCAAGAAAATAGTCTTGGACCGAGATTCTCAATTCACCTCTAGGTTCTGGCAAAAACTACATGAAGCTTTGGGTACAAGGTTAAATTTTAGTTCTGCATATCACCCTCAAACGGATGGACAAACCGACAGGACAAATCAAGTATTGGAAGATATGTTGAGAACTTGTGCTTTCAAGCACAAACGCAGTTGGGACAAGAGCTTGCCGTATGTTGAGTTTTCCTACAATAACAGATACCAAGCCAGTTTGAAGATGTCGCCATATGAAGCACTATATGGAAGGAAGTGTCGGACACCCTTGTTTTGGAATGAGGCAGGAGAGAACCTAGTGTTTGGACCGGATGTGTTGCAAGGGGCTAAAAAGCAAGTTCAGATAATCCGCAAGAATTTGAGGGCCACTCAAACAAGACAAAAGGGCTATGTGGGTAATATGCGAAGAAAGTTAGTCTTTGAAGTTGGAGACTTCGTATACCTTCATATACCTGTGAGGTCACAAGCGGTTTAATGTCAGAGGCAAGTTGGCACCTAGCTATATTGAACCATTCAAGATTTTGGGCAAACATGGAGAAGTGGCATATAAGTTGAAGATGCCAGCACATCTTTCTGATGTGCATTATGTGTTTCATGTTTCTCAGCTCAAGAAGTGCATAAGGGTACCAGAAGAACAAGTGCCAATGGAAGAATTGGAATTGGAATTGGAGGTAGATTTGACTTATGCTAAGCAACCTGTCAAAAATTTGGAAACCAAGGAGAGGGCCAGAAGAAACAAGGTGATTCGATGGTGTAAAGTACAATGGAAGCATCATGCAGAATCGGAAGCAACTTGGGAGCTAGAAGATGAGATCAAGAAAGAATTTCCCTATCTCTTCTCTTCTACATTCAATCTCAAGGGCGAGATTCATTTTAAGGGGGTAGGTTTGTAACACCCTCATTTTCAACCATCATGCATTGCATACATTGTCATACATATTTAGCATTAAGAAACACAAAAGGAATAAGCTTAAAATACATTATAAACATGCATGCAAATAAAAACCTATTGAAGTGTGGACTTGTCTGGATTTGGACCGCGGGCTAGTCTGTCTAACTCTCTATTATTCTCCCTGGGTAAGGTGGACTTGTCCAATTTGGACCCCGAACTAGTCCGATTTTTCTCTCTGTTGTCTTTCTAGACTTTTCCGTTAATGCTATGGACTAGTCCGTTAATATTTCAGATGTTTCCCTATGTCATACCCCAGACTTGTCCGGGATAGCACCAGACATGTACGTTCAACTTTCTGTAACTTCGAAATAACTTGAACAGACTTGCCCAACTCGACACCGGACTTATCCGTTGAACTTTCAAACTCCCAACAGACTAGTCTGGAACCTAGCGGACTTGTCCGGTGTGCCCAACTCCGATTCAATCTTTTTTGGCATGACTTGCTATTGGGTATTTACCTTAATGGGGCCCAAGAACGTCGTGCCCAACACCTGTGGAGCCCATGTGGGACCTCTACACGGCCTCCACCGCCTTAAACTCATATTGCACCCAAACCCTACCTATCCACCTCTATATAAACACCCCAATATCCACCCCTTCACCTCTTTGCCACAATGGAAGAAACCTCAAACCCTAGTTTGTGAGAGCCATCGTCAAGGAGAGTCCATCGTAGCTAGGGGAAACGAAGGAGAAGGATCCAGCAAGATTGATCTTCATCAACTCATCGACATCATCATCATTTCTCCACCAATTCCCTATCTTCTTTGGATCTAGATGCCAAGATCTCGAGTTTCATAGAATCCTCAACCTTTGAACCCTTGGATTCATGGTAAATATCTTAGATGCATCCCTCACATAAAATATGGTTCCATAATTAATCAAACTATGCTCTAGATGGAAATTTGCCAAAAACCCTAGCCAAACGGACTTGTCCGGTCCCAGTGCGGACTAGTCCGGTCGACTTTTTTGTTCAGCGCGGACTAGTCTAATCCCCAGTACGGACTTGTCCGGCCATCTGAATCTGAAGTTGCTGAATTAACCCCAATTGGCTCAAATCAACTTGAAACCTGTTCAAACATGTTAAAAACAGTTGTAATTGGTTAGTAAATATTAATAGCAACTCATTAACGAGTTTTACCACATAACTACATTAATTACACATATCATGGCATGTTGAGTAATATATTAGCATTTATTGATTGTAATGTTTATTTTGTATGACTTTTGCGCGGAATAGAAAGTGTTGCCCTAGAGGGTGCTGTCGAGGACCTCCAGAACAAGAACTTTGACGCTTTTGACCCTAATGAAGCTCTTGAGAAAGGCAAGTGTCCTTGAACATTTTGATCCTGTTTTTAAATGTTTTGTTTGGAAAATTGCATGCTTGTGTCAAATTGACGGGAAACCCGAAATAGGTGTTTACTAGACTTTTTAACCATCCTTATTGATTGGAATACATTGTAGAGAGTCAGGAAGGCTATTTTACCTTTTTGCTTTGCTCTATATATTGGGTATGTGGAAACAACCATATGGCTTAACTATGAATTGATGAGCATGTATATGATGAGAATTGAAGGACACAGATAATTGGAAACATGGGTATTGGGAGATCAAAGCAAGCATGGTTTGTGTATTGGGTTGGATGTTATGGTGGTTTTGCCTACCTTAGATCTAAGGACCAGTTCATGCAAGAATAAGCCAGGACAGCAGTGCCATCACAAGGCCAAGTACGAGTGCGTTGTAGCTGAATAATTAGGTGTGTTGCTAGTATTGTATGGACCACTGGATCGTACGGGGAATGGGAGTCGAAGAGGGCTACCCTGGGAACTGAATGGCACAAGAGGGGGCCTATGGGTGGGATAATGGATATTCAACCCTACTGATGAAACCTTAGTGGGTCCGTACATACTAGTAGTCCATTTGTAAAAGCTATTTTGTGATCTCTTGGCCACAAACAAACGGACGGGTGATAAGGCACAATAGAGGTTCTTAGTCACCGAAAGGTGATAAAATCACGAACATGTGGGTAAAGTGGTACATCCTTTGCAGAGTTTTAAAAAATATCATGATAGTTGTGCTCCCAATTATGAGAACCTGGACAACTTCCATGATTAGAGTGGAACTGCTATTGGGGATGGTTATGGTTGGGATATGGTTACATATTTGTTATGGTTATGGATTGGATGGTGATAATTGGATATTGTCAATGAGGATGATAAGAATATGGTATATGGATGGATAATGAATAATGGATGTGATGCAATGGTAATTGATGGTATTGGACTCATAATTGGTAATTATTCGGAATATGATGGGATTACTTCACATAGACATTTTAGGATGCTTTTCACCTGTTCTAAATGTACTTTTCAGCAACTAGACATTATTTATTATCATTCTTTGTTTAAGCTACATGTCATTATTTTTCCACTCATGCAGAGTACGACATGTACTCACCTTTGCAATTCTCCCACCAACAGTTTCAGGTGATGTTTGGCAGTATCCCGAGGATAATGTGGAGTACTACGCTTTGTGCTCCTGTTGACTTGCTTGTGTTTTGCTTTGAGCCGCGCTATATCCATTATGCTTAGTTTGCTCAGTTTAGATTATTTCTGCTGCATTAGTTTTAGAACTATTAGTAATGATCTACTTTGATGACTACTTGAATATTGTAATAAAAGTACTTGTTTAATAATTTGTGATATGGTAATCTTCTTTTATCATTTGTGATGCACTCTTGTATGTGTGTTGAACATCCTGGGCACACATATGTGTCTAACTTGATTCATAATCGGAACCGGGTGTCACAAAAACATATAAAAAACATCCTACAATGTTGATGTGAATTTAATCCCATCATAACCCAAGTAATTATCATTACATGTATCCAACATTCTCATTTACCACCATAACTCATTTATAACCAGCCATCAATTAACATCGTCATCATATGTCAATTTCATCTCCTCTCATAACCGAACAACTCATATAACCAATCCCATACCAAACCATCCCAAAACCCAAGTCCAATTCCAATCATGTAGGTCATCCAGGTGCTCTTAACGTGGAGCACGACTATCATGATAGTTTTTAACACTCTGCAGAGGTTGTACTATTTACCCACAAGTTCGTGATTTCGTACCCTTTCAGTGACTAAAGAACCTCCATTATGCCCGTGACCCGTCAGTCACATTACACACTTTCAATGGTGTGTGGCCAAGAGATCACAAAGTAGAGTTTACAAAGGGACTACCAGCATATTCAGACCCACTAAGTTTTCACCAGTGGTGATGCCTCCAACTGAGCACATCCATCCAAGGGCCTCCTCTTGCGCCATTCGGATCCCAGGGTAGTCCCGCCACTATTGCAAACCCAACCGACTCCAATTCCCTGCTCCTTCAAATGATCCGAACAATGCTGACAATACACCTAAATAATCAGCTAAGCTGCACCCATACTTGGCCTTGTGGTGGCACTGTTATCCTGACTTATTCTCGCACGAACCGGTCCTTAGATCTAAGGCAAGCAAAACCACCATGTCATCCAACCCAATCCACAAACCATGCTTGCTTAGATCAACCAAGTCCCATGTTAGAAAATAGTCATATTCATCAATTCACTTCTCCCATAAGTTCATTATTTCATAATTAAGCCATTTGGTTATTTCTTGATATCAATTAAGTTTAAACGGAGCAAAAAGGTAAAATACCCTTCCCGACTCTCTATAATATGTTCCAAGCGACAAGGATGATAAAAAAAGTCTAGTAAACATCTATCATGTGTTTTCCATCAATTTGACACAAGCATGTAATTTTGCAAACGAAACATTTAAAACATAGGATCAATATGGTCAAGGACACTTGCCTTATATTCCACACTTCAATGCTCAATCAAATCAAAGTATTGCACAGAAGAACCTTGAATAATCGCATCTCGATCGTAATTAATATGTAATCAATACAATGCACACATACTATTCAACATGCAATAATGCGGATGCATGCACAATTATAAGAGTAACACATGTTATCAATTCACTATTGTTGTTAACTAATTAGGTTCAACTAGTTCTCAAGTGTTTATGTGAGTTTTGAGTCAATTATAGTGGTTCTTGTGATAATTAGATGTTGTTGAAATTTGAATACCAGACTAGTCCGCAGTAGGGCCGAATTAGTCTTCTCGGGCACAGAGAGATGATCGGACAAGCGCGCACAGAGCTGGACTAGTCCGCACGGGACCGGGCTAGTCCGCGGCGGTACAGTGGGGCATGATAAATTAAGTTTGGACATGATTTGTTCGAATGGGAGGATAATTTTAACATAAAATATGAATCGTAAAACCTACCAGTTGAGTGGCTAGAATCAGCAGTCGTGGACGCGACGTGACATGTGTCTCCGGTTTCAAGACTCAATTGATAAAGAAGATGACGACGCAGCATCGATGAAGGAACGACAACGATGTACACGAAGTAGACGATGCAACGATCCTCTGCGAACAATAGCAACGTTGTGACGATCTTTTCTTCCTCGTCTTCCTTTCTTCTTTTCTTCCTAGCGCTTGTTGCTTTCTTTCCTTCCGACATGTATCGGGCGGCTAGGTTTTTTTTACTCTCTTGTGGCAGGGTACGTGAACAGAGGGCAAGGCTCCCTTGTGGGCAGCGGTAGGCATTTATTTTTTTGTACGTGAGGAGCCATACGGGACTTTAGTCCCGATTTGACTCGGTTCCTGGCCGCAGGCCAAACTGGGTTTGACTTTATTTTTTATTTTTTATTTTGGCCACAGAGTGGTTTCCTTTTTTTTTTCTTATTCCCTTGTGCGGCCAGGCTTCTACATGCAGCCAGGTTCTTTGGTGCCCGGTTTAAGTATGGTTGACTTTTATTAGTCTTCTCTTCTTTTGTTTGTTTTGTTTTAATATTATTTGCTTATTATTTATTTGTTTTGTTAATTAATTGTTATCTATTATTTGTTTGTTTTTTTTATTTTTTTTCTTGCGGCAAGGCTCTTTGTGCGGTTCGTGATCAGACTAACGGTTGACTTACAATTATTATTTATATGCATGGTGTAGTAAAGTGTTAAAATACATCAAACTATAGAATACCGGACTAGTCCGTTTATACCGGACAAGTCCTTTCCGGTTACAGATAGTTTATCAGACAAATCCGATGTGGAGCCGAACAAGCCCGTTCTCGGATTAGAAAGTTAATCGGACAAATCCGGTGTTATGTCGGACATATTTGGGGTTTGTACAGACAAGTCCGTGGTGAGGGGAAATTAGATTAAGTATATGCATACCAGACTAATTCGGTATTGTACCAGACAAGTCCATTGTTTTCTAGTAAAGACATTCGAACTAGTCAGTTATTATGCGGACTAATCCGGTACCTGGCTCAATTTTACTTGCATCTTTATTTATGATTCATCTTCATTTGTTCCTTTTCATCCTACTTAATGGTTTTGCATGAATTCATCATATAATTAAAATATTATATATATATATATATATATCTTTAGTTTCATTTATTTATTTTATCACATAGTCGTTATGGCAAATAAATGCAAGATGAGATGCATATATTTTATATTTTTCTTTATAAAAATAAATTTTTCCTATTATTAACTCTAAATTCCCATTTAAGTTTTAAATTTGCCAAAACTAAAAAATTAGGGTGTCACAACTCAATTATGTGAAGGAAGCATCATTTCTTGCACACGTCACCTTTCTATTTAATCTATTTCCACTTGTCCTTGAAAGAATAGTGCATGCAGGCATTATGCATGAAATAAGATAAAAGAGGGAGAGCAATCCTATAAATTATCATCATAGCCAATCAAGCACCAACACGTGGCATCACATGGATCAAATGGCCCACAAATAGACGTATCTGAGAAGATCCAATGGTGTATCACCCATATCAGTCAATGAGACCTACCTGGAAGTCACCAAGAGAAAGCACACTCGAATTGGTCAAAACTCCGGTGCGGCCGAAGTGGTGCTTCGACCGAAGCCTTTCTGGTGCCAAACTCTGTCGATTTGCACATTTCGACTCCCTGGTGCCCTAATCATGATGAAGACTTATTTGTGCTCTTTTGGTGGCGGAAACCAACCCTTCTCCAGCTATAAATAGGACCCCCTACCCCCCACTTGTCACACACTACTTGAGCCTCATTCTATTGTATCCACTATCTTCCATAGTCTTAGAGAAGTTTAAATTGTACAGAGAATAGCCTCTAGTCCCTAGTCCAAATTAGGAAAGGAGTAGGAGTCTATATTCCCAATTCCAAATGGGGAAAGGTATGGCTCGTGTATTCCGTTTTATATTTGTGACTTTATGCATAATGAAGATGTTATCTTTAGTCTTCTTTTATACATATGCTTGTATGCAGCGTTTCTTGTTTGATTGTGGAGTCAATGTATGTGATAGTAGTAGTCTTTATGATTATGCCATAAAAATCTTATTCTATCATCATAAACACTACAAATATCCACTATAGTCTAATTAGTTATGATATGATCATGTTAATATGAATAACTTATGCTATGTCTAAACATTGGTTCAACGATGATTTCCTTAGGATGGATTGTGTCTGGGCTCTTAAGGTATTTACTTAATATGTTAGCTAGCATGGTGTTAGGGTAGTTAAGTAGCGTTGCTTGTCTTGTAGACCCACGGATTGAAGAGGTAGGCAGTAGGTGTTTAAAGCCCTATCTATCCTATGTAATCATCCACGTTCGGCTATGCTAGAGGCTCTAGGCGGGAGTCGCTCTAGTATTGCCAGGGGTAAGCCCGTGTCTGATGTGTTAAACAACATAGCATAAGGATTCACTATTGACATGCTCATTAGTGTCTGACCTAGGCTATGTATATGTGTATTAGAGGCATTGTAGGAGTAACTTCCTAACTCTTGTCTAATCTCACTTACATCCATTTATCTCCCTTAGAATAAAATGCTCTTGTGTATGTCATACTACCTCCACTTATCTATTATCCATCCTTACTAGAACTTCACGTAGACCTTTCTACCCTTTCCATATGATGATTGCTGCAATTCTACCTAGCTGTAAAAGCCCGCTTTCCGGAAAGACAAAAACGCAAAAATGCGAACTTAAAAATTTTGAAAGTGAACCTAGAATTTCAAACTCACATGAACAATATGAGTTAACCAATGTTCACTAAAAATAGGAACTTGTTAAAAATTTTACATATAGAACATGGTTGCTAATGGATATTAGAACTTAAGGTGTAAAATCCTAAATTTCCAAGTATTCACATTTTCAATGAAAATTAATGGAGAAAAGAAAACAAAATAGAGAGAAAGAAAAAAGGAATTATTACAACCCTAAATTGGACATTCAAATTCAAATCCAAGCTTCAAACTAAAATGATAAAACATCAAATCTGGACTCATCATTGAATTCACCATAATCAATTAGCCTCCATGTCAAACTTCATAATATTTGAATTTCATTTACTATTTAATTCAATAAAATAATTTAAATGAATTTGATTTCAAATTTAAATTTGATTCAAACTTGGTTATTTCCCAAATTGGGGTCCATAATTGGTTTAGACATATTTTATTTGCCTTGGCCAGTAAGTTTGAGAAATTTTGAAGATTCTTGAAATAGAGAAATGAGTTAATAGAGAAGGAGAGAGAGAAAGGGTTGTGGGCCCCATCTGTAAGCCTCTGCAAGGTTAAACCGCCTCTGCCTTTCCGTTACAGGGCGACACGGCATCGTGCATGTTGCCAGTGTTGCTTCTATCTAGAGGTAGAAAATGGATTTATCTTCTTCTTCCTCACTCCCGTGGCATTATTAGATTACCTTAATTACTTATATGCATATCATGTCGATAGGAACGTGATGATAGGTGATCAAAAAGAATTTTCTCTTGGTGGATAATGCCGAGGAGTTCCAACTTCAAGATTTCATGACCGATTCTCCAGAGGAAGACCAAGCCATAACAACTGACATTGCTATAGTGTTGCAAACAAGGCAAGCCCCAGTTTGCATTTAAGTTCCTTACCGTGTTATTGCAGTTTTCATTCACCTTACGTCTTTAGATGTTTGTGCATTACGTATAAGGTGTTTGACATCCAGTTGCATGACCAAATAACCCTGGGAGTGGTCACAATAGCTCACAGATTCTTGTAGTAACTGCCATGCTTATATCCATAGGGATCTGGTAGAAGTCGAGTAGTTGGAATCTACTTGCGAGATAAGATTTTATCACATGGGATGAATTGGCTCAAGATATGTTTTGTAATATGAAATTGAGACCGGTCAGAGATGAGTAGGAAGCGACAAGAGGTGGCCTTGGTCGTATAGCTCTGACCGTGTCGATTGAGGACTGTTTCGTGTGCGGCCCTACTGGACAAGCTTGAATTATACTGGCGACATACTGGACAAACGGGCTCCAGCAAACTGGCGTAGCTTGATACTTGTTTGCCGAGGCATTCCGTTCTATTTTATAGGCGTGGGTTGAGAGCAGCGAGGTGTAAATTAGCTGGTGGGCACGTCAGAGTACGTCCCACGCAGGGACCTCCTGCTCGTGATGGAGCGACCGGTTCGACTTCTAGTGTTGGGTGAAAGGTGGCCATATACGATTAGTACTGAAGTGCTATTTAGGTACTGCTATAAGTACTCGCTGGGATTTCCGAAAGTGCATATGTGTCGGGTTGTCCGGGTGTGTCCTGATTGCAATGACTGTCCCTCGTGGTAATAGAGTACCACTTGTTCACTGCGATGTGATGTAGTAAATACTGAAGAAACCAGAAGAATATGATGTATGGAATTATAATTGCTTTGCAACCTTGTGTGGCTTAGAGATAGCACAATTAAAAGTTTACAGTTTCCAAATACTTATCCTGCAATAGCATTATGTGCTTTGGGCATGTCATATCATCGGCAAATCGTTTCTTGTTTGATTGTGGAGTCTATGATGTGCTATGCCTGAAGAATGTCATTTGCTACTTAAAACATGACTATAAGGATACACTTGTAGGTGAGTCCTTTATGCTATTCCTTACCTATGCTTAGTATTCACCCCTACATATGTCTAGTGAGACGGGTTAGTTTAGCTGAGCCTTATGCTCATGTTTGTGCTTTAACGATTTTTGCAGGTATTAGGTTTATTTCTGTTGTTCGGGTTGTATATGAGATCTCGAGGTGTCGAGATAAATCTCATGTGAGCCACGCCGCTGCTGAATGTTCTTCATGTTGCTAGTGAGAAGCGTCCTAAGGCATGGACGTCTTCTCTCCTGCTTAGTTAAGTGAGATTATGAGTATGTATTTTCCGCTGCGTGTGTACCTCTATTGTACACTCTTTCGTAAACTCTACTTATTATGAAATGAAAAAATTACATATTTTGGTCATTCTTTTCGTGTGTGCTCTTAGGTGCCGCATCGCACGGCACCACCGAATGAGATCCATGGACGTTGGGACCCCGGTCCCCACACTAGCCTCCCTTTGGGGTAAAATAAATGACACCCTTGGAATACTCTTTTAAGGGAAAATGCTATATCGTTAGTTTCCGCGCGGTTGTGGAATTTATTCTGTACGTAAAAAATGCCAACAGTGAGGACGGATGGGGCCGTGGTGGGGTCCCACTCGGGCTCTATTGGGGTGGGACCAACGTCTCCAAGTCTATTTCCCTCAAACACTAACAAAACCGTCGTGAAAGAAAATTGGAATCTGAGTTGAAACTCTTAATATCGGACTAGTCTGTTATATACTAGACTAGTTGGTTTTGTCTCTCAATGCACATCGAACTAGTTGTTATCGGAACGGTCAAGTTCGTTGTCCTCCAGTGAAAAGGGTCCGAACTTCACTGAGTGCCTTCAAACAAGTCCGAAGCTAAACAGTACACACATCAAACTAGTCTATACAAGAACAGACAAGTTCGATGTAGGGAAATCTTGAATTAAGTCTATGTAGGTTGTGTACACCGGACCAGTCTGGTGTGAGTCTGGACAAGTTTGTGGTCTGATTCAGTTTTACTTTTCATTTTGCTTCTAAATTCTTTTGTTCTTGTTCCTTTATGTATTGTTTTGTGTATACCATGTATGGGAATGAATGCAATGCATGATCTTGAGAAATGAGGGTGTTATAGATCTTTTTCCAAAGTCCCATGATTGCGAGTATATTTTTGTGGCCGTCGATTATCTGTCAAAATGGGTAGAGGCATTGCCTTGTAGAAATGCCGACTCCAGGCAAGCAAGGAAAATGTTCCATGAGATCATTTTCCCACATATTGGCACTCTCCGAATGGTTATAAGTGACGGAGGGTCTTATTTCATTTATAAGACATTTTGAAGCTTTCTAAGGGAGCTTGGAGTTAAGCATAATTTTGCTACTCCCTACCACCCACAAACAAGCGCTCAGGAAAAAACTTCTAATAAAAAAATCAAGAATATTCTGCATAAGACTGTATTGGAAATGAGAACAGGGTGGAAGCAGTAACTACTCGATGCATTGTTGGCATACTGAACAGCCTAAAAGACACCCATTGGCATGTCTCCGTTCCAACTTGTCTATGAGAAGACTTGCCATCTTCCTGTAGAATTGGAACATTGAGCTCATTGGGCCATAAAATAGTGGAATATGGATCTTAACAAGGCTGGGAATCACCATTTGAGGCAAATATTTGAAGTTGAGGAATGGAGGGATACGGCGTGCCATAGTGCCAAAATTTATAAGGAAAGAACTAAGAGATGGCATGACAAATGAATAATGCCAAAGAATTTTAAGCCTGGAGATAAAGTCCTCTTTGACTCCAGGGTAAAGCTTTCTGGGCATGGGAAGTTAAGAAGTAAATGGGAAGGACCATTTACCGTAATATAAACATCATCTCATGGAGCCATCACACTGCAAGATCATGAAGACCATCTATTTAAGGTGAATTGGCACCATCTCAAAATCTTCTTAGATTCCCACAAGGATTTGGAAAATGAAGTCCACATGGTAAATTTAAATGATTTTCACGCCGTTCATATAAATTCCACGTAATTCCTCGAAATCCAATTAGTGGGCCCAATATAAAGGTGATCCATATGGCCCACGGAATCCCTAGCAATCCCTCGGTGCTACAACATCCTTCTAATTTCCACTTGCTGAAGTTCCATCTTCTATCATAGGATGCTAGTTTTTAGATTTCAATTTTCATTCAAGCATTCCCATTTTGAGTCCAATAAATAGGGCTTACCAATTAAGCTAACACAATTAATGTTCCCTTTGTTTTTGCATTTGTGTCAAACAGAGATTCCAGGAAACATGCATAGGGGAGGAGTACCTTCACAATTTCATGATGTACAAATTACACGTTTTACCCAAAAACACGTTGAGAAAAAACACATGATACGTCACGATGAAGCAGGACACCAGAGGAGCCAACCAGGGTTCGACCGACCGCCTGGCTCGATCGACCTGTTGGTGTCCTCTCTCGGGCTCACTTTGCTACATAACATTTGTTTGAATCTCTTATCCCCTGCTCAATGCAATTTGAGTTGAAAACTTTGACGCATTCATGAAAAATCAAATTAAAATTAACTCAAATAAAATTAACAATGCAACATTGCTTAGATATGAGATTAGTATACTCTGTATTTTGATTTCACTACCATGCTTCTGGACCCATATCATTAATTAGGACAACATGTCACAAAGTTTTTGATTGGTGTGATATGGTGAGTAAAATAAACCCTTGGACAAACCTATCCTTGCTTGAAATTGATTTTAAATATTGCCCAATTTTGAAGTCTTAAGGTTTTACCTTCCTCTCTCAATGGAAATTAAATACCCACCAAGGTCATATGATACAAATATTGAAAAACCACTTTGCATATGCCACTTTGCATTTTCATTGAATTTTGTCAAACTCTTTACCCTATGGAGTGACTAGCATGAAATCTTTGATTAGGAATTTCTCGTGCACTCCACCATATTCCACGGTTTTCATCCATCCACCATCAAAATATACTCCATATGATTATTGCTAATATTCTCTCCATTTAAAAAGATGCATAAAAAGGAGTAGAAGGCATGGCTATAAGATCTCAAAAAAAGAACTCAAAAAAAGAAAAGAAAAGAAAAGAGAGCCAATAAATAGCCATGCTTCATCCTTGCACAAAAAGTGAGTGATCAAATGGGAGTTATCATCACCATTCATCATCCACCATCCATAATATGTGCACAAGAATTTCCTCATTTGTTGATTTTTATTGCATGGTCTTCTCATATGGATCTCATTTTTGGCTTAGTAATATATGAATTGCAATTGTGCTACTCTTTATCCCTACAAAGCTCTACAAAAAGCCATATTTAGTTGTAGGGACAAAAGTGGAAAATTATGCCAAGGTGAGGATTCAAACACTTTGAGTGGCTTGAGAGAATCCAATTGAGAAGGAAAAAACATTATCCTTTTGATATTCGATATATAGAAATTTTCAAAGTTATTTCAGCAAGAGGAAGTCTGGGTGAGATGCACTCAACCATTCCACCACTCAAACTCCCATTATGATGTGGTAACCACACCACAAAGAGTTCATAAGAAAAGCTATGAAGTAAAATACTTTGTATACTTCTTTCGTAATCACAGCAAAATTTTATCTTAGCACTTAGTTCTTCTTCCCTTCACTCGAGGACGAGCAAAGGACCAAGTGTGGGGGAGTTTGTTGATAGTCTTTAAATGCTAAATTTGACCGTCAATTCACCGCATAAATATTATAAAATGGAGAACAAAAAAGTGGTAGAAGTTAAAACTAACAAATTCCACAAATGTTAGTGCCTATTTGCATGCAGGTGAAATATGCCCAAAAATACCCAAGAATGCAAGGAGCAATCCTAAAAGTCGTCATTCAATCAATCAGGCGATGACAAGTGGCATCACATGGATCTATGACACAATTCCAAGCGTATTAGAGGGTGTAGGATGGAAGCGCACGTGTAAAGCTACTAGAGGGGGGGGTGAATGCTAGATTAAAACTTTTAAGCAGAAGCAACGAAAAATCCCTTGGCAAAAAACGATGTGTTAAAGAAACCGTGTGTGTGACTAACCTAAAGGTGATCAATTGTAAATAAACAAGTATATATTGTGGAGAATCAAGTCACGAAGACGTCAAAATAAGAATCACGAAAATCTGTCGAGAGAAACTCAAGATACAATCGAAAGATCAAACAAAGGTCATCTATTTTACCCAAGAAAAACAATTTTGAAATACTGCAAAGAAGCTCGTGTAGATCCAAAACCAAAAGTCCAATGACCGTGAAATTTTCACAGATGATAGAAAATCCAGTTGTGAAGACAAACCAAAAGAATCACGTTGATCGGATATGTAAAACTCGAGTAATGATAAAACAACCAAAGCAAGGTAGTGATGTGCAGAAACTTGACGAGAAAGACTTGAACAAAACAAGTCGGACGAACAAGGCACAAAAGTTGCTTCGAACTACGAATTTTATTGATCAAAACACAAGAGAAACAGCCCCAAAGTCGTCTACCATGAGCTCTAGCCTCCATTGCTTATAAAACCAGCCCTTAGGCCAACCCAAACTTAACTAGGACTCTAATCCTACTCAATTCACGAATCGAAACATTCCATAACTGCTCAAGACTCTTCTATACGCAGATAGAAGCAATCCTAAGACTTCCAAACACCTTAGGAAAATATCCCACATCCATAAAACAACTCAAATTCATGACCCACATGAAAATTATCATAACCAACTCAATACTTTCCATATCCGAGCCAAAACCTGACTCTGTCGCAGCTAGAGTCATAATCTGATATGATTGGATCCTTCCATAACCCATCTTTGGAACCATGTTGCCACGTTATGCACCGCATGCATACATGCAAACACCTTCCTTCGACATCCAGTTTCCTTCATATGCCTTGCCCTTGATTCAATCACCCTATGTGACCTCCTGATCAGCTCAACCACAGTTCCTCCCGAACTTGGTTGTTGGAACCTCATCTCGTCCCTGAGACTAGTCCAATGGATACCGTCACCAGCCATGTCTTGAACTCAAGCAACACCTGCACGTGAATAAACAACTAATACTTCCGAGCACAAGTCCTCAACTTGACTCTCGATAGTTCCGAAAGCACAACACCTTACATTAGCACCTAACATAGGCATGTTGCAAACCATAGCAAAAACGATATCAGCCATAACCACCAAAATACACCAAAAACTATGTAAAAGATTTCTATGCAAACTTTCTATCAAGGTAATGCAAATATGAATCATTGCAAGTTAAAAGCAGAACCACTGCGACGAAGCTCCGAACCTTGCCAAAGCTAACCGGACCTTAAACTAGAGTTTACCAAAACTAACAGGATGTAGCGCCAGAACTTACCAAAGCTAGCAGGACCTAGCGCTGGAGCTAACCAAAGCTAGTCGGACCTAGAGCCGGAGCTAACAAAAGCTAGTCGGACCTAGACAAAAAAGTCATACCTAGCGTCAGACCTTGCCGGAGCTACCCAAAACAAGCCGGAGCAATCGTCGGACCTTGCTGGAGCTCGGAACTAGATGATAAAAGTTTTTTGGTAGTATTCAAAACTTTTATCGCCTTAGCCAATGTATTCAGCACACATAAGTCTCACAATCTCCCACTTGATGAATGCATTAGCAACACCACTTAAAATCCGAACATTTGCTTATTAACATGAAAAGTTTTGAAAACAATTTCTCCCCTGTTTTGAAAATCGATAGAAATAAATTTCTCCCCCTATACTTATTTCACCCCCTTGCATACTTCTCCCCCTTTTACAATGTATTCAACAAGGTACAAAAGAGAAATTTTAATTTGTTATGAGCACATTATAGCATATACATATAGAACAAAAATCCTCCAAGTCATACTATCAAGTAACTTACACTATCACAATAATGAGATACATAAAGTAGTGTAAGCCATGCTAGAGATAAAATATAATTTTCAATTTAAGCAAGTCATGATCTAACAAACTTAACTATTTCAAAACCTAAGGCATGATACTTGTTGCTACAATTTTTTAAGCACAAATTTTGATCATATGAAATTTGTAAGAGATTATATGCGCATCTGCCTTATTCTAACCAACCAAGCCAAGCCTATATCATTTGACAATCAGAAGCTTAAGGACATGGTTTTAGTCATACACAACTTTATTCAAGTTCATATCTAAGTGTAATGATAAGCCATCTCAAAAGAAGATGTGTGATGCATGCATATTCTATTGATCTTTTCTATTTTTTTGTCATTTGAACATAAAAGTTCAACATCTGGATAGTTGATTGATTAATTATTCAGTATTAAAAGCACTAGTGAGCATGCAACAAGTTCAAAATAGCAAGAAGTTCGATCATGACCTGATTTAGCATAAGTAGTTATTCCAATTATTTGTCGTGGCAAAAACTACAGAATGTATAACATGAGTAATGTAGTAAGAAATTTCAGCATGTAAAAGGAATTACAAAGTCATATCTGTATGAAATATTATGCTCATATTATTTTTAAATTCAGATCCCAAATTTGAAAGTTCCCCCTCAATTTAAGACATGAGGATGCATAACTCCCATTTCACTATGAATGTAACAAAAACGAGTGAAATCCAAAGGTTTTGTGAAAATGTCAGCCAATTGTTGTTCGATATCTACATGGTGAAGCACAGTGTTTCCTTTTTCAACGTTATCATGGAGAAAGTGATACCTAATATCAATGTGCTTAGTTCTAGAATGTTGCACAGAGTTTTTAGCAATACAAATGGCACTAGTGTTATCACAAAATAGTGGAACACGATCAACCCCATAGTACTTAAGTGTTTGGACAATCCAAATAATTTGTGAGCAAGCACTAGCAGCAGCTACATATTCATATTCGACTGAGTATTATGCATCTGAACTTTATTTTCTAGAGGACCAAGCAACAAGTGAATTACCAAGAAAATGAAAAGCACCGGAAGTACTTTTCCTATCAATCCGACAACCCCCAAATTCAGCATCCGAAAAAGCATTCAAAGTAATGGTTGAGGAAGAAGGAAGAAAATGCCAAATTCTTGAGTTCAATGTAAGTACCTAAGAATTCTTTTGATGACTCAATGATGTGAAGCACGTGGAGAAGCTTGAAACCATGCACAAAGACATACGCTAAATTGTATGTCCGATCTTGATGTCGCGCGGTACAAAAGTGATCCGATCATGCTTCTATATTCTTTTTGATCCACAGGTTCACCATCTTCATCAAGTTCAAGTGTCGTTGTTGTTCCCATTGGTGTCTGAAGAGGCTTTCTTTTGTCCATGTTAAAGTGCTTAAGAAGGTCTTTTGTATACTTCATTTGATGCATAAAGGTTCCCTCCGTAGTTTGCTTGATTTGCAACCCCAAAAAGTACGTGAGTTCTCCTATCATACTCATCGCAAATTCTAAACTCATCATAGCTGAAAACTTGGACACAAGATCATGAGAAGCACAACCAAAGATAATATCATCCACATACACTTAAGCACAAAAAGAGTTTTATCAACTTTACCCATTGTAAACCCCTTTTCATGTAAGAGTGCTTTTAACCTATCATAACATGCTCTAGGGGCTTGTTTGAGACCGTACAAGGCTTTGGACAGTTTGTAAACATGACTAGGAAAATTTGGATTTTGAAACCCTGGTGGTTTCTTGACATAAATCTCCTCACCTATATATCCATTAAGAAAAGCACTTTTAACATCCATTTGATATAACTTGAAACCTTTAGATGCAGAAAAAGCTAAAAAAATTCTTAGGGCTTCTAATCTAGCAACACGAGCAAAAGTTTCATCAAAATCTAGACCTTCAATTTGTGTGAAACCTTGAGCAACCAACCTAGACTTATTCCTAACCACAACCCCATCTTCACTTTGTTTATTTTTAATCACCCATTTAGTTTCAATTAAAGTGTGACCTTTAGGTGGAGGTACAAGTTTGCAAACATTATTTCTTTCAAAATTTTCTAATTATTCTTGCATGGAAATAATCCAAGTTTCATTAGTGCGTTCGTGTGATATATCTTTGGGTTCAAAGAAGCAACAAAAGAAGAATGAGCATGAGAATAGGGGTCGGAAAACCTGGATCTTGTAACTCGTTCATGCAAGCTTCCAATTATCTATTGCGGGGGATGATTCTTGAAAATTCGTAGGGGAACAGATGTCTTACAAGCTTCTTCTTTATCAGGTTCATCGCAGATTGATGAGATCTGGCATGTGGACAATCAGGACTAGCAGAGATTGTAGTCAGAGTTTGTTCAAAGTTTCGAGTTGGACACGTGTCAGCTTCGGAACTATCAGGCAATATCACCGACTCTTCTTCTTCTTCGAAAATACCCTCCCCTGAGGATATGGATCCGGATCTGCAATGTTTGAGCTAGTACCTTGGCTAGATTCATCAAAAGACACCTCACAAGTCTCCACAATTTTGTTAGTGTCAAGTAAAAGCACATGATAGCCTCTAGTATGAGATGGATAACCAAGAAACATGCCATCAATCGATCTAGGTTCAAATTTATCAAGATTATCATGTTGCTTAACAAAGCATTTGCAACCAAATACCCGAAAGTGTGTAACACTAGGCCTATGTCCAAACCGGAGCTCATATCGTGTTTTACCTAGCTTAGCACGCAAGAAAATACGATTCGAGACATAACAAGCGGTTGCAATCGCATCAAACCAAAATTTCCTAGAAGTTTGATATTTATCAAGCATAGTCCTAGCCATTTCAACTAATGTTCTGTTCTTTCTTTCTACAACACTGTTTTGTTGAGGTACATATGGTGAAGAAAATTGATGATCTATTCCAAAAAGTGATCAGAAGATTGATTTTTAAATTCGGTTCCGTTATCACTTCTAATTGCTTTTAAAGATATTGGGTGATCAATTGATAGTCTATGAAATAAAGTTCTAAAGTGACTAAAACGTTCATTCTTAGATGCCATAAAGTAAACCCAAGAGTATCTAGAATAATCATCAACAATCACAAGAACATACCAATTACCTCTGAAGGATTGAACACGTGAAGGTCCTACGATGTCAAGGTGCAAAAGTTGACCCGGTTCAGTTGTCATGATCATTGTGAGAGGGGTATGTAAACCAGCAACCATCATAGCATGTCTACAAGAAGAGCACACAATTTCTTTGTGCCCTTTAAGTTTAGGCAACCCGCGTATGCGATCAGGAGCACTAACACGCGTTAGATGATCAAAGCCTACGTGACCAAGTATATGATGCCAAAAATATAAGTCCTTTGAATCATTATTAACTAGACAATTATGCTTAGAGGAAGACATATCAAAATCAACTTTAAAAACTATTCCAAACTGAGGCATGTTAAAAATAAGCTCATTGTTTGAATTTACAATTTTGCAGCAATTCTTAGTGTAAATAATTTCCAAATTTTCATCTAGCCGTTATGAAACAGAAAGCAAGCTATATTTCAAATTTTTAACAAGTGCCACATCCTTCAAAGTGTAGTGATCATTTACTCTAACCGAACCCTTAGCAATTATAGGAGTTGAAGAATTATCACCAAAAGTGACATTCTCTACACGTGACACAAAAGAGAGGGAGGATAAACATTCTTTGTTACCGGTCATGTGGCGTGAGCAACCTGAATCCACAATCCAAATGGTCTCCTTGATCATGCGTGTAACCTACATAGAAGCACAATACGTCAATGACTCAATACTGGGGTTAGTCAATAGGCATTTAGGAATCCAGTACTGAGTCACACGACATCCAGTAGGAACAGTGTTATCCTAAAAGGCCTAAACGGCCTATTTAAACGCGTTTAAACGCTAAACAGCGGGCAACTGCACAGTTTTGACCCTAAACGGTGGATTAAACTGTTGACCCGTTTAAACGGGTCAACGCCCGTTTGAACGAGCTAAATGAAATAGATTTTAAATGAGTTTAAATGTGTTTAGAACCGTTTCGGCAAAGTGAACTTACAATTCTAAGTCAGATGCAAGTTTAAAAATTAATATCACCAAATTGATTAAAATCAATATATTTTCTAAGATTCATTTAAACACATAAACACATTAGAAGTAATATTACTTGTGTTTCAAAAATATAATAAAACAACCATTAGCGGCAGAAGTTTAAAATATAAGTTTAGGTCACTGCATATACTTTTTTTCATTCTCAATATTATTATTTGGTGGTGTGGTATTGTAATCGTCTATTTAATTTTATATGATGTCGAAGTTAAATTGAACCCAAATATGAGTTTGAACTTAATTTGAACATCTATCGTAGAGCAGGATAGTAAAAATATTTTTCTTACTGCTGTAGTACACACCGTTTAAACGCCGTCTAAACCTTCTAAACGGTAAACAGAGCTCCACCGACTGTCTACTATTTACCATTTAGGATAACAGAGAGTGGGAAAAACACGCGATAGTTGAGATAAAACAATAGCTTTGTGAGTCAAAGTTTGAGATTTTTTGTTCTTAACTATTGACCTATAAGGTGTTACTTGTGTATCACGAAATTAGTAGCTCTCGAGGCAAAGACAAAAGGTCCGGGGGTAATAACAGAAGGTCCGGAGGTAAAAACTAAAGATCCGAAGGTAAACTTTGAGTGTTATTGACTCATAACAGCAGGTTTTATGTTCCTTACATTTGGTTTAGTATGTGCAGCAATTTTTGCATGAGAGTTATAAGATCTAGCTTGCATATTTTTTCCTTTTTATGTTGTTTAGCTAGTCTATAACAAAAATATATGACATGACCATCTCCACCAGAATAAGTACAATTAAATTTAACTTTGTGTTCATGTCTAGATGAGCATGCAGTATGTTTATTTGAACCTGAACGTGACAACACTCCTTCAGATTTAAAAACCACCTCTTTTGGTTTAGGAACTGTTTAATCAAACCACTTCCTAATGACTTTACAATTTTAGATGAATGTGCTTTAGCATGAGCATGAGAATCAAAATCTAAACCAGTTTTATCATTGCAAGATTTGGATGAATTCAGTTGCAAGTTTAGGTTTTTGTTCCCAATACAAAACTGCTCTGGTGTCCTATTCATGTCGTCAAGTTTCTTAGACAATTCTAGGCAGTTTTCTCATGAAGTTTTTCCTTTTAATTTGCATTGTTTAGTATTAAAATTTCATTCATGGCATATTTTAGTTTCTTTTCAAGATCATTATAGGTATAACAATGCAAATTAATTCCAGAACAAGAAGCATCTTTTAATTTTATGTCATGAAGTGCAACAAGCTTTTTGTTCTTTTCAATCTCTAACTCAAGTTTATGAAGAGTGGAGGATTGTGCACTTCTTAAGGAGGACAATTGTTCATATATTAAATCGCATGAGGATGTAAAATCTCACTTTGTCCTTCATATAAAGTTCAGCTACAAGTTTATTATCAACCATAGTGGAGATCCATCATGGTTATGCACATAAACTTATGGTGGGATACATGAACTTGATCTCATCAAATCTTTTATTCCACTCATGCTTAAATTTTATTAACTTGAGGAATGGACTTCACCAATAATCTTAGATAAATTCTTTTGACCTCTCTTCAATGTTTGGAATTATTTGAATGGAGGATCCTAGGTCAAATTAATATGCAATATCCAATCTATATTCAAATTAATTGCAAATTGAATATACTACGTTATATTTGGCCCTGCCAAAATTATTCAATTCATAGGCCATAAATTTTTCTATGGTTTTCTAATATTCCAAATAGACTTCCTACAAAGTTTCATAAATTATGAACCCTATTTGCTATTTTATTTGGGACGTTTAGCAAATTTTGACCCAATTAGGAATTCAATTTTTGAATGCTGTTCAACTTATTTGAACATCAAGAATTGAACACACCATCATGGTCAGCATTACTTGCTTGACTTATCCTCATAGTTTCAAAATTTTTGGAACCCATTTTCTATTTAAATCAGTGACCCCATTGAATTCCATCCAAATTCAAATTAAAATTTGAAATTCAATTGGAACTTACTCCAATTCAAATTCCAATTGCCGAATCAAATTCCATATATTTATTTGAGCCTCCCCACAAAAATATAGAATTGTTGGACCAAGTTTGGTAAGGGAATTGAAGTCTGCAAAGAAGGGGCAGGGATAAGGGTCGTGGGACCCACCCGTCAGTGGGACAAACTCGGGCTGCTCTGCACGTCGTTTTTCCAGCGCTCTTCTGCTCGAAACCGTGCCGCATGCAAGGCATCATGGAGCTGCTCGGCTACCTGCTTCATGGCGTGCCTCCTACTCCTCCCCGAGCTATTTAAACCCTCCCCCGGTCGAAGTGGACACACACACACCCACTTGCCTCTGTTTTTCTTCTTCCGCTACTGCACCGAATCGCCGCTGCTGTTCTTGATGCACCGGCCCAACGATGCAAGGAATCGCGGTGCTTCCAACAGCAAAAGGTGGCTTAACTAGTTGCTCTTCCTTCCCGTCCAATCCTTTGTTTGATTCCCTGCTTATATGTGTGGTATTTCAAAGTGTCCTCGACGCTCGCGGGTGAAGCCACTAGGGGAACATTTTGTTCCACGAGGACAGACCACTTCAAGCACGTTTCCATCTACCTCTTTGAAGCAATAAGGTGCACAAAGGTACCTAGATGCTTCTTGTGAAGTTTCAGCCACTAGCATGCTTCCTAGCTGCCTTATCTCAAGTTTTCCCCAAAACAGTTCATATCGATATCAATAGATTACCGGTTAAATTCTGTTTCTACGTACGATTAATGGTCAATCCAATAAGGTATTATCCCCTAGATCTCCAGGCTCATCACCTCACAAAAATTGAGAGGAAGAAATCAAGAGACAAGGTCGGATTTTGAGTTTTCATGGCTGCCAGTTAAAAAGCTGTACCTCACCGTCGAGCTTAGCTTTGCTGGCGATGTCCCCCCAATCTGACCCCCAAATCATACTCCTGGTACTCCCAGGAACCTTACTGACCTTTTCCCGAGCCTATTGAGCCATTTCCGAGCATTTCTGACGAAGGCCGAAACCCTAGCTTCGCCGTCACCGTCGCGCCGCCGTCTCCGGCCATCGCCGACATAATTGGACACACATCGGCTTGCACGGTCGATTTTATAGTTGAGCGGTCACGGCGAGGCCGAAAGGAGGTCGACGCACCTAAGTCCGGCGAAGCACCGCCGCGGTTCCGGCGAGAGACGCCGCCGCGTCGAGAGGTAGACGAAGGTGCAGGTCCCACATGTCAGCAACACCCCTCTCGCGTAGGATCAGTTGTGGACAAGGATCTGGTGTGACAGCGCGAGTTAACGCCGTGGCTCCTGGTGTGGCTCCGTTCTGATTGGCCCGATTCAAATAAAGTGGGACCGGCCCATTTATTTGAATTTTCCAATAGAAAAATAAATCCAGATTCAATCCAAACTTAGAAAATCCATAAATTCTAGTAAAATTATCCAAAAATTCCCAAATAAATTTTGTTCGAACCAGCATGAAGAATACTGTCCAGCGGTGCACCTGGATATGTATGAAAAGCCATATAAATTTCTACATAATTCAGATAAACAAAATTCTTAAAGAATTTATCCCCATAGTTCTGTTAATTAGAAAAATTCCAATTTTGGTCAGAGCACTATTGTTAATACCTTTGATCTCCAGTAAAAGTCTCAATATATTTGGACTTAAAATACTAGGTTGATCAAAGTTCCAAATCTCTATGTAGTATAAATTGAGAAAAAAATGGAAAATCAATTTCCAGAAATTTATCCAAACTTGAAAAATCAATTTCTCCCTATAGGAAGCTTAGAAAATGGTGAAACAAATTTTCCCATAACCCGTGAGATCCCCTCTACATGATACAACCCCTGGTAGCCATGATACATCTTCAAAATTTCAACCAAAAATTTAGAGAAGATTATTGCCTACCATAATTTTTAAGAACAACAAACTTCCTTTATCATCTCTTGTTCTTTGCAAGAGTCTTCTCTATAGTCACTAGTATCTACCATTAAAGTCCCAAAGCCAATTAAGATAATTATCTTATTTTATCCTAGGATATTCACACTAACTCAAGCATGTTAACTATTTTCAAAATCATTCATACCTAGTATATGCATATTGTGTAGTAGCTGATATCGAGGAGCACTCAGAAGCTTTGGAAGTCCAGCTGCCAGAAACTAACATAGGCTCAGACTCGCATTCAGGCAAGCCCCAGTTTGCATTTATGTTTCTTACAATGTTTTGTAGTTTTATTTCACCTTGCATCTTCAGATGATTGTATATTATGTCTAAGGTGTTTGACATCCACTTGCATGGCCCACAAATCCTATGGATTCTTGGGTAGGTCTACAACCCGTTGAGTAGACACTGCTATGCTTATACTCATAGGAATTCGGTAGAAGTCGAGTAGTTGGAATCTAATTGCGAGATAGGAATTTTATCACACGGGAGGACCTAGAATAAGAAAGTGGTTTATGAATATGAAATTGAGACCGAGCAGTGGGTAGGATGCAGGGAGACGTGGTCTCACGTGCGTAGCCCTGCTTGTGTATTTTGAGGACCATTTCGTGTGCGGTCCTGCTGGACAAGCTTGAATTGTATCGGCGACATACTGGAGGAATGGGCTCCAGTAAACTGACGTAGCTTGATACTGGTTTGTTGAGGCATTCCGTTCCATTTTATAGGCATGGGTTGAGGCCAGCAAGGTGTAAATTAGCTGGTGGTCACGTCAGTGTACGCCCCACAGAGTGACCTCCTGCTCGTGACGGATCGACCGGTTCGACATTCGAGTGTTTAGTGAAAGGTGGCCATATACGACTAGTTCTGAATTGTTATGTAGGTACTGCTATAAGTACTCGATGGCATTTCCGAAAGTGTGTATGTGTCGTGTTGTTCCGGGTATGTCTTGAATGCAATCACCATCCCCCGCGGTAATAGAGTACCACTTGTTCACTGCGTCGTGACGTAGTAAAACTGAAGAAGTCAAGAGAATATGATATATTGGTTTACAAATTGCTTGGACAACCTTGTTTGGCTTAGAGATAGTACAATTAAAAGTCTACAGTTTTCCCCATACTTTACCTGTAATAGCATTATGTGCTTTGTGCACGTCATATCATTGGCAAAGCGTTTCTTGTTTGATTGTGGAGTCTATGATGTGCCGTGCCTGAGGAATGTCATGTGCTAATTAAAACATGACTATAAGGATCCACTTGTAGGCGAGTCCTTATGCTTTACTTACCTATGCTTAGTATTCACCATTGCATATGTCTAGTAAGACGGGTTAGTCTTGCTATGTCTTATGCTCACGTTTGCAGTTAACGAGTTTTTGCAGATTATACGACTGATGACAGGTTTGATGACGAATATGCACCCCCTCCAGGGTTTACAGCCGAGTGGGAACCCTGCACACCGCCGTGAATTGTGTGTTGCTAGTGCGATGTATTCAGGGCATGGATGACTTTGCTTTTGCATAGCTAGTGCTGAGAGCGTAGCTATGATGTATAGTTCTTTTCTCTTCCGCTAGTATTTTAAAAACATCCCCTGTCCTTTTAAATAAAGACTTGGTATTGTAAATTTGTTCTCGTTCTATTCTTGTATACTGTTGGGTGTCGCATCGCACGACACCACCCAATGAGATCCTTGGAGGTCGGGATTCTGGTCCCCACAGGCATGGTATCAGAGCATCATTGGGAACAGTGTACTTGAAAAGAACATATTTTCAATAAATATTAGGATTTGAGTGGGGAATTAGTTATATGCCCTTATAAGGAGTGTTACTAGTATAATATATAAAGGTGGTAAACTAACTTATATGTTATTAACTCAGTAACGACACTTCGACGTCAGGTAAGAGGTAAGGTACGCCACCGTAAGCAGATCAATTGCGGTAAGCTCACCATGCGAGAGGTAGCATGGAAGTATTTCTGTTGCTTGGCACGGAAATGTTAATAGGAGTCTCTGAAGCTTTCTATGTTTCTGAGAACCTATGACACGCGGTACCCCAGCGTGCTTCAAAGTTAGTGGGAGCACCCGTCAGGTGGTGTATAACCCGATAGTATGCCTCTCTAGAATCATTCATATTCTATGGGAGCATGCGAAACACGTATGCCCGGGCATGTATAATCCAGTTCGTACGGGAGTCTTTGCTGTACAGACGTATTACGGCCATGTACCTCGAGACATAACATCGCTCGAGGGCGACTCACACCAGAGTCGTATGCAATTACTTTTGTATATATTATTGTGACTGCCTGTCGTGTTTCCCCGTGCCGCCCTTGAGGTGTGAAGGTGTGAAAGGGGATTGTTTGTCTTTTGCAGCATTGACTACGGTAGCAACCCGTGTAGCACACATTTGTGAGTGAACGATACTAGTACCACCTATAAAATGTATCCGGAAATACCGGTTAGAATTTTCTTTGGTGAGGCACGTAGTACGGTCGTTATCAACTTTGATACTTGACCATCCCCAAAAATGACAAAAATGGAAGCATTATATCTTGGAAAGTCTGACTATCAGGTGCTGGTAGGTTTGGACTCCGCAAAATGAGTTTTGATTTTACATTGGGTTAGCACCAAGATTCTTGATTTCTGGCTAAAGTTTGCTCAACTTCGCCAGGTTGTAATCTTGGTTAGTTAGGAATAAACATAGGGGTTTTCTATATGGATGAAAAGTTCTCGAAGACCTCTACAATTTTTCTGTTGACCATCAAGGCAGAAAAGCTTGAAAATCTGTTGAAATTTGGGGTATGCTTAAATTACTCCAGATAACCCTACCATTGTACAAGTCTCGGTAATTTTGCTATGACTCACTGTAGAAAATTCTTCTGCCTTATTGTGATATATATATCTGAAAAGGGGAGAAGCAGATCTAATGTTTTTTTATTTAAAGTTCCTCTTGATTCAAATTGGAGGCAATTCAAATTTCGAACTCAAAGCAGTGAACTGCAGGGCTGCTGTTGAACAACAGTCAGTTAATCTGTCAAGTTTAGGTAGCTTTAGCTTTTGATCCAGAATAGTGGCATGGTCATATATATATATATTTCTGGAAATCATAGCAAGTCCTCTATCAACTTCCTGTTGTACTCGTGGCCTAAATTTTGGTATAGCTGTGTTAAATTCCTATGGTTGCAAACTTGGTTCTGGCAGATCAGAACTTGAACATTTGGCACATAGTTTAGAATTAGCACACTATACCTATGTAACAAATGTTTCATGGCCGAAATATTTTACCTCTGGATTGTTAACTTGATGTTATAAAATGTTTATTTTGTCATTACCTCAATATATTGTCATGATATACCTGTATAAATTGTGAAAATCACCACATATAAAGGAGAGGTTCTGTCAAAATTTCCAGAAAATTTGGGTCAAATTTAGACCTGTATAGATTCTATTTCCTAGCTAATCTAGAGATGTATGAGTACAATATGGAAAGGTATTAAAGTTTATTACAACTTTTGTATTCAACTCCACGGCTGTTTCTAACGTTTCCTGTATAAAAATTTTCAATTTATACAGGAAGGTCAGCTGGAACAGACCGTGATTGCAACTCCAGTTTTAAGAATTTTTGGGAGTTGGAAACCTTCTCATTGTTCCAATATCTTTTTCACAGATGGCTGATTCTATAGTATACTTACCAAAGGGGTGGGTGTTCAGGAAGTGTACACTTCTAAAGGGTTTTCCGGATTTGTTGATAGCAATGCTTCAACGGTTCGGATATCGTGAAATACCGGACTATTGGGGCAGGGAGATCGATGACGGAGGTGTGACAAGGTGCACCAATTATGTCGATGTGCCTGCTGCACCATTGAATATTGGATGGGCCCCTTTCTCCATCCAAGTGCAAGGAGTTCAACTGCAAGACACGTGGTGTTGTGCCGCAAGTGTTGCCATAATGAGGTTTTGCAAACTACATTACCATGCCATGGCTGACATTCCATTCGCGCTCTTTCCGGTCGACGGTAGAGCCGGTGATGAGTGGGCCAGTCGGATGGTTGCAGCACAGGGGCATAATGAGGAAGTACCCAAGATGATTTTAGCGTCATATGCAGCATCAACGTGTCAAGAGAGCCTTGATCAGCATGCTAGCCTTGGAAAAATGATGAGTGACCTGAAGCAGGCTCTGATTCGAGGGGATCACCTTGAAGGGGTCAATGACTCACTTAGGGCCACAGTTGCTCCCCTAAGTTGCTGTCTAAACTTAAGGGAACATCAGTGGCACCAGGCTGTTGAAGCTCGATTGAAGGCTCGCATAAAAACACAACACGCGGAGTCAACTCGAGGTGCAACTGTTGGATGAACAGCTGGGTGAGGTGACTCAAGAAAGAGATATATCCAGTGGAGAGACTCAGGATTGGAAGGCCAGTTGCAAAAATGCACAGAAGGAACTAGAAGACTTGAGGATGTTTCTTCTGCAGGCTGATGTAAAATCTTTAGTTGCCGCGACATCATCAATGGTGGGTGAGGTAACAACTCTTGCTTCCGCAACCCCACCTATGGCACCAACTTTGGGTGACGAAGAAGAAGAAGATCCTGAGGAACTTGTGTACATCGAGTAGGACGTATTGGAGTGGGATGTGGCAGCACTTCTGCTGTCACAGGGCAACTTATAGTTTCATAGTTGCTCGTGTTCATTTTGTGGCCATGTTTGTATCATATTAAGAATAGAAGTGGTTATGTCTAAGATGACAAGATGTGTATGACATCTTATGGGGACCAAGTATGGTAGAGATGCACTTCCGTAGGGGGAGTCCATCGTTTTGGAGTACGCTACTGTAAACTTGGTCATGAGATAATATATCTTGTATAAAGTTTATGCTTTATCAATATATGTGAATGTTATGCTCTTATTCCCTTGTCAATAAGTCGTGCTACTGAATGATAAAATGGATAAAGGAAAAGAAAACATGTGCTGATTTTAAGTCATTTGGATGCAGAATGGTGCGTACTCGCTCGACTCCTGAAATGGGAGGATCTAGTCGTGGTCGTGAGGACGAATCTCCGACCCAGGAGACAACTGCTACACCGCAGCAACAATTCCTCCTCCACCACCTCCTGAACTTACAAGGAGTCTAGCGGAGGTTCTCACCGCAGTGCTAGGTTCGCGCGACGAGCAAACAAAGTTACTATGAACTTTGGTCCAGAATTCGTCCCGTCAAGGAGGGCGACCAGATGCGGGTCCATGACAGCTTTCTCCGAGTTCATACTCAGACTTTATGTCAACACACCCGCTAGTCTTCGTGGGGGCTGATGAACCGTTGGAGGCGGACAAATGGCTCCGCTCCATTGAAGGGAAGTTCGGTTTGCTACGAGTAACCGAGCATCAGAAGACCCTATTCGCGGCCCAACAACTACAATCGTTAAGCATACCTTCCTGGAAATGGGAGGACACCAACATGGATTTCATTGTTGGACTACCTCTCACTTTTCGCAAACATGACTCGATTTGGGTGATAGTTGACCAACTCACTAAGTCGTCTCACTTTATTCCAGTCAATATCATGTATGTGGCACGGCAATATGCAAAGCTGTATATTGCCAGGATCTTATGCTTACACGGAGTACCCCGCACTATCATATCAGATCGTGGAACCTTGTTTGTTGCTCGATTTTGGGAGCAGCTCCATGCATCTTTGGGTACCAAATTGATTCGAAGCTCAGCTTACCATCCACATACTGATGGTCAAACGGAACGAGTAAACCAAGTGCTAGAGGATATGCTCGGCGCCTGTGCCATCCACCATGGTAAGAACTGGGATGATCATGTACCATTGGCGGAGTTTTCATACAACAAATGTTATCATACTAGCATCCAAATGGCACCATATGAAGCTCTCTATGGCCAGAAGTGCCGCACACCATTCAACTGGTGTGAATCCGGTGAACGAGTAACTTATGGTATAAACTTCATAAAGGAAGCCGATGATCGAGTACAAGTTATTCAAGCCAACCTCAAGGCTGCCCAGTCTCGCCTGAAAAGCTATGCGAATAAACAACGTCGACCACTTCACTTTTATATTGGGGATAATGTTTACCTTCGTGTATCCCCAATAAAAGGGATTCATCGCTTTGGAGTAAAAGGGAAGCTGGCTCCATGTTTCATTGAACCATTCGCAATAAGTGAGCAATGCGAACCTGTAGCCTATCGGCTAGAGCTGCCAGCATCGCTGTCAAGGGTGCACAATGTGTTTCACATTTCACAATTGAGAAAATGTTTCAAGGCCCCAGCGGAAGTCCGTATGGAGCATTTGGAAGCTCTCCAACTAAATCTTACTTACTCTGAGCATCCAACCCAGATAGTCGATGAGAAGACTCGTACCACAAGAAACCGCACTTTACATTTCTACAAGGTCTTGTGAGGAAACCACACCGCTGATGAAGCAACGTGGGAGAGCGAGGAATATCTTAGAACCAACTATTCGGACTTGTTAACGTCATATGTTCGGTAGATATTTTCCTTTTATCCTTCCTTTTGTAATCTCGGGACGAGATTCATTTAAGGGGAAAGGAATGTAAAATCCCACTTTGTCCTTCATATAAAGTTCAGCTACAAGTTTATTATCAACCATAGTGGAGATCCATCATGGTTATGCACATGAACTTATGGTGGGATACATGAACTTGATCTCATTAAATCTTTTATTCCACTCATGCTTAAATTTTATTAAGATGAGGAATGGACTTCACCAATAATCTTAGATATATTCTTTTGACCTCTCTTCAAAGTTTGGAATTCTTTGAATGGAGGATCCTAGGTCAAATTAATATGCAGTACCCAATCTATATTCAAATTAATTGCAAATTGAATATACTACTGTATATTTGGACCTGCCAAAATTATTCAGTTTAGGGGCCATAAATTGTTCTATGGTTTACTAATATTCCAAATAGACTTCCTGCAAAGTTTCATAAATTATGAACTCCATTTGCTATTTTTTTGGGGCATTTAGCAAATTCTGACCCTATTAGGAATTCAAATTTTGAGTGCTGTTCAAATTATTTGAACATCAATAATTGAACACACCATCATGGTCAGCATTACTTGCTTGACTTATCCTCATAGTTTCAAAATTTTTGGAACCCATTTGCTATTTAAATCAGTGATCCCATTGAATTCCATCCAAATTCAAATTCAAATTTGAAATTCAATTGGAACTTACTCCAATTCGAAATCCAACTGAAGAATCAAATTCCATATATTTATTTGAGCCTCCCCACAAAAATCTAGAATTTTTGGACTAAGTTTGGTAAGGGAATTAAAGTATGCAGAGAAATGGCAGGGATAAGGGTCGTGGGACCCACCCGTCAGTGGGACAAACTCGGGCTGCTCTGCACGCCATTTTTCTGGCGCTCCACTGCTTGACACCGCAGCGCACGCAACGCACCACGAAGCTGCTCGTCTGCCTGCTTCATGGCGTGCCTCCTACTCCTCCCCGAGCTATTTAAACCCTCCCCCGGTCGAAGTGGACACACACGCACCCACTCGCATCTGTTTTTCTTCTTCCGCCACTGCACCGCATCGCCGCCGCTGTTCTTGACATGCCGGCCCAACGACACAAGGAATCGCGATGCTTCCAACAGCAAAAGGTGGCTTAACTAGTTGCTCTTCCTTCCTGTCTAATCCTTTGTTTGATTCCCTGCTTATATGTGCGGTATTTCAAAGTGTCCTCGACGCTCGCGGGTGAAGCCGCTAGGGGAACTTTCTGTTCCATGAGGACAACCACTTCAAGCACGTTTCCATCTCCCTATTTGAAGCAATAAGGTGTGCAAAGGTACCTAGATGCTTCTTGTGAAGTTTCAGCCACTAGCATGCTTCCTAGCTCCCTTATCTCAAGTTTTCCCCAAAACAGTTCATATCGATATCAATAGATTACCGGTTAAATTCTGTTTCTACGTACGATTAATTGTCAATCCAATAAGGTATTATCTCTTAGATCTCCAGGTGCATCACTTCACAAAAATTGAGAGGAAGACATCGAGAGACGATGTCGGATTTTGAGTATTCATGGCCACCGATTGAAAAGTCGTACCTCGCCGTCGAGCTTAGCTTTGCCGGCGATGTCCCCCCCCCCCCCCCCCCAATCTGAACACCAAATCATACTCCTGGTACTCCCAGCAACCTTCCCGACCTTTTCCCGATCCTATGGAGCCATTTCCGAGCATCTCCGAAGAAGGCCGAAACCCTAGCTCCGCCATTACCGTCGAGCCGCCGTCTCCGGCCATCGCCGACATGATTGGACACCACCATCGGCTTGCGCGGTCAATTTTATGGTTGAGCGGTCACGGCGAGGCCGAAAGGAGGTTGACGCACCTAAGTCCGGTGAAGCACCTCCGCGGTTCCGGCGAGAGGCGCCGCCGCGTCGAGAGGTAGACGAAGGTGCGGGTTCCACCTGTCAGCGACACCCCTCTCGCTTAGGATCAGTTGTGGACAAGGATCCGGTGTGACAGCATGGGTTAACCTCGTGGCTCCCGGTGTGGCTCCGTTCTGATTGGCCCGATTCAAATGAAGTGGGACTGGCACCTTTATTTGAATTTTCCAATAGAAAAATAAATCCAGATTCAATCCAAACTTAGAAATCCATAAATTCCAGTAGAATTATCCAAAAATTCCAAAATAAATTTTGTTAGAACCAGCATGAAGAATACTGTCCGGTGGTGCACTTGGATTTGTATGAAAAGCCATAGAAATTTCTCCATAATTCAGATAAACAAAATTTTTAAATAATTCATTCCCACAGTTCTATTAATTGGAAAATTTCCAATTTTGGTCAGAACACTATTGTTAATACCATTGATCTCCAGTAAAAGTTTCAATCTCTTTGGGCTTAAAATACTGGGTTGATCAATGTTCCAAATCTCTATGTAGTATAAATTGAGAAAAAATGGAAAATCAATTTACAAAAATTTACCCAAACTTGAAAAATCAATTTCTCCCTGTAGGAAGTTTAGAAAATGGTGAAACTAATTTTACTAGAACCAGTGAGATCCCCTCTACATGATACAACCCCTGGTAGCCATGATACATCTCCAAAATTTCAACCAAAAATTTAGAGAAGATTATTGCCTACCATAATTTTTAAGAACAACAAACTTCCTTGATCATCTCCTGTTCTTTGCAAGAGTCTTCTCTATAGTCACTAGTATCTACCATAAAAGTCCCAAAGCCAATTAAGATAATTACCTTATTTTATCCTAGGATATTCATACTACCTCAAGCATATTAATTATTTTCAAAATCATTCATACCTAGTATATGCATATCGTGTAGTAGCTGATATCGAGGAGTAGCTGGAAGCTTTTGAAGTCCAGCTGCCAGAAATTAACATAGGCTCAAACTCGCATTCAGACAGGCCCCAGTTTGCATTTAAGTTCCATACAGTGTTTTGCAGTTTTATTTCACCTTACGTCTTCAGATGATTGTGCATTATGTTTAAGGTGTTTGACATCTACTTGCATGGCCCACAAATCCTATGGAGTTTTGGGTAGGTCTACGGCCTGTTGAGTACACACTGCTATGCTTATACTCATAGGAATTCCGCAGAAGTAGAGTAGTTGGAATCTACTCGCGAGATAGGAATTTTATCACACGGGAGCATCTAGAATAAGAAAATGGTTTATGAATATAAAATTGAGACCGAGCAGTGGGTAGGATGCAGCGAGACGTGGTCTCACATGCGTAGCCCTGCTTGTGTCGATTAAGGACCGTTTCGTGTGCGGTCCCACTGGACAAGCTTGAATTGTACCACCGACATACTGGAGGAATGGGCTCTTGTAAACTGATGTAGCTTGATACTGGTTTGTCGAGACATTACATTCTGTTTTATAGGCATGGGTTGAGGGTGGCAAGGTGTAAATCAGTTGGTGGGCACATCAGTGTACGCCCCACGCAGTGACCTCCTGCTCGTGACGGATCGACCGATTCGACATTCGAGTGTTTGGTGAAAGGTGGCCATATACGACTAGTACTGAATTGTTATGTAGGTACTGCTGTAAGTACTTGCTGGCATTTGCGAAAGTGCATATGTGTCATGTTGTTCCGGGTATGTCCCGATTGTAATTACCGTCCCTCGCGGTAATAGAGTACCACTTGTTCATTGCGTCGTGACGTAGTAAATACTGAATAAGTCAAGAGACTATGATATTTTGGTTTACAAATTGCTTGTACAACCTTGTTTGGCTTAGAGATAGTACAATTAAAAGTTTACAGTTTTCCCCATACTTTACCCGTAATAGCATTATGTGCTTTGGCACGTCATATCATCGGCAAAGTGTTACTTGTTTGATTGTGGAGTCTATGATGTGTCGTGCCTGAGGAATGTCATGTGCTAATTAAAACAAGACTATAAGGATCCACTTGTAGGCGAGTCCTTATGCTTTACTTACCTATGCTTAGTATTCACCCTTGCATATGTCTAGTGAGACGGGTTAGTCTTGCTGAGCCTTATGCTCACATTTGCAGATAACGAGTTTTTGCAGATTATACGACTGATGACGGGTTTGATGACGAGGCTGCACCCCCTCCAGGGTTTACAGCCGAGTGGGAACCCTGCACGCTGCCGTGAATCGTGTGTTGCTAGTGCGAAGTATCCAGGACATGGATGACTTTTCTTTTGCATAGCTAGTGCTGAGAGCGTAGCTATGATGTATAGTTCTTTTCTCTTTCGCTGTGCTTTTAAATAAAGACTTGGTATTATAAATTTGTTATCGTTCTATTCTTGTATACTGTTGGGTGTCGCATCGCACGACACCACCCAATGAGATCCTTGGAGGTTGGGATTCAGGTCCCCATAGAGGAACAAGAACCGTCACTAGGAATCAAGGTTTTCAAATTATTAATTTCAGATTCTAGTGACTCAATTTTAACAACATTGTTTCTAAGCTCTTTGTCCTTTTTCTTAACAATAACAGTTGCACGGAAATAGCATCACACATTTCATCACAAGTAGGACATACCTCTTCATTGTCACTGTTGTGTTCTGCATCCTCCATACTTGATCTTGATTTGCCCGCCATGAAGCATAAGTTTGCCAGATCATCTTCATCTTCGTCACTTCCAGTGTCTACATCACTTGAGCCAAGTTCTTGAAGTGTGGTGATGAAACTTTTTATCATTTTGCGTCCTGTAAAACCCTTCTTCTTCTTGTTGCTATCGATAGAAGGGGACTTGACTCTATTCTGTTTTTCATCAGGGGTAGAAGGACCTAAAAGGTTAGGACAATCTGTACAAAAGTGTCCTGTCTTACCACATTCAAAGAATCATTGAGGTTCGGAGCTTCCTCTCCTTCAAGTTCTCCACATTTTGCAATGATTTTGAGAACCAAGTAGAGATGAGTGCAGGCTCTTCTTCTTGAAATTCTTCAATCTGTTCCAGGGTTAGTGAAGACAGCAAAGCAAGTGTATTGCTAGATGAAGATTGGTCAGAGCTAGGCATATCACGTTGAGAAACAAATGCAAGAGACCTGTTAGGGTTCTTACGTGAGATTATGTCAATTACATGAGTTTTCAATTTAGAATATAGCACATCTAATGTAAGTGTACTCATGACAGTAGATTCACGAACAGATGTGACTTTCATCTCCCAAATTGACATGTCTAATGCACCTAACAATTGCCTAGCATTTTCAACATCAGAAAAATTAACATTGACACTACGCAAGTTACTGAGAATTTTCTTAAAGCGAGCAAAAAGGTCATCAATGGACTCACTAGGTTGCATCTCGAAGCGCATGTATTCTTTCTTGAACATATCCTGCCTTACCTCCTTGATCGTGTTGGATCCTTTGTGGTAGTCACAAAGTGCTCTCCACACATTGTACGCCGATAAGAGGTGTGCAACACGGTCGAAGTTGCTCTGAGTTAGTCCTTGGATTATCAAGTTGCGGGCTTTGTTGTTGTTGTCGACATCTCTTAAGTTTGTAGTCGTGTCTTGATCGTTTGGTGGCACATCGTAAGGCTTGTACATTTTTTCCCACATCGCGAAGCCTTGCACCTGGATAAAAGCTTCCTTGTGTGCCTTCCAAACCTGAAAATCAATACCAACAAACACACAATGTTTTGTCGAGTATTTCTCCAAGAGGATTAGTCAAAAACACATGCGAATCACAAAGATTGGAGAACCGTGGCTCTGATACCAATTGTAGGATCGAAGAGCACGTGTAAAGCTACCAAAGGGGGGGTGAATGGTAGATTAAAACTTTTCAGGAAAAGCAACAAAAAATCCATCGGCAAAAAAACAATATGTTAAAGAAATTGTGTGTGCGACTAACCTAAATCTGATCAATTGTAACTAAACAAGTATAGATTGTGGAGAATCAAGTCACGAAGATTTCACAACAATAATCATGAAAATCCGTCGAGAAAAACTAAAGTTACCACCGAAATATCAAACAAAGGATATTCTGTTTTACCCAAGAAAAACAGTTATGGAATACTGCAAAGAAACTCATGTAGATCCAAAACGACAAATCCAATGACTGTGAAATTTTCACAGATGATAGAAAATCAAGTTGTGAAGACAACCCATAATAATCACGTCGATCGGATCCGTAAAACTCGAGTTATGATAAAAGCACTGAAGCAAGGTAGTGTTGTGCAGAAACTCGATGAGAAAGACATGAACAAAACAATTCTGATGAACAAGGCATAGAAGTTCCTTCAAACTACGAACTTCTTTGATCAAAACACAAGAGAAAGAGCCCCAAAGTCGTGTGTCATGACCTCTGGCCTCTCTTGCTTATATAACCAGCCCTTAGGCCAACCCGAACTTAACTAGGACTCTAATCCTACTCAATTCACGAATCAAAACTTTCCATAACTGCTCAAGACTCTTCTATACTCATATAGAAGCAATCTTAAGACTTCCAAACACCTTAGGAACGTATCCCACATTCTTAAAACAACTCAAATTCATCACCCACATGAAAACTATCATAACCAACTCGATACTTTCCATATCCGAGTCAAAACCTGACTCTGCCGCAGCCAGAGTCATAATTCGATACGATTGGATCCTTCCAACCAAATCTTTCCTTCCATAACCCATCTTTGAAACCATGTTGCCACATTATGCACCGCATGCATACGTGCGAACACCTTCCTTCAACATCAAGTTTCCTCCATATGCACTGCCCTTGATTCAATCACCCCGCGTGACCTCCTGATCAGCTCAACCACAGTTCCTTCCAAACTTTGTTGTGGGAACCTCATCTCCTCCCCGAGACTAGTCCAATGTACCCCAATCACCAGCCATATATTGAACTCAAGCAACACCTGCACATGAATAAACAACAAAAACTTCTGAGCACAAGTCCTCGACTTGACTCTCGTTAGTTCCGAAACCACAACACCTTACGTGAGCACCTCACATAGGCATTTGCAAACCATAACCACCAAAACACACCAAAAACTTAGTAGAAGATTACTAAGCATACTATCCATCAAGGTAAAGCAAATATGAATCATTGCAAGTTAAAAGCAGAACCACTGCAATCAAGCTCCGAACCTTGCCAAAGCTAACCGAACCTTGAACTGGAGCTTACGAAAACTAACAAGATGTAGCGCTAGAACATACCAAAGCTAGCAGGACCTAGCACTGGAGTTAACCAAAGCTAGTCGGACCAAGAGCTAAAGCTAACTAAAGCTAGTCGGACCTAGACAAAGAAGTCGGACCTAGCATTGGACCTTGCCGGAGCTATCCAAAACAAGTCGGACCTATCGTCGAACCTTGCTGGAGCTCGGACCTAGATGATAAAGGTGTTTTAGTAGTATTCAAAACTTTTATTGCCGTAGCCAATGTATTCAGCACACTTAAGTCTCACAAAGGGGATCCAACTTGGATTCACAAGAGAAAGAGGTCAGGGTCCACCTGGCAGCCACCCCGAGAATGCTCAGCCAAGGGGGGGGGGGGGGGGGGGGTTGGAGGACCAGGTCGGTCGCCCCCTTGCTCGGTCAACTTGGCCTTGCCGCCAATCGCAATCAAACAACGCGTTTTATCCTCCTGTGGGTCCCACGTGGTGGTAACGACTTATTTATGCGCTGATTGTGATGCCAAACCGACTGAACTCGTTTATAAATACCACCCTCACCACATGTTTGAGAATAGTACTCTACTCCTAATGTTTAGAGCTGCCCAAGTGCCTAGCCAAGTAGAAAGAGAGTGAGGAGGAGCTAGTTGGAGGAGGCTTGGGCTTGTCAAGTCCCCCTTCTACACTTGAACCTCTAAAGAAGTTCTGCCGGAACCGAGTAAGAAATTTCCATGAATTCAATACTAGTTTGATTTCCATTTCATATTAGTTTGCTTATGTAAATGCTTGTGGGTTAATTGCTTTAGTTTATTAGAGACTCTAGTCATTGCTTTGCATTTGAAACGATCAGAGTTGTGAGTTAGAACTGAAGCATGGTGCATATGTTAGAATCATCAGTGGATATTGTAAAATCCCAGTTTTTCCTTAATATGAAGTTCAATTACCAGATTGTTTTCAAGCATAGCAAAGATCAATTATGGTTGTACAAATGAACTTGATATCATCAAGAATATTTCTTTCCCTCATACTTAAAATTTTATTAACATAAGGGATGGACTTCACCAATGACCCTAGGATAATTCAATTGACCTTACTGCAAATTTTGGATTTTATTGAATGGATTTTGCTAGGTCAAAACACTATGCAGTACTAAATATATTCAAATTAATTTGAATATAGCACTATACATTTAGGCCTTGTCAAAATATTCAAATCTGAGGCTATACATTTTTCCATGGCCTAATATTATTCCAAATAGCCTTCCTACCTAGTTTCATGATTTGTGAATTCCATTTGCTATTTTATTTGAGACGCTTAGCAAATTCAAGCCATATTTAAGTTCAAATTTTGAATTTTGTTCAAACTTGTTTGAACATAAAATTTGACCACATCATCATGATCAGCATTACTTGCTTGACTTATCCACGAGGTTTCACAATTTTTGAAGCTCAATTGCTATTTAACTTAGTGGCTCCATTGAATTTCATTCACATTCAAATTCAAAATTGAAATTGAATTGAAAATTGATCAAATTGAAGTTTTCATTCCAGAATCAAATTCCAGATATTTAGTTGAGCCTATCCACAAGTTGGTATGAATTTTGGACAACTATTGGTGGGTGAATTCAGTGTACAGAGAAGATAAGCTTGAAGGGAGAGGTGGGACCCACTGGTCAGTGGGACAATTTTGCCCTTGTTCTTCCTAGGGCGCCACCTCCCGACATGCAACTGCCACAGAGCTGCTTTCCTCCTTGCTTTGACTCCATCTACCTACAGCTCATCCCCATGCTCCTCCTTATCACCTTCCCAGCCCCCAAGTCGAGCTTTTACTCCTTGTTTCACCCCTGGCGCAAGAAACTCACTCCCGGCGAGTTTTTCCCCTCCCCCTCGAAATCCACCAAGGAGCAACGGTATGGCTCCAGTTTCTTCGCCCCGGGTTATTCCCCAACCTCTTGCGCAGCTCCTTGATCATTCTCCTTCAAAGTTTGAGGCTCCCCATCGACGAGCTTGAAGATTTTCGGGCCGCTGGCGACCTCCTCTGTTCTGCCGCCTCAGCTGCTCCATGGAACCGCAGCTATGGCCACTAGAAAGCTTCAATCCTTTAAGGAAAAAGGTTCGCAATCATGTCTAGTTCATGCTCACAAAGTTTCAGCTTTTGTTATAGCTTGTAGCTCGGGTTTTCCTCGAATAACCGACGGTTAGTTCTTTTGCATGCCGTGGTTCTTCACCCAAATTCGGATTGCACATGCAATAATTCTTCGATTGCTTAGCAAGTATCTTCTACACATTCTCGCGCACACCCTTTCAAAAAAGGACCAAAAGTTGTCGACCACACACATAGAAATCGGAGTTCTTGCGGTCACCGGTTGAAAATCCGAGAGTCACCGTCAAGCTCGTCTTTGTGGCCATTTCCACCTCATTAGGAGTTCGTTTTGGTCATCCTCGTGATCCCAGGGGGCTCTCCGACCATTTACGGAGTGATTTAGGCCCTTGCGGAGGCAAATTCGTGTTGGCTGAAACCCTAATCGCTGCCGCCACCGTCGAGACCTCATCTCCGGCCGCCAATCACCGTCGGGAACCTTACGGTCGTGTTCTACGTCGTGTTTTAGGAGGGGCAGCGAGTTTGGAGTGTCGCCGTGCCCTGAAGCAGGCTACAGCGAGGGGCCGCCGTCGGGCACCGCCCGAGCGCCGCTGGCGCGAGGTTGAAGACGACTCGGGATGGGCCCCGGTCGTCAGTCTAACCAGTGTGCGCCCCGAATCTGGTGCAGTTCGAGGATCACGTGCAGTTACGCGGGTTGAATCTGTGGCCCCCATGCGGCTTCAACCCGATTGGCCCATTTCAAATATGATGGCCCAACCCTTTATTCAAATGTTTTCCAATTGGATTTTTATTTCAGATTTTGGCCCAACTTGGAAAATCCATAACTCCTAGTAGAGTTGTCCTAAAATTCCCAAATAAATTTCGTTAGTACCAGCATGAAGAATACTTTCCAGGGGTGCACTTGGATTTGTATTTAAGTCTATAGGAATTGCTCCACAATTCAAATAATCAAAATTCTTATAGAATTAATTCCTATAGTTTTGCTCTTTGGAAAATTACCAAATTTTTCCATACCCTTAATTTGAATATCATTGAACTCTAATTAAAATTTTAGGGTCATTATACTTCATTTACATGGATTGATCGGATGCATATTCTCTATTCACATAAAAAATAGCCAAATTCATTTTGAGTTTGTACAGAAAATTGTACAAAATTCTAAATTCAATATCTCACAGTAGAATGCTTAGAAAATTGTGAAACAATTTTCCTAGAACCAATGAGACCGCCTCTACATGGTACAACCACTGGTAGCCATGATAAACCTCCAGAATTTCAATCAAAATTCAGAGAAGGTTATTGCTTACCATAATTTAGAGAGACAACAAACTTCCTTGATCATCTCCTGATATTTGCAAAAGTCTCCACTATAGTCCCTAATATCCACCATTAATGTCCCAAAGCCAAATAAGATACTTATCTTATTTTTATCATATGATATTAGTTGTGACCTTAAGCATATTAATTATTTTCAAAGTCATTCATATATAGTATATGCATAATGTGTAGTAACTGAAGTCGAGGAGCAGCCGGAAGCTCCAGAAGTCCAGCTTCCGGAGACTAACATAGACTCGGACTCGCATTCATGCAAGCCCCAGTTTGCATTTAAGCTCCTACAGTGTCTTTGCAGTTTTCATTCACCTTACGTCTTCAGACGTTTGTGCATTACATTTAAGGTGTTTGACATCCACTTGCATGACCAAATAACTCAGGGAGTTGTTAGAATAGCTCATAGACTCATGTAGTAACTTCCATGCTTATATTCATAGGGATCTGGTAGAAGTCGAGTAGTTGGAATCTACCCGCGAGATAGGATTTTATCACATGAAATGAATTGGATCAAGAAATGGTTTATAAATATGCAAAGAGACATGGTCTCACGTGCATAGGATGCAGCAAGATGTGGTCTCACGTGTGTAGCCCTGCTTGCGTCAATTGAGGACCGATTCGTGTGCGGCCCTGCTAGAAGCGCTTGAATTGTACCGGCGACATACTGGAGAAATTGGCTCCAGTAAACTGACGTAGCTTGATACTGGTTTGTCGAGGCATTCCCTTCCATTTTATAGGCGTGGGTTGGGGGTAGCAAGGTGTAAATCAGCTGGTGGGCACGTCAGAGTATGCCCCACACAGTGACCTCCTGCTCGTGACGGATCGACCGGTTCGGCATTCAAGTGTTGGGTGAAAGGTGGCCATATACGACTAGTACTGAAGTGCTATGTAGTTACTGCTGTAAGTATTCACTGGCACTTCCAAATGTGCATATGTGTCGTGTTGACCGGGTGTGTCATGATTGCAATCACCGTCCCACGTGGTAATAGAGTACCACTTGTTCACCGTATCGTGACGTAGTAAATACTTAAGAAGCCAAAAGAATATGATATATTGAATTATAATCGTTTTGCAACCTTGTATGGCTTACTTTATCTGTAATAGCATTATGTGCTTTGGGCATGTCATATAATCGGCAAAGCGTTTCTTGTTTGATTGTGGAGTCTATGATGTGTCGTGCCTTAAGAATGTCATGTTCTACTTAAAACAAGACTATAAGGATCCACTTGTAGGTGAGTCCTTTTTGCTATTCCTTACCTATGCTTAATATTCACCCCTGCATATTTCTAGTGAGACGAGTTAGTCTTGCTGAGCATTAAGCTCACGTTTGCAGTTAACAAGTTTTTGCAGATTATACGACTGATGATGGGTTCAATGACAAGGTTGCACCCCCTCCAGAGTTTACAGCCGAGTGGGAACCCTGCACGCCGTCGTAAGTTGGGTGTTGCTAGTGCGAAGCATCCAGGGCATGGCTAACTTGGCTTTTGCATAGCTAGTGCCGAGAGCTTAGTATTATAAAACTTCAGCTGTGTTTATAAATAAAGACTTTGTATTGTAATTTATAATCGTTCTTTTCTTGTATACTGTTGGGTGGCGCATCGCATGACACCACCCAATGAGATGCTTGGATGTCGGGATTCCGCTTCCCATAGCGTGGTATTAGAGCATCATTGGGAACAGTGTGCTTGAAAAGAGCATATTTTCAAAACTTAGGATTATTGGGTGAGGAATTAGCTATATGACCATATAAGTAGTATTATTAGTATATGATATAAAGATGGTAAACTAACTATGCGCTGTTATATTCTGTAAAGATGCTCCGACGTCAGGTAAGAGGTAAGGTACGCCACCGTAAGCGAATCAATTGCGGTAAGATCACCATGCGAGAGGTAGCATGGAAATCTTTCCGTGGCTTGTCACGGAAATGTTAATAGGAGTCTCTGAAACTTTCCATGTTTCTGAGAACCTATGACACGCGGTACCCCAACGTGCTTCAAAGATAGTGGGAGGCCCCGTCGGGTGGTGAATAACCCGATAGTATGCGTCTCTAGAACTATTCATGTTCTATGGGAGCATGTGAAACACATACGTCCGAGCGTGTATAAGCCGTTTCGTGAGGGAGTCTTTGTTGTACAAACGTAGTACAACCATGTACCTCGAGACATGACATCGCTCGAGGGCGACTCACACCAAAGTCATATGCATTTACTTTCATATATATTATTATTGTTACTGCATATTATGTTTTCCCGTACCGCCCTTGAGGTGTGAAGGTGTGAAAGGGGATTGTTTGTCTTCTGCAGCACTAACAACGGTAGCGACCCGTGTAGAACACGTTTGCGAGTGAACGATACTAGGGCTACCTATAAACGTATCCGGATATGCCGGTTAGAATTTTCTTTGGTGAGGCACGTAGTACCGTGAGTATCGACTTTGATACTTGACCATCCCCAATGACAGAATGGTTGCATTACATTTTGGAAAGTCCGACTATATGACGCTGGTAGGTTTGGACTCTGCAAAATGGTTTCGACTCAACAAAGGGTTAGAACCAAGATTCTTGATTTCTGGCAGAAGTTTGCTGAACTTCGCCAGGTTGTAATCTTGTTTAGTCATTATTCAACATAGGGGTATGCTACATGGATGGAAATCTCTTGAAGCCCTCTACAACTTTTCTGTTGACCATCAAGGCAGAAAATCCTGTCATCTGTTGAAATTTGGGGTGTATTAAAACTGCTCCAGATGACCCTACCATTGTACCAGTCTCTGTATTTTTGCCATAACTCACTGTAGAAACATCTTCTGCCCTATTGTGATACATATATGGAAAGGGTAGAAGGATATCTACAGTTTTGCTATTTAAATTTAATTTTTCCTGATTCAAATTTGAGAAATCAAATTTTGAGTTCAAAACAGTGAACTGCAGGGCTGCTGTTGAGAACCAGTCAGTTCATCAGTTACGTTTGGATAGTTATAGCTTTTGATTCAACATAGTGACATGGGCACATATATACATTTATGGAAATCTTAGGAAGTCCTCTATCAACTTTATATTGCACTCATGACCTGAATCTTGGTGTAACTGTGTTTAATTCCAATTGCCGCAAACTTGATTCTGGTAGATCAGAACATGAAACAGTTTGCACATATTTTCAAATTTGCGTGTTATACATGTATAACAAATGTTTCATGGCTGAAATATTTTACTTATGGATTTTTAACTTGATGTTATACAATGTATATTTTGTCATTACCTCAATATA